>OX346246.1:96242926-96889808 GCA_947049315.1 Epistrophella euchroma
CGAGGTTTTAGGGACTTTATCTCTTCCAATAATAGTTGAAGACAAGGCAGTACTCATTGACTGTCTTGTCATACCAACATTACCACACACGGTTATTTTAGGGGCAGATTTTTGGGCCTTGTCGGGTATTGTCCCGGATTTAAGAAATCATGAGTGGAATTTTTCGGAACATCCGGTTTCGATTTGTTCTATTACACAACGTTCTGAACTTAGTGATAGGGAAATAAAAATGTTAGAAGATCTTATAGCAGATTTGGTTAGGAAAATGCCTGAGGGCTTAGGGTGCACAACAATGGTTGAGCACAAGATTAGGACGTCGGTGGAACCGATTAAGCAACGGTATTATCCGGTTTCTCCGGCAATGCAGGAACATATTGATAAAGAATTGAACGAAATGTTAGAAGCAGGAGTTATTGAGAGATCGACAAGTGCTTGGTCATCTCCAATACTGTTAGTTAAAAAGAAGGATGGGTCTTTTAGGTTTTGTGTAGACTATAGAAAACTAAATGAAAATACAGATAGGAATGCTTATCCATTACCATACATTGATTCAATTTTAGATAGGCTCCGAGGTGCAAGGTTCTTGTCCTCATTAGATATAAAAAGCATATTCTCAGATTCCTATGGAGGAAGAATCAAAGCCTTATACTGCCTTTACAGTACCTGGGAGGGGTCTTTTCCAATTTAGAAGAATGCCGTTCGGGCTTCACAGTTCACCTGCGACCTGGCAGAGATTTATCGACACAGTTTTGGGTGCCGATCTAGAGCCATACGTTTTCGTCTATTTAGATGACATAATTATCATCACAGAAAATTTCGAAAAACATCTAGAAAATTTGAAAGAAGTTATGGATAGGTTGAGTGGGGTAGGACTTAAAGTTAGTAGGGAAAAATGTAATTTTTGCATACCGTCTTTAAAATTTTTAGGGTATATAGTGGATCGAAATGGTTTACATGTAGATCCAGAGAAAGTGGAAAGCATGGTTAGGATTCCAGCACCAAGGAATGTAAAAGAAGTTAGGAGTTTTATAGGGACAGTTTCATGGTACCATCGTTTTGTACCAAATTTTGCTGAATTACTTCGGCCTTTGTCAGATTTATTGAAGAAAAACAAGAAGTTCATTTGGACTCAAGAATGTGAGGATAGTTTAAGGAAGGCAAAGGAGTGTTTGGTGACAGCACCAATACTCACTTGCCCAGACTTTAAACGACCTTTTGTCGTTCAAACAGACGCGTCAGATTTTAGTATTGGGGCAGTTCTTTCACAGAATTTTGATGAGGGAGAAAAGGTTGTCTGTTACCTAAGTAGGTCTTTGAATAGGAATGAGAGGAATTACAGTACTACAGAAAAAGAATGTTTAGCTGTACTTTGGGCTATTGAGAATTTGCGGCCGTATATCGAAGGTGTTCTGTTTACGGTTGTGACAGATCATTATTCTTAAGGATCCGCAGGGGAGATTGGCTCGTTGGGCAGTTAGGCTACAACAATTCGACTACGAAATTATTCATCGGAAGGACAAAGAGCATGTAGTGCCAGATATGCTTTTTCGGGGAGTGCCGCAGTTGGGTGGTATAACAGACGAGGATTTAGACCCTTGGGTGAACAAAATGATTTCAGCAGTTAATGCAAATCCACTTAGGTATCCAGCTTGGCGAGTCAAACAAGGTCAGTTGTTCAAACTCGTCAAATTATGTAGTAGTTCATGAGAATAATCAAGAATGGAAGAGAGTGTAAGGGAAAAACGAAAGATCAGATATTTTGCAGGAATACCATGATGGTCCATTAGTTGGACACATGGGAGTTAGGAAAACTTTTGCTAGAATTGGGGCGAAGTATTACTGGCAAAAAAATGAGGGCCGATATAACTAGATATGTTAGGAGTTGTAAAGTTTGCCAACAAGTAAAGCCGGTGAATGAGAAACCAGCTGGCAGATGATTTGTGTTGATTTAGTAGGTCCACTTCCAAAATCGAGGTTTTATCTACATTCTAACAGTAGTGGATTACTTTACAAAGTTTCCACTTCTGTTCGCGTTGAGGTCAGCCACTGCTAAGGCAATTATTAGGGAATTAGAAGATAATGTATTTTTATTATTTGGCATACCAAAGAAGATCGTGTGTGACAACGGTCCCCAGTTTCGATCAAAGGAACTGAAAACGCTTTACCAGGCGTACGGGTCACAATTGAAATTTACAGCCCATTATCATCCGCAGGCGAATCAGATCCTTAAGACGACGTTAAGGGCATATGTCGCTGAAAACCATAGAGTGTGGGATTCACAGCTCAGCAAGGTGGCGTGTGCTATTCGCACGTCACAGCATGAGGTTTTGGGTGTTTCGCCTTATTATGCGAATTTTGGGAGGGATATGGTGACTTCAGGTCGGGAAGTACCATCAGTTGGAGAAAATTCTGGGAACGTTCAGGATCCAGGTGAGATCCAAGAGCGGTTCAGAGAACTCAGAATTGATATTGGAAAAAAATTACAGGCAGCATCTAAGAGATCTGCTCAGACCTACCTATCTTCGACGACGTGATGTTCAATATCACCCCGGCGAAAGTGTCTGGCGTAGGAACTTTTCGTTGTCGGATGCCGCGAATTATTATGCATCCAAATTAGCACCGAAGTTTGTCGGTCCGTTTGAAATTAAGAAGCGTGTGTCACCTTGGACATATGTCTTACAAGATAGTAGTGGTAAAGAACGCGGAACTTGGCATGTTAAAGATTTAAAACCGTATACCGATGCATCCGAGTTGTTAAAATTTTATATTAACGTAGTTTATCTTTTTGTAACGCAGTTTATTTTAACATTGAAAATGTTTATAGGATCGTTTTTACAGAGTTGTGGTGTTACCAAATAATTAAATGAAATAAATTCAATAAATCATAAATGAACTCCAGCGTATAGGGGCATCACAACGAAATTTTTGGTTGGTGTTACTAAAGAAATGACCGAAATGATTGAAATGAACACATGAATTTAGAATATGCAAAATGAACTCCAGCGTATAGGGGGAGAACTATCAAATTTTTGGTTGGTGTTACAAAAACATTACGAGAATCATAAAAATAAACAAACGAATACAAGCGATGAATTACAGCAGGCGTAGAGGTATACGGGGAAAAACGAAGAAAGAAAAGTATTGTTCGTCGTCAACAGGCAAGCTTCAGTGGAGAATGGTCATGAAGTATATTCAAAAAGAGAAAAAAAACAACAACAAGGTATTCAGAAGAAGACAAATGAACAGACAAGGCAACCAACAAAAGTAGATAGGAATTCTGCCAGATATTTGTATGTTGTATATGTGTGTATGCATCTACATAGTTATAGAGATAGGTAGGTTGTGATTTTGTGAAAATGAAAATGATAGGTATTTATTTTTATTCCATACAGAATACAATGCGGTCTTATTCTTACAAGAAAGGCCAGGCCAGTGATGCTGAAAATGCATATTTTTTGTATACTTATTTAAGTTTAACGTGCATATTTTGCCGTATTTTTGTATATTTTTCATTAAAATCATAACTTGTACAGTGTCTTCTAATGTTTATTCAATAAATAATAAAGGTCTATGGGGTAGGCATTATCAAAAAATTAAAACATAACTTCAGGTTATGGCGAAAAAATTGGTATTAAGGAAATTTGGGTTGGAGTCTTTGTTTTTTTTGAAATTAACCTATTTTTGAGTTGGTTAAATCGACTCGAACGATTTTATTCAATTTTGTAATCTAGTGCTTTTAAATATTTTAAAGCAGTGTGTGAATTGAATTAAAATTTCGAATATATTTTATCCAAAATTTAATTTTGAAGTTTGTACGTACACCTAAAGATTCACCTCACTAATGTCAAAAATTAAATTAATCTTCGGATAAAATTCACGGCGATTTTAACCCAATTCGCACACGGCTTAAGCAATGGGTATGGATAGCTTTTGAAAATTTAGAAAATACTAACCCGAAATTAAAAAAATCATATTTTTTAACATTTTCTGACTTTTAAACATTTCTTTCGTTGAAAGGTACCAACATTTGTGTTAGCCACGAGAGCCAGCTCGTGGGACTCACTCGTGTAATTTGTTTTTTATTTTTGATATAATTAATGTCTTAAATAAACCCATGTAGATGAATTTAAACGATTCACCTTTATAAAAAAAATGCATGTACCTATTTCAAATAGGTTTTTAGCCCTAGCAAATTGACGTAACGTTCGACAATCTCACTTGTACACTACATATTTTTTTTTTGTTCTTAGATTTAACGTGTATAAGGCTAGCATATACACATAAGCATAATCAATTAAAACCATAACTAGAAATGTGTACTCTTTTTGTGCTATTTATGTGTGGAAGTCTCGATTTTTGTGCTAGCATAGTTTTTGTTTTATGTAAATCAATGCTACCTTAATATTAAGCTAGCAAAACTTCTAAACTGCTCAACATAAATAGTTTAAATAAAAACTAGAATTTTTGTAGCAAAACTTCTAAACCGCCCAGCATAATCAATTGAAAGAAAAACTAAAATTTGGTGCTATTTTTGTGCTATTATTGTGTGGCAGTTCCGATTTTTGTGCTAGCATAGTTTTGTTTTATGTTTTGCTAGCTTTATATGGGTAGCATAACTCTGCATAAAAAAAAAAACTATTCTAACACACAAATCGGGACTTCCGCACAAAATAGCACGAAAAGAGCACACAATTTTAGTTTTTATTTCATCTGATTATGCTAAGCGGTTTAGAAGTTTTGCTAGCCTAATATTAAGGTAACATATAAATTTACATAAAACAAAAACTATGCTAGCACAAAAATCGAGACTTTAACACAAAAGTAGCACAAAAAGAGCACAAAATTCTAGTTATGGTTTCAATTGATTATGCTAATGTGTATTGTATGCTTGCTTTATAGACGTTTAGATTGATGTCGTTCTTTTTAGTGCAGATTTTAAAAATACATTACATAGGTATACATATCTACATAGAATATATTTTTACAAGCAATATTGAGCATATTTTTAGGGCCCTAATTACTTGTTAAGGGCATATATATGTAATTGATTTTTAAGGGCATAATTATAAGCGCTTAAAACTGTTTTTAGGGCATATTTTTGTTTGCCCTGATAGGTATGTGAGATTTGATATCAGATTAAAAAAAAAAAACCATTTTTTTGGTTGAATAGAAAAGTATGATGGGGTTAGTTAAAGAAAATTAACAAGATTTATTTTTTGCCAAATGGAAAGTGACATTAAATACCTACACCTAGAAACTTCAAAACTAATAATGGTGTTTGAAACAGCTTATTATGTTTTAATTAATTTGTAAAATTGTAAAGATTAGTCATGTTTTTTGAAATAAAGTCATTTTCAATGTCCCCATGGTTACTCTATGAGTGAAATCTGTAAATTTTTTTATTTTTTTATTTTACTATTTTTATGATTTATACATATTGTAACGATGAAATCAGCACCTAACTACTTTCGGAACAAACAAAGAGCCAAGTACAAAAATACCCTTATCGAAGATAACAACCATCTATAAAATTTCCCGAGAGAGCGCGCCCATCTCTCTCTGGGGGAAAATGTGCTGAATGGAAGAGTGGAGAGAACGCCATCTCTCTGGCGGAATGGAATGGAACCTTCTAGATAGCTTTTGTGCCAGTACTTTCGAGTAGAGTCCCGAACCTCTCAGCTCACTATATAAGGATAAACTTTTTGAGCACAGACACAGTTTATTTTTGAAAGCGAAAGTGTAAAGTTCAAAGTTAAAAGTATCCGGAAGTGAATATAAGTTGCATACTATTGAGATTGATGATTAATAAAATATTTGAAGTGAAGTAAAGTTTGTTTTATTTAAAAAGGAAATAATTGACGGTTGACAGTTAAAAAGAAATAAGTTTTATATCGAACCGTGGTAAAACGTTACATTGGTGTCAGAATAAGGGATAAAACTTATTTTATCTGTGCGTTATAAAAAGTGCGTGTGTGTTTTTAAATAAGTAAACAGACAATGGGTAAAATTTTGAATGATTTAAATTGTGTTGAACTTAAAGCAGAACTAAACAAACGAGGTCTTCTTACTGCTGGATCAAAAAATGACCTCATTATTCGTCTGCAGGAACATTTAAGACAACAAGGTGAAAACCCAGACACGTTTATTTTCACGATTGAAATGAAGGAAGAGCAAGTAAGTACTAGTTCAGATATGACCAATATGATGGTTCTGCTGCTCGCCCATTTCGAAGAGCAAAGAAAAGAACAAAAGAACCTTCTCGAAGAGCAAAGAAAAGAGCAAAAGAATCTTCTCGAACGATTTGAAGATCAACGCAATGAGCAAAAGAATCTTCTCGAAGAGCAAAGAAGAGAACAAAAGAATGAACAAAATAATCTTCTCGAACAAATAGAAAAACAAAGTGTTGAGCAAAAGAATCTTCTAGAAAAACAAGAAAAGAAGCTTCTTGAACGATTTGAGGAACAGAAAATTCTCCTCGACGGTAAGCTCGATACTTTTGAGAACAAATTTGTTGCTCTTGACGAGCGTGTCGAAAAACTATTTTCGAAAGTAGACACAAAGCTCGAGGAAGTTCAAGAAAAGTTCGAAAACAGAATTCAAAGCATTACCAACGAATTGGACAAAGTTCGAAAAATGAAGATTCGAGAAAGTTCTGGCGACTTTGTAAAGCGAAAGGAAATGCATCCGCCAACCTTTGATGGACAAACTTCTTGGTCGATCTACAAGAAGCAGTTTGAGGCAGCCGCAGCAACAAATGGCTGGGATGACGAAGACAAATTTATAGCTCTGACGCTTGCCCTTAGAGGACCTGCTGCTGAATTATTGCAAACCTTACCTCTTGTACAGTCCATTGACAAACGTTTTGGAGATGGCCATATGCAAGAAGTCTTCCGCGTCCAACTCAATACCAGAGTCCAGAAAAGAGGAGAAAGTCTGCAACAACTTCAAGCAGATATCGAACGGCTGGCTCACCTGGCATATCCAACTGCAGGAGAGGAAATAATAAACCAGTTCGAAACAGAAGCATTTGTCCGCGCTGTTTCCGACATCAACCTTCAGCGAGCGATTCGAACTGCCGGAAAACGCATGCTTTCTGAAGCATTGGCGTTCGCTCTATGGAAGCAGCAGAACAAGCATCTCGAGAACTTCTTCGGGTAAGAGAAATAGAAGTTGAAGAATGCTCCTGTCAGAGAATCGCATTCCAAAGAAATCAGCGAGACGGACCTGTTCGATGCTGGAATTGTAATAATACCGGACATCTTCAGTGGCAGTGCAGATTGCCACCAAGAAAAGCTACATGCCACCATTGTGGAAGCAGAGAAAACAACAGAGAACAAAGTGGCTATTACACCAACGCTCCTCTTACTCGACTTGTCCCACAACCAGAAAAACAGGTAAGAAGTATCGATGTGCCCAGAACCACTGTCCAGGTCTCACAGACTAAACGAAACAACAAAAGTCTGACCGTGGAGGCGACGTTAAACGGCAAGAAACACGTGGCTACAATCGACACAGGTGCCACTGCCTCCATTGTAAGAAGGGACTTGGTCAAGATGACATGGCTGCATAACACCAATAGCTATCGTCTGAAAACAGCTATAGGAGAGGCAGCAAAAGTGTACGGAGAAGTTCGTCTTCTGATTCGTTTGGCAGAACTGGAGTTTTCACATCTATTTTTGGTAGCAGATATATGTGACGAGTGCATCATTGGAATCGACTTCATGAAAGAACACGGAATAATTCTGGATATCGGTAAGCAAGTTCTTAATTACCAAAATGTAGAGATTCCTATGGTTTATGGTGACGAAAAATCATCAACTCTAAGAAGTGTCATCAAATAAGACATATGCTTGCCGTCTTCTTCTGAAGTGTTCGTTTGGACTAAAATAAAAGGCGAATTGGGTGGTCATCGATACCTCATGGTGGAACCAGATACTGACCAAGGCTCCCAAAACATCATCGTTGGGAAGACTCTTGTGGCACCAAAGAACAACATGGTACCTGTACGGATTCTGAACATCAAACCGTACGAAGTTAAGTTGAGAAAAGGAGAAATAGTCGGAAAATGTGAACCTGTGTCAGCGATAACTAAGATCACAGAAGAGGATACGAAGAAGCCTGCGAACTGCGAACAACTAAAGGCAAAAATCCTTAACTCAACCAATCTTAGTCAACATCACAGTACACATATAGAAGGTAATATCTTCCGAGTTTTCATTTTGTTAAGTTCTGCGCATGCTTTGTATTTTGTTTTTGTAAATTGTGGATGAGGGTCACTGCGATTCGGAAACACTTGTGTTTTGTTTTTGTAAATTCTGACAGACAGGTCACTGTAGTTTTCGAAGATCCGCAATATATTACCTTCAATATGTGTACTGTGAGTCAACATCAACTAAGTATTGCTGGTAGCCTTCTTTATGAGTATGCTGACATATTTTCTTCATCAAGTGGGCAGTATGGTCGAACACAACTTGTGCAGCACCGGATCGACACAGGAGACGCCAGACCGATTCGTCAACCAGCAAGACGTCTCCCCTTAGCCAAACAAGCAGAAGTTGAAGAGATGATATCGGGCATGAAGAAAGATGGGCTGATCGAAAACTCTAAAAGCCCTTGGTCGTCGCCAGTGGTCCTTGTCAAAAAGAAGGATGGAAGCACTCGATTTTGTGTGGACTACAGAAGGCTAAACGATGTGACAAAGAAAGACAACTATCCTCTGCCCAGAATCAGCGATACCTTAGATGCAATGGAAGGTGCTAAATGGTTAATTTTGAAGTTTGTACGTACACCTAAAGATTCACCTCACTAATGTCAAAAATTAAATTAATCTTCGGATAAAATTCACGGCGATTTTAACCCAATTCGCACACGGCTTAAGCAATGGGTATGGATAGCTTTTGAAAATTTAGAAAATACTAACCCGAAATTAAAAAAATCATATTTTTTAACATTTTCTGACTTTTAAACATTTCTTTCGTTGAAAGGTACCAACATTTGTGTTAGCCACGAGAGCCAGCTCGTGGGACTCACTCGTGTAATTTGTTTTTTATTTTTGATATAATTAATGTCTTAAATAAACCCATGTAGATGAATTTAAACGATTCACCTTTATAAAAAAAATGCATGTACCTATTTCAAATAGGTTTTTAGCCCTAGCAAATTGACGTTACGTTCGACAATCTCACTTGTACACTACATATTTTTTTTTGTTCTTAGATGTAACGTGTATAAGGCTAGCATATACACATAAGCATAATCAATTAAAACCATAACTAGAAATGTGTACTCTTTTTGTGCTATTTATGTGTGGAAGTCTCGATTTTTGTGCTAGCATAGTTTTTGTTTTATGTAAATCAATGCTACCTTAATATTAAGCTAGCAAAACTTCTAAACTGCTCAACATAAATAGTTTAAATAAAAACTAGAATTTTTGTAGCAAAACTTCTAAACCGCCCAGCATAATCAATTGAAAGAAAAACTAAAATTTGGTGCTATTTTTGTGCTATTATTGTGTGGCAGTTCCGATTTTTGTGCTAGCATAGTTTTGTTTTATGTTTTGCTAGCTTTATATGGGTAGCATAACTTTGCATAAAAAAAAAACTATTCTAACACACAAATCGGGACTTCCGCACAAAATAGCACGAAAAGAGCACAAAATTTTAGTTTTTATTTCATCTGATTATGCTAAGCGGTTTAGAAGTTTTGCTAGCTTAATATTAAGGTAACATATAAATTTACATAAAACAAAAACTATGCTAGCACAAAAATCGAGACTTTAACACAAAAGTAGCACAAAAAGAGCACAAAATTCTAGTTATGGTTTCAATTGATTATGCTAATGTGTATTGTATGCTTGCTTTATAGACGTTTAGATTTATGTCGTTCTTTTTAGTGCAGATTTTAAAAATACATTACATAGGTATACATATCTACATAGAATATATTTTTACAAGCAATATTGAGCATATTTTTAGGGCCCTAATTACTTGTTAAGGGCATATATATGTAATTGATTTTTAAGGGCATAATTATAAGCGCTTAAAACTGTTTTTAGGGCATATTTTTGTTTGCCCTGATAGGTATGTGAGATTTGATATCAGATTAAAAAAAAAAAACCATTTTTTTGGTTGAATAGAAAAGTATGATGGGGTTAGTTAAAGAAAATTAACAAGATTTATTTTTTGCCAAATGGAAAGTGACATTAAATACCTACACCTAGAAACTTCAAAACTAATAATGGTGTTTGAAACAGCTTATTATGTTTTAATTAATTTGTAAAATTGTAAAGATTAGTCATGTTTTTTGAAATAAAGTCATTTTCAATGTCCCCATGGTTACTCTATGAGTGAAATCTGTAAATTTTTTTATTTTTTTATTTTACTATTTTTATGATTTATACATATTGTAACGATGAAATCAGCACCTAACTACTTTCGGAACAAACAAAGAGCCAAGTACAAAAATACCCTTATCGAAGATAACAACCATCTATAAAATTTCCCGAGAGAGCGCGCCCATCTCTCTCTGGGGGAAAATGTGCTGAATGGAAGAGTGGAGAGAACGCCATCTCTCTGGCGGAATGGAATGGAACCTTCTAGATAGCTTTTGTGCCAGTACTTTCGAGTAGAGTCCCGAACCTCTCAGCTCACTATATAAGGATAAACTTTTTGAGCACAGACACAGTTTATTTTTGAAAGCGAAAGTGTAAAGTTCAAAGTTAAAAGTATCCGGAAGTGAATATAAGTTGCATACTATTGAGATTGATGATTAATAAAATATTTGAAGTGAAGTAAAGTTTGTTTGATTTAAAAAGGAAATAATTGACGGTTGACAGTTAAAAAGAAATAAGTTTTATATCGAACCGTGGTAAAACGTTACATTGGTGTCAGAATAAGGGATAAAACTTATTTTATCTGTGCGTTATAAAAAGTGCGTGTGTGTTTTTAAATAAGTAAACAGACAATGGGTAAAATTTTGAATGATTTAAATTGTGTTGAACTTAAAGCAGAACTAAACAAACGAGGTCTTCTTACTGCTGGATCAAAAAATGACCTCATTATTCGTCTGCAGGAACATTTAAGACAACAAGGTGAAAACCCAGACACGTTTATTTTCACGATTGAAATGGAGGAAGAGCAAGTAAGTACTAGTTCAGATATGACCAATATGATGGTTCTGCTGCTCGCCCATTTCGAAGAGCAAAGAAAAGAACAAAAGAACCTTCTCGAAGAGCAAAGAAAAGAGCAAAAGAATCTTCTCGAACGATTTGAAGATCAACGCAATGAGCAAAAGAATCTTCTCGAAGAGCAAAGAAGAGAACAAAAGAATGAACAAAATAATCTTCTCGAACAAATAGAAAAACAAAGTGTTGAGCAAAAGAATCTTCTAGAAAAACAAGAAAAGAAGCTTCTTGAACGATTTGAGGAACAGAAAATTCTCCTCGACGGTAAGCTCGATACTTTTGAGAACAAATTTGTTGCTCTTGACGAGCGTGTCGAAAAACTATTTTCGAAAGTAGACACAAAGCTCGAGGAAGTTCAAGAAAAGTTCGAAAACAGAATTCAAAGCATTACCAACGAATTGGACAAAGTTCGAAAAATGAAGATTCGAGAAAGTTCTGGCGACTTTGTAAAGCGAAAGGAAATGCATCCGCCAACCTTTGATGGACAAACTTCTTGGTCGATCTACAAGAAGCAGTTTGAGGCAGCCGCAGCAACAAATGGCTGGGATGACGAAGACAAATTTATAGCTCTGACGCTTGCCCTTAGAGGACCTGCTGCTGAATTATTGCAAACCTTACCTCTTGTACAGTCCATTGACAAACGTTTTGGAGATGGCCATATGCAAGAAGTCTTCCGCGTCCAACTCAATACCAGAGTCCAGAAAAGAGGAGAAAGTCTGCAACAACTTCAAGCAGATATCGAACGGCTGGCTCACCTGGCATATCCAACTGCAGGAGAGGAAATAATAAACCAGTTCGCAACAGAAGCATTTGTCCGCGCTGTTTCCGACATCAACCTTCAGCGAGCGATTCGAACTGCCGGAAAACGCATGCTTTCTGAAGCATTGGCGTTCGCTCTATGGAAGCAGCAGAACAAGCATCTCGAGAACTTCTTCGGGTAAGAGAAATAGAAGTTGAAGAATGCTCCTGTCAGAGAATCGCATTCCAAAGAAATCAGCGAGACGGACCTGTTCGATGCTGGAATTGTAATAATACCGGACATCTTCAGTGGCAGTGCAGATTGCCACCAAGAAAAGCTACATGTCACCATTGTGGAAGCAGAGAAAACAACAGAGAACAAAGTGGCTATTACACCAACGCTCCTCTTACTCGACTTGTCCCACAACCAGAAAAACAGGTAAGAAGTATCGATGTGCCCAGAACCACTGTCCAGGTCTCACAGACTAAACGAAACAACAAAAGTCTGACCGTGGAGGCGACGTTAAACGGCAAGAAACACGTGGCTACAATCGACACAGGTGCCACTGCCTCCATTGTAAGAAGGGACTTGGTCAAGATGACATGGCTGCATAACACCAATAGCTATCGTCTGAAAACAGCTATAGGAGAGGCAGCAAAAGTGTACGGAGAAGTTCGTCTTCTGATTCGTTTGGCAGAACTGGAGTTTTCACATCTATTTTTGGTAGCAGATATATGTGACGAGTGCATCATTGGAATCGACTTCATGAAAGAACACGGAATAATTCTGGATATCGGTAAGCAAGTTCTTAATTACCAAAATGTAGAGATTCCTATGGTTTATGGTGACGAAAAATCATCAACTCTAAGAAGTGTCATCAAATAAGACATATGCTTGCCGTCTTCTTCTGAAGTGTTCGTTTGGACTAAAATAAAAGGCGAATTGGGTGGTCATCGATACCTCATGGTGGAACCAGATACTGACCAAGGCTCCCAAAACATCATCGTTGGGAAGACTCTTGTGGCACCAAAGAACAACATGGTACCTGTACGGATTCTGAACATCAAACCGTACGAAGTTAAGTTGAGAAAAGGAGAAATAGTCGGAAAATGTGAACCTGTGTCAGCGATAACTAAGATCACAGAAGAGGACACGAAGAAGCCTGCGAACTGCGAACAACTAAAGGCAAAAATCCTTAACTCAACCAATCTTAGTCAACATCACAGTACACATATAGAAGGTAATATCTTCCGAGTTTTCATTTTGTTAAGTTCTGCGCATGCTTTGTATTTTGTTTTTGTAAATTGTGGATGAGGGTCACTGCGATTCGGAAACACTTGTGTTTTGTTTTTGTAAATTCTGACAGACAGGTCACTGTAGTTTTCGAAGATCCGCAATATATTACCTTCAATATGTGTACTGTGAGTCAACATCAACTAAGTATTGCTGGTAGCCTTCTTTATGAGTATGCTGACATATTTTCTTCATCAAGTGGGCAGTATGGTCGAACACAACTTGTGCAGCACCGGATCGACACAGGAGACGCCAGACCGATTCGTCAACCAGCAAGACGTCTCCCCTTAGCCAAACAAGCAGAAGTTGAAGAGATGATATCGGGCATGAAGAAAGATGGGCTGATCGAAAACTCTAAAAGCCCTTGGTCGTCGCCAGTGGTCCTTGTCAAAAAGAAGGATGGAAGCACTCGATTTTGTGTGGACTACAGAAGGCTAAACGATGTGACAAAGAAAGACAACTATCCTCTGCCCAGAATCAGCGATACCTTAGATGCAATGGAAGGTGCTAAATGGTTCTCTACATTAGACCTAAAGAGCGGCTACTGGCAGGTAGAAATTCACCCAGAAGATCGTGAAAAGACAGCTTTCTCCACAGGAAATGGTCTGTGGCAATTTAAAGTGATGCCATTTGGACTGTGCAACGCTCCGGCTACATTTGAGCGTTTGATGGAATGCGTTTTACAAGGACTAACCTGGAAATCTTGCCTGGTCTATTTGGACGATGTCATCGTGTATGGGAAAACATTTGACGAACATTGTGACAACCTGAAAGCTGTATTCCAGAGGCTTCGAGAAGCACACCTCAAGCTTAATCCAGATAAATGTGCTCTTTTCAAGACCGAAGTTAAATATTTGGGACACATCATCTCATCCCAAGGAGTAAAAACTGATCCTGAAAAAGTTGACACTGTGAAGAATTGGCCAACACCACAGGACAAACATCAACTCCGAAGATTCCTTGGCCTAGCCACGTACTACCGGCGTTTTGTGAAGGATTTTGCTGGAATCGCCAAAAGCTTGCATCAGCTTACAGAGAAGGGAAAGCCGTTCAAATGGTCAGGTGAGTGTGAGAAAAGCTTCCAGGAGTTAAAGCTGCGTTTATGTAATGCTCCTGTGCTTACCTACCCAACTCCAGGAAAACCTTTCATTATTGACGCGGATGCAAGTAATGTCGGAATTGGAGCTGTACTGTCACAAGTCCACGACGGAGAAGAAAAGGTTGTCGCCTACTACAGTAAGGTACTCTCGAAGCCAGAGCGGAATTATTGCGTGACCAGAAGGGAACTTCTAGCTCTGATATTGGCAACAAAACACTTCCATAAGTACATCTATGGACAAAAGTTCCTTCTCCGAACAGATCATGGTGCACTCAACTGGCTTTTGAACTTCAAAAATCCTGAAGGTCAATTGGCAAGATGGATCGAAAGACTGCAGACATATGACTATCAGATTCAACATCGAAGAGGAAAGTTGCATTCAAACGCAGACGCATTGTTCCGACGACCTTGCAAACAGGACTGCAAACATTGCACACGCCAAGAAGAAAAGGAAATGATTGCCATTCAATGAATAAGAGCTGATCCCATTTACGGTTGGAGTAACGAAGAACTTAGGACTGCCCAACAAGAAGATTCGGATATAGAGGAAGAATTTAGGACTGCCCAACAAGAAGATTCGGATATAGAGCCCGCATTCTTGCGTGGAAAGAACACCAAGAAAAACCAGAGTGGTGTGACATCTCTGACAGAAGTCCGGCCCTGAAAGCATATTGGGCACAATGGGACTCGCTTCATGTGGAAGAAGGTGTCCTCAGGCGTAAGTGGGAATCTGCTGACGGTAAGTCCTATGTGATGCAGCTGGTCGTACCCCGGTCCAAAATTAATGACGTTCTTCGAGCGATGCATGATGGAGCTTCTGGAGGTCATTTGGGAGTCAATAAGACGCTAGAAAAGATACGACAACGGTTCTACTGGCTACATGCAAGAGAGGACGTCGAAAAGTGGTGCCGAAAATGTGATACTTGTGCTGCTAGCAAAGGCCCAGGTAGGAAGCTTCAAAGTAAAATGCAACAATACAACGTAGGCACGCCTTTCGAGAGGATTGCAGTAGACGTCGCAGGCCCTTTTCCTGAGAACAACAGTGGAAACCGATACATCCTTGTAGTCATGGATTACTTGAGCAAGTGGCCTGAGGCATTTGCCATCCCAAACCAAGAAACCAAAACAGTTGTGGATCAGATTGTCTTCAATTGGGTGAGCAGGTTCGGCGTACCGATGGAACTTCATTCCGACCAAGGAAGGAACTTCGAATCTAACATCTTCCAGGAAGTTTGTTCGCTCCTTGGCATTAAAAAGACGAGGACAACGCCGCTTCATCCACAATCTGATGGGATGGTTGAACGATTCGACCGGACGCTAAAGGAACATCTATCTAAGGTTGTCAGCGACTACCAACGAGACTGGGATAGACATATTCCATTATTCCTAATGGCATATAGGAGTGCAGTACATAGCTCGACAGGACATACACCATCCGAAATCTTGTTTGGAACGTCAATACGACTGCCTAGTGAGGTGAAATTTGGATGCCGGACAATTGAGCCACAACGAACAGAAGAATATGTGGATAACCTCAAAGAAAGGCTCATTGACATTCATCAACGAACCAGAGCATTTTTAAAAACATCTAGTGATCGGATGAAAACACGTTATGATGCCCGAGCAACAACAACAGGATTTCAAGAAGGAGACCTCGTGTGGTTTTACAATCCCCATCGACAAAAGGGACTGTCACCAAAGCTTCAACAGAACTGGGAAGGACCCTACACTGTTGTGAAGAGACTAAATGATGTGGTCTACCGTATAAAGAGAGGAGTAAGAGGGAAACTGAAAGTAGTTCATTGTGACCGTTTGCATCAATATAATGGTGAAAGGAGCGACAGAATTGTTCGGGACGATCAATCTTAGGAGGGGGGCAATGTAACGATGAAATCAGCACCTAACTACTTTCGGAACAAACAAAGAGCCAAGTACAAAAATACCCTTATCGAATACAACAACCATCTATAAAATTTCCCGAGAGAGCGCGCCCATCTCTCTCTGGGGGAAAATGTGCTGAATAGAAGAGTGGAGAGAACGCCATCTCTCTGGCGGAATGGAATGGAACCTTCCAGATAGCTTTTGTGCCAGTACTTTCGAGTAGAGTCCCGAACCTCTCAGCTCACTATATAAGGAGAAACTTTTTGAGCACAGACACAGTTTATTTTTGAAAGCGAAAGTGTAAAGTTCAAAGTTAAAAGTATCCGGAAGTGAATATAAGTTGCATACTATTGAGATTGATGATTAATAAAATATTTGAAGTGAAGTAAAGTGTGTTTAATTTAAAAAGGAAATAATTGACGGTTGACAGTTAAAAAGAAATAAGTTTTATATCGAACCGTGGTAAAACGTTACAATATTTAATTTTACATTTTTGCTTTTGTTGAATTTTGTTTGGTGGAAATCCCTTTTTCAATTTCCATTACTTTGGTAACTCTTAGAAAATGTGTTACAGAAATGTAAGCACATTTCCTAGGAGGTAAGGGTGGGATTTGTTACGGTAAAATTTACCACAACAAGTTTCACTTACCTACTCTTTCTTCCTCAATCCATTTTTCACCTTTCCTTCCCGTTGCAGCTCCAAAATGCTTTTAGAGCGCAGCTGAAGCCTGTTATCCATCAACCAGAGTCCGGCTCTTAAGCATATTGGAAAAGCTACCCAAACAGGTCTTCGTGGTTGACGGATTAATTTGTGTGACAGGTAGGTCACACTGGTTGCCATAATCCATTGTGCGACAGGCGGTCCACTATAAAATGGAGTGTGTGACAGATGGTCCGCAAAAATAACCTTATAAGTGACAGACAGATGGTCTGGTCACTATCAAACTATTAAAGTAGCACGGCGACATTTTGGTCCCCGATGCTTATGTTACTCTATGTGAGAATGGCAGTTGCCCAACCTATTATTTAAAGTAAATTATTTAATGTACAAGATGGAACGTTAACTCGAATCCCCAATCCCCAAAATCTGCCCGAATGTCCAACGAGTTAGAGTAAAAGCGCGAAGTAAAAATAATTGCCAAACTCTCCTCTCCGAAACTTAAAATCGAAGTTCGCTTCTCACCATTTTTGCAAAAATAGTAATTTTAGTTGGTAGTCGAAGGGGACAAATGAAAACGTTTTGAAATTTGAGTTTCTTCTTAACTATCCAAAACTTTCTTTTAATAATTGAGTGGGTGAGAATAGGATGGCTGAATGCACCCATTGAATTGCCGTCCACTGGAAGTGATATCAGAGGTCAGCGAATTCAGTGGCAATGACAGTGCATAAAGCTGGGGTTAAGGTGCGAGTAGGATAGGCGGTAGGATCTCAACTGCGTTCGCTCACTCCAGCAAATAAGCGGAGTGTAGCTGAATGATGACGCGATCGAAATCCACGCTAAGTCTGGATTTACATTGTTCAACTTTTCCCATAAGTTTTTTCCAGAAATCGGGTGAAAATGTTCATATGGTCCGATTTTTCCCATGAGAATTTCTGTCGTTGCACTCTTCGGTCTTATTGCTTTCCTCTTCATTTTTCATTAAGATTTACTCACACCATCAAATAAGCGGCACATGTATACTAAACACACACAAGAAACTGGAAAGGAGGTGAAAGAGAACCAAAATAGGCTGAAAAAATCGTATGAGTTTTCGAGGAACAACCGATTTGTTTCATCCCCCTCACTTTTTACGCCGCTCACCCAGGAACAATCGATCGGAACTGGAAAAGTTGAACAATGTAAATGCAGACTTACTGATTGGCCGAAAGCACTTGGGCATTGGAAAAAGGAAGTGGTCATCCAGGCAAGGTAAAAGCCTGGGGGGACACTTCTTACCAGTCTATAGAGTGAACTGGATGTTCTTGAGATAGCGAAAAAGGAAGTTTTGAAAACTGATAGAAGAAATTTAAATAGAGTAGATTTCAAAAAGTTACGAGTTATTTTTCACTGCCGAAAAAGGTGTGGAAAATTAATTTGGAAAAGTTCAAAAGTGGTGGAGAGATAACTGGGGAAAACGAGGAGGAAGAATTGGCCTCATAGGAAGGAGAATTCGGCAGTAAATTGGGAAGCTAAGTATTAACAAATATCTAGTGTGAAAATTGTGCGTTTTCTTTGAAAATTGTGTTGGAAATTTTTGATAATCGTTTGGCTTTCGTTTCGTTACCTTTCTTTTCCGAAAAAACGGAATTCGCGACCCGTTGAAAACAGTTTTGTTCGTTCGGGACAAAAGAGTTAACGGTCCACCTTGCTTTGTTCAAAATCTTTTGTTCTGTAATTTTTCCTAAAAGATCTTGAGTTTTAATCCTGCTTGTAAGGTTTCCCAAGCAATTTAAAATCATTAAAGAGACTTTTCATTTAAACTTTAAATTTATTCTTTTAATTCATAATTCTTCGTCGTTGTTTTTTTTTCTTTTTCCTTCGCTCCAAAAGGTTTGTGATTTCCTTTACTTCAAAAAAAAAAATCACTGGCGCCCATTTTATTTCAGGTACACCCTGTAAATATTTTTTTTCTCATCATTATCATTTTGATTAACTTTTTGATCGATTTTATTAACCGCGGTTCGATTAATAAAACCCCACACGTCGCTGAACCCACCCCATCGCTGAGCTACCTGGTGGCAGCACTTTGTATGTGCTACCTGTTATGAAATTCATTAAACGCGCTCATCGTCTACTTTTTGATAGTTGTTATTTACTTCGATTTTCTTCTTCGCGACGCACGCCGGTTTTTTTGTGCTTTTATTTGTTTAATTAATAATACGTTTGTTTGCTTAATTTGTGGATTCGTAAATCCAATTGTGTAATGCAGATTGTTGTTCTGCCATCATAAATAGTTAATATACCATCCTAAAGTTAAATTCCCTTCGCGTAATAAATTTCATAACAGATTGAAGAATAAATTAAGATTTGCATTTAAAAAATCGACTTGGTCATCTGGTGAAGGCATTAGAAAGATGTCATTCCATGCTATCGCATTTATATCATTTTCAAGGGATATTCTATTTATGTTTTTAAAATCTCTGAACTGAACTCTAGAATTTGCTAGGCTCGTATTAAAATCATAGGTCAGGAAAATAAGATCGTGTCTGGAGAAAACTGGAGCTTCGAGTTGGTCGTATAGAAATATCCGATCTTTTTCACTTACATAGTAATGATCTAATAGCGTACAAGAGGTTTGGGTAAAATGGGTTGGTTGGGAAATATTGACTGAGTGCAGATCGAAAGAGCTCATGTTTTCACTTAATCTTTTATCAATTAAAAGGTCAGAGTTAAAGTCACCGCATATAATTATGTTTGAAGAGCTGACCGTAATTTCTTCGATAACTCCGTAAATTTGCTCCAAATCAATATATCTATTAGGCCTATAGATTTTCACTGCCTTTTACCTCCAGAAAGAAGTACTCGCAAGAAGAGCCCGGTGACGAGAAATATCTTTTCTTACATATAAGATTCTCTTTAGCATAAATAGCAACACCCCCTCCACGGTTGCACCTATCTGAACGAAAAACATTATAACCATTAAGAAAGTATGTTGAATCCTTCACAGATGCAGAGAACCAGGTTTCGGAAACACAAATATCGTCGATATTCGAATCTTCAAAGAGGTATCTAAATTCATCAATCTTCATCAATATACTCTGAGAAATAAAAGAGATCATATGGAGGAGAAAAAAAGCAAGAGAGAAAATTAATAATAATGAAAGTAGTAGTAATAATAATAATAATAATATTTCATACAATAAAATGTAGTTTATCGTGTTGAGTGTTGGTGAGTTCTTCTTTCGTCTTCTTATTTCTTAATCTTGATGGACTGTCGCAGCAGCAGCAGCGTGTATTGTTTTCAGTGTTGCATCATTGTTGATGTGTATTGTTTCCCCTTCTTCACTCTCTTTGACATAAACTGAACCAGAGTGTGTATACACTTTAACTAGAGCACCGCGGTGTTTGAGACGCATTGCTTGTTGAAGGAAAAACCGGTTTTTAGACGTTGAGCTCGCGTGCAAGTAGACATTATGTGTTTCTTTCCCTTGCACACTTATTCCCGTGTCTTCAAGATGCAATGTTCTCTTGTGTGTTTTGTGAAAGAGAGCAACAGATTTTAAAACTATATTTCTATCGTAATCGTGTGGAGAATAAAATTTTAGTATGATGGGAGGGTCGTGGATGTTGTTTTCATTTTTGCGTTGAAGTCGGAAAGCTGATTTTAAGGAGGGAGGTACACAATCCACCGAGTAGCAGATGCTGTTAAATAAAGATTTTATTTCTTCATTTGGTAGCTGTGGTATGCCGAGGAGAATAGCGTCGGCTGCAAGCTTCTTACGTTCAGATCTGTCACATCGTTGTTGTAGATCCATTTTTCCAATTCGATCTGTTAGAGACTCGATTATCTTGTCTGTTTTGTTGGTGTAGGTAGCTAATTCTTTTTCAATTTTTTCAAAACGTTGGATGAATTCCAAATGCAGACTTTTTATCTCTGTCGATATTTTATTGACGATTTCTTCAGATAGGTCTTTAATGAAAATGTGCATCTCAGATCGGGAGATTGCAGATGTAGGTAGAGTGGATTCGCTCTCTTTAATAGAAGGTGGTGTGGTGTTAGAAGCTTCGGTGGCGGCGGCAATGTTGGCGGGTGTGGTGGGAGTGTTGGTTTGTTGTTCGATGTAAGCGGTTGGTTTTGGAGTCGTGTTTGGTTTGGTTGGATTTTGTTTTACTATTGCGGGGGAGGGTTTTTTTTTTTGCGGGAGTAGCTTTGTTCTCTAGTCTTTTAGAGGTTGCAGGGGTAACAACTTTTGAATTCTCTACCAGCCATTATTTCAAAGAGAGGAAACAAACAAAAAAGAATACGAGATCTCGATATTAATAGAATTGACGAAAAAAACGCGCGTGACACTCAAGAAAATCTTTAATTTTACTTTGTTTATTAAGCGCACTTCGATTTCAAGCCCATTTTATTCAGTTTAATGCAACGAGATCGTTTTCTTTTTACACACTTGAACTTTTATAGATAGTGATACAAAAATCGTATAAATGAAGCTAATTTGCCGGACGGTACTATCAAACACGTCTATTCACTCATGCAATTACAAATAAAAAAAAGATCAACTCAAAAAATTTTATGTAGGCACTTATGTGAAGTTTCTTTGAAAGCATTTTGACTAATATTCCAACATTTAAATTTGAAGATATTTTTAATTCGAATGTTTCAAATCATAAAAATCAAAAAGAAGGCATACCTACTAACTGCTTTAGATTTAAGCCTACCTATCAAATTTTAAGAAAAAAGTGTATTTGAAAAAACTTTTAGAAACTTGTTAAAATTTCAAAACAAAAAAACAGAAATTTGTAAAAAAAAAATAATCAACCAAAAAAGAAAAAAAAATGGTATGATTTAAAACATAATGTAGATAACGGGATTGAAAATCATTACAAATTTTATGAAAAGGTATAACAGTATTACAAATTGTATTAATTTATTTTTTTCCGCAGTCGGAAAAATGCAAATGATGCAAAAATTATTTTGAGTAAAATTAAAATCTATAGGCCAAAAACTAGATTTTTCAAAAAATTTACAGATTTCACTCATAGAGTAACCATGGGGCATTGAAAATGACACCTGACTAATCTTTTCAATTTAAGTTAATTAAAACGTAATAAGCTGTTTCAGACACCATTATAGGTTCTGAAGTTTCTAGGTACCTTTATGCACATTATGTATTTAATGTCACTTTCCATTTGGCAAAAAATAAATCTTGGTAATTTTCTTTAACTAACCCATCAACTTTCCTGTTCAACCAAAAAAAAATCGTTTTTTTAAGATCTGATATCAAAACTCATATATATGTACCTATTAGGGAAAACAAAAATATGCCCTAAAAAACAGTTTTAAGCGCTTATAATTATGCCCTTAAAAATCAATTATATACATATACATATGTCCTTAATAAATTATTATATTATGCTCAAAAAAAAAATGATTATATGCCCTAAAAATATTGCTTAATAAATAGGCTAAAGTAAATTTTGTGGTACCATTTTCTCAAAAAGTATTTGACCGATTTCGATAAATTTTATATGGTTGGAAAGCCACAATTACGGAAATGTGCAGAATCTATTTGAGACACGCATTTAAACACTGTGGGTCATTTTTGTTTCTTAACTGTCGAACACTGCATTTAAAAAAAAATATGTTTTTTTCCTTCAATATTTTTAAACAAATTTAAAATTTGTCTCCTTCCTAGAGTTTTTCAGTTTTTGCTGGCCGAGCTTCGGCTACGGGAGGATACTAGTATACTTAATTTTGCTTGTAAAAATATATTCTAAGTAGGTTTGTATACCTTTGTATGTTTAAAAACTGCACTAAAAAGAACGACATAAATCTAAAAACAAAAAAAAAAAAATAGTGTACAAGCAAGATTGTCGAACAAATTTTGCTTTGGCTAAAAGCCATTAAAACCTATTTGAAATAGGTACAAGTACATGCATGTTTTTTAAAATGGTGAATCATTTGAATTCAGTCACATGGATTTATTTAAGACATTAATTGAATCAAAAATTAAAAAAACAAAATTGACACGAGTGAGACCCACAAGTTTGCTCTCGTGGCTAACAAAAATTTTGGTACCTTTCAACGAAAGAAATGTTAAAAAGTCAGATTTACTGGGAACATGATTGTTTTTATTTTGGGTTAATATTTTCTAAATTTTCAGAAGCTATCTATACATATTGTTTAGGCCGTGTGCGAATCGGGTTAAAATCGCGTTAAATTTTATCCGAAGATTAATTTTTGACGATGGTGGGGTGACGTAGAAACTTCAAAATTTTATTTCGAAAGATTATAAAATTGAAATAAAATCGTTCGATTCGATTTAACCAACTGAAAAAAGGTTAATTTTCTCAAAAAAAAAACTCCAACCCAAATTTCCGTAATGCGAATTTTTTCGACATAACCTGAAGTTAGGTTTTAATTTTTGGTTATGCTATAATGCTGGTAATGCTGCCCTATAGACCTTTATTTTTTATTGAATAAACATTAGAAGATACTAAACAAATTATAAAAATGCTGATGCTCCAAATGCATTTGATAAACAAACAGCACATCTCGACCAGTGACGTCAGTGGTCATAAGTAGTGGAATGCGTAGTGCATACGACTTCGAAGACTGGGCAATGGGTTCAAACCTCATGGTGTGCATGTAGAAAATTTTTCACAATAAAATTGGATTAAAGCTCAGCATCACTAAAAGTAGACTGATGATAGGACTTGGCACCCCCTGAAATAGCTATATCTCCAGCCAAACAAAAATAAAACAAATTAAAATACCTAAAATTAATTCCTAAACAATTGGTGGTAGCGCCTTTAAGTTGTTGTTCTTTGTTTTTCAAAAATTCAATGAAATTGACGCAATAAAGAATGGTCAAGTCTAATAAACTGACATTCTAGTATGAATAATACAATAAATAATAATAATAACTGAACAAACTATGTTTTTTTAATGAAAAATAAACCTTATAAACCGGATTTCTAATCTAGTCTCGTCTTAATAGTGTTACTAAAAAAAATATGCTGTAGCATATTTTTGGTTGTCCTACATATTACATACCTACATAAATCGATTTAAAGCAAGCTTAACTCCGGCTTTCACACTTAATTGCATCACTGGCCTTTCTTATAGGACCGAATTGTATTCTGTATCGAATAAAAATAAATACCTATCATTTTTAATTTCAAAAAATCACAACCTACATACCTACCTCCATAATTATGTTGATGCATAGCATTTACATATGTATATACCTACACTACATACAAAAATCAGGCATAGTACCTATAGATAAACTTTTGTTGGTTGCGTTGTACCTACTTGTTGTTTTTTCTCTTTTTGAATATTCTTCATTGAATATTCTTCCACTGAAGCTTGTCTGTTGACGACGACTTTTCTTCGTTTTTTCCCCGTATACCTATTGCCTACGCCTGCTGTAATTCATCGTTTGTGTTCGTTTGTTTATTTTCATCATTCTAGTAATGATTTAGTAACACCAACCAAAAATTTGATAGTTGTCCTCCTATACGCTGGAGTTCATTTTTCATATTCTACGTTCATGTGTTCATTTCAATCATTTCGGTCATTTCTTTAGTAACACCAACCAAAAATTTCGTTGTGATGGCCTATACGCTGGAGTTCATTTCTGATTTATTGAATTTATTTCATTTAATCATTTTAGTAACACCACAACTCTGTCAAAACGATCCTATAAACATTTTCAATGTTAATTTAGTTTTTAGAAGAGTTCATAAAAATAATTTAATGAGAGAAACTCTTGATTACATCTTGTACAAGTAAATTAAACATTTGCCGTCTGTATTCTATAAAGAAATTTTATCGAAAATAAAAGAAAAGATTGACGAACACTGCCTGAAATAAGTAAAAATGTAGTTAATAGTTATGTGCAGTGACATTATGGAGGAGAATGTGACTTATAGTATACAGGGTGATTCACCTAAGGTGTGACAAAAAAGTAGAGCGTATTGGTTGGGTCGAGATAGAAAAGGGGATCTATTTCACCCCGTTTAGTCGGGAGGGGCAGTTTTCTAAAAAATTGACTTAAAACAGAAAAAAAATATTAAAAAACAACGGTTACACTGACAATGCCATAATATACCTTTTTGTAAAGCCAGAAATCTCTTTTATTTTATTTTGTAATAAATCTGATTTAGAGAATAATTTTTGAAATATTAATTTTCAAACTCAAAATTTTGAACAAAAAAAAAATGAAAAAAAATTTAACTGATTTTTTTCAACATTTTACGTCATTAAGTACTAATTTTGTTTGTTTTATTTTATTAGTTCTTAGTCAAAAACAGAAAACCGGATGAAATACTGAAAACAAAAACCACCATCGAGTTGGATATGGATGTTGTTTGTCGTTCTGCTTCTGTATCTTGTTGCATGAACGTTGCATTCTTCATTGTCCTCTGGCTTCCTCGTGTATTGAAAAAGGCAACAATGTTTCTTTTGGCTGCGAATTAAATTTTGCATAGAAGATTAGGTGTTTGATAACCAATTCGAATTACATGGTCATAAAATAATCTAAAAAAAAATATTTTTCTTTACATTTCGATATATGTATATGTTTTTGACATATACCTGTCAAATACTCTACATTAAAAGCTGTTCCGAGCATTCGTTCCCGCTTTCGAAGGTAAAAATATTTCTTGCGGGGAATTCGGAATACGAGCGTTCTACTCGAACTCGGCTTGTTTAAGTGACATCCAAATTTTCTTATGAACTTTTTGCCCGATACCATTAAATTGGGAGGGAAAAAATTCCTTTTGCTTTTTATTTTTTAGTTGTGGCTTGATTAGGGACCTTAGTCTGTAGCACTAAGTATCGCTCCACCAACATTCCACTCGAAAAGTTTTGTCGCTTATTGTGAGTCACATTTCACTCGAAAAATGTTTCATTTTTCGAAAACTCTCCTTATTGTAAAATTAATTTCGATTGGAATGAAGTGCCATTCACACCTTTAATTTTCACTTATTTTTACAGAGTAGAGCCGCATAAAAAGTATGTTTATAAACAAAACTTATATTGGCACATCTAGGCTCATACCATTAAAATATCCCGAAAAACCCTTATACCTACATATAACTTTAAAACTTGGAACAACATCCTGAAAAATGCATTTTAAAATATTAATTGAAAATCATAAAATACTTGTTTATCAAAATATTTTGGTATATTTACTTTGGTATATTTACTTTCCTTCATAGTTGTATCGCCGCCAAGTATAGACGTCTTTTTAACTCGCTCTTCATTACCTATTACCCACTTTAATAATAATTAAATTTTATTTTTAATTTACCATAATTCAGTTTCGCTTATCCCTGCACCTTTAATCGCGATATTCTTTGACCTAATTTCTACCCTAAACTCTTTCGTCACCGTTTACAACTCAAATTAATAATTTGTGCTTACCTGTTTTTTTCATTGCTTCAGAAGCCGTGTTGTGAACTCTATTTGTTAACTGACCTATCAATAAAGTTACACGTGTGACCCACATAATTGCACATCGCCTTTCTTCATTTTCAAAAGAAAAAAAAAAAAACTTTATGTCATCTAAGTGCGGAAATTCCATCTGCGTCAATAACGAATCCAGTGTTCAAAGGATTAATTGCAGTGGTATTTGTGGAAATTCTTTTCACTCCACCTGTGTTGGCCTAAATAAGAGACCACTTGTCTACCTAAAAGATTTTAAAAAAAATTTCTTCTTCTACTGTGATGAGTGTAAAGACATATCCCTCTCCCATCTTATGCCATTAAATGCCTTAGTGAATTAACAGTTAACAATAACACTGACTGCATTAATAAAATCCAAAATGTGTCCAAGAAATTTGATATAGTTGTTAAAAGTGTTGAAGAACTTCATCAAGAGTGTCAGCAAAATACTTTTCAATGTCTTTCTAAACTTTCGGTTATTGATGAACGTCTCAACTCCTTTCAAAAACTGTCGGACTCTTTAAATGATTCGTTTGTTTTGCTGAACAATAATATTTCAACTAGCTTGAAATCAATTCAATCAGACCTGGAGATCCACTTCCAAAGTACCTCCTCTAAAACTGTATCCCCCCTTTCTTCACCGGACCAACCCTTGCTCGTCAGAATTTGAGATGAAATTCAAAATACAAAATCTATGCTATCGAGCGTCTCTGCAGAGCTGATATCTATCGGTTATGACGTTAGCAGTAATGGTCAACGGACGATGGAAATAAATTCAGAGAGACATGAGCCGGTTGAACAAGAATTCACGAGAATTACGGTTGCAAATCAATGACATCTTGGATGAACCTAGATATCCCTCACCCGAACCCGTAACGGTGTTTAATAATTTATCTGTTTTGGAAGAAATCTTAAACACTGAAACGAACACCGTGCCTCCTACACTCACCCAAAATGCTGTTGCAAGCTCTTCTCCTTCTAATCGTGTGGTACCGCATGTCCGACCAACAGCAATTGTGCCTTCCACATCTACACCCCCCAAACAAAGTCAGAAACCTCCTTAAAGTGCCTCATCAGAAACTATTGTTAAACTCGGTCACCTATGGAGCCTACAGAACTGCAATAAAAGATTAAGCAAGCTTGAATCTGCCAATGATGACTACGTTTGCCTCAAGAACACTCCCTCCTTTGCCAACGAATCCTGGGTAAAGTCGGATTTCGCCTAGATGTTTCAAAATCAATTTTCCTTAAAGATACGGCTGGTTATTCCATCAACTTTCTGGATCATCTCAACTCGAAAACATGACGCTGTTCAAGTGGAAGAGAAATCTCACTAAATTTAAGTCTAATTTTCAAACCAAGTCCAATCCACCCCTCAAGCGAAAGTCCCCTCTGCTTCCTGATAAGCCCCCTGCTAAGCGTGGTTCTTTTAACTTCCTAAATCCAGACCACACAAACATCAACAATTCCATCCCCTTGTCTTCTTACCTCAACAAACCAATTTCCTTAACAAAAAACAAACACTTTAATTTTTCAAGACCCGATACAAACTGGAGCTACAAGACCAACATTTTCCCTAGTTTTACCCACCCCTCCATTTCACAAAAATTCCCCAATGCCCCCACTACCTCCAAACATAAAGGTCAACGAGTTTCCTTAAATCTTACTCCTACTATCTTTCCTCCTCCAACCCAATCAACCCAAACAAATTTATTTCCACATTTTGACCTCAGTTCTGGAGCCAAGTATCCAAATTTTCAGCGCTCCCATACTCTTAACCCCTTCCCAACGTCTGTCTCTAATACAACTCCTAATAACGGTTGCCACTTGAAAATAAAATTTGTGTCCAAAATTAAAAATAAAAATGACCAACTGTAGCTAAAAATGACCAAAATAATTTGAGTCCGAATATTTGTACCTCTAAACACAGAAAACAATGAATTCATCGCATTTATTTTAACATAATTCTTCATATTACACAGATGACATATTTTTTTTGTATGTATTAAGTCTAGTTTATATATCAATGCGAAGTAAAACTCAAACCGAAATGAAATATCAATAAATCTCGCGTCGAGAGGTGTTCAAAAAAAAATTAATGTAGTTTTATATTTGGTTTATACTGCGTTTTCATTAGAGCAAATGAGGTAATTTCGTCAAAAATTTCCAAATTAAATTCAAAATCATCTCATTTCCCATATAAATTAAAATTTCCAAATGAGGTAATTTCAACCAAATTTGCACGAAATTCGGTAGGAAATTACGTCAAACTTTTATGAACACACCCAAATGGATTCCACTCAATGTGGAACCCATTCGAAATGACAGAATTCAATGTAAATAACAACAAAAACAAGCGATTGACAATCTGGGCCTTCAAACAAAATTAGCAAATTTGAAATGTGAACACTTTTTTTGTAATTTGCCAAATTACCTCATTTTAGCTCTAATGAAAACGCAGTATAAGATAAGTCCGTTGAATTGTATTTACTTCTATTTTTTTGTATGAAAACTTCGCTTCGCTTCGCTTCGATCTATAAACTAGGCTTTAATAATAAACAAAAACAATAAAAAACAGAAACCAACAAATTCACAAAGTAGGTACCTAATGAACTTAATTAAATTATAAGACTAACATAAATAAATAAAAGTAACGAATCATAAAAAAAAAACATAAAAATAATAACTTTTCAGAGCATTTTAAAATGAGATCAAAGTAGGAGCTTAATATAAACAAATATACATTATGTGCATAAAATCGATATTTAAAAAAAAATGACCAAATGGACTAAAAAATGACCATGTGACCAAGTGAAAAAATAATGACCAAATTTGGTCACAAATTACCAAAGTGGCAACCGTGCTCCTAATACTGCACCTAGCAACATAGCCTCTCCTTCTTCGCAAGCATTAACAACCCCTGGCCACAAATCTTCTCTAATGTCCACTCCTTCTGATTTCGTTTCTTCTTCACCAATACCCACTCAATCTTTTAGCTATCCCCTTCTACCCCCTACAGTCAAATTGACACAGCAAACACTCGACTCTAGTGAATGTCGCTATGCTCTCTCCAGGCTAAGAGATAAGAAAACTTACGAGAACATTCGCATTTTCTTAGCTTATCTCCACGACAAATCAGATTCTGTCTGTTATGAAGGTAAAACGAACACGAGTGTAATGGTCTCCATCCACCAGGAAGGTCTTCCTACTGACGTTAGCAGCCTCAAAAACCTCTATATTAAATACCATGAATTTTTAAATATGTCTCCGCAAAAAGTAGAGAATGATCTCGTTGCTTTCGGCAAGTATATTCATTCCAAGCGGATATCATACCTATAGCGTACCAGAGCCGACCATGACAGGTTTTTTCGTTCGTAATATATCCCAAACTTCCTCTACACCTTCCCATCAAAATCTCCCCCTTACCCTCTATTATCAGAATGTAAGAGGTCTTCGTTCGAAAACTATGGCAGTTTTGCAACAAACTCATGCTTTACCTTTTGAAATTTATGCTCTGACTGAAACGAATCTGACCCCCAGCATCAATAACCAAGAATTGTTTCCATCCTCTTTTAATGTATACCGTGATGATGATCTTATTCATCCTACTGATACTCCTTGTCGTGGCGTGCTACTAGCTGTCCAAAACTCAATTGACTCATCCCTTATCGCAATATCTTCTGTTTTTATATACTGCCATCACAACCCATTGAATCATATGAACTCGCCATTAATGCAATTGATCACGTTTTAGAAATATGTGACTCTCATGATGAAATCTTACTTTTCGGTGACTTTAACCTCCCTCATCTCAAATGGATTTCATCAGATGATGAATCTTTTTTTGTTGCCTCTAACCCCTCCTCTGCTAAGGAATGCCTTTTCCTAGATCGCTTAGGATTCTATTAACTCGTCAATTTCATTGAGTCAACTTTCTTTATCTACCATTGATAACTACCATCCTCCCCTTCTTCTCTCATTTTTCCACAATTCCCCACTAATATGCACTCCCTCGGCAGATATACCGTCTTACGATTTCCATAAAGCTAACTTCCGCCTAATTAATCAATACCTCCACGAAGTTTCCTTCAACTTTGATAACCTATCAGTAAAAGAGGCGTTAGAAATATTTTACAGAGAAATTTTGTATTCTTTTTCTCTATACGCTCCATTCTCTCGTCACAAAACGCCGACTACCTCTCCCCCTTGGTATAATCGAAGGCTCCGCTCTCTGAGAAACAAAAAAAATAAATTGTGGTCAACCTTTCTTCGCACTCGATCTCCTACCGATCACTCTAACTATTATGGTACGTATCTCCAATTTAGGGAGCTTTACAGCTCTTTATACCAACGTTATATAATTGTGACACAAACCAACCTTATTAACGACCCGAAGTCCCTTTTTTCATTTTTTTCAATTATAAAAGAAAATCCGACGGCTACCCAACCTCTCTCTCTTTCTACAATGAAACATCCAATGACCCACACACTGTCGCCAACTTTTTTGCCTCGTTTTTCAAACAATCTTTCACAGATGAAGGCTGTTTCACAATGCGACGAGAAAACGAGACGTCAGCGTAACGAGATCTCTTCGAAGTTTCTCTCTCTTAAAAAAGAATTTTAAACATTGAAATAATGCATAATACAGCATTTCTCGTCGTCTCGTCACGTCATAAAGTTCGAAAAAATGAAAAAAAGACGCAACGTGATGACGAGAAATACTTTATTATGTATTTTTTCGTTGTTTGAAATTCGTTTTAAAGAGAAAACAACTGTGAAGAGATCTCGTCACGCTGACGTCTCGTTTTCTCGTCGCATTGTGAAACAGCCTTGACACTTTTGTACCCGACTCTGCTTATTTCAATTATTTACCAAATTACTCTCTTGGACTTTTTCTCCCTCGTACTGTCGACCCATTTCTTGTGGAGAATAAATTAAATCATCTTAATGATGAATTCTCTCCAGGTCCCGATGGACTCCCAGCTATTCTCTTAAAGAAATGTTCTTCATCGCTTTCTCTTCCTCTCTCAAAAATCTTCAGTTTATCCCTAACTCAAGGAGAATTCCCTGAAGTATGGAAAACATCTTTTATAATACCAATACACAAAAAGGGTTCGAAAGGTGATGTTAATAATTATCGTCCAATTGCCACTCTAACTCTCATGTATACCTAAACTCTTCGAAAGCATATTGTATGAAATTTTGAGCTTTCACTGTAAGTCTTTCATCTCCCCTAGACAACATGGCTTTCTCAAAGGTAGATCAACAACCACTAATCTTGTTGAATTTGTGTCTTTTATCCTATCAGCCTTAGAGCAGGGCAAGGAAGTCGATGTCATATCGACCGATTTGAGCAAAGCCTTCGATAAAATCTCCCATAGACTTATACTTTTCAAACTATCCACTTTCGGTTTTGAACCCATTCTACTGAGATGGATTTCTTCTTATCTAGAAAACCGTTACTACAGTGTCTGCTTTAGATCTACATCCTCTTGCCCTTTCTTAGCCACGTCTGGAGTCCCTCAAGGCAGCCACTTAGGCCCTCTTCTTTTTATTCTTACTGTTAACGATATTGAAATGGTCATTAAACATTCGCATATTTCTCTCTACGCCGACGATACCATATTCTTCAAGACCATTTCCTCTACACAGGATTCTGCTCTCATCCAACACGATCTCGATAATTTTTCAGTTTGGTGTCTCAAAAACTGCTTAGATTTAAATATTACCAAATGCCATTCGATCAATTTTTCTAGTAAACTTTTCAAATCTTCACCCCGTCCTTATCTTCTTCATAATCAGCACCTATCTATCGTCGAATCGATACGTGACCTCGGTATAAGAGCTTAACTTCATCTCCCATTACGACGACATAATTCTTAAGGCCAACTCTGCACTTGGCTTCGTTAAACGATGGTCCAAGGAATTCTCCAACCCATACGTGACCCGATCCCTCTTTATAACCTTTGTTCGTCCTCTGCTCGAATACGCCTGCCAAGTATGGTCCCCTTACCAACAAATTCACATAGCTAGAATCGAGAGTATCCAACGTCGATTCCTTCGCTTCGCTCTTAGAGGTCTGTCCTGTGCCGAGATTAAGCTAATGGCGAGTGAGTGCGATGACTCACTTTTCATTGAAAATCGATTTAGCTAGTAAAAGTGAGTGATAGGCGAGTGAAATGAAACGTCAGTTTACTCGCCGGATGTTTCAGCGGTGACTTGGTGTATGTGTTGGTAAATTTACACTTTTGCATAAGTATGCGTTCTTTTCCAAAGGAATTTTATACTACGTTTTCACTGCAAGTTAATCTCGTTTAGATTTCATAAATCCCAAATAGTGTTTTCACCAGAAAAAAAGATTAAAAAATAGATTAATTTTGACAGAACCTTTTAAAATGAAGATGGTGGGTCATTTTTCTTATGAAGTGGAAGTGAGATGGCAAGTTTGCTTTAGCAGCTTGTATTGTGCTGAATAGGGGAATAGGTCTGTTCGAATTTTACCTATGAAGATTTAAATGAGATTTATTTTAAATCTTGATTTGAGGAGATTAAAATTTGTATGGTAAATCACGGGATTTGTGAAGAGATTTGTGGTAAATCTACCTAAATCTCGGTTTAGTGGTCGGTGAAAACGTAGTATTAACTATTTTTCACGTATGTGAAATGAAATAGCAAAACAACAATGTATGCATGTAAAAATGAGTATGCAGCACATAAAAGATTTGTTTTTTATACAAACATATATTTATGTAAAAATGATATTTAATGAACATTATTAATTTGTTATTTACATTCTAATTGTAGGTATACATATATTTAATACAAGTGAAAAATATAATTTAGCACCACAAGGACGACCCCATCAACTTCGTGAAGACAAACTACAAAACTTTGGAAGAATAGGAGTGGATAGGGCACACTAACTTCACACTAAAGTCACACATTGATTAAATTTTATTTTCCTAAGTTTTTTGATAAAGTTTAATTAAAATAAAAATACAAAATGGTAAAATTAAACCTCAAACAAACAAAACCAAAGACAACATGTTAAAAGATAGTCTTTGGTTATGACATTTCATGTGTTCGAAACTAGATTCGAAATTACTCATTTCACTTTAATAGCTAAATCACTTTTGCGAATGAAGTGAGATGAGTCGGCGAGTAATGCGAGTCATCTCACTTCACTCGCTGAAATAGCTAAATCTCGGCACTGGAATAATCCCTTAATCCTGCCTCCCTATCAAGACCGCCTTAAACTAATAAACCTAAATTCCTTAGAAGAACGAAGAAAAATTTATGAAATTCTCTTCATTCGTAGACTACTTACAGGTTCTGTTGACTGCATTACTCTTTACAACTCTATCCTAATACCAATCCTCGTATCATAAAAAATCCCCCTCTCTTTTATATACCCACCCACCGTACATCTTACGGCTCTAATGAACCAGTCTCTCGGATGCTACGGAGTGTTAACTCATACACTAATAACTTCGATTTTAACCTAAGTACCCTTTGCCTAAAATCCCGTCTCCTGAATCAACCTCCTCACTACACCCAGAGAAAAATCATGTGTAAAATTGCCTTAAACGCCTTAGGTAAAAATTTTTGTATGGAATTTTTCAGTCGAGCATAAAACTGCCTAGTTTTAAGGCAATTTATGTACGTCCTAGGTAACGTGAAATAGGCTAATTTGCCTTAAAAAACTAAGGTAAATTATTTTGTATGGAAAATATTTGTCGAGCATAAATTAGCCTAGGACTAAGCAAATTTGAGTACGCCCTAGGTAATGTAAAATAGGCTAATTTGCCTTAAATAACTAAGGCAAAAATTTTTTTGTATGAATGTTATCAGACGAGCATAACTTTGCACAGGATTAAGGTAATTTATGTACGTCAAATAGGCTAATTTACCTTAGGAAACTAAGGTAATTTTTTTTTTTGTTGAAATGTTATCTGACGAGCATAACTTTGCCTAGGACTAAGGCAATTTATGTTCGTCAAATAGGCTAATTTACCTTAGGAAACTAAGGTAATTTTTTTTTTGTTGAAATGTTATCTGACGAGCATAACTTTGCCTAGGACTAAGGCAAATTATGTTAGTCAAATAGGCTAATTTACCTTAGGAAACTAAGGTAATTTTTTTTTTTGTTGGAATGTTATTTGACGAGCATAACTTTGCCTAGGAATAAGGCAATTTATGTTAGTCAAATAGGCTAATTTACCTTAGGAAACTAAGGTAATTTTTTTTTTGTTGAAATGTTATCTGACGAGCATAACTTTGCCTAGGACTAAGGCAATTTATGTTAGTCAAATAGGCTAATTTACCTTAGGAAACTAAGGTAATTTTTTTTTTTGTTGGAATGTTATTTGATGAGCATAACTTTGCCTAGGACTAAGGCAATTTATGTTAGTCAAGTAGGCTAATTTACCTTAGGAAACTAAGGTAATTTTTTTTTTTTGTTGGAATGTTATTTGACGAGCATAACTTTGCCTAGGAATAAGGCAATTTATGTTAGTCAAATAGGCTAATTTACCTTAGGAAACTAAGGTAATTTTTTTTTGTTGAAATGTTATCTGACGAGCATAACTTTGCCTAGGACTAAGGCAATTTATGTTAGTCAAATAGGCTAATTTACCTTAGGAAACTAAGGTAATTTTTTTTTGTTGAAATGTTATCTGACGAGCATAACTTTGCCTAGGACTAAGGCAATTTATGTTAGTCAAATAGGCTAATTTACCTTAGGAAACTAAGGTAATTTTTTTTTTGTTGGAATGTTATTTGACGAGCATAACTTTGCCTAGCACTAAGGCAATTTATGTTAGTCAAATAGGCTAATTTACCTTAGGAAACTAAGGTAATTTTTTTTTTTTGTTGGAATGTTATTTGACGAGCATAACTTTGCCTAGGAATAAGGCAATTTATGTTAGTCAAATAGGCTAATTTACCTTAGGAAACTAAGGTAATTTTTTTTTGTTGAAATGTTATCTGACGAGCATAACTTTGCCTAGGACTAAGGCAATTTATGTTAGTCAAATAGGCTAATTTACCTTAGGAAACTAAGGTAATTTTTTTTTTGTTGGAATGTTATTTGACGAGCATAACTTTGCCTAGGACTAAGGCAATTTATGTTAGTCAAATAGGCTAATTTACCTTAGGAAACTAAGGTAATTTTTTTTTTTTTGTTGGAATGTTATTTGACGAGCATAACTTTGCCTAGGAATAAGGCAATTTATGTTAGTCAAATAGGCTAATTTACCTTAGGAAACTAAGGTAATTTTTTTTTGTTGAAATGTTATCTGACGAGCATAACTTTGCCTAGGACTAAGGCAATTTATGTTAGTCAAATAGGCTAATTTACCTTAGGAAACTAAGGTAATTTTTTTTTTGTTGGAATGTTATTTGACGAGCATAACTTTGCCTAGGACTAAGGCAATTTATGTTAGTCAAATAGGCTAATTTACCTTAGGAAACTAAGGTAATTTTTTTTTTTTGTTGGAATGTTATTTGACGAGCATAACTTTGCCTAGGAATAAGGCAATTTATGTTAGTCAAATAGGCTAATTTACCTTAGGAAACTAAGGTAATTTTTTTTTGTTGAAATGTTATCTGACGAGCATAACTTTGCCTAGGACTAAGGCAATTTATGTTAGTCAAATAGGCTAATTTACCTTAGGAAACTAAGGTAATTTTTTTTTTGTTGGAATGTTATTTGACGAGCATAACTTTGCCTAGGACTAAGGCAATTTATGTTGGTCAAATAGGCTAATTTACCTTAGGAAACTAAGGTAATTTTTTTTTTGTTGGAATGTTATTTGACGAGCATATAACTTTGCCTAGGACTAAGGCAATTTATGTTAGTCAAATAGGCTAATTTACCTTAGGAAACTAAGGTAATTTTTTTTTTTGTTGGAATGTTATTTGACGAGCATTATTTTGCCTAGGACTAAGGCAATTTATGTTAGTCAAATAGGCTAATTTACCTCAGGAAACTAAGGTAATTTTTTTTTTGTTGGAATGTTATTTGACGAGCATAACTTTGCCTAGGAATAAGGCAATTTATGTTAGTCAAATAGGCTAATTTACCTTAGGAAACTAAGGTAATTTTTTTTTGTTGAAATGTTATCTGACGAGCATAACTTTGCCTAGGACTAAGGCAATTTATGTTAGTCAAATAGGCTAATTTACCTTAGGAAACTAAGGTAATTTTTTTTTTGTTGGAATGTTATTTGACGAGCATAATGGTGGATTTACATGTATCTTCATGCGAGTTCTGCAAAAAATAAGAGATACAAAATATAAAATGTATGTTTGTTGGATAGAGAGAGAAGAACAAAATGCAGAGATCTTGATTATAGGAACGCAGATGAAGATTATAGCGAAGACGAACATGTTCATCTTCATAGTGGTGCTCTTTCACACATTCGGTTTTTGGTATGACTCTATCCCGCTCTACTTTTCTAGATGTTTGCAGATGAAGATACACGTAAATCCATCATAACTTTGCCTAGGACTAATGTCGTTTTTCTTTCAGCCAAAAAAAATTGATCCCTGTGAGGGATTTTGATCCCGGACAAGTTTTTGCATTACATTCAACCAAAAAAAATCAATCCCTGACAATTCGGGATCAAAATCTCTGATCCCGAATTAAAGAGAGATTTACACCTACATGAAACACGTACTTGCACACATACTTTTTATAAAACGTCATTTTGTGCTTTTGTGTGATTCTGTGATTCTGTGATTTTTTATTTCATTTGCATTCCGTTTTTGATTCTTTGCCTATCAAAATTATTTTTTGCTTTATTTAATTAAAATTATTTTTGACAAAATAAAATTTGACATCCCACACATACATTAGCAAACAAAAAACAAATCCAATCTGCGTTTCTTTTGCCAAGAAAATTCGAGATCCGGATCAATATCCCTATTTGCAAAAGAAAAACGACATAAGTCACATTAGGTGACTTATTTTGACGTTTCTTTGTTTTATCTCACTTCTATCTCTATGTGAGAAAGAAATAGATAAATGATGCAGGAATTTTCAAAACAATTTAAAAAATTCTGCCTCATTTGACAACCTCTTTTCGCCTTGAGGTTGGAGTGAGATAAAATAAAGAGACGTCAAAGTGAGGCCAATGTGAGAAACATACAAAATTGAAAATTTTCCATAAATCGTTCTATTTTTCAGTTTGTCTAACAATTCAGCTATTAAACAATCTTTGATTGCAATACACAAAAGAAGCATGAATTTGAGATTACAAAACTTTTCACATACGTCATTGGTGAATTAACTATACGTGTGCGCCAATATATTTATAATTAACATGTTTTCGATTTTATTGCAAGCAAATAACAAAATCATCAGATTTTATACAATTAGGCTACGCACACACTTGCAATTTATAGTCATTGCGATTAAAAAATCGCGATCGCGACAATTTTTTGTCTGTACACGCACTTGCAAATTGTAGTCACGTTATTTTGAATCGCTATCGAATGCAACATACGTCTTTTAATGGCTGTGCACGCACTTGCGATTTAAGGCTCTCCCAAACTAAAGCCACACAATTGGCACGACAGCGACACTTTCCGCAATCAAAATTTATTTACATGGTGATTAATGAGAGTCCCCACACTGGCGCGATGCGAATATTCATTGCGCCAGTCTGGGGACTCTCATTAATCCCCGTTTAAATAAATTTTGATTGCGGAAAGTATCGCTGTCGCAGTGATTGTGTCGCGTTGGATTTTCACATTTAAAACCATGTTTTTTATTTCTATCGACTGAAAAATCGTAAGTGCGTGCATATTTCCGCGACTACCATTTTTAAATAGCAGAAATTTAAATCGCAAGTGTGGTCACAAACATGTAATCACATTTGTTTTATTTTGTTTTGCGACAGTCGCATCGCTCGAAAAATGGAACAAATTTCAGTCTTTTAAGCGTCGTGATTTTTTGGTGGCAAGTTTGGTGACAAGTTTGGTGGCAAGTTTGGTACTCACATTGAAACTCATTTGTTCTATTTCTTACGACTTAGTATAGTCATACGATAGAAATCACAAGTGCGTGCTTAACTTTTAAGCCTTTGCACCCCTATATCTCATACAATTTAAACGAAGAGTGATTCCGTTTCTTCTCTGTCTACGTCACGACGCATGGTCAAAATTGCCACAAAAAATTAAAAAAACGAAAATGGCGTAATCTAACTAATATCATTTCGCGTATGCTAAAGAAAGACAATGATAAAATATCAATCGCCTGACTGTTCTCGCGTTTTACTGAACTACTCGTTCTATTCCAAAACCCATAAATGGACAGACATGTTATAAAAAAAACAAAAATGGCATGATTTTCAACGTTGATTTTTTGTCCATGTGCATATTTCCGCGACTACCATTATTTTTAAATAGCAGACATTTAAATCGCAAGTGTGGTCACAAACATGTAATCACATTTGTTTTATTTTGTTTTGCGACAGTCGCATCGCTCGAAAAATGGAACAAATTTCAGTCTTTCAGGCGTTGTGATTTTTTGGTGGCAAGTTTGGTGGCAAGTTTGGTACTCACATTGAAACTCATTTGTTCTATTTCTTACGACTTAGTATAGTCATACGATAGAAATCACAAGTACGTGCTTAACTTTTAAGCCTTTGCACCCCTATATCTCATACAATATAAACGAAGAGTGATTCCGTTTCTTCTCTGTCTACGTCACGACGCATGGTCGAAATTGCCACAAAAAATTAAAAAAACGAAAATGGCGTAATCTAATATCATTTCGCGTATGCTAAAGAAAGACAATGATAAAATATCAATCGCCTGACTGTTCTGGCGTTTTACTGAACTACTCGTTCTATTCCATAAATGGACAGACATCTTATAAAAAAACAAAAATGGCATGATTTTCAACGGTGATTTTTTGTCCATGTGCGAATTGGGTTAAAATCGTTTTCAATGTTATCCGAAGATTAATTTTTGACATTTATGAAGCAAAACGTCAAAATTTAATCTGGGATAAAATTTAATCGAAATTTCAACCCAATTCGCACACGGCCTAGGTATTGTATCACTTGTTAAAAAGAAAATTGTACCAAAAAAAAGAAACAGAGTTGAAACAAATATGAATTGAATTACGACACTCTGCGACAAGGTAAGCTTTGTTAAACTCTTCATTGTGCACATTAAGGCCCATCGCCCACTAGGCAACTTTTTGTTGCTAGCCCCAGCAACTTTTTGTTGCTTCCAATATATCAATTCAATCAATTCTTCAACAATATTCATTGACAAAAAATTTCTTCAATAATTGTCAATGAACATTGATCGTGTAGAGGGTTTTCAAAGATTTCATTCAGTGCCTACGTTCTGAAACTCTCACATCGATAAAATTGGTGAGAAACGATGGAAACTAAAACAAAAAACATAAGTTTTATAGGAATAGGATAGGAATTATTGGCTGGGACAGAAAAAGTGAAATGTATAACAATAATGATTGAATTTTATAAAACCTGTTTAAAGTTTTTTTTTTCTACTTTGACTACATAAACTTATATTGTTTTCAGTTGGTGATGTAATATTTTTTAACCTCCTCTCATTAGCTACGTTATATTTCTGTGGTGCATTATAATTCTTCTCTATTAAATCAAACTATAATTGCTAATAGTTGCTTAATTTCATCGTTCTTTTGTTCCAATGTTACGGATGTTGGAATAAAAGAACGAAAAAGTAAACTTTATTGAGAAAAAGAACGCGCTCTTATGATATTACGCATTTTATTCGCTTCTTTCCTTTCAAACCTTTTAAACTGTGCAATATTACCTTAGGTATAACGTGATTTTACCTAGGCACTAGGGTAATTTTCCCGCCAACCATGTTTGCTAGCGCTCTTTAACGAAGTCCTAAGCTAATTTTACCTAGGGCCTAATATGATTTTACAACTAATATTCATTATAACTGTTTAACATTACCTTAGAAATAGGTTAATTTTACCTTAGCACTAAGGCAATTTTTCCGCCAACGCCAACGTCTGCCATCGCTGCTAGAGAACTTTTACCAAGGCCTAAGCTAACTTTACCTAGGCCCTAATGTATTTTTCCCCCAATCTTCATCAACAGTATAATTTTACCTTAGGAATAAGGTAATTTCACCTTAGTACTAAGGCAATATGCCCGGCAACTATCTTTAAAAATGAATGTTTTACCTAGGCCTAAGCTAACTTTACCTAGGACATAATGTAATTTTCCTTTCAATCCGCGTTAGCTGTGCTAAATTACCTTAGTTCTTAGGTGATTTTGTGTTAGATCTTAAGTATTTAGCTTAGTCCTAAGGTGAAGTCCTTTGAAAATTCCGTTATTCCGTGTGCTTCGCGTGGAATAAAATCATTTCGTTCGTAGTTTTCATGGTGAGCAGTTGAATTGATATACAATCCTCAAAAGTAACAAAAGTTATAAAATTAAAGATAAATATTTAAGCAAATATAAAAGTGAAAAAAATATTAAAAACTTGAAAGTAAAACCAAAAATAAAAACATAATAGTTAAATCACAAATAAAACAGCGTTTTAAATAGTTTCAAAGTATGTAAGTACATATATATCAACAGGCATTTTTATAATAGAGAAGCTAGTGAACAAAAGGGGGTATGCTCTGTGCATTAAGTTCTTATTTTACTTTTTGGCATCTTTAATAAAAACCGCATCTTTAAAAAAACAAATTAAAGCAAAAAATGCTGTTTTTCAAATTGAAATTTATATATTCCAAACGTTTTATAACCCTCTTTAAAGTTTATGGTAGCGTTCCGCTTTTGTTCACAGCCTCCTTTTACTATATTTGCATCAGACATATCTATCACTCAGAGAAAAAATAATTATTTATCCCTGCTTTTTGACAATTTTCTTATACAAATCGTGACTGTTTTAAAAGAATTTAATTAGTGATATTTTCGTCTCAATGAAGTGCTTAACTTAAAAATTTTCTCGGCACACTTCTCCCCTTCTTAAGCACTAAAAATTCTTTTATTTTCTCAAAAAAAAAAAAGGCATCTTAGTGTAATCTAACCTACATTTTACATACTTATGTTTCTTTCTAAAACAAAAATTAAAATGTTGGTACAACATAATATATCAAACGTACGCAGATCTGAAAAAAGTGGTTGATAATGCTTATACGATGTTTAATTTTAATCTGTAAATTTTGTAATCAATTTTTGTTTACATTTTGCTCTTTTGAAAAAGAATTATTTTTACAAACAAAAATAACATTTGTCAGGAAAACGAACGCATTACCAATATAACGAGTTAAAGATCTGAACGCGCCTTTTATTCACAAACCAACGATTTACCAACTCAACGAACTCAACGAGTAACAAACTGAATGTACTCGCTTATCTATTGAGTTGCACGTTTGGACTTTTAAATTTACAGTTTCAAATTTTCACCCAACGCGACGCATTTAAAGTTAATCAAATCGAAAAAGTTAAAATTAAAAAGTTAATACCATTTTCGCGACGTTTTTTAAAATAAAATAGTGAAAAACAATATTGGAAACAAAAAGAAAAAACAGGAGGTATGTTTTATATGAATTTATATAGGTACTTTTTATTGAGAAGCTGGCGGAAAAAAGCGAATAGGTCAATGATAAAATAATTAATAAAGGAAAAGTTCGCTCTTGCTAGCAAGCTTCTAATTTTCTTACTATAATTATAAAATTTTACTTTTGCTTGCCATAAAAAAATGGGGTGCTAGCAAACAAAAGAAAAGCTGGTGAACAAAAAGCGAAAAAAAAAACATAGCCTGGGCAGACAACAGTTTTTTTTTTGGCTTTTTTTCATCAGTTTCACAAATTAGAGCTATGAAAATTTTTTAATACGACTTATGAGCTTACTTTTGGACGCTTGCATTTCTTAAGCCCATAAATACGTAAACAATAGGTCGGGGTGCTCCGCTGTGAAAGAACATCATCCTCTTTTTTTTCTACTGCCTCATAAAATAAAAGTGTTCTTCCAAATGCAAGCAGAAAAAGCACCCCACGTTGCATAGGTATTATTGCTTGTGCTGAAAATATAAACCGTGTTCCTCTTGTGGTTGATACCTGCTCAAGTTGGTTTTAAGTATATCGCACAGTGGCTTTCATCTGTCTATGATAGCTTCAAAAGGACTCTTGTTTTACTGAATAGGAATAATCTATCCCTCAACTTTTGGCACTTTTGTTGAAAAATTAAACGTATTTTTCAAAAATAATTTAGTTGCAGTATTCAATACTTTATTTCAAATCGAATAAAACTACCTACATATATTTTGACTTCTTTGAAAAGCATTTAGCTCGCTTGCAATGAGGTTTTGTTTTCTGTGTTCTATTTCTCATTCCCTAACTGCTGGCATTTAAGGTTTCAGATTTAAAGTCATTATTCAAAAAATAGATTATAGTTGCAGAATACACAACTTCATTGAAAAACTTAAAAAAAACCTACTTATATTTTGAATTGCCTTGTAAAGTACTAGCTCGATTGCAATGAGGTTTTGTTTTCTGAGTTCTATTTCATAATCCCTAACTGCTGGCATTTAAGGTTTTGGATTTAAAGTCATTATTCAAAAAATAGATTATAGTTGCAGAAAACACTACTTCATTGAAAAACTTAAAAAATACCTACTTATATTTTGAATTGTCTTGTAAAGTACTAGCTCGATTGCAATGAGCTTTTGTTTTCTGAGTTCTATTTCATAATCCCTAACTGCTGGCATTTAAGGTTTTGGATTTAAAGTCATTATTCAAAAAATAGATTATAGTTGCAGAAAACACTAATTCATTGAAAAACTTAAAAAATACCTACTTATATTTTGAATTGTCTTGTAAAGTACTAGCTCGATTGCAATGAGCATTTGTTTTCTGAGTTCTATTTCATAATCCCTAACTACTGGCATTTAAGGTTTCAGATTTAAAGTCATCATTCAAAAAATAGATTATACATAGTTGCAGAATACACTACTTCATTGAAAAACTTAAAAAAAACCTACTTATATTTTGAATTGCCTTGTAAAGTACTAGCTCGATTGCAATGGGCTTTTGTTTTCTGAGTTCTATTTTATAATCCCTAACTACTGGCATTTAAGGTTTTGGATTTAAGGTCATTTTTCAAAAAATAGATTATAGTTGCAGAAAACACTACTTCATTGAAAAACTTAAAAAAAACCTACTTATATTTTGAATTGCCTTGTAAAGTACTAGCTCGATTGCAATGAGGTTTTGTTTTCTGAGTTCTATTTCATAATCCCTAACTGCTGGCATTTAAGGTTTTGGATTTAAAGTCATTATTCAAAAAATAGATTATAGTTGCAGAAAACACTAATTCATTGAAAAACTTAAAAAATACCTACTTATATTTTGAATTGTCTTGTAAAGTACTAGCTCGATTGCAATGAGCTTTTGTTTTCTGAGTTCTATTTCATAATCCCTAACTACTGGCATTTAAGGTTTCAGATTTAAAGTCATCATTCAAAAAATAGATTATACATAGTTGCAGAATACACTACTTCATTGAAAAACTTAAAAAATACCTACTTATATTTTGAATTGTCTTGTAAAGTACTAGCTCGATTGCAATGAGCTTTTGTTTTCTGAGTTCTATTTCATAATCCCTAACTGCTGGTATTTAAGGTTTTGGATTTAAGGTCATCATTCAAAAAATAGATTATACATAGTTGCAGAATACACTACTTCATTGAAAATCTTAAAAAAAACCTACTTATATTTTGAATTGCCTTGTAAAGTACTAGCTCGATTGCAATGGGCTTTTGTTTTCTGAGTTCTATTTCATAATCCCTAACTACTGGCATTTAAGGTTTTGGATTTAAGGTCATTATTCAAAAAATAGTTATACATAGTTGCAGAATACACTACTTCATTGAAAAACTTAAAAAATACCTACTTATATTTTGAATTGTCTTGTAAAGTACTAGCTCGATTGCAATGAGGTTTTGTTTTCTGAGTTCTATTTCATAATCCCTAACTGCTGGTATTTAAGGTTTTGAATTTAAGGTCATCATTCAAAAAATAGATTATACATAGTTGCAGAATACACTACTTCATTGAAAAACTTAAAAAATACCTACTTATATTTTGAATTGTCTTGTAAAGTACTAGCTCGATTGCAATGAGCTTTTGTTTTCTGAGTTCTATTTCATAATCCCTAACTGCTGGCATTTAAGGTTTTGGATTTAAGGTCATTATTCAAAAAATAGATTATAGTTGCAGAAAACACTACTTCATTGAAAAACTTAAAAAATACCTACTTATATTTTGAATTGTCTTGTAAAGTACTAGCTCGATTGCAATGAGCTTTTGTTTTCTGAGTTCTATTTCATAATCCCTAACTGCTGGTATTTAAGGTTTTGGATTTAAGGTCATCATTCAAAAAATAGATTATACATAGTTGCAGAATACACTACTTCATTGAAAAACTTAAAAAAAACCTACTTATATTTTGAATTGCCTTGTAAAGTACTAGCTCGATTGCAATGGGCTTTTGTTTTCTGAGTTCTATTTCATAATCCCTAACTACTGGCATTTAAGGTTTTGGATTTAAGGTCATTTTTCAAAAAATAGATTATAGTTGCAGAAAACACTACTTCATTGAAAAACTTAAAAAAAACCTACTTATATTTTGAATTGCCTTGTAAAGTACTAGCTCGATTGCAATGAGGTTTTGTTTTCTGAGTTCTATTTCATAATCCCTAACTGCTGGCATTTAAGGTTTTGGATTTAAAGTCATTATTCAAAAAATAGATTATAGTTGCAGAAAACACTACTTCATTGAAAAACTTAAAAAATACCTACTTATATTTTGAATTGTCTTGTAAAGTACTAGCTCGATTGCAATGGGCTTTTGTTTTTTGAGTTCTTAATCCCTAACTGCTGGCATTTAAGGTTTTGGATTTAAAGTCATTATTCAAAAAATAGATTATAGTTGCAGAAAACACTACTTCATTGAAAAACTTAAAAAATACCTACTTATATTTTGAATTGTCTTGTAAAGTACTAGCTCGATTGCAATGAGGTTTTGTTTTCTGAGTTCTATTTCATAATCCCTAACTACTGGCATTTAAGGTTTCAGATTTAAAGTCATCATTCAAAAAATAGATTATACATAGTTGCAGAATACACTACTTCATTGAAAAACTTAAAAAATACCTACTTATATTTTGAATTGTCTTGTAAAGTTCTAGCTCGATTGCAATGGGCTTTTGTTTTTTGAGTTCTTAATCCCTAACTGCTGGCATTTAAGGTTTTGAATTTAAAATAATTATTTAAAAAATAGATTCTACTTCATTGAAAAACTTAAAAAAAAACCTACGCATGAACGAACTCAACGATTACCAAACTGAATGAACTCACTTATCTATTGAGTTACACGTTTGGACTATTAAATTTACAGTTTCAAATTTTCACCCATAGCGACGCATTTAAAGTTAATCAAATCAAAAAAAGTTAAAATTAAAAAGTTAATACCATTTTCGAGACGCTTTTTAAAATAAAATAATGAAAAACAATACTGGAAACAAAAAGAAAAAACAGGAGGTGTGTTTTATATGAATTTATGTAGGTACTTTTTATTGAGAAGCTGGCTAACAAAAGCGAACCGGTCAATGATAAAATAATTAATAAGAAAATTTAAAAACAAAAAAGGTATATGCGACATTAATGTGATTTATTATTACATTTTTGGTATTTTCAAGCGCTCACTCATAAAATTGGTGAAAAGTGAGGAATCAAATTAATATACAAACATATTCTATTTCATAATCCCTAACTGCTGGCATTTAAGGTTTTGGATTTAAGGTCATTATTCAAAAAATAGTTATACATAGTTGCAGAATACACTACTTCATTGAAAAACTTAAAAAATACCTACTTATATTTTGAATTGTCTTGTAAAGTACTAGCTCGATTGCAATGAGGTTTTGTTTTCTGAGTTCTATTTCATAATCCCTAACTACTGGCATTTAAGGTTTCAGATTTAAAGTCATCATTCAAAAAATAGATTATACATAGTTGCAGAATACACTACTTCATTGAAAAACTTAAAAAATACCTACTTATATTTTGAATTGTCTTGTAAAGTACTAGCTCGATTGCAATGGGCTTTTGTTTTTTGAGTTCTTAATCCCTAACTGCTGGCATTTAAGGTTTTGAATTTAAAATAATTATTTAAAAAATAGATTCTACTTCATTGAAAAACTTAAAAAAAAACCTACGCATGAACGAACTCAACGATTACCAAACTGAATGAACTCACTTATCTATTGAGTTACACGTTTGGACTATTAAATTTACAGTTTCAAATTTTCACCCATAGCGACGCATTTAAAGTTAATCAAATCAGAAAAAGTTAAAATTAAAAAGTTAATACCATTTTCGAGACGCTTTTTAAAATAAAATAATGAAAAACAATACTGGAAACAAAAAGAAAAAACAGGAGGTGTGTTTTATATGAATTTATGTAGGTACTTTTTATTGAGAAGCTGGCTAACAAAAGCGAACCGGTCAATGATAAAATAATTAATAAGAAAATTTAAAAACAAAAAAGGTATATGCGACATTAATGTGATTTATTATTACATTTTTGGTATTTTCAAGCGCTCACTCATAAAATTGGTGAAAAGTGAGGAATCAAATTAATATAGAAGCACAAATGTTATTTTACATTGCGACATTAATGTGATTTCTCATAACATTTTAAAATTAGTTCAGAAAATAAAATATTTTCCAAGAAAATGAGGTGGAGTTTGATAAAATATGACCGGTCAAGTACATAATACCCAGGTACCAAAGGACCAAGTTCCCGTAAGGTGTCAAATAACCCATTTTTTTCGGGTACCTATTGACTACTTTGATATTGGCAGTTTGTACATAAATAATTTTAAAAACTCGAATATCCGGGCTTATCCGATTACCTAGGTATTGGGTAATTGTTCAGAACGGGTATTTCTTCGTCAAGTTTAAGAGAACTAGTTGCAATTTTTTTAGTAGAAACTAAAAAAAAAGAATCATCCAATCAATTGTTTAGGTCGAAAAGCACTTACTACATACACTTACCATAGTCCATATTGGTAACAACAATAACTTTTTTTCTCTGAGTGATTTATTCTTTTTAATATAAGCTCGTATACAGTCAAACCGGCTTAAGTAAAACCCACTATGCTGAATAACCCGCTTAATTACACAATTTACCTAACAAATTTCCCTTGCTGAAACTCGCCTAAGTGAAAAACCTAGATATCTTTAAAAATATTCCCTTAAAATTTTACATATTTTTATAGTAAAAACCTCTGTTAAGTCAAAATCTTTTTTCGTTTTCATTAAGCCTCTTAAGACTTGCGTTAAATTTTTTGACTTAGAAAAATTTGAGTTGGCTACGAAATCCCGCCAAACAAAATCCCGCGTATCAAAATCCCGCGTAACGAAATCCCGCCAAACAAAATCCCGTGTAACAAAATCCCGCCGTTTCACTCCTTTTTTTAAATACAAAACGACATTCCGTGTAAAAAGCTCGGCATGCAACCCCCCTGCTTGGCCCACTATAGGATTTGGGGTATGTGCGAGGTTGGGTGTAGCAAAATTTTCAATATATTTTCATCGGGAAAAAGACTTAGAAAAATTTTGAATATTTTTTCTTCGGGAAAAAGACAAAGACTTAGAAAAATTTTCAATATTTTTTCTTCGGGAAAAAGACTAAGAAAAATTTTCAATATTTTTTCTTCGAGAAAAAGACTTAGAAAAATTTTCAATATTTTTTCTTCGGGAAAAAGACTTAGAAAAATTTTCAATATTTTTTCTTCGAGAAAAAGACTTAGAAAAATTTTGAATATTTTTTCTTCGGGAAAAAGACTTAGAAAAATTTTCAATATTTTTTCTTCGAGAAAAAGACTTAGAAAAATTTTGAATATTTTTTCTTCGGGAAAAAGACTTAGAAAAATTTTGAATATTTTTTCTTCGGGAAAAAGACTTAGAAAAATTTTCAATATTTTTTCTTCGGGAAAAAGACTTAGAAAAATTTTCAATATTTTTTCTTCGGGAAAAAGACTTAGAAAAATTTTCAATATTTTTTCTTCGGGAAAAAGACTTAGAAAAATTTTCAATATTTTTTCTTCGGGAAAAAGACTTAGAAAAATTTTCAATATTTTTTCTTCGGGAAAAAGACTTAGAAAAGTTTTGAATATTTTTTCTTCGGGAAAAAGACTTAGAAAAATTTTCAATATTTTTTCTTCGAGAAAAAGACTTAGAAAAATTTTGAATATTTTTTCTTGGGGAAAAAGACTTAGAAAAATTTTGAATATTTTTTCTTCGAGAAAAAGACTTAGAAAAATTTTGAATATTTTTTCTTCGGGAAAAAGACTTAGAAAAATTTTCAATATTTTTTCTTCGGGAAAAACACTTAGAAACATTTTTTTTCCGGTTATCCAAGCTTTGCTTGAGTGAAACTTTTTTTTTAGATATTTAAGATTCGCTTAAAGGAATAACCCGCTGAAATAAAGATTTAATTAAGTTTTTTGTTGTTTTACTTAAGCGGGTTTGACTGTATTTATAATCAAATAAATTCAATATACATTCACAGTTAATAAGCTGAAAATGCATTGCTTTATCTGTTTAAAAAAATTTAATTGTTTGAATACATTGTTCAGACATTTAAAAATTCTCCATGGTTGTGATAAAAAAAGCAAATTAAAATGCTTTGAAAAAACGTGTGAGCAGATATTTAATGGATTATCTTCATACAAAAGACATTTAGGTATCCATTTAAAAGACCTGAATAAAAAAGTGGAAGCGATCCATGAGAATAATGTTGATGCACTAGAAAACTTGAATTCAAATACTAGCAAGACTTCTTGTATTCCAGCATTGGAAAACATGTTACAAAATAATCGTGATTCATCATACAATTTACCGACAGGTAGTGGCAGATCAAAAAACATTGAAGCTTCATCACAAAAAACAATAGTAGAAAACAGCATACTTCAGTTCGTTTTAAACCTATACAACAACAATAACTTTACTAGAAAAGATGCAGTTACTATACAAAAAGCTCTCGACAATTTGATTCTGTCACCTCTGTTTGAAATAATATTAAGCTTTGAAATGTGTGAGCTTGATAGAAAAAAAATGGAGAACGTTATTAACGAATATAAACATGTTTTTATTGAATTAAATACTGAGTATAAACTGCAAAAGTTTCTAGAAAATCGAGATTTATATAAGAAACCCAGAGAATTCGACATTAACAGAGAGATTTCTAACGTTATGGTCAATGGTGAGAACAATTTGGAGGAAAAGGTTGAAAAAGGTATTCTGATGGACTTGAAATTTGAATTCCGTAAAATTTTTGAAAAATCAGAAAATCGAGAAGTACTCACAACATTTTTGAACCAACAGAATCAGACACCAAATATGAGTAATTTTATAAAAGGAAAACTATGGCAACAAAAAAAAGAAATATATAAAAATAAAAATTTAGTTCCATATTTCCTTTTCGCAGATGATTTCGAAGTTAACAACCCACTTGGATCACATAGTGGAGTTCATAAACTTACAGGAGTGTATTTTTCCATTCCAATATTTGAAAATTATTTTAAAGTCAGTGATATTTATCTAGCTGCCTTAATTAAGGCTCATGATATTAAAACCTATGGAAATGATCTGACCATTTATAACCTTGTTCAAGAAATTATTTCTCTAGAAGTTGAAGGCATTGAACTGACTTTAAATAACCAGAAAACAAGGATTTATTTAATAATGGGCATTATCTTAGGAGATAACTTGGGACTTAACCAGATTCTGGAGTTTAGTAAATCTTTCTCCTCTAACCACTTCTGCAGATTTTGTCTAGCGCCAAGTGAATTAACAAAAGTTATGTGCAAAGAGGATTTAACATTTATTAGAACTGAAGAAAATTATAAGGAAAATTTATCGGGCGATTTTTCATCCACAGGAGTTTATAAAAACTCAATTTTAAACAAAATTCCTTCTTTTCATGTTGTAAAAAACTATTCAGTGGATCTTATGCATGATGTGTTTGAAGGCGTTGCACATTACAATTTAACACATGTCATAGAACATTACATCAAGAACAAAGTATTTACATTAGATGAACTCAACCAATATAAGTTAACATTTTCCTATGGAGATACTGAGAAAGGAAATGTTTTTAAAGATATCACTCCACAACACCTGAAAAGAAAAAAACTAAATGCTTCAGCAAGAGAAATGTGGACATTTATTCATTATTTTCCTTTGATTATCGGTCACTTAATCCCAGTAAATGATGAAGTTTGGGAATTTGTTCTTATTTTTATAAAAATAATTGATATATTGCTTTTGCCACATTGTAATGATTTTACATTACATGAACTTGAAAGTCTTATTGAAAAACACAACATGTTATATCAAAAATTGTTTGGTGATACTTTAAAACCAAAACATCACAACCTGATCCACTATCCACGGATTATAAAGTATTCTGGGCTTCCAAGATATTACTGGTCATTTCTGTTTGAAGCAAAACATCAGGAGCTAAAATCATATGGTAGAGTTACATCTAGCCGCAAAAATATTTTACTTTCTATTGCAACAAAATTCCAGTTCAAGTTTGCTTACAAATCAATTAGACCAAGAGAAGATTATGTTCAGTATTCACACCATGATGAAATATCTACTACAATTGAGAACATAAACTGCGAAAATTCCAACATATTAAATGCTAATTCAAAGCACTTCGTAAGAATTGAATATCTTGGAACAATATATAAAAAAAGTCATTACTTATCTATTACAAATGAATTAATAGTGAAATTCTTTTTGATAGAAACAATTATTATGAATGAAAATAAAAAGTTATATATTCTTTGCAAAGAAATACCAACAGTATTTAGCGATCATTATATGTCATATGAAAAAATAAACCCAAGTCATGAAGTTTTTTTCATTAAATCAATTGTAGAATTTGATGGTCCCCCAGTTACTTCTTCTAAGAATTTATCTGGTAATGACTTTATTCGAAAAAAAAAATTCTTTTCTTAGACAGGAGCAAAAACAATAATACAAAATGAGTACGCAAAACACAAGTAAACTACATGAATCCACCTGTAATCCTAAAATATCTGACGTGACAACTACGAAAAATATAGTCATGGAAAGGAATATTCCATCAAATACGACTCCAATGCTCGTTTTGAGTGCAGAAGGCGAACTATCATTCTTCAATCAAAACGAATCAGCAGAAGGCGAATTATCATTCCTCTCTCATCATAAAACAGCAGAAGTCGAATTATCATTCCTCAATCAAAACGAATCAGCATTGAACAGTATAGATGAAAATAACCTTTTGCAAGAACAAGATGACGATGGCTTGGCAAATCTTCTAAAATCGTGGGGACTCTATGATCAACTTTACGTATTTCTTAAAGGTAACTTTTCTTAAATTTAAAAGAATTTTGATCAAATGGTTTTATTATAGAAAAAAATATCAATATTGACGGATTAAAATGCATGAAAGAAAGACATATTGACCAATTTTTTTGGGAATATAGCGACTTTAATACAAAAATGATCTTTGAAACCAAGTTAGGTTTATGGCAAAACGAAAATGTAAGTTATGTGAAATCTAGACTATTGCTAATTTTTACTGATTACAAATGTGTTTCTTCATGTTAACAGGGGATTTTTACTGTAAGCCCAAAGCCTCAAAATAAAATCACAAAAGAACTGTCAGTAGAAACGTGGGTTAACACCTTGAGTAGCCCATCACCAAACAGTACCACCTCCGATTTTGATGTAAGTGTGAATGTTACATCTAGAGATATAAATAAAATAACTTTACCGTGATAAAGATGCGAAGAAACTTGAGCACTGCAATAACGTTATCTGTCTAAGGGTGTGTTTATTATAAACAGAGCTTAAACGTCTTGAAACTTGTAAATTCAGGTTTTTCGCAAATAAAATAATTTCCCTTACGATATTTAAGTACATACTACTTATTGAAATTCTCAAAATTATTAGATAATTTTCATAATTATGACATTTAGAAAAGAGTGTCTTATAATTTTGTCTGTATGTATTCGCAGCTCTATTATTTAAGCATTTTTCGGAAGAGTTAGAAAGAGAGTTGAAGTGTTTTGCATTTTGATAAGTTTTAAGGGATTTTAAAAAAACAGGGATAAGTTGAATAAACCGTAAACAAATCTTTTGAAATTGAAAAAATCTTTCTTGTTTCATTTTTTTGCAGATTAATATTGATTTTAGTTTCATGAAACCCAATAATGGATTTGATTTTATTAAATGGCTAAGTTCCGGACATTAGCCTTGCAAATGCTCACTGTAAGAGTTAAACCTATATCATTAAAAACCTAATTACAACAGTTGACAGAAAAAATTAAAGAGCTAGATATTGGTACGAAAAGTTTTTTTTTGGTTTAAATGTATTTTTTTTAATAGATAACTTAAATACAGCGTTCGCAAATCTTTGGTATGGAGTGTTAAAGCAATGAAAACGTGAACGTAGTGTGCTGACACCATTATACAAATAATGACAACTTTAAGGTGTTATTTGACTTCGCGTAAATGTATCCAATTTTCGTAAAACAATGTATGTTTGTCACTCGTGTAATTGAGGCATGATGTTTCTTGGTTTTTTGACGTTGCGTCTTGCATGAACACTCACTCTGAAGCTCAGATATCCAATGCAAGACTAAAGTTAAATTCAAGTAAAGTTACCAAATTTGGTAATATTATCGATGTAGTTTTCATTCAAAATTTGATAAGAAAAGTGATTTTATTAGGTCTTTTTAAATTTTAACTTTTAAATAAAATGGAATACAGTTAAAATTTAAAAATAAAACAATTAAAATTGATCATAAAAATTGACATTAAAGTTTTAGAATCCTATAGTAACAAAAAATTGTTAACTCCAGAGGATTGAACAAATATTGTGCACAAAATAGTTCAATTTTTCACAGAAAATTGTAAGAGCATGTTAGCCAAGACATGTGAAATTTTCGGCAGGCAAAATATAAACGATTTTTCTTTGAAAAATCTTGGTAAGCTTGCTACTGTGATACCAGCTAGAAAACTAAAGAAAAATTAAGGGTAAACTTTACAATCGATAGGGAACGACAATTTTAGTAAAGGTTCTTAATTGAGAAATTTTGATATGGTATTTTTGTATGGTATAAATAAGCATACACAGTCAGATAAACATACAGTTGATCCTGGTTTTATTAAATCACGAAAAGGAGTCAACGAATTTTTATAAAACTTAGCTATTTTCATTTGATCTCCAATAAATTAAAATGTGAAATTTCAGAACTTTTTTCAAACTTCACATTTTAAATAATGGTTTAAAATTTTTGGAGTTAAAGAAAAAAAAAATTATTTTAAAGTAGGTTATCTAATTTAAGGTAACAGTGCTGGAAATTTTGATGAAAACAGAGCAAGGCAGAGGAATTTTGGAATCGTATAATAACAAGAACTTTTTGACTCCAGAGGATAGAAAAAATATTGTGCACAAGATAGTGCAATATTTTACAGAAAATGGAAAAACCATGACAGTCAACAGATGCGAAATTTTGGCAGAGGAAATAATAAAGATTTTTCCTAAAGAAAGCATGGTAAACCTTACTTTGATTAAACCAAGAAACTTTTTTTGAATAGATTTTTTCTATTACAATAGAGTTCCTACTTTGTCCGAGGCAAAAACAAAACTCCCCCAAAGGGTAAACTTTACGACCGGTACAGAGGACAACGAAGATGTCTGTCACAGCTATATAAAGGTGAACCAAGGCCAGCGAAAAAATCAAAACTTGCAAATGTTTTAAACGAAGATTGCAATATAGGTAATAGTTTTTGCAAAATTTAACTAAAATAAAATTGTAAAAATGATATTTTTGTTTGTATATTCAATAGAATACCTTAGTGACTCTGAAATGCAGACCATCTGTGACGAACTCAAGCAAAATCGAAACTGGGAGGCAGTTATTAAACAATGGGTGGAAACTATGTCTTTCAGAAGAAAACTGATCGACCAAAGCAGTGACAATGACATCCAAGCAATCCTTCAAGAATGGCCCCTGTACAAGTATTCGCGGGCGCCAGAATTGGTAATAACCTTGTTTTTTAATAATTGATAATTTTACGAACTCAAAAATTTTTTCAAAATTTATTATCACTGTTAGTAAAAATTAAAATAAATTATGAAAAAATCTATTCCAATAAACTAATATTAAACAAAAAATATTTTGGCCTATCGTATTAATAAATCTGTTTTGCTTTATTTATTTGCAGATTAATATTGATTATAATTTTATGAAACCCAATAATGGATTCGATTTTGTTAAATGGCAGAAGTTCCGGACCGTAGCTTTACAAATGTTCACCGCTAGAGTTAAATCCATATCACTAAAAACTTATTTACAAGATTTGAAAGAAAAAATTGAAGAGCTGGATAATGGTACGAAATTTTTACTTTAAATATTTTTTGGATTAAAGGGATTTTGTTCAATAGATAACTTGAATATAGCATTCACAAATCTTTTACATGGAGTGTTACCTCCATCTTCAAAACATTATAATGGCAAATTCAAAAAATTTACAATTGAAGACTCGAAAAACTCTTTTATACTCGAAGTTGAAAATGCAAGCCAAATAGAACCCATTCTGCAAAAGAAAAGAGAAGATTGTTTAAAGTCAAAAATAAAATTTCAACCCATTATAATTGTTGTGGGTGAAAAATTTAATTTTAATCAGTTTTACGTGTCTTTGGACAACGTAAAATTCAAACTAGACTCATATGTAAACTGTATTGATTTGTACTTAAAGCTTGCATATGTGTTAAATATACAATACCCTCCGCAATGTTTTTCGGTATGGGTTTTTATTCAAATATTTTTCTTTAATATTCAAGACGGTCCAAAAATTCCTGCAGTGCAAACGTTATTAAATGATTTGAATTCGTTAATAACTTGAAGTTGTAAACATTGGCAGGACATATGGAAATATAATGTAAATCACGTTTTGGAGATAATTTGATTCATTGTTTTAAAATCCACATTTATCCTAATCAAGACTTAAATTCTTTTTTGTAATTTTACAAGTTTTTTAGAAAAACCCATATTTTAAAAACAAAACTGAACTTCTTTATTATTTTTAAAACTTTTATGATTGGATGATCCTAGGGAGCTTTTAAAATCAATCAATCCACAAATTTTCGATCGTATTTAGAGATATTGATGTACCCTATAGAGGTTATTCTTTCCTCAATCATGCTTCCGTCATCAGGTATGTTTGTCATGACTGCGGTGAAAAGGCTGTAAATGTTGGTCTTCTTTTTATTACCAAGTAAACATTATCGTTTAAAGAAAAGTAAAGAACAATTTATTATCATCTTCACTTTCATCCACCCTCACAATTTTTGTTCTTTCTTTTTATCTTTATTTGTGTATTTGATTATAAAATGTGTGTTTCGCTTCATTCAACTTCAAAACAATCTGACTCGTTATATTATTCAATAATCCTCTTTTTGTCCTTAGACAAAATCCCAAGGAAGATCCTGCTGCATAGTGTGATCTTCTTTTTTTATGATTTTCAGAAATTTTTGCAATTTTCAGTGTTTTCCTCCTCTTAATAAGGATTTTCATTTTATTATAGTTTATAGTTTATTATAGTTTATTTGATTATAGGTTGTGTCATCTGACACGTTATGCCATGCAATATACCTCCATTTATCCTTGGACTAAACACCAAAGACCATTTCGAAGCGCCAGTGTTGTCCTAATTTCATCAATTCTTGATATTTCCAGTAATTTTCTTTTTTTTTTCCAACACGAGTTTTATTTTACATTTTCATTTTATTATATGTAGGTTGTGAGTTTCGCTTCATTCAACTGCGAAACATCTGACCTGTTATCAGCGTTGCCGCCCGAAATTAACGTGCCGTATTTACTTTTTCGTGCCACGTCAAAAAAGCACGATCGTGCTACTTCGGCAACGCTGCTAGTTATATCATTCCATATTCCTCTATTCGTCGTTAGACCGAATCCCAAGGACGATCCTGCTGCATAATGTCATCCTCATTTTTCCGATTTTCAGCAACTTTTGCCATTTTCGGTGTTTTCTTTTCCTTATTTTTTTAACAAGGATTTTCATTTTACTATTTCATTTGATTATAGGTTGTGTGTTTCGCTTCATTCAACTGCATAAATTTGACTCGTTATATCATTCCATATTCCTCTATTCGCCTTTAGACCGAATCCCAAGGACGATCCTGCTGCATGTCATCCTCATTTTTCCGATTTTCAGCACTTTTTGCCATTTTCGGTGTTTTCTTTTCCTTATTTTTTTAACAAGGATTTTGATTTTACTATTTCTTTTGATTATAGGTTGTGTGTTTCGCTTCATTCAACTGCAATACATTTGACTCGTTATATCATTCCATATTCCTCTCTTCGTCTTTAGACCGAATCCCAAGGACGATCCTGCTGCATGATGTCATCCTCATTTTTCCGATTTTCAGCACTTTTTGCCATTTTTGGTGTTTTCTTTTCCTCATTCTTTTAACAAGGATTTTGATTTTACTATTACATTTGATTATAGGTTGTGTGTTTCGCTTCATTCAACTGCAATACATTTGACTCGTTATATCATTCAATATTCCTCTCTTCGTCTTTAGACCGAATCGCAAGGACGATCCTGCTGCATGATGTCATCCTCTTTTTTCCGATTTTCAGCACTTTTTGCCATTTTTGGTGTTTTCTTTTCCTCATTCTTTTAACAAGGATTTTGATTTTACTATTTCATTTGATTATAGGTTGTGTGTTTCGCTTCATTCAACTGCAATACATTTGACTCGTTATATCATTCCATATTCCTCTCTTCGTCTTTAGACCGAATCCCAAGGACGATCCTGCTGCATGATGTCATCCTCATTTTTCCGATTTTCAGCACTTTTTGCCATTTTTGGTGTTTTCTTTTCCTCATTCTTTTAACAAGGATTTTGATTTTACTATTACATTTGATTATAGGTTGTGTGTTTCGCTTCATTCAACTGCAATACATTTGACTCGTTATATCATTCAATATTCCTCTCTTCGTCTTTAGACCGAATCGCAAGGACGATCCTGCTGCATGATGTCATCCTCTTTTTTCCGATTTTCAGCACTTTTTGCCATTTTTGGTGTTTTCTTTTCCTCATTCTTTTAACAAGGATTTTGATTTTACTATTTCATTTGATTATAGGTTGTGTGTTTCGCTTCATTCAACTGCAATACATTTGACTCGTTATATCATTCAATATTCCTCTCTTCGTCTTTAGACCGAATCCCAAGGACGATCCTGCTGCATAATGTCATCCTCTTTTTTCCGATTTTCTGCAACTTTTGCCATTTTCGGTGTTTTCTTTTCCTTATTTTTTTAACAAGGATTTTGATTTTACTATTTCATTTGATTATAGGTTGTGTGTTTCGCTTCATTCAACTGCAATACATTTGACTCGTTATATCATTCAATATTCCTCTCTTCGTCTTTAGACCGAATCCCAAGGACGATCCTGCTGCATAATGTCATCCTCTTTTTTCCGATTTTCTGCAACTTTTGCCATTTTCGGTGTTTTCTTTTCCTTATTTTTTTAACAAGGATTTTCATTTTACTATTTCATTTGATTATAGGTTGTGTGTTTCGCTTCATTCAACTGCAATACATTTGACTCGTTATATCATTCCATATTCCTCTCTTCGTCTTTAGACCGAATCCCAAGGACGATCCTGCTGCATGTCATCCTCATTTTTCCGATTTTCAGCACTTTTTGCCATTTTCGGTGTTTTCTTTTCCTTATTTTTTTAACAAGGATTTTGATTTTACTATTTCTTTTGATTATAGGTTGTGTGTTTCGCTTCATTCAACTGCAATACATTTGACTCGTTATATCATTCCATATTCCTCTCTTCGTCTTTAGACCGAATCCCAAGGACGATCCTGCTGCATGATGTCATCCTCATTTTTCCTATTTTCAGCACTTTTTGCCATTTTTGGTGTTTTCTTTTCCTCATTCTTTTAACAAGGATTTTGATTTTACTATTTCATTTGATTATAGGTTGTGTGTTTCGCTTCATTCAACTGCAATACATTTGACTCGTTATATCATTCCATATTCCTCTCTTCGTCTTTAGACCGAATCCCAAGGACGATCCTGCTGCATAATGTCATCCTCTTTTTTCCGATTTTCTGCAACTTTTGCCATTTTCGGTGTTTTCTTTTCCTTATTTTTTTAACAAGGATTTTCATTTTACTATTTCATTTGATTATAGGTTGTGTGTTTCGCTTCATTCAACTGCAATACATTTGACTCGTTATATCATTCCATATTCCTCTCTTCGTCTTTAGACCGAATCCCAAGGACGATCCTGCTGCATAATGTCATCCTCTTTTTTCCGATTTTCTGCAACTTTTGCCATTTTCGGTGTTTTCTTTTCCTTATTTTTTTAACAAGGATTTTCATTTTACTATTTCATTTGATTATAGGTTGTGTGTTTCGATTCATTCAACTGCAATACATTTGACTCGTTATATCATTCGTCCTTAGACCAAATCCCAAGGACGATCCTGCTGCATGGTGTTAGCTTCTTTTTCCGATTTTCAGCACTTTTTGCCATTTTCGGTGTTTTCTTTTCCTTTATTTAACAAGGACTTTCATTTTACTAGTTTATTTGATTATAGGTTGTGCGGATTACTATGGATTTTAATTTCAGAAAACCCAATAATGTCTTCAATATCCTTAAATCGCAGAAGTTCCAGACCGTATCCTTACAAATCTTCACATTGAAAAGCTCGATAATGTTTTATTTTAATTATTTTTCCGTTTAATAATCCTTTTTTAATAGATAACTGCAAAACAACTGTTTCTTTATATTATTCAATATTCCTCCATTTGTCTTTAGACCAAATCCTAAGGACTGGTGTTATCCCTTTTTTGCCTATTTTCAGCACTTTCTGCCATTTTCGGTGTTTTGTTTGCTTTTAACAAGGATTTTCATTTTACTGTTATTTGATTTGCTGAAAGGCTTAAATCAAGTTCTTTAAAAATATACTTTTCCTTCTTTTAACACGGATTTTAATTTTATTAGTTTATTTGATTATATAGATTTTGTTTTTCGCTTCATTCGACTCAAAAACATCTGACTCTTTTTTTTTATTACAATAGAGTTCTTACTTTGTCCGAGGCAAAACCAAAATTCCCCAAATGATAAACTTTACGACCGTAATAGGGGACAACGAAGATAGTGCTATCCTCTTCATTTCCTATTTTCATCACTTCTTGACATTTTCAGTGTTCTTTTCTTTCTTCTTTTTCTTTTCTTTTTCTTCTAACACGAGTTTTAGTTATGCTATTGCATTTGATTATAGTATTCCTCGTGTTTTCTCATCCATTTTTAGTCGTTGTTGTTCATGCAAAAGTAGCTAGCCTCTTAAGGACTTTTTTTGAAGGTTTTACCAATTATTTTTGGTTCTAAGAACTCAAAATTTCTCTCTTCACATGTTCACATATACCCCTGCGTCCCCGCTTGATTGTTATTTTTTAAAGAAAACTTTATCAAAAATGATTTGAAGTCATTCAAAAATAAAAAAACTACATTTTGGCATATATGTATGTACATTGTATATGTAAATCAAATTATCTCCAAAAACGCTTAAAGTAAAGAACATGTTATTTTTGTACATGATGGCTTGAAAAATAAATTAAACAAATTAACCCCAAGGAATGGTCTCCATTTTTTATAAACACAAGACTTATAAATGTTAATAAAAACTTATTTAATTAATTATAATTGCATGTGTTTGTTTTGCTCTAATATTAGTATTTAAGAATACAGATGCTATACTGTGTAATATAATTTGTATACATAACATATAATATATATTCTGTAAAACTGAAAAAATATCTACATCTGTAAACAGAAATAAGTAATGTTAAGTTTAAATTATAATTTTAAGGCAAAAAATATTAATAAATAGATATATTTAAAATTATATAAAATTTCTTCTACTTTTCAAGGACATTTCTTTCAGCTATAAGACATAAATCTGGACATTCTTCAAATAAGTTGCTAATTTTGACCGTTTAACCTTCGGTCCTTAGACAAGTAACACGTTTCTAGGCTAAAATACTAGGCAAAATCTACCCAACAACTGGGTTAAAATACCCTAAGATAACTAAACAAAATAGGTAAAATTGCCCTAGGAAATAGGCTAATTCAGGCGCAAATCTAGGTAAAACTAAGACCGTTTTACCTTAGATTTTAAGGTAAATCACCATATCCCTAAGCAAAAATACTAGGCAAAATCTGCCTAGCAACTAGGTTAAAACTCCCTAGTATAGGCAAAAAAAATAGGTAAAATTACCCTAGGAAATAGGTTAATTCAGGCGCAAATCTAGGTAAAACTAAGATCGTTTTACTTAATATTCTAAGGTAATTTAACACGTCCCTAAGCTAAAAAACTAGGCAAAATCTGCCTAGCAACTAGGTTAAAACACCCTAGTATAGGCAAAAAAAAATAGGTAAAATTACCCTAGGAAATAGGCTAATTCAGGCGCAAATATAGGTAAAACTAAGATCGTTTTACCTTATATTCTAAGGTAAGTTAACACGTCCCTAAGCTAAAAAACTAGGCAAAATCTGCCTAGCAACTAGGTTAAAACACCCTAGCATAGGCAAAAAAATAGGTAAAATTACCCTAGGAAATAGGTTAATTCAGGCGCAAATATAGGTAAAACTAAGATCGTTTTACCTTATATTCTAAGGTAAGTTAACACGTCCCTAAGCTAAAAAACTAGGCAAAATCTGCCTAGCAACTAGGTTAAAACACCCTAGTATAGGCAAACAAAATAGGTAAAATTACCTTAGGAAATAGGCTAATTCAGGCGCAAATATAGGTAAAACTAAGATCGTTTTACCTTATATTCTAAGGTAAGTTAACACGTCCCTAAGCTAAAAAACTAGGCAAAATCTGCCTAGCAACTAGGTTAAAACACCCTAGTATAGGCAGAAAAAATAGGTAAAATTACCCTAGGAAATAGGCTAATTCAGGCGCAAATATAGGTAAAACTAAGATCGTTTTACCTTATATTCTAAGGTAAGTTAACACGTCCCTAAGCTAAAAAACTAGGCAAAATCTGCCTAGCAACTAGGTTAAAACACCCTAGTATAGGCAAAAAAAATAGGTAAAATTACCCTAGGAAATAGGCTAATTCAGGCGCAAATATAGGTAAAACTAAGATCGTTTTATCTTATATTCTAAGGTAAGTTAACACGTCCCTAAGCTAAAAAACTAGGCAAAATCTGCCTAGCAACTAGGTTAAAACACCCTAGTATAGGCAAAAAAAATAGGTAAAATTACCCTAGGAAATAGGCTAATTCAGGCGCAAAAATAGGTAAAACTAAGATCGTTTTACCTTATATTCTAAGGTAAGTTAACACGTCCCTAAGCTAAAAAACTAGGCAAAATCTGCCTAGCAACTAGGTTAAAACACCCTAGCATAGGCAAAAAAAATAGGTAAAATTACCCTAGGAAATAGGCTAATTCAGGCGCAAATATAGGTAAAACTAAGATCGTTTTACCTTATATTCTAAGGTAAATTAACACGTCCCTAAGCTAAAATACTAGGCAAAATCTACCTAACAACTAGGTTAAAAAACCCATATCTAGGTAAAAAAACCCATATTTAGGTAAAAATAAATAAGGTAAATTGACCTAGGAAATAAGCTAATTCAAGCACAAGTTAAGGTAAAATATGAGAAATCCTAAGGTAAAATATTAGCCTAGGACGGATAGGCTAATTTAACTTAGTTCTAAGTTAAAAAACCATTATTATTTATTTACCTTAGGAATTTAAGGCAAATTAGCTTAGAACTAAGCAAGCTCAAAACTGCCTTAGGACTAAGCTAAATTAGCCCCCGATTTAGGCTAATTTTACACAGGTTTTTCTCTGGGTGTAACCACAAAACTTAGCTATAAGTTTCTTAGTTTTTAAGTTAGTCTTAGCATTAGCTTGTAATTAAGCCAAATAAATGGGGGGTTTTGCCCCCACTAAAACTTCAAAATTGGTATCTTGATGCCATTAATAATTATGTTAACATGTTTATATGTAAATTTGTATCTACATTCATAATATATAAGTAATGTATACTTAATAACATTTACGAATTATGATTTGTTCTTAAAAATACATGTATTGTATATGTACATAACAATGCCTTCATCGTCCTTCTGCATATCATTTTCATGTTGACTAGAATTCGCAGTGGTTGCGATTCCACTGCAGCTATCTTCCTACATTGCTGAAACACTGTACAGCTTCGTCAGAGTCGTCAGCATTGTCGGCACCCTTGTCTTCGTGCGTAAGATAATCTCCTTTGTGTCGGTGAAGATATCTTCCGATGAAAACTGCCATAACCAGGATAAATAGCAAGAAGACCTGAGAAAATACAAATACATGTATTAAAACTTCTTTGAATAAGATTTCTTTGGGTCTATTTTTTTAATCCTGTGATATATCATCGTAGACTTGAATAAACTAAACTAAAAATCCAAACACTGCCACCTGATTGCAAGAACTAGGTAACTCGATTTTGTAATATATTTATATCTCTCCCAAAAAAATGTTGTTGAGTAAAACTCGGTTGTAAGTCGAAATGAATACTACATTTGTTTCACTACGTTACTCTATATATATACAACTTTCTTGTCTTATCTTTCTATTCTTAATGTCTATGTTGTTTACTTATGTAAATGTAATTTATCTGTAGATAACCGTCAGTGTATGCTTAGGGTGATCTGTCTTATCTTTATTTCACACATTGGGTTATCTATAGATTGGTCATGTTTATGTTTGAACATTCTGCGGGCCAACAGAAAGTGCTAAAATTCTTTTTCTGAATATTACGCCTCGTATTATATAAATTACTAAAATAATAACCAAAATGCAACTTAACATTAGTCCGCTGTGACCGCTTATGTGGTGAAAGTCCAAGCCCTTAAGGTGAATGTTTTCCTTCTTGAACCTTTCCAAGTCCCGTTGAATTTTGAGTAGTTCATTCTTGTTGTTTATTATAGTTGCCTGTATAGGTTTGATTCTTTCCTCTGCAACTTCGTCCAGTGCCTTCGTCCATATCATCTGTTCCTCGAAATGGCTGATGGTTTCAGATTTGACTTGTTGCGGTGAAGTAAAGAAACCTCCGTTGTATCTAACCGTGCATTGTGGCCTTAATGTTAGAAGCCCTTGTGCTGGAAGCTTAACCAATTTGTGTTCAGAATTTCTACAGCTTACATGAATAGCCGTGGTCGTAAATTGCTTAAACAACCATGTATTTGGTTTAGTCAACTGAATCCATTTGTCTTGCTGACTAACTCGTTCAAAATGACAGCTTGTTGTTTTTGTTTTCTTTATTGGTGGTATCTCACATGATCCATCTGCTGCAGTTTTCCATGGCCAATTACCATGGCAAATATAGTGCGTTTCTTCGTTTTTTACACAGAGATTTAGTTGTGCCTGACTCATTAGATTGTATGCGTCTAATTGGAAGTTGAACACAAGTATTTCGGTGTATATTTTTTGGTGTCACAATAATATCTCCCTGACTATTGGCACGTCAATTACCCGAAAAACGTCCGATGCTTCTGAGTGAAGTAGTGGAATCTCCGCGTCTATTACTAAACGCCGGCAAAGTATGAATCCCCTCGATTTCATTTGGCGAAGTGTTTCTTTTAATTCATTTTTTGTACCATCGCCAGGTAAACGAAACTTCCCTAAGATTTTATTCCGAATCTTGTGAATCTCTTCTTGTAGTTGGGACGGTTTTAATAATAACGGATTTATATGGTGACTATTTACATCAATGAGGATGCTTATAACTGCCATTTGCACATCATTACATTCACTTAACATTGCATCAAGTTGCATTGCTGCTAACTAGAATATCATTCCTGCTTTGTATGCATTATGAGCTTGAAGTGTCGTATTGCGTATTTCATTAATTTGACCATTAATTCTTATAAATTGGTCGTTAACTTCTTCTGTCGTTTTCTTTAAGACATTAACTGTAGCATTTACCAGTGATGTTTGCCTCTTGTTTAATGTCGTTTTCCATTGGTTTCACTCAGGGATTCACTCATTCTGAAATCCAATGGAACAATACTAGCTACTTCTACTCAACTTACAAATTTTGTCATTGTATTGGTGAATCGTTGTGTAGGTGAAATGCCCTTCGGTTTACAGGTATTATCATTATTTGATTTGATATTTGTGGCTGCAGGAGAATGACAAGCATGGCGTCCTTCGAACAGAGGCTGACGTTTACTTTTGACGTTGAATGAGTTTGTTCTGACGTTAGAGCTTTTCATGTATTAGTGCTTCTTGAGTGGATTCTGAATTCTGATTTTAAATCGAGAAGCGAAATTCTCTTCTCGTCGGTTGACCGTTTTTTTTGCCAATGGAATGGTTTTAGGAGAGTTTGGTTTGATTCCGGACGCTTCCAGATCCAGACGTCCGATGGAAAACGACATAAGCTATCCAGTTCATGTCGGTTGTCCAAAAGATTTTACATGTTTTCTTCTAAGGATTCTCTATCATCACTGTCCATGATACCGAATAATATGTGGTAGAGTGAACCAACAAATTCAAGTGGAGCTCTTTTTACCCTGTTGGTTATTATTAATAGTTTGTTATTTTCGGCCAGTACTTCATATCTTCTCTTTAAGTTTGCTGTTATTAAACTGCACTGCTCGCTGAACATTTTGGAACATTTGTCTTGTAGTTTAGTTATGTAGCTTGAAATATTATTGGTTTCTTCAATATATGAATCTAAGTCGTAGTAAACTACAAGTCTCCATTTTGATGCCACGACATCCATTTTTCCGATTGGGTCTAAGTAATGTCGTTTTCGATTGGATTTTCAGAGTGTTTGACTCCTTTTTGATTCCAATGGAATATGAAAAACTCTCTTCCGTAATATGTGTATCTATGTAGAAGTCAAAAATAAAATGAACTCTTCAATAATTTCAATTTCAGAACATCCCAAGAAGAAGCATTTACTATTTTGACAATTAATCCAAAACATACTTTTAAACGTATGTGTGTTTTCAGAGTGCACTCCTAGCACTCTTTAATGAAATCGGGAGTGAAAAAACACTCCTAAATCATCACTCCGAACAGCAAATGGAAGGTTTTTGGAGTGTTGGGAGTGTGGATGGAGTGAAAAAAGAGTGCTAGGAGTGACCAACGGAAAACGACATAATTCACACATTTTCGTCTAAGTTTTTAATTTTCATCTCAGGTGTTGTGCTCATATTGGTTACTGAACTCTTTGCTCGTCCAAATGCAATTAATACCAATAACATCAACATCAAAAATTTAATTCCATTCATTTGTCTGTTTTTTGATCCATTATATCCTTTTAAACGGGTGAGCTGGCATGTTTGCTGTGAAATGCTACTCTCCGATTCTTCTTCAGACGTCTCGATTGGACATAATTTTTGTATCGGTCTTTTGTAGAGTCCGTCCTTTGTTTTGAGTGTAACTACTCGTACATTGCCGTCTGACCCTTTGTGGACTTCAACAACGCGTCCCATGGGCCACCTCGACGGTTGGGTATTTGCGTTTTTTATAATAACGATTGCACCTTCCTCCAGATTCTTCTTTTCAGATTTCCACTTGGTACGTTTTTGAAGAGAAACCAAGTATTCGTCCTTCCATTTTTGCCAAAAGTCTCGTTTTAATTTTTGCACCAGTTTCCAGCGATCTAAGGACCCCATTTTTTCAAGTTCTCCTGATTCAGGAGAATCCAATAAAGGACGTCCCACCAAAAAATGTCCAGGTGATAATACATCAATGCTGTCTATGTCATTACCCATCGCACACAAGAGGTGCGTTCTTTTATGTTACTGTGGTTAACTATGGTTAATGTATCAAAAATAAAAGTTGATGTGCCATAGTTAAGAAAGTTACTCTTGGTAACTTTTTCATTTAGGAACGACCAGAGTTAACAATAGTTAATCTGTCAAACGAAAGGGGTTGAAAAAAAAAACGAATTGTATTTGGAATGAATAACAAAGAAAAAAATATGATTGCATTAAATTTATTTGCAAAAATAATTATTAGGAATTCAAAATAGCATGTGTACTATTTCCGAATTAAATTTCTTTGTACTTAAGTTTTGTATAAATCGAACAGAAATAAGTGCAATTTTTTTCATTGCTTATGGGACAGAATTTTCGATGAAAAATTGACGAAATAAAAAAAAGAAGATGCCGACAAAAAGAAAATGCATCAGAAAATAAAAGAAAACTATTCCAAAAATCAAATTCGACAAAAAACATCGATTAAATTGATAAAAACATATTTTAAATATTGAAAACAATTCCAAATCAAAAGGGCAAAAAGTAAACAAAACATCCGCCATTGCATTTCAGCTGTGTTTGACAGATCAACTATTTCAATTCATATCAAAGAGATGAGGTGGAAAAAGTTACAAAAAGTTACTTTTTGACACTTTAACTTTGGAATTTAGGAACTATTTTATGACGTCATAAAGTTACTCGAAGTAACTTTTCTGAATTAAAGGAACGACCGAAGTTAACTATAGTTAACCACAGTAACATAAAAGAACGCACCAAAGGGACGTGAGTTTAATATTGCTTCTATCTGACATAGCAATGTTGTCATCTCTTCAAATGTTAATTTGGATTCTCCCATTATTCGTTTCAAATGGTGTTTCATTGATTTGACGGCTGCTTCCCAAAGCCCTCCAAAGTGAGGACTTGCGGGTGGGATGAAATGCCATTCCACCATTGAATAAATACAAATAGAAGTGGACACTGAGAATCTACAAGCGCCTTCAATTTCGTGGTCATTATCGGCAACATAATAAATTGTTGTTTGGTTTTAAAATTCGCTAAACAGATTCACATAGGGATATTTTAATTCCTTTAGGGAAATTCACAATTGTACACAATGCACATACATACGGTAAAAGTAGAAAAAGAAGGTATTAAAACGTTTTTTATTTGACATGAACAACAAACAACCATTGTAGCGTTCGGTAGTATAGGTAGGTAGCTCCATCAAGGATTGTTTTTTGCATTTTTTGTGGTATCTCGCAAGTAAGGAAGGTGACGGTGAAGATATAATGATGTTTGTTTGTTTTTGTTTTTGTATTATTATCTTAAGTTTAATAAGTAAGAAAGAAGTTTCAACATTATGTAGGTATGTACTTATGTATGTATGTTTTTTGAAAGATATTTTATATTTTGCTTTGAGATTTGTAGACATAAATCTTATTCAGGTATAAGGGTAGGCACAGGTACCTACCTATCTAAAGTTACTTATCTAAAGGTTTCTTTCACGGTTGCTCAAAGGTTGATTATTCGATTGTTAAAAATTAAAGTTTTTAAATATCGTCGGAACACTAATTTCAGAGTTTTAAGTTTTTATTACTGAATCATGTGTTGAATAGAATCTCGAACGGAGATTTAAACAGGTTGTTTTATGTAAGATGCGACAAAAGGCTAGGGCATGTAAGCAGGTTGTTTTAAAATCAAGTTATTCTAATGAATAATTTAATGAAAGTAATTTTCAAGCTTAGAATTAAATTAAATTAGATACTTTTTGTTCAAAATTTTGATTGTACAAAGCAAAAAAAATTATAATGAATGATGAATATACTATTACAATCATTGAAATGAGCATTTAATAGTTTAACATTGAAGCCAATAAAAAAATATGGAAACTAACATTTTCAGAAGAAAAACTAAAATTATAACAACAGGTATGTATGTACAGTGGCGGATTTAGGTTTGCTGCCGCCTTAGGCCCGGTTGAGTTCGCCGCCCCCCTTGTTGTTTTTTATTACCTTATCGTTCTTGCCGAGCCTTTTTTCTGTGCTGCCAGAAAACGCGATAACATTTTTAACACGCTTTTATTTAGGTTGACCTACAATATGATAGATATGTACAAATGTATGTAATGGAATCTGTGAACTTAATTTTCAACAACTTCTAAGATATTCGTGTTGTGTAGGGTCTCCAAGTTGTGGTATGTTCATGTAAAATGAATAAAATAAAAGGTATTCAAATTATTTATATATTTAATGCTTTATTATTTATAAATAAAACTAACAAAAATTTTGAAATTGAACGAAAAAAATAACGAGTCTGAGTTTTTTGTTTCTCCTAAAAATCAAAAAATTGCCTATATTTTTACATCAAAATATCTACCGATTTGACTTTCTAAATGTCCCTAAATAAACAATTAAAATTTTGAATAATAGTTTTCAATGATCGCTATAACTGGCCCCTTAATTCGAATTTTTTCCAAATCCGTAGTACTGCACAGCTTGATAAATGGCGCAACCACAAAATGTGAACTTGTGACTACTATCCTTTTTATACACAAAATTTATTTACGTGCTTTATCGTTTATTTCATAAATTCTCAAACTTAAATCATTTATTGTTCGCTTTGAAAATTAATTATTTTTCAGCGACCTGTGGGCCCACTAGCGCCCACAGGGCACTTTTAGAATACCTAAATTATTTTGCAGCACCCCAGAAGAAACAAAACTACAAAAATAGTTTTGCCATTGTTTTTTTTTATTCAATAAAATCACCTCTCACCACCCGCCTGTGGGTCTCTAGCGTCAACTTTGAGGAACGCCCGTTTATATTATGAATTCTTATTTAACTTTTGCCCGAAAATTTGGCCGCCCCTAAAATTTTGCCGCCCTAGGCCCGGGCCTCACGGGCCTAAGCCTAAATTCAGCACTGGGTATGTATACTTATAAAAAATATTGTAAAATGTTTTGAAGAGAATTTTGATGAAGTATGCTTCCAACAAAATGTTCTAAAATGCTTATATGAGATTTGTAATCAAAAAGAAAATTATCCTTGCTCGTTAAATGAACACAAAACAAAAATTTTCAACCATGTCTTACTTATATTATTAAGAACAAAAATCAAACTTATAAATTCTAGAGCTACATAAGTGTTCAAAGAAAAAATTGAAAAAAACTGGACATAATAAGACATATTTGAAAAACAATTATTTTTATTTTTTATAAAGTTTCATTGTATCGATAAATCTAGCCTTTAAGAAGTTACTTATTATTACTTTATTTATTTAATTTATATCTATTGAATTTGAAGTTAATTCCCAAAATTAATATTTAATTTCAAAGCCTAAAAACTTATTTTTGAAACTTTCGCTGGCCTATATCTTTTTTATGTTTTTTTCGAACACCTATATGTCTTAAAACTTTTTTCTCAAACAAAACGCAATTAAAAAAACGCATTCATTGTTTGTATCATTTATCCTTTTTTATTGTGAAAGACAAATTTTTTCTCCTGAAAAAAATTGAAAAAATATAAAGTTTTTTATAATTATTTATTAACAAAATTATAAATTTTGTTCAAAATCTTACGTTAATAACCCATTTGCTGAAACGAAACTTCAATGTTTATGTTCAACTTAAACGCTTATGTTTTTCCTTTTTCCTCAGCGTAAACTGTCACATAAGCTCTTATTTTAAACTTAAATATTTAAGTTTCGTTTCAGCAAATGGCACTAAGTAATATTTTTGTTTTAAATATTCAATGCTCCTATGAATTTCTAGTTAAGCACTTAAAACTGGAAACCCAAATGTCTTTTAATTTTTAAGAAAATTGAAAATAACGAAAATGTGAAATGTGAAAAGAAATAGAATCCTTGAAGCAACAAAATAACGGATGGAAGTCGAAGAAAACTTACTTTTGCAATTTTAATTTTCTCAAAAACTAGAAAACATTTTGACATCTGGTTTTTAGCGTTTGACTAAAAATTGATGGGAGCATTAAATATTTAACACACAATTACTACTTAATAACATAAACGCTCTAGCTTTTTTTCACAACTTACATAGGTGAATCACCCTGTGTATGTATTGTATAGTATCGTTTAAATACAATAAAATTAAAAATATATAAAAAAAATACCGGTAGGTAGGTTCCTGTCTCTATCGTTTTTTAAAAACTAAATTGTGAAAAGTTTCTCTTCTTTGATCATCTTTAAAATTAGGAGCTTACAAAAAAATATTTATTAAACTTTTTCAATTGGTAAGGTACATTCCTACCTACATAATCTATCCACATATAGGTGCCTACCTATCTACACAATTGCAAAACTTTAAAATTAGGAGTAAGAAAAGTTCATACCAAACTCATAAAGGCCAAAAAACGCAGAAAATTATAACATAATTGTCATCATCCCAAATTGCATGAAAGCACCAACAACAATATCAACACAAGTGAAAAAAAAAAAAACAACCCTTGAATGTACATTTCGTCCAACAAACGTACTTTGACCTTGTCTGGCATGGCAGACAACAATTCAAGTGCAAAACCAAAGTGGGTGTTTTTGTTGTTGTCTCCATTTCATTGGAATAAAAATATCCCTCATAATTTCCTCAATCATATTCATCAATTTTCCAAACCCTCAACATTGAATTTTGATTTCCGTCCATCTAGCGGCGGAAGAATCCGGTGGCGCTTCTATTTGTATTTATTCAATGATTCCACCTTGTCTTCAGCTAACCTTGAAGCGAGTGACGCGTTGTTTTTGATGGCGTTCTTGAATTCCTAATCTAAACATCGATTCGCTCCAATGAAATTAGACCCATTGTCTGAATATATATGAGCACTTTTGCCACGTCTTGCAAAAAATCTTCTTAGTGCTGCCCTGAATGCTTCTGTTGTAAGGTCACTCACTGGTTCTAAATGAATGGTAGAGATGAGCTAAACTGTGATTTTCCAATCACAGGTATACGTGTGACTGTGATTAATGAATCACTGTGAGTTTAACCTGTGATTGTGATTGGTATATGACAGCTGCATATGCTTTTTCTTAAGCATCCGCAAATCCATGTATTTCTATTGGACCTACTTCGTCATTAAATATCGATCGTGGGATTTTAATTGATTTGATTTCTTGTAAGTTTTGTTGAAAGGTCATCCATTCTGCCTTCATGATTTCATCAAGTTCATTTATTTTATTTATATCATCCGTCGACTTACATCTATCAGATTTACATTGACAATAAAAAAAAAAAACTATAATACAAAAAACAAAAAGTAATAGTAAATATATATGCATACACAAAATACATTCCAGACATAATAATTAAATACCTAAGTGTAAGCACCAGTTAAATTATGTTAAGAACATTCTGTTTAAAAATTGATCTTAATTGAGTAAGGTCGATTACATTGCAAATAGAGTTGTAAGCGATACAAGATTTGACTATGGTGTCACTACGACCATAATTTGTTCTATGATAATCAACTGTAACGATGAAATCAGCACCTAACTACTTTCGGAACAAACAAAGAGCCAAGTACAAAAATACCCTTATCGAAGACAACAACCATTTATAAAAAAATCCCAAAAGAGCGCGCCCATCTCTCTTAGGGGGAAAATGCGCTGAATGGAAGAGTGGAGATAACGCCATCTCTCTTCATTGGAATGGAACCTTCCAGAAGCTTATGTGCCAGTACTTTCGAGTAGAGTCCCGAACCTCTCAGCTCACTATATAAGGAGAAACTTTTTGAGCACAGACACAGTTTATTTTTGAAAGCGAAAGTGTAAAGTTCGAAGTTAAAAGTATCCGGAAGTGAATTTAAGTTGCATACTATTGAGATTGGTGATTAATAAAATATTTGAAGTGAAGTAAAGTGTGTTTAATTTAAAACGGAAATAATTGACGGTTGACAGTTAAAAATAAATAAGTTTTATATCGAACCGTGGTAAAACGTTACATTGGTGTCAGAATAAGGGATAAAACTTATTTTATCTGTGCATTTAAGTAAATTAACTTAAAATAAAAAGTGCGTGTGTATTTTTAAATAAATAAACAGACAATGGGTAAAATTTTGAATGATTTAAATTGTGTTGAACTTAAAGCAGAACTAAATAAACGAGGTCTTCCTACTGCTGGATCAAAAAATGACCTCATTATTCGTCTGCAGGAACATTTAAGACAACAAGGTGAAAACCCAGACTCGTTTATTTTCACGATTGAAATGGAGGAAGAGCAAGTAAGTACTAGTTTAGATATGACCAATATGATGGCTCTGCTGCTCGCCCAGTTTGAAGAGCAAAGAAAAGAACAAAAGAACCTTCTCGAAGAGCAAAGAAAAGAGCAAAAGAATCTTCTCGAACGATTTGAAGATCAACGCAATGAGCAAAAGAATCTTCTCGAAAAACAAGAAAAAAATCTTCTCCAGCGATTCGAAGACCAAAGAAGTGAACAAAAGAATCTTCTTGAAGAACACAAAAATCTTCTCGAAGGTAAGCTTGATGCCTTCGAAAACAAATTTGTTGCTCTTGACGAGCGTGTCGAAAAACAATTTTCGACAGTAGAAGCCAAATTCGAGAAGGTCGAAGACAAATTTGAAAGCATTACCAAGGAGTTGGAGAAGGTTCGAAAAATGAAGATTCGAGAAAGTTCTGGCGAACTTCCAAAGCGAAAGGAAATGCATCCGCCAACCTTTGATGGACAAACTTCTTGGTCAATCTACAAGAAACAGTTTGAGGCAGCTGCAGCGACAAATGGATGGGATGACGAAGACAAGTTCATAGCTCTGACGCTTGCCCTTAGAGGACCTGCTGCTGAATTATTGCAAACCATACCAGCAGACAAGAACGGCAACTTCACGGCTCTTGTGCAAGCCATTGACAAACGTTTTGGAGATGGCCATATGCAAGAAGTCTTCCGGGTCCAACTCAATACCAGAGTCCAGAAAAGAGGAGAAAGTCTGCAACAACTTCAAGCAGATATCGAACGGCTGGCTCACCTGGCATACCCAACTGCAGGAGAGGAAATAATAAACCAGTTCGCAACAGAAGCATTTGTCCGCGCTGTATCCGACATCAACCTTCAGCGAGCGATTCGAACTGCCGGAAAACGCACGCTTCCTGAAGCATTAGCGTTCGCTCTAACTATGGAAGCAGCAGAACAAGCATCTCGAGAAGCTCTTCGCGTAAGAGAAATAGAAGTTGAAGAATGCTCCTGTCAGAGAATCGCATTCCAAAGAAATCAGCGAGACGGACCTGTTCGATGCTGGAATTGTAATAATACCGGGCATCTTCAGTGGCAGTGCAGATTGCCACCAAGAAAAGCTGCATGTCACCATTGTGGAAACAGAGAAAACAACATAGAACAACCTGGCAATTACACCAACGCTCCTCTCACTCGACTTGTTCCACAACCAGAAAAACAGGTAAGAAGTTTCGATGGCCCCAGAACCACTGTCCAGGTCTCACAGACTAAACGAAACAACAAAAGTCTGACTGTGGAGGCGACGTTAAACGGCAAGAAACACGTGGCTACAATCGACACTGGTGCCACTGCCTCCATTGTAAGAAGAGACTTGGTCAAGATGACATGGCTGCATAACACCAATAGCTATCGTCTGAAAACTGCTACAGGAGAGGCAGCAAAAGTGTACGGAGAAGTTCGTCTTCCGATTCGTTTGGCAGAACTGGAGTTTTCGCATCTGTTTTTGGTAGCAGATATATGTGACGAGTGCATCATTGGAATCGACTTCATGAAAGAACACGGAATAATTCTGGATATCGGTAAGCAAGTTCTTAATTACCAAAATGTAGAGATTCCTATGGTTTATGGTGACGAAAAATCCTCAACTCTAAGAAGTGTCATCAAAGAAGACATATGCTTGCCGTCTTCTTCTGAAGTGTTCGTTTGGGCTAAAATAAAAGGCGAATTGGGTGGTCATCGATACCTCATGGTGGAACCAGATACTGACCAAGGCTCCCAAAACATCATCGTTGGGAAGACTCTTGTGGCACCAAAGAACAACATGGTACCTGTACGGATTCTGAACATCAAACCGTACGAAGTTAAGTTGAGAAAAGGAGAAATAGTCGGAAAATGTGAACCTGTGTCAACGATAACTAAGATCATAGAAGAGGACACGAAGAAGCCTGCGAACTCCGAACAACTAAAGGCAAAAATCCTTAACTCAACAAGTCTGAGTCAACATCAACTAAGTATTGCTGGTAGCCTTCTTCATGAGTATGCTGACATATTTTCTTCACCAAGTGGGCAGTATGGTCGAACACAACTCGTGCAGCATCGGATCGACACAGGAGACGCCAGACCGATTCGTCAACCAGCAAGACGTCTCCCCTTAGCCAAACAAGCAGAAGTTGAAGAGATGATATCGGGCATGAAGAAAGATGGGCTGATCGAAAACTCTAAAAGCCCTTGGGCATCGCCAGTGGTCCTTGTCAAAAAGAAGGACGGAAGCACTCGATTTTGTGTGGACTACAGAAGGCTGAACGATGTGACAAAGAAAGATAGCTATCCTCTGCCCAGAATCAGCGATACTTTAGATGCAATGGAAGGTGCTAAATGGTTCTCTACATTAGACCTAAAGAGCGGCTACTGGCAGGTAGAAATTCACCCAGAAGATCGTGAAAAGACAGCTTTCTCCACAGGAAACGGTCTGTGGCAATTTAAAGTGATGCCATTTGGACTGTGCAACGCTCCGGCTACATTTGAGCGTTTGATGGAATGCGTTTTACAAGGACTTACTTGGAAATCTTGCCTGGTCTATTTGGACGATGTCATCGTGTATGGAAAAACATTTGACGAACATTGTGACAACCTAAAAGCTGTATTCCAGAGGTTTCGAGAAGCACACCTCAAGCTTAATCCAGATAAATGTGCTCTTTTCAAGACCGAAGTTAAATATTTGGGACACATCATCTCATCCCAAGGAGTAAAGACTGATCCTGAAAAAGTTGACACTGTGAAGAATTGGCCAACACCACAGGACAAACATCAACTCCGAAGCTTCCTTGGCCTAGCCACATACTACCGGCGTTTTGTGAAGGATTTTGCTGGAATCGCCAAAAGCTTGCATCAGCTTACAGAGAAGGGAAAGCCGTTCAAATGGTCAGGTGAGTGTGAGAAAAGCTTCCAGGAGTTAAAGCTGCGTTTATGCAATGCTCCTGTGCTTACCTACCCTACTCCAGGAAAACCTTTTATTATTGACGCGGATGCAAGTAATGTCGGAATTGGAGCTGTACTGTCACAAGTCCACGACGGAGAAGAAAAAGTTGTCGCCTACTACAGTAAGGTACTCTCGAAGCCAGAACGGAATTATTGCGTGACCAGAAGGGAACTTCTAGCTCTGATATTGGCAACAAAACACTTCCATAAGTACATCTATGGACAGAAGTTCCTTCTCCGAACAGACCATGGAGCACTTAATTGGCTTCTGAACTTTAAAAATCCTGAAGGTCAAGTAGCAAGGTGGATCGAGAGACTACAGACATATGACTACCAAATTCAACATCGAAGAGGAAAGTTGCATTCAAACGCAGACGCATTATCTCGACGGCCTTGCAAACAGGACTGCAAACATTGCACACGCCAAGAAGAAAAGGAAATGATTGCCGTCCAACGAATAAGAGCTGATCCCATTTACGGTTGGAGTAATGAAGAACTTAGGACTGCCCAACAAGAAGACTCGGACATAGAGCCCATTCTTGCGTGGAAAGAACACCAAGAAAAACCAGAGTGGTGTGACATCTCCGACAGAAGTCCGGCCCTGAAAGCATATTGGGCACAATGGGACTCACTTCATGTGGAGGAAGGTGTTCTAAGGCGTAAGTGGGAATCCGCAGACGGTAAGTCCTATGTGATGCAGCTGGTCGTTCCTCGGTCCAAGGTTAATGACGTTCTTCGAGAGATGCATGACGGAGCTTCCGGAGGTCATTTGGGAGTCAATAAGACTTTGGAAAAGATACGACAACGCTTCTACTGGCTACATGCAAGAGAGGACGTCGAAAAGTGGTGCCGAAAATGTGATACTTGTGCTGCTAGCAAAGGCCCAGGTAGGAAGCTTCAAAGTAAAATGCAACAATACAACGTAGGCACGCCTTTCGAAAGGATTGCAGTAGACGTCGCAGGCCCTTTTTCTGAGACCAACAGTGGAAACCGATACATCCTTGTAGTCATGGATTACTTCAGCAAGTGGCCTGAGGCATTTGCCATCCCAAACCAAGAAACCAAAACAGTTGTGGATCAGATTGTCTTCAATTGGGTGAGCAGGTTCGGCGTACCGATGGAACTTCATTCCGACCAAGGAAGGAACTTCGAATCTAACATCTTCCAGGAAGTTTGTTCGCTCCTTGGCATTAAAAAGACGAGGACAACGCCGCTTCATCCACAATCTGATGGGATGGTCGAGCGATTCAACCGGACGCTAAAGGAACATCTATCTAAGGTTGTCGGCGACTACCAACGAGACTGGGATAGACATATTCCATTATTCCTAATGGCATATAGGAGTGCAGTACATAGCTCGACAGGACATACACCATCGGAAATCTTGTTTGGAACGTCAATACGACTGCCTAGTGAGGTGAAATTTGGATGCCGGACAATTGAGCCACAACGAACAGAAGAATATGTGGATAACCTCAAAGAAAGGCTCATTGACATTCATCAACGAACCAGAGCATTCATAAAAACATCTAGTGATCGGATGAAAACACGTTATGATGCCCGAGCAACAACAACAGGATTTCAAGAAGGAGACCTCGTGTGGTTTTACAATCCCCATCGACAAAAGGGACTGTCACCAAAGCTTCAACAGAACTGGGAAGGACCCTACACTGTTGTGAAGAGACTAAATGATGTGGTCTACCGTATACAGAGAGGAGTAAGAGGGAAACTGAAAGTAGTTCATTGTGACCGTTTGCATCGTTATAATGATGAAAGGAGCGACAGAATTGTTCGGGACGATCAATCTTAGGAGGGGGGCAATGTAACGATGAAATCAGCACCTAACTACTTTCGGAACAAACAAAGAGCCAAGTACAAAAATACCCTTATCGAAGACAACAACCATTTATAAAAAAATCCCAAAAGAGCGCGCCCATCTCTCTTAGGGGGAAAATGCGCTGAATGGAAGAGTGGAGATAACGCCATCTCTCTTCATTGGAATGGAACCTTCCAGAAGCTTATGTGCCAGTACTTTCGAGTAGAGTCCCGAACCTCTCAGCTCACTATATAAGGAGAAACTTTTTGAGCACAGACACAGTTTATTTTTGAAAGCGAAAGTGTAAAGTTCGAAGTTAAAAGTATCCGGAAGTGAATTTAAGTTGCATACTATTGAGATTGGTGATTAATAAAATATTTGAAGTGAAGTAAAGTGTGTTTAATTTAAAACGGAAATAATTGACGGTTGACAGTTAAAAATAAATAAGTTTTATATCGAACCGTGGTAAAACGTTACACAACATAAAAAAAGTTTCTGGATCTTATAGATCTTATAGGAGCATAAATATTAAATAGAGTAAGAAGGGGAGGACATACAATATGGTTCATAAGAATATCTCTAGCAAACATTATTAAAAAATATTTTCTTCTACTTTGAAGATTCATTAACCCAAGAAGATTACACCGATCTATATAAGAGGGAGCGAAATCCCAATCCAGCTTTCCAATAGCATAACGTGTGAATCTCTTTTGAATATTTTCAATTCTAGAACTGTGACATACATAATGTGGATCATCCCAGTCATAGTTTGATTGCCACAATCTTTGTATGAATATTTTCGCTCTTATCGTGACTGGAGCAAGCCATCCAATAGGATCGAATATTTTTGCAATATTTGATAACACACCTCTTTTGGTTTTTGAAATGCTCATTTTAGATGAATCTATAACAAATCGGAACTCGTCTTGATCTGGATCCCAGTGAAGTCCCAATGTTTTCATAGTGTCGCCTTCTTTGACATCAATTATTTTATGCTCATCATTCGACATTATGCCAGTCAGCAAATTTTGATTGTTTGAAGACCATTTTCGTAATTGAAAACCAGCATTTGAAAGATTTTCACTCACTGCTCTTATTATTTATCTGCATTCGTCTTCGTTGTTGGCACCTGTCATTAAGTCGTCAACGTAAAATTCTTCTCTTATGATTTCTTTTATTCTGATGTCTTTTTCTTTGCATTGGTTTGCGACTTCTTGCAATGTTCGGACAGCTAAGAATGGAGCTGATGCTGCTGTTCCATACGTAACTGTTGTCAGTTTATATTCTCTTATATTGTCTTTTGGTTGTTCTCTCCAAAATATTCGATGATACTCTTGATGTTCTTCAGCTATGTTGATCTGCCTGTACATTTTCTCGATATCTGCCGTAACTACATATTTCCATTGCCTCCATTTGATGATGATGTCAAATATATTGTTTTGTAGTCTAGGGCCAATCATCATTGCGTCATTAAGGCTGTATCCGTTGGGCGTCTTCGCTGAGGCATCGAATTCAACTCTTGTTTTGTTGTTAGGCTTGTATCTTTCACAACTGCATGGTGCGGTAGATAGTATTTGCCCATATTTTCGTGTTGTTTGTCTACCTTGACCATGTGGCCCAGGTTTTCGTATTCTCGCATAAACTGTATGTAGTCGATTTTTACTTTGTTATTAATCTTTTTCTCAAGCTGTAAGAATCTAGCTAGACTTGCTTTCTAGATTCTCCAAGCTCTATATCTGTTCTTAGTGGCAACATAACTACATATCTGCCATTCGTATCTCTTGTTGTTGTTTCTGCAAATGCTTGCATGCAGATGTCGTTTTCTGATATTTCATTATCTTTTTCTATTTCTTCTATCTCCCAGAACTTCTCCATCGATGACGTAACCGCTGACATGATTTTGCCACATTGTCCTTTCTCGTGTAGTGAGCCGGAAACTATCCACCCGAAAATCGTATTTTGTCCCACGATGCCATTGTGCTTCCTAACTCCTTCTTCAATTAACTTTGGATACAAGTCACTTCCGATGATAATGTCAATACGATCTTTTGTATTTAGGTTTGGATCTGCCAGAATATAGTTTTCCCACTCATTTTTATTAAATTCAAATGATTCGTCAGGTAGTGGTTGTATGAGGGTGGGTAATACCAAAAACTCTGCTTGCATTTTGTTGTTGCTCATAAATCTTGGTCTTATCTCTAAATACATTTTTGATTTTGATGTACCAACTGCTGCATCTGAGAGTCCAGTTAGTTCTGTGTTTATTCTTTTCCTTGGCAAGGAGAGGATCTGCGCTGCTTCCTCAGATATCATTGATATTTGAGAACCTTGATCAATCAATGCCCGAAATAGACATGTTTCACCATTTGACGATTTGGCTGATATCTGTGCTGTAGCTAATATTACCATTGGACTGTCTATCTTCTTTACCATGAGGGAAGATAATGATTTCTCTTTTTTATTGTTGTTGTCTGAGGGGCTCAAATTTTTGTATTGATTTCCCTCGACCTTTTTCTTCGTTTGGTAGTTTTCGTTGTGTAGTAGTGTTATGCGATTTATTACACTTCTTACATTTTATTTGAGAGAAGCATTTGGTTTCTGCACTGTGTTTAAGACATAAACTGCATATTTGCTTATTGCGTATAAATGCTAATCGATTGGGTATCTCGGTGTTTAAGAATTTCTCACAATAATAAATTCGATGACCACTCTGCTTACAGAATTCACAGTTCCACTCCCTTCTGTCTGACTTGAAATTTCCACCTTGTTTTTTGTATTCTTTGCTTCGAGTCATTGTTTGTTGTTGAGACTCAAGGGTTTGATATAATTGCTCAAGAAAGTCCATAACATCCTCCAGTTTTTGTATTTGGCTTGGTTTTTTGATGGGTTGCTCATATAATTGTAAGCCCTCCTTGTCAAATTTTCGAAGGAGTAGGTGAGCAAATATTTCATCGTTTTCATTCTTATCTTTGACTATTGTCGTTGTGATGATGTAAATACATTCCTTTGCTGCATCGTGAAGTTTTTTAACATTAGAAGGTGATGTAGCGTTCATCATTGGCATGTCCAGCAAGTAATTCAATTGTGTGGAGAAATTGATTCTTTTATTTTCGTACCTTCTGACGAGAGTCTTCCATGCTTCATTATAATTTGCTGAAGATCCTTGTATGAGGCTAGCAATTGAAGTTCGAGCTTCGCCGGTTATACATGATCGCAAGTGATTTAATTTCACAGAATCTGGCACATTATTCGTATTGTGAACCAAATCTAGGAACAGGTCGGAGAATATCTTCCACTCTTCAATTTTTCCATCGAATTTAGGCAGTTCAATTTTAGGACTTCTTATTGATACATTTGCATATGGATCCGATTTTATGCTTTCATGTTTTTCTTCCAATTTGGAAAGAAGTAATTTAACATCTTCTTCCAACTCGATTATATAATTTTCTTCTCTGAATGCCTCTTCTTGTATTGGATTCATCTTAGACAGCTCAACTTGCAGTCGGTCATTCCATCGTTTCAATTTTCCAATCCATATGTTTTTGGTATGAGGATGGGAAATTGCCTCTAGTTTCGCCTCGTCTATTGTTTTTTGTAAGCTCTCCATTATTGTACGTATTTTCGTCAAATCTATATGAGTTTCGTGATTTGTTATTGTTTTCATCATGATCTCATTCATTTGTTTTTGCTGCAAGTCTAGTCCAGTGGCTAGCTGCTAATTAACAGTTCTTATTTCTGCTATTTTGCTGGATAACATTGCTTCGCTTGTGCCTTGTTCTACACTGTCCAGATCTTTGTTTTTCAGCAAATTTTGAATTTTCTGAAAGTAGTTTACTGCTCCTTTCATCCATTTTTCCTTAAAATAGGGAACATCAATGACACCAAGCATATGAAGTATCTTGTCATTTTCCTTGAATGCTTGAAGATTCTTTTCAGCATAGACAAGAATTTCTTGATTTTTGCTGCGCGTTGTTACACTTTCTCCTTCTTTTAATAATTTTTCAAGGTTTTTTAAAATTTCAACCTGTTTTTCAGTATCTTTTAAATGCTCTGATGACATTGTTGAATTTGTTTTCTTTTTTTTCTTGTTGTATTATGTTATCTGTTTTTCTGTTTTTTTTTTTCACTTCTTGTCAGTATTTAAGCTCTGACAACGCTTTTTCACTGCATATGATTTTTTTTTACCTGTCAGTATTTGTAGCTCTGACAACGCTAAATTTACACTTGTTCGTTTATTAAAATCTCTTACCACTGGTGGGGGAAAATTTTAATATACGTCTCGAAGGACCAAATGTTGAATAAAACTCGGTTCAGTGCTGGGGGATCGTGGGAAAAATCCCTTTTTGTGGGAATTTTAACCTCTAAAGGGAAAAAGGGAAAACCGACCAATTTTGTGGGAATTCTTTGATTTTTGAAACTTTACCCGGAAAAGAGCAAATCAACAAAATTATAATCAATTAATTCGAAACAATCGAAAATAAAGTTCAAGAAATGTCAGAATGATTTCTTAGAAGATCTTATAACACCTGATAAATTAAACAATAGGTACAAATCGTGATCGTGAATATAGTAGGTACTATCAACGACTAGATGTGATTATTTCTACATTCGTGTTCAGTTATATATCTTTAGTGTTTAGAAAAAACATGATATATCCAGAAATAAATTGCTTCCACAGTTAATAAAGCATAAACGGTTGGACCGATTTGCTTCATGTTTGGTACTTGTATGCACTTAATAATATACAGGGTGTCATCTACTTCGTGTAATACATTTTACGGGGATGATTTTTGGGTCATTCTATGGGGGGACACCCCTGAGGCTGGAGGTGGCATTTTCTGAAAAGTTAATTTATAATGGAAAAAATTATTTAAAATAAAAGGATATTTGAGGGCTAATATTTTCATTTTTTTTAGTAATTTTTTAAATCAAGTTGCTTTAAAAAGTTTAAAAAAAAATTATTTTCATTTTTAAAATTTTCATCTTTTTGTCTTTTAATTTCTTAAAAATTCATTCATTCATTCATTCATCAAACATTATGTATGTGCTTTGTTGGTTTTTATTTTTTTTTTTTTATATTTTTCATTTTAAGTCCACTTTTCAACTTTTTTTCTGTGGGAAATAAAAAGGGGAAAAAAGAAAATATTTGTGGGAAAAAAGGGGATTTACCGACTGCGTGGAGGGAATTCCGCTAAAAATGCCCCCCAGCACTTGTTGTAAGTCAAAATGAATACTACATTTATTTCACTACGTTACTCTATATATATATACAATTTTCTTGTCTTATCTTTCTATTCTTAATGTCTATGTTCTTATCTTTCTATTCTTAATGTCTATGTTGTTTACTTATGTAAATGTAATTTATCTGTAGATAACCGTCAGTGTGCCGATATACTCTATTTTAAATCAGACCAAGGGCAAATCCATTGATATTGTAACGATGAAATCAGCACCTAACTACTTTCGGAACAAACAAAGAGCCAAGTACAAAAATACCATTATCGAAGACAACAACCATTTATAAAAAATCCCGAGAGAGCGCGCCCATCTCTCTCAGGGGAAAATGCGCTGAATGGAAGAGTGGAGAGAACGCCATCTCTCTTCATTGGAATGGAACCTTCCAGAAGCTTTTGTGCCAGTACTTTTGAGTAGAGTCCCGAACCTCTCAGCTCACTATATAAGGAGAAACTTTTTGAGCACAGACACAGTTTATTTTTGAAAGCGAAAGTGTAAAGTTCGAAGTTAAAAGTATCCGGAAGTGAATTTAAGTTGCATACTATTGAGATTGGTGATTAATAAAATATTTGAAGTGAAGTAAAGTGTGTTTAATTTAGAAAGGAAATAATTGACGGTTGACAGTTAAAAATAAATAAGTTTTATATCGAACCGTGGTAAAACGTTACATTGGTGTCAGAATAAGGGATAAAACTTATTTTATCTGTGCATTTAAGTAAATTAACTTAAAATAAAAAGTGCGTGTGCGTTTTTAAATAAATAAACAGACAATGGGTAAAATTTTGAATGATTTAAATTGTGTTGAACTTAAAGCAGAACTAAACAAACGAGGTCTTCCTACTGCTGGATCAAAAAATGACCTCATTATTCGTCTGCAGGAACATTTAAGACAACAAGGTGAAAACCCGGACACGTTTATTTTCACGATTGAAATGGAGGAAGAGCAAGTAAGTACTAGTTCAGATATGACCAATATGATGGCTCTGCTGCTCGCCCAGTTCGAAGAACAAAGAAAAGAGCAAAAGAACCTTCTCGAAAATCAAGAACAAAATCTTCTCAAACATATGGAAGAACAACGTACAGAACAAAAGAGTGAACAGAAGAATCTTCTAGAACGATTGGAAGAACAGAAAAACCTTATCGAAGGTAAGCTTGATGCATTTGAGAATAAGTTCGTTACTCTAGATGGACGTATTGATGGCGTCGAAAAACAATTTTCAAATGTAGACACAAAGCTCGAGAATGTTCACGGAAAATTCGAAAAAGTGGAAGACAAAATTCGAAACATTACTGATGAATTAGATAAAATTCGAAAAATGAAGATTCGAGAAAGTTCTGGCGACTTTGTAAAGCGAAAGGAAATGCATCCGCCAACCTTTGATGGACAAACTTCTTAGTCGATCTACAAGAAGCAGTTTGAGGCAGCCGCGGCAACAAATGGCTGGGATGACGAAGACAAATTTATAGCTCTGACGCTTGCCCTTAGAGGACCTGCTGCTGAATTATTGCAAACTATACCAGCAGACAAGAACGGCAACTTAACGGCTCTTGTACAGGCCATTGACAAACGTTTTGGAGATGGCCATATGCAAGAAGTCTTCCGAGTCCAACTCAATACCAGAGTCCAGAAAAAAAGAGAAAGTCTGCAACAACTTCAAGCAGATATCGAACGGCTGGCTCACCTGGCATATCCAACTGCGGGAGAGGAAATAATAAACCAGTTCGCAACAGAAGCATTTGTCCGCGCTGTATCCGACATCAACCTTCAGCGAGCGATTCGAACTGCCGGAAAACGCACGCTTCCTGAAGCATTGGCGTTCGCTCTAACTATGGAAGCAGCAGAACAGGCTTCACAAGGAATCCATCGGGTAAGAGAAATAGAAGTTGAAGAATGCTCCTGTCAGAGAACCGCATTCCAAAGAAGTCAGCGAGACGGGCCTGCTCGATGCTGGAACTGTAACAAGACCGGACATCTCCAGCGCCAGTGCAGATTGCCACCAAGAAGAGCTGCATGTCAACATTGTGGAAGTAGAAATAGTACTCGAGAGCAGGTAAGCAATAACACCAACATTCCTGCTCAGCTTGTTTCCCAGCCGGGAAACGAGTAAGAACCAACTTCGAGGGGCAGAAGCTGGTTTGTGGTATCGATGGCCCCAGAACCACTATCCAGGTCTCACAGACTAAACGAAACAACAAAAGTCTGACTGTGGAGGCAACATTAAACGGCAAGAAACACGTGGCTACAATCGACACTGGTGCCACTGCCTCCATTGTAAGAAGGGACTTGGTCAAGATGACATGGCTGCATAACACCAATAGCTATCGTCTGAAAACTGCTACAGGAGAGGCAGCTAAAGTGTACGGAGAAGTTCGTCTTCCGATTCGTTTGGCAGAACTGGAGTTTTCACATCTGTTTTTGGTAGCAGATATATGTGACGAGTGCATCATTGGAATCGACTTCATGAAAGAACACGGAATAATTCTGGATATCGGTAAGCAAGTTCTTAATTACCAAAATGTAGAGATTCCTATGACGAAAAATCCTCAACTCTAAGAAGTGTCATCAAAGAAGACATATGCTTGCCGTCTTCTTCTGAAGTGTTCGTTTGGGCTAAAATAAAAGGCGAATTGGGTGGTCATCGATACTTCATGGTGGAACCAGATACTGACCAAGGCTCCCAAAACATCATCGTTGGGAAGACTCTTGTGGCACCAAAGAACAACATGGTACCTGTACGGATTCTGAACATCAAACCCTACGAAGTTAAGTTGAGAAAAGGAGAAATAGTCGGGAAATGTAACCCTGTGTCAGCGATAACTAAGATCACAGAAGAGGACACAAAGAAGCCTGCGAACTCCGAACAACTAAAGGCAAAAATCCTTAACTCAACAAATCTGAGTCAACATCCACTAAGTATTGCTGGTAGCCTTCTTCATGAGTATGCTGATATATTTTCTTCACGAAATGGGCAGTATGGTCGAACACAACTCGTGCAGCATCGGATCGACACAGGAGACGCCAGACCGATTCGTCAACCAGCAAGACGTCTCCCCTTAGCCAAACAAGCAGAAGTTGAAGAGATGATATCGGGCATGAAGAAAGATGGGCTGATCGAAAACTCTAAAAGCCCTTGGGCATCGCCAGTGGTCCTTATCAAAAAGAAGGACGGAAGCACTCGATTTTGTGTGGACTACAGATGGCTAAACGATGTGACAAAGAAAGACAACTATCCTCTGCCCAGAATCAGCGATACCTTAGATGCAATGGAAGGTGCTAAATGGTTCTCTACATTAGACCTAAAGAGCGGCTACTGGCAGGTAGAAATTCACCCAGAAGATCGTGAAAAGACAGCTTTCTCCACAGGAAATGGTCTGTGGCAATTTAAAGTGATGCCATTTGGACTGTGCAACGCTCCGGCTACATTTGAGCGTTTGATGGAATGCGTTTTACAAGGACTAACCTGGAAATCTTGCCTGGTCTATTTGGACGATGTCATCGTGTATGGGAAAACATTTGACGAACATTGTGACAACCTGAAAGCTGTATTCCAGAGGCTTCGAGAAGCACACCTAAAGCTTAATCCAGATAAATGTGCTCTTTTCAAGACCGAAGTTAAATATTTGGGACACATCATCTCATCCCAAGGAGTAAAGACTGATCCTGAAAAAGTTGACACTGTGAAGAATTGGCCAACACCACAGGACAAACATCAACTCCGAAGCTTCCTTGACCTAGCCACATATTACCGGCGTTTTGTAAAAGATTTTGCTGGAATCGCCAAAAGCTTGCATCAGCTTACAGAGAAGGGAAAGCCGTTCAAATGGTCAGGTGAGTGTGAGAAAAGCTTCCAGGAGTTAAAGCTGCGTTTATGTAATGCTCCTGTGCTTACCTACCCAACTCCAGGAAAACCTTTCATTATTGACGCGGATGCAAGTAATGTCGGAATTGGAGCTGTACTGTCTCAAGTCCACGAGAAGAAAAGGTTGTCGCCTACTACAGTAAGGTACTCTCGAAGCCAGAACGGAATTATTGCGTGACCAGAAGGGAACTTCTAGCTCTGATATTGGCAACAAAACACTTCCATAAGTACATCTATGGACAGAAGTTCCTTCTCCGAACAGACCATGGAGCACTCAATTGGCTTCTGAACTTTAAAAATCCTGAAGGTCAAGTAGCAAGGTGGATCGAGAGACTACAGACATATGACTACCAAATTCAACATCGAAGAGGAAAGTTGCATTCAAACGCAGACGCATTATCTCGACGGCCTTGCAAACAGGACTGCAAACAGTGCACACGCCAAGAAGAAAAGGAAATGATTGCCGTCCAACGAATAAGAGCTGATCCCATTTACGGTTGGAGTAATGAAGAACTTAGGACTGCCCAACAAGAAGACTCGGACATAGAGCCCATTCTTGCGTGGAAAGAACACCAAGAAAAACCAGAGTGGTGTGACATCTCCGACAGAAGTCCGGCCCTGAAAGCATATTGGGCACAATGGGACTCACTTCATGTGGAGGAAGGTGTTCTAAGGCGTAAGTGGGAATCCGCAGACGGTAAGTCCTATGTGATGCAGCTGGTCGTTCCTCGGTCCAAGGTTAATGACGTTCTTCGAGAGATGCATGACGGAGCTTCCGGAGGTCATTTGGGAGTCAATAAGACTTGGGAAAAGATACGACAACGCTTCTACTGGCTACATGCAAGAGAGGACGTCGAAAAGTGGTGCCGAAAATGTGATACTTGTGCTGCTAGCAAAGGCCCAGGTAGGAAGCTTCAAAGTAAAATGCAACAATACAACGTAGGCATGCCTTTCGAAAGGATTGCAGTAGACGTCGCAGGCCCTTTTCCTGAGACTAACAGTGGAAACCGATACATCCTTGTAGTCATGGATTACTTCAGCAAGTGGCCTGAGGCATTTGCCATCCCAAACCAAGAAACCAAAACAGTTGTGGATCAGATTGTCTTCAATTGGGTGAGCAGGTTCGGCGTACCGATGGAACTTCATTCCGACCAAGGAAGGAACTTCGAATCTAACATCTTCCAGGAAGTTTGTTCGCTTCTTGGCATTAAAAAGACGAGGACAACGCCGCTTCATCCACAATCTGATGGGATGGTCGAGCGATTCAACCGGACGCTAAAGGAACATCTATCTAAGGTTGTCGGCGACTACCAACGAGACTGGGATAGACATATTCCATTATTCCTAATGGCATATAGGAGTGCAGTACATAGCTCGACAGGACTACACCATCGGAAATCTTGTTTGGAACGTCAATACGACTGCCTAGTGAGGTGAAATTTGGATGCCGGACAATTGAGCCACAACGAACAGAAGAATATGTGGATAACCTCAAAGAAAGGCTCATTGACATTCATCAACGAACCAGAGCATTCATAAAAACATCTAGTGATCGGATGAAAACACGTTATGATGCCCGAACAATAACAACAGGATTTCAAGAAGGAGACCTCGTGTGGTTTTACAATCCCCATCGACAAAAGGGACTGTCACCAAAGCTTTAACAGAACTGGGAAGGACCCTACACTGTTGTGAAGAGACTAAATGATGTGGTCTACCGTATACAGAGAGGAGTAAGAGGGAAACTGAAAGTAGTTCATTGTGACCGTTTGCATCGTTATAATGGTGAAAGGAGCGACAGAATTGTTCGGGACGATCAATCTTAGGAGGGGGGCAATGTAACGATGAAATCAGCACCTAACTACTTTCGGAACAAACAAAGAGCCAAGTACAAAAATACCCTTATCGAAGACAACAACCATTTATAAAAAATCCCGAGAGAGCGCGCCCATCTCTCTCAGGGGAAAATGCGCTGAATGGAAGAGTGGAGAGAACGCCATCTCTCTTCATTGGAATGGAACCTTCCAGAAGCTTTTGTGCCAGTACTTTCGAGTAGAGTCCCGAACCTCTCAGCTCACTATATAAGGAGAAACTTTTTGAGCACAGACACAGTTTATTTTTGAAAGCGAAAGTGTAAAGTTCGAAGTTAAAAGTATCCGGAAGTGAATTTAAGTTGCATACTATTGAGATTGGTGATTAATAAAATATTTGAAGTGAAGTAAAGTGTGTTTAATTTAGAAAGGAAATAATTGACGGTTGACAGTTAAAAATAAATAAGTTTTATATCGAACCGTGGTAAAACGTTACAATATATATACAACTTTTAAAAGTAGTTTTTTTTTTAACACACATTTTAAAGCATACAGCAATTAAGTTCTTATAAATTAAAATTACAAAGCAATGTGGTCTGATATTAAAAGTGATGTTGGTAAACAGAAAATGATTTAAATTTGCTCTCATTTTTTTTAAATAGAAATTAGGCTTATGAATGTTCGCAAAAGACGAGTAAATTAAATTCATAATAAACTTGGTGAATATTCATGAAAATAAGTTTTTTAATTTGCTTATTACATTTAAAAATCCATTTAGTAAAAAATGCTTAAAATATGGACTTGAATTTTATAAATTTAAATTTTTTATAATTTGTTATTATTAGTGGAATAAGTCCATTTGGGGCTAAAAACCGTCAACTTTTTTTGGGAATTTTAATAAATTTGATCTTAAAATTTAACATATTTACAATCTTAAATGCATCACCATTCTTTAGCACTTGCCTATATTTTTAAACATATTCAAACGCAAACCCTTAAATATCTCGAAACATGAAAAATACACTTTTAAAAACAATGGCTAAAATATTTATAGGTACTTACTTCCCAAAGACTTAACATTGGTAGTCGATTTTGTTGGAACATAAGTTTAAGAGGATAGATAATGAAAATGAACTCGAAGACACGCAGCCAATGAATCCATCATGCATCGAATCGTTCTTCCCAATGTACATGTATTGAATACTGGTTCATAGCTATCCACCTGGAGCACAACAGTGGAACGACTATTCTTTCTTGAGAATCGTACATCATGATACTGGCCCAAACCATAATGTTTCTTGGGATAAATTATCTCTCTCCGTTCGAAATCGATAGCAAAAACGCAACGTAAATGTCCTAGCAAAAAAAAAAAGTTAAAAATACAATCTTAAACACATATTTTTTAATTTTACCTGAGTTTGAAATAAGTATGGTCAGACGTATATTTTCAGTAATTTTCCATCTGAAGGAACCTTCAAAATTCGTAATAACGAATCATTGAACTTGCGCGGAGATCAACACCAATTTCTAAAAAGATTAAAATAAACATCTTTAGTTATAAAAGAAAACAAAATATTAACTGAAAGCACTTCAACGACAATCACACGAGTATCCTTCGTATTTTTCGTGCCAAGTACCATTATTAAAGCACGGATTTGACTCACAACAGTCGGCAATTATTCGAACAAAAAGTATTGAGGTTCAAGGAGAATTGAGTAGCCTAGCTGCTCTGCAGGATTAACTTAGTAGTTTCGGTCGCAGAAGAATTTAATTGAGTGTTGATGACATCTTGCACTATGATGACATGGATTCGGATTACACCGATGGAAAGTTTAACAAACATCCACAACCAACTCTTATCGCAGCATACTTCTTCACTTTAAATCCAATCCTTGGCTAGTTTGTAGTTACCGTCGACACAATATCTGTCTTATACATCCCACGAAGCCATTCATATAAACCAGCAGTGTTGTACACAGCCATAGACAAGAGAAATATACAGATGTAGAATATGGTCTTCATCGAGTTTAGTTCCCTTCTTTAATGTAGATGGCCTTAGTTGCACTGTTCTTAGATTATTTTATGATCATGCAAGTCGAATTGGTTATCAAACACCTTATCTTCTATGAAACATTTAATTCGCAGGCAAAAGCAAAATGTTTGTCTTTCTTAATACACGAGGAAGCGAGAGGACAGTGAAGAATACAACGTACATGCAACAAGATATAGAAACAGATACGACAAACAACATCCATATCCAACTCAAGGGTGATTTTTGTTTTCAGTATTTCTTTTCTTTATTTCAGATTTCAGTGCAAATCAAGTTTGGAGAGGGTAAGGTAGTGATGGTGGTCAGGGTTGCCACTTGAAAATAAAGTTTGTGTCCAAAATTTAAAATGAAAACGACCAACTGTAGTTAAAAATGACCAAAAAAATTTTAGTCCGAAATATTTGAACCTCTAAACACAGAAAACAATGAATTCATCACATTTATTTTAACATATTCTTATTACACAGATGACATATTATTTTTATATGTATTAAGTCTAGTTGATACATCAATGTGAAGTGAAATTCAAACCAAAATGAAATATCGCGTCGAAAGGTGTACAAAGAAAAATTAATTTAGTTTTTTATTTGGTTAAGATAAGTCCGTTGAATTATATTTATTTCGAAACAAATTTCTTCTCCCTTTTCGCTTTAACAATTGCCTTTATTTTTATCGTATTTTTCACGCCTGTATGAAAATTTCGCTTCGCTTCGATCTGTAAACAAAACGAATAAAAAACAGATACAAACAAATTCGCAAAAAAGGTACCTAATGAACTTAATTAAATTAGACATAAATAAATAAAAGTAACGAATCATAAATAAAAAAATATAAAAATAATAACTTCTCAGAGCATTTTAAAATGAGATCAAAGTAAAAGCTTAATAAAAACAAATATATGTTCATAAAATCAACATTCAAAAAAATGACCAAATGGAATAAAAAACGACCATGCGACCAAGTGAAAAAATAATGACCAAATTTGGTCACAAATGACCAAAGTGGCAACCGTGATGGTGGTGCGAATATTTTTTTTTTGTCAGACTGGGTAGATATAATGTAGGAAGAATTTTTATGGCTGCCATCAAAAGGGTTCATTTTTTTTTTCAGGGAGAAAATTCAAAATAATTATTCTTTCGCTTGGTGCCACATGAAGAAATGCAACATTTGAATGTATGTGATCCGTTCCGTACCTATGCTTTTTAGTTGCAAAAATTACACTAAAAGAATATATATAAATATATATATACATAAATATATATACATGCATATATACTATATACTTATATGTACATATGTATATACAGGGTGCCCCCTAATTCGTGCTTCATGTTTCAAGGGCTGATTTCTGGTATGTATCAAAAATTATTATGGTGGAAAAATTCTATATGTTCTCCCGTAAGGCGAGGAGGGGCAATTTCTGAAAAAATGGACTTAAAATGAAAAAAAAAATTATTAAAAATTAAAGAAAGTACATACAATGGTATGCTATTGCTTTGCTGAAAGATTCTTTGATTTATTTTTTTTGTTTTTTTTTCCAGTTCCTTAAATGAACAGTTTTTGATAAATTAAATTTCTAAGTCAAAATTTTTGAAAAGTAAATAAAAGAATGGTATATTTACTTTCAAAAAAGTTATAAAAAAAAATTCAAGAAATTTTATATATAAAAAATTAATTTTTAATAAAACCGCTCCAATGATTTTTAAAATTTTTTCTGCATAAATTTACATTTTCTCAATAATTGAGATGGCAAACCTCATTCTAAGATTAAAACATTGTAAGTACTTGTTTTATCGATTTAAAGAACGTTTTTCATTCTTTTTTTTTCATATTAAAATTTCCATTCTTCAATTAATTAAATGGATAAATACATATCATAACTATTAATTTTGTGTTTTATATTACTTTTACTACAAGAGCAAGTTCGTGCGACCCAGTCGTGCATTTTATTTTTCTTAGAATGATCCCAGGAATCATCCCATAAAATATAAAGCACGAATTAGGGCACACCCTGTATTATATATAGTTTACAAGGTGATTAACCTAAGGTGTGATAAAAAGGTAGACCGTATCGGAGAGGGTGGTTTATTTCCTCCGGGAGGAGACATTTTCTAAAAAATTGACTTAAAACAGACAAAAATTATTAAAAACCAACAGTTACAGTAACAATGCCATGATATACCTTTTTGTAACACCAGAAATATCGTTTTTTTTTATTTTTAATAAATCTGTTTAAAAGAATTTTAAAATATTAATTTTCAAGCTCAAATTTAAAAAAAAGAATTAAAAACAAAAAATTCCAAACTGATTTTTTTTTTAATTTTACGTAATTATGTACTAATTTAGTTTTCAAAATTCAATGCTATTATTATTTTTAGTTAAAAACGAATGCTAAAATGTCCTTTATTAGTTTTTGAGAAAATTAAAAATAACAGGATGGGTGAATTTATAAAAGAATTGACTTAAAACAGACGGTAATGGTTAACACAGTGAAGTATATAAGTTTCAAAAGACAAACATGTACATGCATTGCATATACTATACATATATGTACATATACTATGCACCTAGCACCTACTATACATATTAAGTAAGTAGAGTATTAAAGCTTTTAGTTTAAGTTAGTTGTAAGTAGATATCCAATAAAGACTGTTGATCATAAGAAGAATCGGAGAGTTTTTTAATAATCAATATAAAATATATCACACAGCATGCTATACTTTTTTGTAAAGTCAGAAATGTCTGCTTTTATTTTGTTTTTACATTAAGTTACTTTAGAAAACGATTTAAAAATTAATTTTCAAAATGTAATTAAAAAAAGAAAAAAAAAAGAAAAAATTGTGTTCAAACTAACTTCGTTCAAAATTGTATGTTAAAGTATGTTAAAGAGGGGCCAAAAACAAGTATTTCTTGCTAATGAAGGGCGGCATATCTCGGAGGTAGGGGCAATTTTAGACAAAAATTACTTAAAATGAAAAAAAAAAAAATATTAAAAAAAACGACACCACCTACAATAAAGTATCATACCGGGTTTGAATGCCAGAAATCTGTTCTTTAATCTTATATTAAAATATTTATATTTAATTATTTAAGTCAACAGTTTTCAAAAAATTCGCATGAAAACTTAAAATTTTGATTAAAAAAATGAAAAAAAAAAGTTTAGACCTTTTTTTTTTTTAAATTGTGAAATGAAGTGCTAAATTGGCTTTTTGTGGTCAATGCGTATATCGAACAGAAAAAAATGAATGGTTTTATGTCTTCTACTTTTTGAGAAAATTAGAAATTACTAAATCTATTTTTTTATGAAATTAAATAAAATTAAAATCCTATATTTAAATTAAATAATTTATATATAAGATTAAGGGTAGGTTCCCTTCAAAAGCGAACTCAGACTTCATGTAAATGCATTTGAATGTATAAGTGAAAGAATATTCTTCTCTTTATTATAAAAGTGAGCATTTAGAATTGCGAATTGTTTTAATTTTTCTCTTGCATTTTTTTTTTCTCTGAGAGCCACAGAGAGAGAGAAGGCTTACGCACAAGCACAAGAACAAAAGTAGAAAAGATGAGAATGTATTCCATCGCATTTATATTTTTTTCATCATAAACAGGTTTTCTGTTTTTTTTTCTCTAGGCAGACTTTTTGTGTTGTCTATTGCGTATGGTATAGGTACATATATGATAGTTTTGAAGCAATATATGGGTATTTTTTGTGGCAGTGGTGGTTTTCTTTTATTTATTGTTTTACTAGGTTATGTGTGTGTGATCATTTGCATGTTACCTACAAACATCTTTTGTCGAAATTTGAGGATGAATGATAAAAATAAAAGGCTATGACCCAATTTTAAATTTTTGATAGATTAGGTATAAAGCAGGTACCTATTATTTTGAGAAATAATAATTTTTTGTATTTGATGGCTTTTAAAGGGTACCTAGATAATTTTAAAGATCATCAAAAAATTAAGTAGGTACCTATGTACCTATCTAATACACAATTACTAAAGGAAATTTTTGTTGTTTTAGGTAGGTACCTATTTTATTGACTGTAGGTCAGTGTTATACATTTTATTAAAGTTTTTAAAAAAGCCCCGCAAAAAACCAAAGATTTAAAAAAAAAAAGGAGATTGTGAATGGTAACTTTAGTCATAGCTGTATTTTATATTCAATAAACCGTTTTTTTTGTTTCGATTTGACAAAACCCATAATTTCTAGATATTTTTCCTTTGCTTCTCAGCGGATAAAAGATTAAAATTGCATTTTCCTTGGGAGCTGTGAGCAAGAGCAGTTGTTAAAATGTTATACCTATAATTTTATGATTTTATGTAGGGTTATGTACCTACTTACTTTGTTAGGTACTTATGCTTTTAAAGCATATGGATAAATTCGAGATGTACAGTATGTATGTAGGTACATACTTACTTACATTACACTTACCTACATAGCTAATTTTATTGTTGGAAGCAAAATAATGTTAGGGTATCTGCTAACTTATTGGAAAATAAAAAGAATATACCTACTGATAGTCTTCACTACAGCAAGATGAAAAAATGACAAAGGGTAAGGAGCTTTTTTTCATAAAACCATATTTTCTCGTTATCTTGATTAAATTTTTACCTGGGCGAAACGCATTAGGATTGGACTGAAGGTCACAAAAATATTTAAATTGAATTTCATTCAATACAGTCCAATAAAACAAAAACAAAAATAATTCTTTTATTTATGTTTTCCTTCTTCTTAAAATTTGTACCTACATGTTTAGAAGTGATTAAATAATAGCAAACTCACTCATTATTATTAAATTTTTTATTTTAAATAGATTGCAGGAAATAAAGTCAATTTAGCATACATAATATATCTACATTATAGTCAAGGAACTAAGGAAATAAAATTTTTGCAAGTTTTTTTTGTGTTTTTTGAAGAGCTGTGTCTGTGAAAAATGGAGGTATTGAGATGGAACAAAAATATTTCAATGCTTTATGATTTTGTTTTGAGAAATTTTTGCAAATGTTTTTTTTTATGTACCGTTATTGCGCAATCATAAGAAACAGCACGAGACAAAAATTTAATTATTTTTTTTTTTAAGTTTCATTTCCTTTGAATTTTTTTATCTTTTTACATATATGTACTTATTGGTTTGTTTATCGTTATTTCGTTCTTCTAAAATTTTTCTTCCTGAGAAATATGGCTTTGAATAAAGAAAGATACATTTCAATTTTGTAACAGTTTTGGAAACTTGAATTATTCCTACAAGACTATTTCAAAACTTTAAATCGAATATTTTTTTTTGGTGTAAAAAAAAAGGTAGGAACAAAAAACGACTTTGTTAAGACTTTCAAAAATCTTTCACTGGCTTCAAAAACATTGATTGGAGGATTTAATTTGGTAAGTTATTTTGAAGACTACCATTTTTTTTGTAAAACTTCAAATTGAGCCTTTTTTCCGTACCGTACCGAATGATTTAAGTCGTAAGTCAGAAAAAATTGCATGGTTCTTCAACATTGTAAAATCATCATCAAAATGGAAAATAAAAGAACAATTTACCTACGTCAATTTTTGCATTAGTTATAATAATGATAAGATTCTAAAGGAAAAAAAAAACATTGATTCGAAAAAAAAATTCAATGGAAAATTTAATAATTTTTCGAATCAATTATTTTTTCCCTTTAGAATCTTATCAGTATTTTAAATAATGCAAAAATATGAAAAAATTGACGGAAATTGTTCTTTTATTTTCCATTTTGATGATGATTTTACAGTGTTGAAGAACCATGCAATTTGTTCCGACTCTATGTACATAGGTAAAGCAAAAAGAAACAAAAATAAATAAGAGCGTATTCCTATCTTCAAACTTTAAATTTTCTCCCACATGCCACATCCCGCTTCAACCCTTTTTTCAATTGTGCTACACCACCAAAAAAACAAACCAAAAGTGATCGATTTTCTCCTCTTACCAGATACATAGCAATTCCTTCTTAGCTACCCACATAATACTAGATACCTACCTACGTACATATATTTTGGCGTCAACTACTTGACACATTCATTGCTTGGTGCAATATTTCACTCACAATAAATTGGGAACCCTATTCAATAATAATGTTAATCATTGACCTGCATTAACATGTAATGTATTTTTCATGAAACATTTAGGTATCAACTATACGCAAAATTAAATCAAAACAATCCATCAGCATCCATACCAAACATTTCAATCATGATCATGACTTTGCACCATTGCCTATAAGAAAAAAAAATAAAAAAAAAAGAAAAACAAAAAAAAAAAAAAATAAACAGTGCATGACCTATATAAGTAATTATTCTACGGGCAATGTCATAGATTTCTTTTCGCAAAAGAAGCAGAAAAAAATTTTCAAGAGATAAGCCAACAAAAAAATAGCTAGGTACATACCTACATGTATGTACGTAGAAGTTACACAAAATCCATACAAATCTCCTGCAACGATCCCATCACGCAAAGTGAACACGAATTCCACCAAGTCTACCTACCTGTTAAAAAAAAAAAAACAGAGCATACACACATTTTTTTTCATGACGTCTTTTTTTATCTTCAGAAAGATCGCTATCCTTCACAATTATTCACGAATACTATTATATGACACAAAAAAAAACATTAGCAGTCAAGAGTCGATACCAAACAAACAACTTATTTTGTAAGAAAAAGAGAATAAGGAAGAGAAATGCATCTTCATACCACCCAGTGGATTTCTTTTGAACCAAACGTCTTTGTGTGCGTGAACAATGATGTTTTTCTGGTAAAAAGACGCAAAATAGACAACTTTTTAAAAATTAAAATTAAGAAAACCGTAAGAGAAAATACTAGTTTATTTTTTAAATGTAATAAACAAAATACCAAACAAAAATTTAAAAAATATGTGGTAATTGTATTTTCTATCCTGACCCAACCACGGCATTACAAATAGTGTCGTATTGAATTGCATTTTTAGGCGTGTTATAAGACACATTATTTTTTTTTAAGACCCATTCCAAGTTCAGGACATATGATCCTTGATTTGAAGAAGCATTTAGAAAATTTAAAAATATACACTTGATGCCCCAGGCAAACGCGCAAAATAATTGAAAAAAACGGACCATTTTTTGTCGTTTTGTCTCTTAAAAGTTAATGTAAAAAATAAAAAAAAATAAAAGAAAAATATAACTAATTGCGCATACATATTAGCTTTATAAAAACGTTAATTTGACTTCATTGCCTTTTAAACTTCAAAAGTTTTATCAAATAATGCATTCATACTTCTTTGTAAATTTCCTTCATTTTTGATAGTTTTGTACATTTTGTATGAGAATAAATAAAAAGAATAAAAAAAAAAGAAAACCTATTCGAAGTTTCGAGATCAATTATCTTTAGACAAAAAATATAAAAAAAATAAAAAAGTAAAATTTACCCATTGCCCCATTCATTTTTGTAAGCATCTCACTAAACTTCATGATTTTTCCATCGGTCTGGCGGTTTTGAGGCATAAATGCGTTTGTGGTTTTTTTTTTAGCCACATAAATATATGACCAAACTTATTTCCAATCGATAACGGTTTACTTCATTAATATACACGCAAAATTGTGAACGCTATACAATTTAGCGCAAAACTCCAACCTATTTTTCAGAGGGACACTTACCCTTAATGAACAGATTTCTGGCTTTTAAACCCGGTAGAGGACTTCATTGTAAGTGTTGCCGTTGTTTTTTAATGATTTCTTTTTTCATTTGATGTCATTTTGTTCTAAAATTGCCCCTACCTCAAAAACGGGTAGATAGACCCATCTCTTGATCCCTTTACGAAAATCCGTTATCAATTTTTGGCGCCAAAGTTATAGTACTCTCCCCTCTTCTCTAAAACAGATTTATTAAAAAATAAAATAAAATAAAATAAAATAAAATAAAATAAAATAAAATAAAATAAAATAAAATAAAATAAAATAAAATAAAATAAAATAAAATAAAATAAAATAAAATAAAATAAAATAAAATAAAATAAAATAAAATAAAATAAAATAAAATAAAATAAAATAAAATAAAATAAAATAAAATAAAATAAAATAAAATAAAATAAAATAAAATAAAATAAAATAAAATAAAATAAAATAAAATAAAATAAAATAAAATAAAATAAAATAAAATAAAATAAAATAAAATAAAATAAAATAAAATAAAATAAAATAAAATAAAATAAAATAAAATAAAATAAAATAAAATAAAATAAAATAAAATAAAATAAAATAAAATAAAATAAAATAAAATAAAATAAAATAAAATAAAATAAAATAAAATAAAATAAAATAAAATAAAATAAAATAAAATAAAATAAAATAAAATAAAATAAAATAAAATAAAATAAAATAAAATAAAATAAAATAAAATAAAATAAAATAAAATAAAATAAAATAAAATAAAATAAAATAAAATAAAATAAAATAAAATAAAATAAAATAAAATAAAATAAAATTAAATAAAATAAAATAAAAAAAAATAAAATAAGAAATTTCTGTTTGACAAACATAATAATAACGCGTGCAACTAGAAGCTACGACTTTGGGGATCTGAACTGAATTAATTTCCATTGTACCTACATTACCTCCTTAATATTTTTCAAATAAACCGTTTTCAAAATATTCTTTCATCAAATGTCTTTTCCTTCTCTAATATACAAATGTAGATACATATGTAGATACTAACTCAGTAAAAATTTGTGAATACTTAATCGATTTTTCTATCGACATTTTTTTAAACAAATTATCCTATAATTTAGTCAGTGCAACCGGTAACGGTAAATCAATAATATACTAACTATACCTACCTACCTTTACCTTCCAAATACCTACTACGAATTGCTTTTTATCTTCTTACCAACCATTTAGAGAAATATTATGTACCTAGATAGGTAAGGTACCTACCTAAAAATAGATTTAAAAAAAAAACATTTTGTATTCACGAAAATAATTTTAGAAATCTACCATTAGAACTAAGAAAATTAGAAAATGGGCCTCAGAGTACTTTTCCCCTCGCTTCTTTTATTTTTATGGATTATCAAAAAATCCCATAGAAGTGGGCCATCAAAAATATAATTAATCTATCAAATACCTACATATTAAATCTTACTTTACACACCCTTTCTTTATTCATGTGAGCGTTTTAATTTTTTGTAATCAAATTCAACCTTGAAATTTAACTATCAAAGAACGTCAACAAAAACATTCGCTTTAAAAACTAAAATGGGTATCTTCTGAAATTTAAAAGAAAAACAATCCATAACCATAAGATATCAAAATGTCTAGTCCTTAATGTTCCGTATCCGTCAAGTAACACGACAAAAAAAAAATATTTCCACCCCCCGAGGATCATCGGATCAGGTGCCGTGACTTAAGGCCAAGTGACATAAGGCCAAATTTGGGTGTTTGGCCTTATGTCACTTTACAAAAGCGACATAAGACCAAATTTACATATTTGGCCTTATGTCGCTTTTGTAAAGTGACATAAGGCCAATTTTCTTTGAGACATAAGGCCAAATATAATTATATAATATTCCCAAAGTAAAAGAGGTTTCGGACATCTTTCAAAAGGAAACTATTTTGAATAAATTCGGCATGTCGCCACGTATATGTATATATTACTGTAAAAAGCCGAAATAATGAAATTCTAGAATTTACCGGTAAATTCTAGAGCACTCAGCATTACGGCGTATAAAAGGTGAGGTATGTATGGGGGGGGCATGCTGCCCCCCTGCAACCCCCCTGCTTGGCCCACTATAGGAATTGGGGTAGGTGCGAGGTTGGGTGTATGCAAAATTTTTTTTGTATTTTAAAAATCTGAATTTAAAGAAACTTTGAATGTATCCTATGTATAAACAGTGAGGTAGGATTTACCGGTAAATTCTGCAAAAGAAACTTTGCATACACCCAACCTCGCACCTACCCCAATTCCTATAGTGGGCCAAGCAGGGGGGTTGCAGGGGGGCAGCATGCCCCCCCATACATACCTCTCTATTTATACGCCGTAATGCTGAGTGCTCTAGCATTTACCGGTAAATTCTAGAATTTCCTTATTTCGGCTTTTTACAGTAATATATACATATACATGTACGTGACAACATGCCGATTTTATTCAATATAGTTTCGGTTTTAAAGAAAACAGTTCAAAGTGACATAAGGCCCAATTGGCCTTACGTCACTTTTCAAAAGTGACATAAGGCCAACTCTTAAAATTTGGCCTTGTGTCGCTATTGAAAAGTGATATAAGGCCAAACACCCAAATTGGGCCTTATGTCACTTGGCCTTAAGTCACGGCACCTCGGATCATCGCACCAGCCATCAAGCATTTAAGCAAAAAAAGGTTGCGATGCGGTTGCATCTTCAATATTTCATAATTCATATTATGCCGATGTATGACGGCTGGGTTTGTTTGGTCATCATACGCGGTATTGTATTGGGTATGCTAGCTTTTCAATTTGGTATGCTAGTTTTTAATTTTTTCTTAAACATGCTTTTGTTCTATCATTCTACATCTGTATATTTCTCTTGTCTGTGACACAGACCACGTAGAAATTTGAATAATTTTTGTTGTCGTGGGTCGTTGATCAATGTCCAGGACAAATTTTTTCTTTTCAATTGTGAGAAGAAAAGAATGCCAACTGCCATCATAGTTCTCCAATATTATTCTAGGTTTGTCGCCTAGCTTCAAATCGATCTTCACCTTTCCGAATGCCAAGAAAACTTTAACAACATAACATATGCAAATAACAGAAAAAAAAATTGTCTCGATGATTTCTTTTTCTTTGCAAAGCCAAATCACAACACCACTAAAAACAAAAACAAAAAACACAAATTTAGGCCTATTCTGCCGAATCTTTTATTCTGCTATGAATTTTCTGTTATGAATCATAAAAGACCTTCAGCATAAAAGATCTTTTATAATTGGTATTCAGATGTTCAAACTTTTATAAAATTCTGTTACGGAACTTCGAAAACGAAAATGTAAGCAAACAGAACTAAAATCTTTTATGAAGCTGTGCTGTCAAATGAGTTATGGCAGAAGGAAAGCCAACAAAAAAGTAAAATGAATTTACCAATTTAATAATTTCTGGTATTAAATACATATAAAGTATTCTTTTAACAATTTCCTAATAACGAATTTTTGAATTTAGATAAAAGAACGACAAATTAACAACAATGGCCGACGAAGTTCAAAACCAAGAGAAAACCATCGCTGAGGATTTAGGTTTGACCAAATATAAATTGGCTGGCAAAATTGTTAATGGAATTGTTAAAGCAGTCATCTTTCTCTGTGTTGCTGATGCCTTTATGAGGGAAATCTGTGACTGAACCAAATCTGAAGAAACTGGCAAAGTTTACAAAAAGCAAAAAAAGTTAAGGAAAAAAACGGAATTGCATTTCCAACATGTGTATCTATCAGTTGACAATAATTGTGTGTGCCACTTTTTACCAAAAGGGAATGATCCTGACTGCATTTTAAAGGAAGGAGATGCAGTGAAAATAGATTTGGGTGCACATATTGCTGGATTTATTGCATTAGCTGCACATAAAATTGTCGTTGGAGCATCTAGTGACAACGCAACAGGCAAGAAAAAAAGACTGCGTTAAATTAACTATGAATTCCCACCTTAGGGACGTTTTGCCGTATGTAATATTGGGCAAACCTGTTGCCGTCGGTGTCATTAGTTTGTGATCTCGAAGGATGACACCAGTGACAAACCGGTTGCAGTCAGTGTTATTAGTCTGTGATCTCATCTTGGAGGATGCCACCGGCGGATAGGTGACCAAGCAGCAGGGAAGACTGTAAGGGGCAAGTAATAGCTGCAACCAATGAATATAGTGTAGATACTTCAGCATCATCAATGTACCAACTCAACCAGCAGCAAAAATATGAGCGACGCTAGCAGCAGCAGCTCAAAAACAACAACATTAACAACAACAACACCAAAACAAGATGAAAAAAAAACACTGTTTAAAACTATTTTGTTGGCCTTTATTTTTATTTGTTATAAAGTAAAATAAATGCAACATATTTTCTATTTTTTTATTTTGATATCTCTTTTAAAAAATTATGAATCTTCAAGTATGGCATAAGCCCTTGGCGAGCTACTTCTGGATCAAAGATTTAGTGTCTATGTTTTGGATGTTCTTTTTTAAAGCATGCATTGCACTTTTCTACCCACCAGTCTCGAGTCTTATGAGAAAGCTAAACACTGGGATTTATTTCCAATACAAAGGTACAGCTGAAAATGAAAACTGAACTTAACAAAAATTGAGAAAACGGCAACTTTTCCATTTTCAATTCACTCCACCTGCAAATCTTTTATGATAAAAGTCAAAAAAAAAAATGTCTTTTATTATTTTAAGATTTATAGCACATTTGATAACAGATTGTGGCTTGCTGAATATCAAAAATGGAATTAGTAAAAGATTTTGTGACTGTTCGAATTGCTGAAAGTTCATAAAAGATTTTATAACAGATTTTGGCATGCCGAATACCAAAATTATAATGCATAAAAGATTTTATGACAGCTTAAACTTTTGTATGGAAATTCATAGCAGAATAACGGAATAAAAGATTTCGTCGAATAGGCCTAATTATTCTTGTATCCAATTGTTGGTTCCACACGGTCAAACACTGGATATTCGGCAGATTTGTGTTTTTGTTTTTTTTTCTTTTGGGTTTTGAGGGTTTTAAAAAAGTACAACAAACTAATTAAATATTTACAAATGCAAAATCTGGCAAAATCTAAACAAATTATTTGTTGACTTGACGCCATCTTGAAAACACAAAATTGTTTTATTTGTTATATTTTTTTGACAGTTGGTGTACGAGTGGCCAGTATAACAATTCTTTAATTTGCTTCAACTTTTTTGTATGGATGCGTTATCCAGTATATTATAGAGATCAGTGCACGACGCACGTGAGTTGTTGCATCAGCTTTTATTTCATAAATGATTACAACAATACAAACCTATCCGGATAGCTTTGGATTGCAAGCCGAACGCGCTCACTATCAGTCGTGAAGCTAAGTATAGACGATTGTCAGATCTTACAATATTGCCAGATCTGCCAATGGTCTGACAATAGCGGACAATTAGCTGACAATTGACAATTTTTTTACAGTGTAAAATTGTCCGTTCACACGATTGGTAGATTTTGTGCCAAAGTCTGACAATTTATTTGTCAGCTCTTGTCTGACAATTTTCGGACAATTATATATCTGACAATATTGTCAGCTTGAAAATTTTCTGTTCACACGGTTGGCAGATCAATAAAAATTCAAGTCACAATAAAAATTCAATTCAATTGAGCATTTCAAGATCAAACAAACTTTTATAGAATTTCACTTTTTAATGTATGTAGCCACTATCAGGAAGAGGATACTTTCAAAGTGATTTGAAAATCTAGTGTCATGGTGCTAATGCCAAAACAATTGGACGAGCATTTGAAAAAATTTAACTACAACTGGACATCGAGGGCGACGGACGACTTTACACACTACGAAGGAGAAATTTGCCATAGGTCGTCAAGACGCGTTACGAAGAACAAAAGTCCATATTCTGTATCAAATTATCAAACAAAAAAAAAAGAATTTAAATTTTAAATCATTTATTTTTTGAAAGACGCAAGAATGAGAAGATCTTGCAATAATTGAACTATATTGTTTAGAAGAAAAACTAAGCAGGCTTAGTCTAGAGAGCTCGGCTGATTTAGAAAGTGGCTTTGAGACTATGTTAGGTCTGAGCGAGTTGGCGGCAGGCTGCCTATTGTCAACAATTGCTTGAGCTGGTTTTTTTTTCCAGGTAGTGTCCCTCTGTCCACCCTCGTTTTGGCATTCTTCAAATTTATTTGATTGCTCGTATAGTTTCTTGGCCATTTTGAAGTCCAATTATTTTTAACTTCTTGGAATTTGCTGTTCACTTTATTTTCATCGTATTTAATCTTCATTTGAGTAGATATCTTTCAATGGTTTTATTTATTCCGAACAAAATATACAGCACAAGGAATTTAGTATAAAAGTGAGTCCAGTTGCTTTATAGATTTCTTTTATTCAGTTGTGAAAAAACTACAAATTTCCTAGAAAAATATTTTTTTTTATCTCTCAACTCGCCTCCAACCGTTTGACATTTCGAACAATGAAAAAATTGTCAGCAATTGTAAGATGTTTTAAATGAAAACATCTGACAATGGCCAATGAGTCTGACAATGTCCTACTCGTCTAACAATGACACAAATTGTGCGTTCAGACGATTGTAAGATACCTGACAATTTATTGTCATCTGACAATTACCTGACAATGACGTTTCTGACAATATTGTCGGACAAAATTGTGTGTACAGACGATTGTAAGACATTTGGGACAGTATTTTCACAGACAGATCTGACAATATTGTAAGATCTGACAATCGTCTGTACTTAGCTTGAGCAAAACTGTCTTACGCAACCGATAACTGGCTGAACAAAATAGACGCGCCGCGACGCTTCCGAAAAAAATTGAATATAATGGACCGCGCGTTCCTGTCAAAACAGCTGTGGGAAATTGTTGTTTTTAGGCCGTGTGCGAATTCGTTTAAAATTTCGATTAAAGTTGATCCCACATTAAATTTTGACGTTTCATCAGTGTTGAACACAATTTCATCTTTTTGCTGTGTGAATTCAATTAAATGGGATTTTTTTAATTCTAATATTTTTCTTCCGTCCGCGAGTTTTGGAAAAAAGTAGAACACATTTTTTTGTAAATTTATTACAAAAAAAAATGTAGTTTAACTCTGTGCGAGTTAAAAAATTGAACGCCCATTGTAATGAGTTCAAAGAGAGTGCTCTCACCCTGGGCCTGTTATAAAGAACGTATTCTGTTGCAAGCAGCTGCAGATCAAAAACACAAGACGCAAATTTTAACCAGCAGATCCGGGGTTCTATTTTGCGTCAATTCAAACTCGTAGCGCAAAAGAAGTTCTATCCAAGAGAACAAACAATCGTCTACTTCTAGCTTCTATTTCTCTGCAAGCAGGATCCAGTAGTCTTCATTGTGGCTCTAGAAACAAGATAACACAAATTGGCGTTTAACTTTTTTTTTAATATTTTTAGAGTGAAATCATTTAATTATATTTTGACTCACCTTAATGCATCTTCATTGAATATTTTCTTTTTATGCACATAAAAACAAACAAAACCTTTCGTGGGTGCTGGTAAACGTCAAAATTTAATCTAGCAGCATGAATTTAACGTGCCCCCGGACCATGTTAAATTTTGACGTCTTATATTCACCTCAATAGTGTCAAAATTGAATTTTGGGATCAAATTTAATCCAATTCACACACGGCCTTAATTGATTTTGTAATTATTCTTCAAACTTTTATCTTGCAGTTTTGTGAATGTGTATTTTTGCATTTTAAAAATAAAATATATACTATGGAAAGTTCCGAGGTGCCATTAATTGTAGCTGTGGTTACTCTTGGTTTCTTGTTGAGGACGGACGCCCGGGGCCCACTACAGATGCAATGTAGTAATGTCAAAATTGACAGATTCTAAGTGAGATGGTTAAAGGCACTGCCGAACTAATGTCAGCCTCAACAAATTAAGGCATGACTGGGTAGGCCCTAAACTATAGAGTGAGGACTAATTTTCCGTTTTGGTGAAAAGTATGAGAAGATCGGGGTCTCGGGTCAAAAGCCAATAAACAAACTAGAGATTGCCTTATATATATAATGCCCTAATCTTTGCGCGGGTGGTGAAATAAATTGTTCATATATTTCAAACCCACCACGCTGGAAGTATCGCCCCGTGTAACTACAGTGCAACTGGACTACGACCTTTTTGGTAGTTTCCTCTCATTTAATGCTCAGAGTTCTGTGGCCTGGAAGGGAATGGAAGTGGTGGTTGCTCAAAATCGAGGGAGTAGCATGGATAAAGTAGATAGCCAAACATACACCTAAAAAAAACTGCAACGGCACATTCTAGCGGATCATTTAACATTATTAACGTCCTATGTAATTAGATGTGGGGTGATCGATTCTATTTATTTGAGGTATAACTTAACTGTCGTTAGCTCGTCGAATCGGTAAGTAAAAACGAATCGCAGAAAGATCCTCTCAAGTGTGGTCCTCTTATTCTTATTCGTGTCGTGTCTTATATTTGCGGTGTAACCAATTTTGGCGGAAAATTTATTTTAAGGTAAGGTTAAAACAAAAGGATTCGTGCCCGGTTATTAATTCGAAACTTAAATTGTAGAATAGAGGTAAAACGAAAATACAAAACGGAAGTAAAAGTCAGGACGAGGATTTACACTGCGTAAATATCAAAAATTAACGACCGAACTTACACTGCTGCAACCTTGACCGAACCAGCCCTATAGCCCCAAGTCAAAGCAGGTCTCGTTCTCGATATCGTCAAATACCATTCCACCAGCGAAAAATTGGAACTGGAGGAAAGAACTGCAAGAGATAATAAGGTCACGTGAGTGATGAAAAACAATAAGTGTCAAATTATAACGAAAATTAAACCAAAGGCCGAACGGCCACACTATTCACTAGTTTAAACGTTAAATCCAAATCTACATAAGAGAACCTAAAACTATGTGCAAAACCTACTTACGCCTTATTAAAACCCCTTGAAGTTACCGAATATAACTTTCGAATCAAATACTTAAAGTCATATTGAATAATCTTAAAGTCAATATAAAAAAAAAATAAAAAAAAGGAAATTATCCTAACCTACTTAAATTATTATCCGAAAGTTCTTAAACTATTTTAACCGGATTAAAACTACCTGAAAACGCAAGAGAGAAATAATTCTAAAACTACTACTCTAGCTGAAATTATAAAAAGAAAACAAATACAAAAAAAACTGTTGAAATAAAAGACCGATGTATAAACTATTTATGGATTTTATTTTTAACAACGTGTGAGTCCTTAGACAATTCGGTTATATAAAAAAGGAAAAAAAAAAAGGAAAAAAAGACAGAGATGACGAGTGTGAGAGTTGTCAGAAAGTAATAGAAAAATAAATACAAGCAGTGTTGCCGTGTAGTTATATTCAACACACCCACTCAACTTCATAATCGTCAAAAATCTCCTCATAAAAAAATTAAATTAAGAAAATATATAGATTTGTTTCATTTAACTTGTTGCAAAGAAATTCAAAAAAAAACTTTAAATAAAAATATAAAATTGAATCAACGAAATTAATTTTGAATTTATAGTTAAGGGTGTGTGTCCCTTGAAAACATAGGTTGGAGTTCTGCGCTAATCGGTATAGCGTTCACAATTTTGCGAATATTTTAATGAAACAAACGGTCATCGATTGGAAATTAGTTAAGTAAAATATTTGTGTGGCTTTAAAAAAAAAATAAAAAATATTTTATACCTTAAAACCGCCAGACATATAGAAAAATCATAAAATTTAGTACTATGCTTACAAAAATGGATGGGAAATTGGGTAAAAATAACTTTCTTATTTTTTTTTTATTTTTTTTTCTGGAGAAAATTGATTTCAAAACTAGGCAATACCTTTTTTTCTTTTTATTAGTTTATTTATTCACCCAAAAAAATGCACAAAACTATGAAAAATAAAGGAAATTCGTTAAATTTTATGAATGCATAATTTGATAAAACTTTTGAAGTATATTAGATAAGCAAGTCGAATTAACGTTTTTACAAAGCTTATATGTATATGCAGTTACCTTAATTTTTATTTAATTTTTTTACTGTTACTTTTTAGAGACAAAAATAGAAAAGATATTCCTTTTTCTTCAATTATTTTGCGCGATTGCCTGGGAAATTGAATGTTATATTTTTCAAATTTTTTATATGTTTTTTAAATCAAAGTATCATGTGCAATATGACATTATTTGTAATGCCGTTGTAATGCAAGGACAGCCAATACAATACCACATATTTTTTTTATTTTTTTTTGGTATTTTTTTTATTAGATTTAAAAAACAAAATCGTATATTCTTTCATGGTTTTTTTATTTCTAATTTTGGAAAAGTTGTCAATTTTGCAGTTTTTTACTGGAAATCCATCTTTGCTCACGCACACAAAGAAATTTGGTTCAAAAGAAATCCACTGGGTTATGCATGCATTCTCTTTTCCCCAATTCTCTTTTTCCTTACAAGAGAAGTTCCGTATTGACTCTTTACACCTTATTTTTTTTTTATAGAAAGCATACATAGTAATCCTGTTCATCATTTGGATGTCAAGTGATTTTAGGTAAAAAAAAAAAGAAGAAGGTTATTATGTACGTATATGCCAGTCTTTTTCTTGTCAAGGGGTAGACGTGGTGGAAGTTGGTGTTCACTTCGCGCGGGCGCGGTGGGATCTTTCTAGGAGATTTGGTTGAGTTTTGTGTACCTTTGTACATACATAAGATATGTATTTTTTTTTGTTGGCTCATCGTTGGAATGGAAGTTTTTTTCTGCTTCTTTTGCAAAAGGGAATCTATGATATTGCGTGTAATAGTCATGTACTGTTTGTTGTTTTTTTCTTTTGTTCTTATAGGTATTGTCATGTTGAAATGTTTAGAATCGTTGCCGAAAGATTGTTTTGATTTAATTTTGCGACAACGAACAATCATACCCATTTTTCAAGATTTTCGTGTAATTTTTTGATGAAAACTTTTTAAACTATTGTGAGGGTTGTGTAGGATGTAGAATATTGGTTGAGATGTCAATTTAAACGTTAGCTTTCTAAGGTGCTGGTAAAAGAAATATTAAATTTATAGATGCATCCAGTAAAAAGTTGTGAGGCCATTAAAAAAGCATTCATTTTGTAAATATCTGGAGTTGAGGTTGTTGAAAAAATTTAAAATTTTTAAAATATTTATAAATTAACAATCTCTATTAGCTGTAGAAATTTCAGATTTTTAGATCTACCCATAAAAATATAAAAAATCAAAAACCACACAAAAATGGGTAAAAAAAATGTGTCATCTTCAAAAATCAAAAAGTGGGTGAAAAAAAATTCCTAGCAAAAATTCCTGAAACATGGGCAATTTTTTTTTCATTATCTTTTCAATGGTGTAAAATTTGTTTCTCTATCTGATACTCCCGATTTATAGCGAATTATTTGTCAAAGGCTTATTATTCAAAAGTCAACTTTAAACATTTTATAACTCATTTCGTAGATTTTTTAGAATTTTTTTTAAATTTAAAAGTTTCTTGTATTTCAAAGGTCTATCAAATAAAATAAGAATTAACATTCTAACCCCTCCCGTTTAGAAAGTCGTTTTTTGAACTTTAATAAAAAAAAACCCATTTTACCTTACTTAAAATTAGAATTTCAAAAAATCCCGTCTTAGTGCTCCTTTACATAAAATTCTCTATCAAATAAAATTTATTTTATATTTTTATGATTTACAGTATAAGCTGTGCAATGATGAGTCAAATGAATGAATGAGTCAGTGAGTGACCGTTTCTTTCATTTATAATATTTAAAATTTTAGATAATTATAATACATATTCACACATCACACCATATCCATAAGAAAAAAACAAATCCATACATACCTACCTATCTAGTCAGAATATTGTTTTATTTATTTTCTCTAAATTGAATGTCTGGCACTTGTATTTACATACATAATAAGTAGGTACATTTGCTTCGTCTGCGTTCGCTACCTGTTTTTTTCCTTTCTTTAGCTTGAGCGTGCCTGTGCGTGATTGTCTGCTCTCTGCAACATCGTTTGCGATTAAAAAAGAGTACAAGAGTAGGTATAATTAAAATTCGAACGCCGAATTTGGTGAAGAGAGCTTACTAACACATTCTAATTCATTTACATGAAATTTGAGTTGGCTGGTCGGGTACACCTACCCTTAAGAGTCGGTATTCATCGACCAAAAATAAAGCTGCATAAATAAAATTCGTTATGAATTTGATCACAGATAGAGATTTGATGACATCGCATATATTGTCGCTGTGAATCAGGGGACACGTTTTTTATGCAAAAAAATATATGTTAAAGTATTTCTGAAAATAAGAGTTGACATTAACATACTAAAAAAAGTTTTTGTCCGCCTAAGGGAATTAAATTTAACAAATCACAGCTAACATTTGCCCGCTTAAGGGTAGGTGTACCCGACCAGCCAACCAAATTTCATGTAAATGAATTTGAATGTGTTAGTAAGCTCTCTTCACCAAATTTGGCGTTCGAATTTTAATTATACCTACTCTTGTACTCTTTTTTAATCGCAAACGATGTTGCAGAGAGCAGACAATCACGCACAGGCACGCTCAAGCAAAAGAAAGGAAAAAACAGGTAGCGAGCGAGTAAGCGCAGACGAAGCAAATACAAGTATACAAGTGCCAGACATACAATTTAGAGAAAATAAAATAAAACAATATTCTGACCAGATAGGTAGGTATGGATGGATTTGTTTTTTTCTTATGGATATGGTGTAATGTATGAATTTTTTTTAAATATTATAAAGAGAAAAGTTGGCCACTCACTCACTGACTCATTCATAATTTTTCCCATCTTTCTACAGGTTAGTGTCTTATAGGTATATACAGGGTGTCCCGAAACTCAACGTCAAGCGGTTACCGGGTGATAGGGCAGGTTGTACCCTAGCTCACATTTTTAGATACAGTGGTTACAAATTTAAAAATTTTGCTGTGTTTTATTTTTTTACGTAATCCTTAATAACCATGCTGATCGCAATCACAAATCCAAGAATTAATATTGTCAGTTTCGTAAGAAAAATAAAGTTTGACTGAGTCATTTTTCAAAAAAATTTTGTAAGCTAACTTTGACCCTTCATATTTAAAAAAAAATGTAACACACTACCCTCGGCAAGTTATTTAAAAAAATGGCCCGTTTCATTAAGAACATACATGTCGATCTGTCTCACTATAATTTACTGCAAACAGTGTCTTATTCAAGTGCCTCTGTTTATCTTACATACACCTCGGTAAAACCGATTTTTGAGTACAAAAAAGCATTATTTATGTAAAAGTGATATGAAGTGAACTGAGGCCCTTTTGCAAATAAAAAAGCAATCGTATTTCTTACGAGTAAATAAGTAGCAAGTGTTGTACCATTTTGAAATCTTAATGAAACGGGCCATTTTTTTAAATAACTTGCCGAGGGTAATGTGTTACATTTTATTTTAAATATGAAGGGTCAAAGTAAGCTTACAATTTTTTTTGAAAAATGACTCAGTCAAACTTTATTTTTCTTACAAAACTGACAATATTAATTCTTGGATTTGTGATTGCGATCAATAGCATGGTTATTAAGGATTACGTAAAAAAATAAAACACAGCAAAATTTTTAAATTTGTAACCACTGTATCTAAAAATGTGAGCTAGGGTATCGATTTTCATTATTTTTCTTAATATTGCTATACCAAACCAAGCGAGATGGATTATTTTTTCATACTTTTCAAAGAACGGGCACAACCTGCCCTATCACCCGGTAACCGCTTGACGTTGAGTTTCGGGACACCCTGTATATAGAAAAAAAATTTTCGTATACTTTTATATATGTAGAGCTCCACTAAGAAGGGATTTTTTAAAATTCGAATTTTTAATAGGGTAAACAGGGGTAAATGTATGTTAAAGTCGGTTTTCTATTTTCTAATAGGGATGAGATAGAGACTTCGTTTTTTTTGTGTTTGATAAATTTTTTAAAAATTAGATTGACATATTTTAGGAAAAAATTCTAAAAAATTTATTTTCTGAAATAAAGTTGTTTGAAACTCAAAAATGCAAAAATCGATGTTTGACAAAATAATTCTAATAAATCAGGAGATTGCTTGATTGATTTGAGGATTACGGCGATTGAAAGAAAATAAAAAAAAAGGTTATCCATGTATCAGGGATTTTTTGTGGGCGTGGTTTGTTGGGCGTGGGGAATTTTTGAAAAGACGCAATTTTTTCAGCTCATTTTTTGATGGTTTTTATTTTTTATCTTTTTAATGGATGTACTTAGAAAGTTAAAATTTTTGGATCTTATAGAACTTATAGGTTTTGATGTTTTTGGAAAATTTCAAACTTCTAAAGTGCCGTTAAGCTAAGATATTTGAGTTTGAAAAAATGATCAAATCAATTTTGTACGGTTTTTATCGATTATCTTTTTATAGAGTAAAAGTTGGGAGTTGAAATTTTCACATATGATAGAATTTATTAATCGTAATCGATTTGCATTAAAATTTGATTTTTTTAATACCGTTAGACAGAAATAGCGGTAAATATTGACTTCTTGAATAAATTCGTTAATTACTTATCACTGAGTGCATCAATAACTTTGGTTTTTCTTTAAATCGCATGTCCGTTTAACGACAAAAATTTTGATACCTCATTTCAATCTGTACAACATATAGAAGCTTCACAATCTTTATTAAAAGTTAATCAAGAAATCAATTAAATTGCATTAAAATTGCCTGTTTCTTTCATTGTCAACCACCATCGACCAGTGGGAGATAACAGTTATTTTATGAAAATCGCAAAAATCAATTGATATTGTTCGATTAAAAAATTCATAACTTCTATACTAAACGTCCGATCGATTAGGTTAAGGTCTTAAAAGAATCATGAAATGTCAAGCTTTAATTGGGTGGAAAAATTATTGCGGGAAGGGGAAGCATTCTATACGAAAAGGGGTCGGAAAGCCGTCATCAAATCGATTTTCATTTTTCAAAATGCAAAACATGATGAAAAATTTCAAAATATCGAAAAATAATATACTACAAAGTTATAGCCCCATTTCTCATCTACAAAAATGTCAGTGGTTGTATAGGGGTAAATTCAACAGGAGTGGCTGTAGGGGCCCTTTAATTGGTTTAATGACCAAAAAAGTATTTTAAATTATAAAAATGATATAAAATTATCGATTAGGCCATCTTATTAGGCTAATAACTTCGCTAATAATTATCGGATCTTCTTGAGGTAAACAAATATGGAAAGATAAAATGTCAAGCTAAATTTCTGTGTACAAATTGTTTCAAAATCGTAAAAAAAGTCATACAAAAAAGCTGATTTAGTCTGAAATCAATACGATTCTTATCATTTTAAATTCAAAAGTTGATGAAAAATTTCAGAATTTTTTAAAACTCTTACTATATATTAATTGAAAAAATCTTGGTCCACAATAATGCTGAACAGTGTTTTAAGATTAGTTCAACAGCGGAGGCACTAACATTAATTTAATGCGATTTTAAGGATTTTCATTAAAAAATTCAAGAGACACGGCTTTATATATTATTTTTTTACATCCAAAATACTTAACGGATTTTAAAAGTTAAAGTCTTAAAATACTGTCATTAAAACAGACATTAAATGTGTGGAAAAAAATTTCATATAATTGCATGAAAACTTTGAAAAAAATGTAAAAACAAATTGAGTTTACTTTTTTTTCTCACCCACTTTACTGATTAAAAAATTAAAAACGCTATATGAACTTGGAGTAGTAGTGGCATGATGGTTAGTGTGATGGACTGTCATGCCGGAGGTCTAAGGTTCGATCCCCAGCCTCGCCACCTATTTATTTAAAAGAAAAAACGGCTACTGCCTCTTGCGAGGAATTGACAAATCCTCCAAGAGTATCTCCTGTCACAGAAAAGTGCCGCTCGTTAGCCGTTCGGATTCGGCAATAAACTGTAGGTCCCCTCCATTCCTGCAGACACGCACACAGGAATGGTTGAGAGTTGTAAGTCACTAGGCCCTAGTTCTTCATGAGCTGTTGTGCCATCAAATTTATTTTTTTTTTATATGAACTTGATCGCAGAGAAAAAATGCTACCAAAATATTTTTGCCTAATATTTTTTTAAATATATGCAGAACATAATGAAGCCATTTATTGAACAGGAGAGCTGATATTAATTATTTTTTGAATTAAATTTATTTAAAACTTGCTTTTTTCGGCACAGTGCTTGGCCGATTAAATCATTCATATCTTTTTAGTAAGTTGACGGATTTTGTTTAAATAACTTTTTTTAAATTAAGCATACATAAGCGCTTATTTTCATGTATAAAACATACCCATACAAGACTTAATATTTACAATAAATGTTCTTTTAAAAAAAATTGCGATAAAATATTTTAAATAATTTTCTTGAAATATGTCTGAAAGAGTTATCGAAAATGATCTATAACTTCAGTTATTCTTTTTAAATCTTCCAAAATAACATTTTAAATAATATAAAATATATTTAAAAAATCAAAAATTTCAAATTTTATGCAATTGAAATTTCGTGACATTTCAAAGGCAAAATGCATGGAAAATTGCAAAATTAACGATTCAGCTGTAGAAAATCGGCTATAAGTCGAGAAATAATACTTTGATTTTTAAAGTTAAGGTGTCAATAGATAGGTAAATTTGTCACAAATATATAAATAATAAAAAAATATACTGACTCATTCATTCATTTGACTCATCATTTTACAGCATACTGTAAATTATAAAAATATAAAATAAATTTTATTTGATAGAGAATTTTATGTAAAGGAGCACTAAGACGGGATTTTTTGAAATTCCAATTTTAAGTAAGGTAAAATGGTTTTTTTTTTGATTAAAGGTCGAAAAACTACTTTCTAAACGGGAGGGGTTAGAACGTTAATTCTTATTTTAATTGATAGATCTTTAAAATGCAAGAAACTTTTAAATTTAAAAAAAATTCTAAAAAATCTACGAAGTGAGTTATAAAATGTTAAAAGTTGACTTTTGAATAACACGCCTTTGACAAATAATTTGTTATAAATCGGGGGTATCAGATAGAGAAACAAATTGTACACCATTAGAAAGATAATAAAAATAAAAATTACTCATGTTTCAGGAATTTTTGCTAGGAATTTTCTTTCACCCACTTTTTGATTTTTGAAGATGACACATTTTTTTTACCCATTTCTTTGTGGTTTTTGATTTTTTATATTTTTATGGGTAGATCTAAAAATCTGAATTTTCTACAGCTAATAGAGATTGTTTATTTTTTAAATATTTTAAAACTGTTAAATTTTTTCAACAACCCCAACTCCAGATATTTACAAAACTAATGCTTTTTTTTCATGCTCTCACAACTTTTTACTGGATGCATCTATAAATTTAATATTTCTTTTACCAGCACCTTAGAAAGCTAACGTTTAAATTGACATCTCAACCAATATTCTACATTCTACACAACCCTCAGAATTGTTTAAAAAGTTTTCATCAAAAAATTACACGAAAATCTTGAAAAATGGGTATGATTGTTCGTTGTCGCAAAATTAAATCAAAACAATCTTTCGGCAACGATTCTAAACATTTCAACATGACATTACCTATAAGAACAAAAGAAAAAAACAACAAACATTGCATGGCTATTACACGCAATATCATAGATTCCCTTTTGCAAAAGAAGCAGAAAAAAACTTCCATTCCAACGATGAGCCAACAAAAAAAAATACATACCTTATGTATGTACAAAGGTACACAAAACTCAACCAAATCTCCTAGAAAGATCCCACCGCGCCCGCGCGAAGTGAACACCAACTTCCACCACGTCTACCCCTTGACAACAAAAAGACTGGCATATACGTACATAATAACCTTCTTCTTTTTTTTTTTTACCTAAAATCACTTGACATCCAAATTATGAACAGGATTACTATGTATGCTTTCTATAAAAAAAAAAAAATAAGGTGTAAAGAGTCAATACGGAACTTCTCTTGTAAGGAAAAAGAGAATTGGGGAAAAGAGAATGCATGCATAACCCAGTGGATTTCTTTTGAACCAAATTTCTTTGTGTGCGTGAGCAAAGATGGATTTCCAGTAAAAAACTGCAAAATTGACAACTTTTCCAAAATTAGAAATAAAAAAACCATGAAAGAATATACGATTTTGTTTTTTAAATCTAATAAAAAAAATACCAAAAAAAAAAATATGTGGTATTGTATTGGCTGTCCTTGCATTACAACGGCATTACAAATAATGTCATATTGCATTGCGTTTTCAAGCATGTTGTAAGGCAAATATTTTTTTTTCAAAGGTACTATTTAGTTCAGAACACATGATACTTTGATTTAAAAAACATTTAGAAAATGTAAAAAATATAACATTCAATTTCCCAGGCAATCGCGCAAAAAAATTGAAGAAAAAGGAATATCTTTTCCATTTTTATCTCTAAAAAGTAACTGTAAAAAATTTAAAAAAATAAAATAAAAATTAAGGTAACTGCATATACATATAAGCTTTGTAAAAACGTTAATTTGACTTGCTTACCTAATATACTTCAAAAGTTTTATCAAATTATGCATTCATAAAATTTAACGAATTTCCTTTATTTTTCATAGTTTTGTGCATTTTTTTGGGTGAATAAATAAACCAATAAAAAGAAAAAAAAGGTATTGCTTAGTTTTGAGATCAATTTTCTCCAGAAAAAAAATTTAAAAAAAATAAGAAAGTTATTTTTACCCAATTTCCCATCCATTTTTGTAAGCATCGTACTAAATTTTATGATTTTTTTTTTAAAGCCACACAAATATTTTACTTAACTAATTTCCAATCGATGACCGTTTGTTTCATTAAAATATTCGCAAAATTGTGAACGCTATACCGATTAGCGCAGAACTCCAACCTATTTTTTCAAGGGACACATACCCTTAAGGAATCAGAAAATGTATGGAATTTAGATCCAAGATCCACGGTCGTAAGAATTTGTCCGTCTAAGGGGATTGTCACTGCAGTATGAAAATATGCCCTCATTCCCAGGATACCAATGATCCCATATATATAAATATGCCCTTATTCCCAGGATACCAATGATCCCAACGGATCTCCCATTTCAATTTAGACAACTGCAGTTTCCTGTTAAACCATGTTTCGGTATGATAATTAACTAGGCTCAGGGTACATAATTCAAATTTATTGAGGCCGATCTTAGGAAAAGTGGTTTTTCTCATGGTCAACTTTATGTCGCCCTTTCAAGTATTTACTTCTTCCTGAAAACAATAAAACTGCAAATATTATACATATGTATATACAGAAGCTTTGAAATAAAAAATATTTTAAAAATTCACAGATACTGTGCATGTTCGAACATCAACAAAGTCTATTTTATTGAAAACTGTTTCAGTGAGAGAAAATAAAATTCTTTATTTGGTTACGGAAAGCATATGGAAGTAGATATGTATATAAAATGTTTGTTAATAATATAGTAGAAATTGCGGTTAGTCTCATGGAGCATTCGATATACTTTTACCTACTCATATTTAATAAGTATATTTAAAGCTTGCGAAGCAACGCGAGCACGGGTCGGCTAGTACCAATATAAAATTGCTGCATGTAAAACGGGTTTTGTTGGCAGGCAGCGAGCAGTTCAATCTCAACTCCACACTTCTACGTATAGCTGAAGATTCCCCCCCCCCCCCAGTGGTAAGGGATCTGATGCTTTAATTAATAAAGTATAAAATAATCAATATACTAAATGTGTTTTATTTCTCAAATTAAAAAAAAAAACAGATCCCGGAGGACCAAATATGAAATTCGCATGAACGTATTTTTGTCTGAGCTCTGGCTCTGCATAATCGCTTTTCATGTTTTTATTCACGTGTGCGTGTCTGCAGGAATGGAGGGGACCAACAGTTTACTGCCAAATCCGAACGACTAAGGTGAGCAGCACTTTTCTATGACAGGAGATACTGTTGGAGGATTTGTCAGTTCCGGTGCCGTGACTTAAGGCCAAGTGACATAAGGCCCAATTTGGGTGTTTGGCCTTATGTCACTTTTCAATAGCGACATAAGGCCAAATTTTAAGAGTTGGCCTTATGTCACTTTTGAAAAGTGACGTAAGGCCAATTGGGCCTTATGTCACTTTGAACTGTTTTCTTTAAAACCGAAACTATATTGAATAAATTCGGCATGTCGCCACGTACATGTATATTATTACTATTATTTGTATTGTATTATTTATACTAGAATGTCAGTTTATTAGACTTGACCATTCTTTATTCCGTCAATTTCATTGAATTTTGTATATTATTACTGTAAAAAGCCGAAATAATGAAATTCTAGAATTTACCGGTAAATTCTAGAGCACTCAGCATTACGGCGTATAAATAGAGAGGTATGTATGGGGAGGCACTTGGCCTTAAGTCACGGCACCGTCAGTTCCTTGCAAGAGGCAGAGTAGCCCTAAAAAAAATTTTGTTAGGCGGCAGATGCTGGGAGTCGAACCCATTACGCCAGAGGCTACTACAAAGCACTGAAAAAAGAATATATAAATAACCATAACTTTTGTATAACAATATAAAATACATTTCAATTAAGTTTTTTTATAAACAAGAAATCGAACGTAAGAAATTTCAGTCTTCTGCTGTTAAAGTAAGGAAGATTATCTTACTCTTAGAACTTTTCCTTAATTCAAAAGAAAGCTTAACGAATCATATGCTTTTGATTGTGGTGCCAGTTATTTAATATGGACGTGCAGTATGATAAGAGATTGTACTTTCTTATAATTTTTTCGGTAAAAGCGCTTTTGAACTACTTTTAAATTCGTATATGTTACCGTAAAAAGCCGAAATAATGAAATTCTAAAACTTACTGGTAAATCCTACCTCAGTGTTTATACAAAGGATACATTCAATGTTTCTTTAAATTCAGATTCTTTAAATTAAAAAGAAACTTTGCATACACCCAACCTCGCAATTACTCCAAATCCTATAGTAGGCCAAGCAGGGTGCTTGTAGGGAGGCAGCATGCCCCCCATACATACCTCACTGTTTATACGCCATTATTCTGCGTATCTAGGATTTACCGGTAATTTATAGAGTTTAATTATTTAGGCTTTTTATGGTAACATAAACATAGTTTGATAAGCAATTTCATTCTTTTAAACAATCTGTGGCAATTGAACTGCTTATAGAAATTGTGAATATATAACGACTTATAACCGATTTCATAAAGCCTTTTTAAATTTTAAAATATTTAATATAAGAATTTAAGTCTGTTAAATATTTTTGGAACCAAAAATTGATAGTTATTCCTGTTTTCGAATCAATATTTGTTTAAACTTGTATTCCCGTCTACACATTTTCTTTTTAAGATTAGTCTTTACATTCTGATAAACTTCCGACTCAGTTGACTTTTGAGCTTAGATTGGCAGCCTTTTCAGCAATTGGACCAATTTCATCATGACAGACGATCCAGATGTGTGTAAGCTTCAATAAGTTGTAGTTCAGCTTGTTATTCCTTTCTTTATTTTTATTTTTATTTTTATTTTTTATTTTTATTTTTTTTTTTCGTTTTCCTCGTAAAGTAATACTTTTTATTGATTTTTTCCTTTTTTAAATAGCTTATGTTTTTATTTTTTCTGTTTTTTGAATTTTTAAGGATCCTTTCATTTATTAATTATTATTATTTATTTTACTATTCATACTAGAATATCAGCTTATTAGACTTGACCATTCTTTATTCAGTCAATTTTATTGAATTTTTGAACAACAACAACAACAACAACAACTTAAAGCTGTTACCACCAATTATTTTTACGAATTAATTTATTTTTAATTCGTTTTGTAGTGGAGAGGTTTCTCCACTCATTAAATATTATTTTGTATTAAAAAAATAATTATGTCGATCGGCCCATAACTGACAGCATAAAGACGTCTGCATATGTCCACGACGCTTAGCAAAAAAAACGATCAGCCACCAAAGCTCCGAAGGTCTACAAGTGTCTTGATGCTTGTCTTCGAAAAAAAATGAGAACTTCACTCGTCGATAGTTCAAAGTGGAATGCGAATGATTCTTAAAATTAACATAAAACGAAAAGAATAACATTTTACAGTTAGAAATTTAATCAGAGAGAACGAAAGTAGACTGCAATAAAAATGAATGTATTAGATTACTTCGTTCAGTGACAGTGACTCAAAACAATATTTATACAAACATTATATAAAATGTACTAATGTACTAGATTTTATTTTAAATAATCAATAAATCAAAATATTTGGAGAAGTTGAATTAAATTTTAAATAAGTGATATTATTGTTGATGCTAGAATTATATTGGTCTATGTTGATTGCTTTAATTCAGTCTGTTACAGTTTGTATTTTTGTTTGGCTGGAGATATAGCTATTTCAAGGGGCGCCGAGCCGCCTGTCATCAGTCTCCTTTTTTTGTGGTGCTGACGCTGAGCTTTATTCCAATTTTATTGTGAAAAAATTTCTAGTTTCTACATTCACACCATAGGAGTCGAACCCACGCATATCAGATTTGCTCAGTCTTACAGGTCGTATGCAGTACGCATTCCACCGCTTATGACCACTGACGTCACAGGTCGAGATGTTTTGTTTGTTTATCAAATGCATTTGGAGTATCAGCATATTTATAAGCGCCTTTAAGTATGCTGTCATATTCCGCCTCCATTTTTCTCCATACCTTCTTTCGATTGACTACAATTCGCAGTACGTATCAAAGGGAGAGAGGTTAGAAGATCGGTAAATATGGTAATGATATTTTTGGTGTCCAAGTTAAAATTTCGGAAGTAATATAAGCTTTTATATTTATTTTTTACTAGTCCGCATTAAAATAGTTTTGGCAAAAGATTTTCTCAATAAGATATTAAAAAAAAAAAAATATGTTTTTTAAAGTTTTTAATACCTGACCGTAGAATATTAATGTTTTGATTAGGGTTCCCAACTGTCCTCCATTTGGGAGGACAGTCCTCCTTTTTAACAATTTGTCCTCCCGTCCTTCTTCACTTTGAAATGTCCTCCTATTCAAAAATCTAAAGGCAATAATCAATTATTCATTTTGTTAGTATGTACCTTTGTTGTTATGCGTCATAATGTCATTATTTCTGCCATTTAATTAAAATTTTGGTCATAATCCTGCTTTATGACAAACTATCAAATGACATTTTGCCACTCACAAAATTGAGGCATTATAGTATTCACTTTTACTATGGTAATTGTAGTTATGATGTGGTACTACTACTTTACAAGATCCACTGGATGGAGTGCAAATTGTTTTGCAAAATCTCAGTAATTTTTTTCAAAAAAAAAAATACTTGTAATTTTCCTCAAAAGCTTTTGAATTTTTTGAGTTAAAGGTTTTTTTTTCTTATTATGGCAACAAAATGCGAATTTTTTATGATTTTATTTTTAATTTTTTTTTTTTAATATAAGGAATAACATGATAAAATTTGTATTTATATTTTTTTATTTTTTTATTTTTTTTTAAATAATTTATGACAAAAACCCGCTTGAAAAAATCGTAAGTTCTGCCAAGTTTAACGAACGCCCTGAAAATTTTCATTAGGGAATATTTTTTAGAAGAAAACTTGGCAAATACTCGTTAGACCCTTGATTAAAAAATTGTTAGGAAAGTTTGGTATCCCATTAGATGTACCCCTTTTAAGTTTAAAGTTATTTTCATCATTGTACGTCTTTATTTCAAAGTAGCCAGTGGTGGAATTATTAGCGTATTAGACTAGTAAGCCGAAAGTTCTCGTACCGAATCTAAATTAAACCAATTTTTGTCTGCTCTCGAGGTAGAATGGTAATAACTGCCGAGAGCCTAGTTGACTTTGAAAGTACCTGCTTTGCTGGCGACTAGTAAGAAAAATTAATTGATTTTCCAGACGGCAAAGAATTTATTTAGAATTTATGAAATAATTAGGTGGCTACCGTATTTCATTTTTATGTACCTACATATTAAGAAAAATTGTGTCCTCCTTTAGTTTCGAAGAAAGTTGGGAACCCTAATATAGACCCATGTATGTATCGCAGCAACGCAGAATATATTATATTATGCTCGTTTTTGTTTTTAATTTTAGTGCAGAAAGGTGTTAGGATATAGGATTTTGTACATTTTAACATTGCTGGGATACTTTAGAAGCTGTTAAAAGGTAAGAACAATTTGTTATTCTGAATTCTGAATTAGTATTTAAATCAAATTCAAAGGCATTTCTGTAAAATGTTTGGCAAAATTAGCCAGATCAACGGTAAGCTCCATAAAAAGTAATCATGCCTATTATGAAATCCGCAAAACAGCATCTGCAAAACAGAATCCGCAGTGAATCACAGTGTAGTACTCTCTTTTCTTTTCATCGATTTCACGTGAAAAGAAAAGAGAAAAATGTACTGCGAATCACTGCGGGTTCACAATTGCGGATTCCATAGTATAACTATATTTGTTATTCAGTGTTTTTCATTTTTTGTTTCTGTATGAATAATAAAGTTTAATTCATGTTATTTTTAATGTTATGAAATGTTTGAGCCAATTGAAACTTTGTGGTGCTGAAACACAACAAAATTTAAAAAAAACATTTTTGGCTTCTCTCTCGATATAGTGAACATCTCTGAATTTAATTCACTGTATCAGGCGTCTACTGTATGTGGGTTCAATCTCAAAGAAAAAGTTGAAAACGATAAAAAAAAAATTCAAACTCTGATTTAACAAACAAATTAAACAAAAAAATATTGCCTAAAAGAAGGAATGGTTGTTATAAAATTAATTTCCGGCTAATCAGTTGAATACAGCCGTTCGGGTGCCCATTCAAAGCTATCCTTAAACGGTTACTTACTTTACTCAATTTATTATGGCGCTTACAGTCCCAGGCGGTGTTCACATTTGACCACGCGAAAATTCATTCGCCCAAATCCTGTTGAGGTATATCAGGATTTACATTTCTCTTTTTTTGGTTGTGCTTCATTCATTTTTCGACGGAAGCCATACCCATATTTAAGCAGTAGTTTTAAAGGTTTTGATTTTGTTATACGAAAATTCGAGGGGTCTGGGTAGAAGACATTTTAACATATAAGTTATAGTTCCTTTTTTGTAAATAATTAAAAATATATATTTATACATTTATGAACACAACCGTCTTCTTCGATTACTTTACTTCAATTCAAACTCAATTTTTTGACGTCTATGTACTTTTTGTCGTTCCTACTTTATGGTGAGAAAGAGACGGACAAGTGAGGCAGGATTTTTTTTTAATTTGTGGATTTTTTGACGCTTTTTTTTGTGACATCTGTTTTCCCAGTATTAAATTTTTTTCAATTGGAAAACTATTTTTTTAATGAAATATTAATTTTGTGATTGAAAAAGTTCTAACTAATTCTTCGACTAGCAAAGATTTGTGTTTTGTTTTAACGACTGCTGAACGTCAGTGTGAATCGGTTGTGTTCATATTAGTTTGTGTCTGAACAAGAGAAGTTGGACTCACGTCAAAGAAACTCGGTGTAGTTAGTCCAATATTAACACCGGCCAGGATGGACTACGGCTGTGCTGTTTAAATCCCTCGTGGAAAAACAACTGACGTAACAACATCGTAAGGTGCCTGGATAAGTACACACTCGTTTTAGGGTAGATTCTCGAACGGAAGGATTAACTATATGTCAAATCTATAGCCAGTTTTATGTTCCTTATACAACGAACAGTCTATGAGCGGTTTTCACTTACAAAAGGAAAAGTTAACGAAGGATTCATAAAAAAAAAGCAAACCACAACTATGATCACATGCAAATATGAATTCTTTGGATCCGCACGCCCGACTATTATAGTTCTACCTTTAGTGTAAAAAATCTTTTAAACTGCTCTCAATGAGTAGTTTCTTTTCTAAGGACTATTTTTGTCTCGCTTATTTTCAGGGTAATTTGGATACAAATTAAAGAAACTCTGTGAAGAAAGCTTCTACGCTTTTTTTTTCTGTTTTTTTCATTTATTTCCCTATCCATTTTCCAAAACACGAGAGTAAACACATTTTATAAATATTAACAACACTGTCACCATAAGGTATAATACCATAGCCACGTCGTCGACAGCAGTAAAGTATAGATGCGCCTTTCTCATAGCGTTCAATAACAGGGTGGATGTGTTTTTTAGACATTCAACGAAATGACTTCGACACGTGCCGACTGCATACGGCACACTTCATAAATTTAGCCACAGTAGCAATTATTATTTCATCCACGCGAAGATTCATTCGCCCAAATCCCGTTGAGGTATATGAGGATTTACATTTCTCTTTTTTTGTTGTGCTTCATTCATTTTTCGACGGAAGCCATACCCATATTTAAGCAGTAGTTTTAAAGGTTTTGATTTTGTTATACGAAAATTCAAGGGATCTGGGTAGAAGACATTTTAATATATAAGTTATAGTTCCTTTTTTGTAAATAATTAAAAATATATATTTATACATTTATGAACACTACCGTCCTCTTTGATTACTTTACTTCAATTCAAACTCAACTCAATAAAATTTATAAATTAAGAAAAAAAAGATACAGACAAACAATATTGCCCAGTTTATATGATGGGCCGAGATCTCCAGTTGGATTATGATAGGTTTTTCGTTACTTGAGTTGAGTTGAAAGCAAAAAATTAATGGTATCAGTGTATTTATTGCAATACAAAACAAATAAAATAACTTCCGCGTATACATAACAACAAATTCATATTATTTCACAAACTTACAAATTAACGGACTATTCTAAGATCCCGCCATAGAACAACCTACCCTCATCGAGGTACCAGATAAGGAGTATACAGTTTTGTATATAGTGTCACAGACAAGAGAAATATACAGATGTAGAATGATAGAACAAAAGCATGTTCAAGAAAAAATTAAAAACTAGCACACCAAATTGAAAAGCTAGCATACTCAATACAATACCGCGTATGATGACGAAACAAACCCAGCCGTCATACATCGGCATAATATGAAATATTGAACATGCAACCGCATCGCAACCTTTTTTTGTTTAAATGCTTGATGGCTGCCATAGAGTACCTATATTATCTAGAGAACCGACTCGTACCCCTCTTGCCTAAAACACCCGCAAAATTTATTTGAGATGAGTAAGAGAAAATTCTCTTATTTTACTCTTTTTTTCCTATTCGTGAATCAGTGTGAATCGTGGATTCAAACACAAAATGGCGCCATTAGCTCAGTTGTTTTTTTATAGAGTCGCGTTTTCAGCATAAATATACATGAATATTACTAGATTTGAATGCTAAAAGCAAGACAACACTAAACAAATTTGTTTCAGTCCATTAAAAAGTTATTTAAAGTATTTTTATTCAAAATTTTGTTTTTAAATTTCAATTTTTGAATTTAACGTATTCTTATTTTAAATATCTCAGCGCAAGAACCCATTATAATTGAGCAAAAACGTGTATACTATTTGTTACATCAGTGGTGGATGGGGTTCCATTTAAAATGCACGGGATCACTAATACTTGCTCAACGAATAGTCGACAAAATGGTCCCATTCTCTCACTACAGCTTGTAGGGTGAAAGAGAACGAACACCTTAAGTCGGTTCTCTAGATAATATAGGTACTCTATGATGGCTGCGCTGAGGCGATGATCCGACGATCCTCGGGGGTTGGAAATATTTTTTTTCGTGTTACTAGACGGAAAACGAAGCACTAGACATTTTGATATCTTATGGATTGTTTTTCTTTTAAATTTCAGAAGATACCCATTTTAGTTTTTGAAGTGAATGTTTTTGTTGACGTTCTTTGATAGTTAAATTTCAAGGTTAAATTTGATTACAAAAACCAAAACGCTCACATGAATAAAGAAAGGGTGTGTAGAGTAAAATTAAATAGTAGCCCGCCTGGAAAAAGAATTTATTTTTAATAAGGCCCTGGCAAGTTTTTCATAGTTACTAACAAGGGTCTAGCAAGGGTTACTATAGGCATTCACTAGGCCCTCGCCAGTTATGAACCTTTTTGCCTCGTCAGTTAAATTCTGCCCAAGCCCTGGTTTCTCATGGTTTTCCATTCAACCATTTCAGATATGGGGGTCAAAGCTAGAAGCTGTCAGTCGCTCTATATTTTATTTATCTAAATAGACATCTCGTTCCTCGATGCCCACCACCCTGGTTGTACACTCTAAATGATCGTTGTCGTGGCCAGTCCATGTCTATGGAAGAATGTTGCTTCGAAGACTTCAGTGTGCTTACCACGTCTCAGCCTGGCGATAAACTGATGGTCATCATCCTGGTTGGTCCTGTCTTAAACATAGCTCTGATAGTCCCTATATCCATGCCGTTTGTTTGCATTTACGTCCGTTTTAAAGCATGCAGCGCTTGGTAATGTCATCGTTTGTGCTTCTGTGGCGGTGCGCTTTCTGTTGCTTCCCGGCTGGAAAAATGGCAAGTTTTTGGCTAGTTTAGACAAGGCCCTGGGTAGTTTTCGGTAAGGAAAATCTAGACGAGAAAAACATGACAGACCCCCTTTAATGCCTCGCTGAGAATATTTATTAAGTTAAGTGCTGATGAGGCTCTAGCTAGTAACTAACTAGTGGAAACATTTTATGAAAATTAATAAAATAAGGATCGTTTTAAACTCTAATAACAATATTCATTTTTTCGTATTGTCCTTCGTCGTTTTCCAAGCTTTCGCTCCACAAGCTCTCATAATTCTTTAGTTATTTTATTATTATAAAAAGGACTATATCTCTATCAAGTCTAAGAATTTCATGTTTTTGGAATGTATAGACAAATATACTTGGCTAATTAACATCATAGTTCAACAAATTGAAGCCCGAAGAGGGATTAACATATCAGAAACGCGTCGCTTTTATAATTTATATAATTAATAATTAATGTTGTGATAATTTCAAAGTTTACTTTATAATAATAAAATAAAATTATATTTTAATAATTTAATTTTTATTTTTATTTCATTATACACACACAACATGGAGACAACACCCCAAAGATATGTATAGAGTCGGTTCAGTAGTTCAAGACTATACCCCCTACATACAAACCAACAAAGTTTATAACTTTATAATATAGGCTATGTCCATCGTCATGTTACCAATTCTCATACCAATCATTTAATTTATTTTCTGGGATTAATTGAAACTGGTCAGGGCTTAGACAAGATTTAACTGTCAAGGCAAAAAGGTTCATAACTAGTGAGAGCCTAGCGAATGCCTATTGTAACCCTTGCTAGACCCTTGTTAGTAACTATGAAAAACTTTTCAGGGCCTCATTGAAAACTAGATTCTTTTTCCAGGCGGGTTATATTGCGAGATTGGGATTCAAAAACACGTTTTTTCTTCTTAAAGATGATAGAAGTTCACGAATCCATTGTATTTTATTTTAATTTTAATTTAAATTTTAATTTTTATGACCACTAAAAAATTCTTGCGCATGCAAAATTGAATAAATAAATAAATAAATAAATTTGATGGCACAACAGCTCATGAAGAACTAGGGCCTAGTGACTTACAACTCTCAACCATTCCTGTGTGCGTGTCTGCAGGAATGGAGGGGACCTACAGTTTATTGCCGAATCCGAACGGCTAACGAGCGGCACTTTTCTGTGACAGGAGATACTCTTGGAGGATTTGTCAATTCCTCGCAAGAGGCAGTAGCCGTTTTTTCTTTTAAATAAATAGGTGGCGAGGCTGGGGATCGAACCTTAGACCTCCGGCATGACAGTCCATCGCACTAACCATCACGCCACGGCTACTACAAAATTGAATAAACTGACTATTAATTTATTGTCATTTACTTTGGTGTGCATGCAAGTATATATGAAAGACTATAGGTAAGTTCGGTGAGGATCTTCGGAACAGTTTAGAACAGAAAAGAACAAGTTCAATGAGAAATTTTCTGTTCTTAACTGATCTGGCTTGCTGTTCACGTTCAGTGAGTCTATTTGCACTTGCTTTTTAGGTAGAAGAACAGAGAACAGATTTCTGAGAAATGTCAAAATCAGTTGTGGTTATGTCTTATTCTGTTTTGTCTGCAGTTGCGATTTTACTATTTGACACACCGAATCCCAATCCTAATTTGAAATTTACACAGTTAATTAAACACAAAGATTTTTATTACGATGTAACAGGATCATGCCTTTATTAATTTTTGTAAGCACTTTATTAAATAAATGTTCTCAGACAGGCACTAATAGGGCTCTGTCATGTTTTCCTCGTCCATGTTTTCCTTTCCGAAAACTTGGTAGGGCCTCGCCTAAGCTTGCCAAAAACTTGCCATTTTTCCATGCGGGAGATATTTGATAGATAATTATATATTTGACCGGCATATTTTATGGGATTTTTTGATAATCCACAGAAATTGAAAAAGCGAGGGGAAAAGTACCTACCTACTCTGAGGTCCATTTTCTAATTTTTTTAGTTGTAATGGTAGATTTCTAAAACTATTTTCGTGAATGGAAAATGATTTTTCTATTTTTAGGTAGGTACCTACCTAGGTGCATAATATTTCTCTAATGGTTGGAAGGAAGATAAAAAGCAATTCGTAATAGGTATTAGGAAGGTAAAGTAAGGTAGGTATAGGTAGTATATTATTGATTTACCGTTACCGGTTTCACTAAATGATAGGATAATTTGTATGTCGATAGAAAAATCGAATAGGTATTCAAAAATTTTTACTGAGTGAATATCTATCTACCTACGTATCTATATTAGGGAAGGAAAAGACATTTGATAAAAGAATATTTTGAAAACGGTTCATTTGAAAAATATTTAGGAGTTAAATAATGTACAGTGGCAATTAATTTAGTTCAGATCGCCAAAGACGTAGCTTCTAGTTGCACGCGTTATTATTATTTTTGAAACAGAAATCTCTTCTTCTATTTATTTTTTTAATAAATCTGTTTTAGAGAATAAGTACGATAACTTTGGCGCCAAAAATTGATAACGGTTATAAGAAAATTACCAATTAAAAATCCTGAAAAACTTATCAGTTGTGCTGTTTGCTCTAAATACATGCGACACGAAAAATTTCAACACTTATTAGCAGTTTCTTTTGCAGTTTTTTTGGCCTGGAAAAAAAAGCCGTTAATTTAATTTTTTTACAAACTTTACCGATTATCAACTATAACTTTGTGTAATAAATAAAATTAACCCGAAGTTAATATCTTTGTTTGTTCTCAAGATATTCCATATTTTTTTTTTTAATTTTCAATGTTTTTTTTAATTAAAAGAAACGGCGGGTTGATTTTTTTTAAGTATTACCAATTTTTCACTACGTCATTATGCATAGAATGAAACCAGGCCAAAGTCGATAGCATTATTTGTTCTAGAGATATTCGAGAAACAAGCCCTTTTACAACTTTTTTTAAAATTACTGTAATAAAATAACCGCAAATTGGATTTTTTTGAAAATGCTTTCTGCACGTTATGACCTTATTATCTGTAAAATAAAATTTATTTGAAGTCGTTATCTTTATGCGTTCTCGAGATATCGTCGGCAAAAAAAAGCTTCTGAACCTACGAGCGTATACGTACACAGACATTTCTCTAAAAGCAATGTAATCCGACTCCAGAGACCTCGACACGTCGAGAAATGTCAAAAGTTTCAATTTCACAAATCGGACCGATTGCAATTACTTCCAATGAGAAGATAATTATTAAAAACAACGGTAACGGTTACAACGGTATGTTATACTTTTTTGTAAAGCTAGAAATCTCTGTTTTTTTTTTAATAAAGTTGTTTTAGTGAACGGTTTTTCAAAAATTTATTTTCAAACTTAAATTTTTGAAGAAAAAAATTAAAAAAATGTGTTCAAACTGATTTTATTCAAAATTTTACGTTATTAAGTAGTATATATTTTTTTTTAATATTCGATATGCATCAATTATTTTCCAGTCAAACACCAAAAACCAGATGTCAAAATGTACTCTAGTTTTTGAGAAAATTGAAAATAACAAAAGTAAGTTTTCCGTAAATTCGACTTCCATCCGTTAATTTGTTGCTCCTATGATCCTATTTCTACTAATTAAGTAGTAAAGTAGATTTCGTCTTTTATATTTTCTCAAAGACTAAGAGACATTTAGGCATCCAGTTTGTAGTTTTTGACTATAAATTAATAGGAGCATCGAATTTTAAAAACAAAAATACTACTTAATAACATATAATTTTGAAAAAAATTAGTTTGAACACAATTTTTTATTGGAAGATTTTTTTTTTTTTTTAAATACAAATTCTATATACTACTGAAATAAATCAGCCAAGTAGAAGACTTAGCACTATTTTGTTGGACTTGTTGAATTATTGATTGAATATAGCTTTTAACGGCCTTTAGTCCATAAAAATTTTTTGGCGTTTCGTCCCGGCGATCTCACTTGGACTTATCAGTTGACTAGTGAGGGCCTTGTCAATACGCAATTTCCATTAAGTTCAGTTCATCTTACATAGATTTCATGGTGAATACCTAGTGTGAACTATATCTAACCAGATTAGAATTCCTAATCATTAAAGCTAGAAGTTTTTTGTGCCCGTGGCCTGGCAATGTTTATATACGAAGATTTTTTTTTTTTTAATAATACAAATTCTATATACTACTGAAATAAATCAGCCAAGTAGAAGACTTAGCACTATTTTATTGGACTTGTTGAATTATTGATTCAATATAGCTTTTAACGGCCTTTAGTCCATGAAAATTTTTTGGCGTATCAGTTGACTAGTGAGGGTCTTGTCAATACGCAATTTTTCAGTTCATCTTACATAGATTTCATGGTGAATACCTAGTGTGAACTATATCTAACCAGATTAGAATTCCAAATCATTAAAGCTAGAAGTTTTTTGTGCCCAATCAATTTTGTATTTTTTTTTCAAAACTTTAAGGGTAGGTGTACCCGACCAGCCAACTCAAATTTCATGTAAATGAATTTGAATGTGTTAGTAAGCTCTCTTCACCAAATTCGGCGTTCGAATTTTAATTATACCGACTCTTGTACTCTTTTTTAATCGCAAACGATGTTGCAGAGAGCAGACAATCACGCACAGGCACGCTCAAGCTAAAGAAAGGAAAAAAACAGGTAGCGAGCGAGTAAGCGCAGACGAAGCAAATGTACCTACTTATTATGTATGTAAATACAAGTGCCAGACATTCAATTTAGAGAAAATAAATAAAACAATATTCTGACTAGATAGGTAGGTATGTATGGATTTGTTTTTTTCTTATGGATATGGTGTGATGTGTGAATATGTATTATAGTTATCTAAAATTTTAAATATTATAAATGAAAGAAACGGTCACTCAAGGCTGTTTCACAATGCGACGAGAAAACGAGACGTCAGCGTGACGAGATCTCTTCGCAGTCGTTCTCTCTTTAAAACGAATTTCAAACAACGAAATAATACATAATAATGTATTTCTCGTCGTAACGTTGCGTCTTTTTTTTAAAGGCTGTTTCACAATGCGACGAGAAAGCGAGACGTCAGCGTGACGAGATCTCTTCACAGTTTTTCTCTCTTTAAAACGAATTTCAAACAGCGAAATAACACATAATAAAGTAATTCTCGTCGTCTCGTCACGTCGTAAAGTTCGAAAAATTGAAAAACAGACGCAACGTGACGACGAGAAATACTTTATTATGTATTATTTTGTTGTTCGAAACTCGTTTTAAAGAGAGAACTACTGTGAAGGGATCTCGTCACGCTGACGTCTCGTTTTCTCGTCGCATTGTGAAACAGCCTTAAGGCTGTTTCACAATGTGACGAGAAAACGAGACGTCAGCGTGACGAGATCTCTTCGCAGTTGTTCTCTCTTTAAAACGAATTTAAAACAACGAAATAATACATAATAAAGTATTTCTCGTCGTCACGTTGCGTCTTTTTTTCAATTTTTCGAACTTTATGACGTGACGAGACGACGAGAAATGCTTGATTATGTATTATTTCACTGTTTAAAATTCTTTTTTAAGAGAGAGATTCTGCGAAGAGATCTCGTCACGCTGACGTCTCGTTTTCTCGTCGCATTGTGAAACAGCTTTCACTGACTCATTCATTCATTTGACTCATCATTGCACAGCTTATACTGTAAATCAAAATATAAAATAAATTTTATTTGATAGAGAATTTTATGTAAAGACGGGATTTTTTGAAATTCCAATTTTAAGTAAGGTAAAATGGGTTTTTTTTGATTAAAGGTCGAAAAACTTCTTTCTAAACGAGAGGGGTTAGAACGTTCATTCTTATTTTAATTGATAGATCTTTGAAATACAAGAAACTTTTAAATTTAAAAAAAATTCTAAAAAATCTACGAAATGAGTTATAAAATGTTAAAAGTTGACTTTTGAATAATACGCCTTTGACAAATAATTCGCTTTAAATCGGGGGTATCGGATAGAGAAACAAATTTTACACCATTAGAAAGATAATGAAAAAATAATTACCCATGTTTCAGGAATTTTTGCTAGGAATTTTTTTTCACCCACTTTTTGATTTTTGAAGATGACACATTTTTATACCCATTTTTTTGTGGTTTTTGTTTTTTTATATTTTTATGGGTAGATCTAAAAATCTGAAATTTCTACAGCTAATGGAGATTGTTAATTTATAAATATTTTAAAAAATTTTAATTTTTTCAACAACCCCAACTCCAGATATTTATAAAATTAATGCTTTTTTTCATGCCCTCATAACTTTTTACTGGATGCATCTATAAATTTAATATTTCTTTTACCAGCACCTTAGAAAGCTAACGTTTAAATTGACATCTCAACCAATATTCTACATCTTACACAACCCTCACAATAGTTTAAAAAGTTTTCATCAAAAATTAACACGAAAATCTTGAAAAATGGGTATATATATATATTTCATATTTATTTCATATAAAACTATATTACATTGTACTTCGAGATAAATCTCATAAATAGTATCAAAATTAAGATAACATTATGTGTGCACGAATAAATGATGTAAGTGTGTAGGTACTTATTAGCTTAAATAAAAATATAAATAAATGTTTAAACCTATGAGTGATAATAATATTATATTTATATAAAAAAAATTTGAGAGAAAAATTATTTTTGGTTTTAATCTTCAATTAAATTAATTCATTTATTCTGACATGTGGTTGAATAGCCCCTTCCGAAATTCCCGCGACGAGATGGTTCTTTGCAATTGGTGTGGAAGATTATTCCACAACCGAATTGCATTGACAAAGTAAGATCGTTCTCCTACAGTATGTGTGAATCGTGGTAGTAAAAGCTTAAGGCCTCTAGGTGATTGAAGAAAATTAAGATGTTCATGCAGATACTCAGGGCAGTTATTATGAACTATATCATGGAGTTTCAGAACAGATCTAAACCCGTAATACTCATCCAAGCTCATTCCCAATATCGAGTTTTTATAACGTGAGACACTTACATGCCTTGGCAACCCGTGAATGTACCGTAAGCAGTCATTGAATGCAACATTTATTTTTCGCTTGCAATCCGAGTCTAAACAAGAGTATACAACACAGTTAAACGAAAAGAATGGCAGCAGCAATGACTTTACAAGGTGCATTTTCATATTCGGACTCAAAAACTCTGAGGACATTCTAAGGCTTCGTAATCCACAATAGATTCTTCTTATGGCTTCCGAAGTAGCATCACAGCAACTTATTTTACTATTGATCATAAAACCAAGATATTTAACTCGCTCAACATAGGGTAAAGTAAAGCCGTTCAAATTAAGAGACGGAACATCACGTAAAGATATTTCTCTACTTGAGCAGACCATACCAGAAGATTTAAGTGGATTTAATTTTATTTTATTTAGGTCAGCCCATCCCTGGATATGAAACAGATCTTCATTTACTCGGACTAAACAATCTTCTAACATCCCAGGTTTCCTGGACAGATATATGGTTACATCGTCTGCGTAAATATGTACGTTACAATTAACAATAAGTCAGGGAGATCATTTATGAAGACGCAGAAAAGAAGAGGTCCTAAAACAGATCCTTGTGGAACACCTGTGTTGACAATATATGGGGTAGAAGTTCCAAGTTCCGTTTCCACACAGAGTAAACGGTTATTTAAATAATTAAAAATTAGTTCAAGGGCAGAGCGAGAAAATTGAAAATTGTTTTTGAGTTTCCACATAAGAATGGAGTGATCAATAAAATCAAAGGCTTTTGAAAAATCAAGCATCACTATTACACTAATCTCATCTTTATCCATTGCACTTCTTAAGTCGGAAGTTACTTTCACTACTGCTGTTTCACAACTATGCTTTTTCCGAAACCCTGATTGCCACTTTGATAATTTATTGCATCTATCTAAATTATCTTGTATCTGTTGAGCAAGTATCTTTTCTAGTACTTTTGACAAAAATGATAAAAGACTAATGGGTCTAAAATCTGAGGGACTTGTTGGGTTGGATTTTTTTGGGATTGGAACAACTTTCGCATTTTTCCATTTTTCAGGGAATTGACAGCTATAGATACAATAATTGAAGATATGCACCAGATGAGGAAGAACAACCGGGAGAATTAACTTTATAAATTTTGGCGACATTTCATCGAGTCCAACTGCATTAGACTTGACCGAGCGAACTGCAATCTCAACATCCAAATCGTTAACACAGCTAAATTCAAAACATCCATTAGAGGGAAACTCACCAAAATCGAAAGAAAACGCCTGAGAAGAGTTCGGGACAAAAACCGAGCCCATTTCAGTTGGACTGTAAGCGCATTTAGGCTTTTCATTATCAATAACACCAGCATTTTTCAAGTTTTTCCAAAGAACCTTCGAGTTTAACTTGGGGTCAAGAAGTTGCATAAAATAAGAGCGTTTGGCGTTACGAATCAGTGACGTTACTCTATTCCGAGCAAAAATATATTGACATCGGTTATAATCCGTCCGGTTTCTTTTGAATTTCCTAAAAAAACGCTCTCTCTCCTGAATAAGCGTTTTAATTTGTCGAGTAAACCATGGGCAACTTTGGGGTTTTATAACTTTTGTTACTATTGGTACGTGTGTTTCATAGAGTTCGGTTACTATATAAGTTAAGAGAGAAACTTTCGAGTTAATATCTGGAGCATTAAATATATCATTTAGGCTAAATCTGTTTATGATTGGTATGATTGTTCGTTGTCGCAAAATTAAATCAAAACAATCTTTCGGCAACGATTCTAAACATTTCAACATAACATTACCTATAAGAACAAAAGAAAAAAAACGACAAACAGTGCATGGCTATTACACGCAATATCATAGATTCCCTTTTGCAAAAGAAGCAAAAGAAAACTTCCATTCCAACGATGAGCCGACAAAAAAAATACATACCTTATGTATGTACAAAGGTACACAAAACTCAACCAAATCTCCTAGAAAGATCCCACCGCGCTCGTGCGATGTGAACACCAACTTCCACCACGTCTACCCCTTGACAACAAAAAGACTGGCATACACATACATAATAACTTTCTTCTTTTTTTTACCTAAAAAAAGATCACTTGACATCCAAATAATGAACAGGATTACTATGTATGCTTTCTATAAAAAAAAAAATAAGGTGTAAAGAGTCAATACGGAACTTCTCTTGTAAGGAAAAAGAGAATTGGGGAAAAGAGAATGCATGCACAACCCAGTGGATTTCTTTTGAACCAAATTTCTTTGTGTGCGTGAGCAAAGATGTTTTTCCAGTAAAAAACTGCAAAATTGACAACTTTTCCAAAATTAGAAATAAAAAAACCATGAAAGAAAATACGATTTTGTTTTTTAAATCTAATAAAAAAATACCAAAAAAAAATAAAAAAAATATGTGGTAATTGTATTGGCGGTCCTTGCATTACAATGCCATTACAAATAATGTCATATTGCATTGCGTTTTCAAGCATGTTGTAATACTACGTTTTCACCGACCACTAAACCGAGATTTAGGTAGATTTACCACAAATCTCTTCACAAATCCCGTGATTTACCATACAAATTTTAATCTCCTCAAATCAAGATTTAAAATAAATCTCATTTAAATCTTGCTAGGTAAAATTCGAACAGACCTATTCCCCTATTCAGCACAATACAAGCTGCTAAAGCAAACTTGCCATCTCACTTCCACTTCATAAGAAAAATGACCCACCATCTGCATTTGGAAAGGTTCTGTCAAAATTAATCTATTTTTTAATCTTTTTTTCTGGTGAAAACACTATTTGGGATTTATGAAATCTAAACGAGATTAACTTGCAGTGAAAACGTAGTATAAGGCAAATATTTTTTTTTCAAAGGTACTATTTAGTTCAGAACACATGATACTTTGATTTAAAAAACATTTAGAAAATTTAAAAAACATAACATTCAATTTCCCAGGCAATCGCGCAAAATAATTGAAGAAAAAGGAATATCTTTTCTATTTTTGTCTCTAAAAAGTAACTGTAAGAAATTTAAAAAAATAAAATAAAAATAAAGGTAACTGCATATACATATAAGCTTTGTAAAAACGTTAATTTGACTTGCTTACCTAATATACTTCAAAAGTTTTATCAATTTATGCATTCATACAATTTAACGAATTTCCTTTATTTTTCATAGTTTTGTGCATTTTTTTGGGTGAATAAATAAACTAATAAAAAGAAAAAAAAGGTATTGCTTAGTTTTGAGATCAATTTTCTCCAGAAAAAAAATAAAAAAATAATAAGAAAGTTATTTTTACCCAATTTCCCATCCATTTTTGTGAGCATCGTACTAAATCTTATGATTTTTCTATCTGTCTGGCGGTTTTAAGGTATAAAATATTTTTTATTTTTTTTTAAAGCCACACAAATATTTTACTCAACTAATTTCCAATCGATGACCGTTTATTTCATTAAAATATTCACAAAATTGTGAACGCTATACCGATTAGCGAAGAACTCCAACCTATTTTTTCAAGGGACACATACCCTTAAGTTCAAATCACCTACCTGTAATAGGAATCAATGCTACTCCTGTGGAGACAACCAATATTATTTACGAATTTAAGAATACTAACTGGAAAAGATTTAAAATTAATGTAAGACAGAAACTCACATACATTAATATTAATTATTCAAACAATATCAATAATACTCAAATTGATGGATATGTGAGTAATTTCACAAATTTAGTACTTGAAAGCATCGAGGAATCTGTGCCAAAAAAAAAGCCGAGGTAATGGTAACGCACTTTGACCTCCAATAATAGAAGCCATAAAAGCTAGAAATAAACATAGAACCTTATGGATCAGGACAAGAGAGCATTTTCTTATTCTGAAATGAAAACTTTGAACTAGATTATTAAATCATCAGTTGCCGTTTTCAGACATCAAACGTAGAATGATAAACTTCAAGGTCTAAGCAAAGGAAGTAAACCCTTTTGGAACATAATTAAAGTTATCAAAAAAAAAAAAAAAAACACATATTCCCGCCTTTAAGTTAGGAAACACAGTGTTGCCTTCTAACAAGAAAAATGCGAAAGCATTGGCCAGTGAATTCTGCGCGTAATATAACTGGAAACAGGTATATTGAAAGTAATATTACTCATTCAATTGAGGAGTTAGAGTTGACTACAAGCACCATTGATATAACTGGTGACTTATTATCCACTAGCGATTTAAATATTATTTTAAGGGGTATGGTTTGTTTCGTGTTTTTTTTTATCTTTGTTTTTGATTACTTCGTTTTAGTCGCTTTGCATTTCGTTTGTTATGTATTTTAATCAAAAGGTTTTTCAATTACTTGGTTTATATTTGTTTCGAAAAAATATCATTGAGTCTTTTACTTAGTTTATTTTAAGTTCATATTATTTGATTTTTCGTTTATTTCGGTTATTGTTAATTTTGATTTTTGTTCATTTCGATTTCGATTACTTCGCCATCGTTTGTTTCGCGCGAATTTTAATATCCTTATGGTTTCTTTACATCAAAAAATTTTTAATTGAATACTGAAAACTAGATGGTTTTATGTCTAGCTTGTGCGATATTTGAAAATTATCATTATTTTTATTCAATTTTTAATTTTTTTTTTGTAATTTATGTAAGCTTGCTGACATAAATACAGTGCTAGCACCCAGCATTACGGCGGCGTATAGACAGTGTGGTATGTAAGGGGGGGGGGGGAGGCATGCTGCCCTCTGCACCCCTCCTGCTTGGCCCACTATAGGATTTGGGGTAGTTGCGAGGTTGGATGTTTGCAAAGTTTCTTTTGCATTTAAAGAATCTGCACTGTCACCCACGTCAAAACAATATATTCTTATACAAAACGAAATGCGAAGTAAACCGTTGACGAGATAACCTTGGCCTAAATAACTCATTACAATTTTAACGAAATTGCAAAACGAGTACAAAGAGAAAGAAAGAAATGCGAAGTGAGCGTAGGACGAAGTGATCGTAGTGATTGAAAAACAAAGTAAACATAATCGAAGTAAATAAAAAAAATTATAAGAAAAGCGAAACAACGAAAAGCGAAGTGAAAAAAAAAAAACCAAACTACAGGCACCCTATTTTAAGAGTCCTTAAAAATACAAAATCTCCCGGATTAGATGGTATGAAAAATCTATTCTTTAAAAAACCAGTTACAGGCCAATAAGCTTATTAAGCTCTTCAAGCAAATGCCTAGAAAAATTAATTAAAAACAAATTATTGTCACACGTCTAACAATTTAACATCTTGCCACAAGAACAATTTGGTTTTAGTAGACATCACTGTACTGTTCACCAAATCAATAATAATCGGATAATAAAAGATGTTAAAAACAACCTTAATTCAGGAAGAAGTACGGCGATGGTTTTCCTTGATGTTGAGAAAGCTGTTGACTTTGTATGGCACGATGGACTTATCCACAAACTTCTTATCTTGAATTTTCCACTATATTTGGTTAAACTAGTTTCATCCTTCCTAACCACGCGAACTTTCAAAGTTTCCGTAAATAATTGGTATTCCGATATAGTTGGAATTTCTGCAGGTGTACGTTAAGGATCCGTCTTGGAACTCTTTTGTATATTTTATACACACATGATTTCCCTAGGCCTGAGAACTGTAAGATTGTTATTTTTGCGGATGATACGTGTATTTACTATGTGCATCAACTTAGCAGGTCACTTTTTCCGTTGCATATTAAAAAGTATATAGTAATTAGTTGCTACTTAGTAGCTAATTAGTTACGCAAAAAAAAATTTTATTGCTCTGTTGGTTTGTGTAAAAATTAGCAGGACACCCATTTTCTCGCAAACCAAAACAGCAATTAATTTTTTTTTTCCGTAACTAATTCGCAATTAAGTAGTTTTCATTATATATCCACTCATGGACCGTTTATCTATGTTTTTGAAAGAGTTGACTTGCTAAGTTGACGTCAACTTAGCAGGACACCCATTTTTACACAAATCAACAGAGCAATTAATTTTTCGTAACTAATTAGCAACTAAGTAGAAACTAATTACTATATAGTTTTTAGTCTGCAACGGAAAAAGTGATCTGCTAAGTTGATGTTGGTGTATTTACTCATCAGGTTCAATTGGTTCCTAAATCGAAACTAATTTGCAATCTGGTCTGAATTAAGTCCAATCGTATTGCGATGATTGGAAAATAATATTGAATGCTTCGAAGACTCAGGCTCTCTTTTTTATCAGGAAAAGAAAAGTCTGTTTCTTGCCAAGCAATAGGCTACAGTTGAATGAAGTGCAGACGGATTTGAAAGTACTTGCCAAGTACCTTGACAAAACTTTGCTTTTAGTCTGCATATTCAGGAAACAATCAACAAAATTAATATAGCGATAAAAATCTTATATCCTTTTATAAATTGAAAGTGTAAATTGAGCATTGAAAACAAATTAATAATATTGAAAGTAATATTCCAAAGCATAATGCTATATGGGATCATGTGCTAAAAGCCATATACGTAAGTTGCAAATAATGTAAAATAAAATACTCAAAATAATGTTTAATCTGCCCTGGCATTTTTCTACGGGGGATCTTCACGAAGAGACAAAAAGTTGAAATTTGAATTTCAAAACTATATAAACGTTACATTCTGTCGTGCTGTTCTTCCGACAATAATTTAATTTCAAACTTAATAAGTTAAGGTGTTGTAAACTTTTGGGTTTTTTTAATTACTTATTTCTCTCGATTTATTTCTGTCAATTATTAATTTATTATTTATGTACTTTTTTATTTAAATATTTATTTATTTGTTTGTTTATTTATTAAATCTTTTTATTTATTTGATATTTATTTACATACTTATTTATTTATTGATCTATTTGTTATTTATTTACTTATTTATTGTTTATTTATTTATTAAGTTGTTTTATTTATTTATTTACTTATTTTACTGTGATAAAACCCAAAATAAAAATTAATACTGTGATAAAAATTAAAAAAAAAAAGAAAACTATATAAGTTTATATATTTATCTTTGTAAATATCAATGTAAAAAAACATCTGAATGTGTGTCGCTTGACTCCACTTCTCTCTCATTAAATTTGTTTTTTTTTGTAAAGTTAAATAAAGGTTTTTAGTAGCTTTTCCTTCGACAAAACAAAACAAAACTTGAATCTGTGATATGTTATTGAACAATGTTATAAATTTTTCAGTAGTAAGGTAGAAAATACCATTTCTCTGTAAGTTGTGCAACCTAGTTTTACGAAAAAATGTATATTTATTTAGCTACAATACAAATTCTATGTAAGACACAAAAAAGACATCAGGGGAATGACTATCCGAAAGGTGTTTTATGGGAATTAATCGAAGGTATTAGAAAATTTAATGTTTTATATTATTATTTGTATTGTATTATTTATACTAGAATGTCAGTTTATTAGACTTGACCATTCTTTATTCCGTCAATTTCATTGAATTTTGAACAACAACAACAACTTAAAGGTGCTACCACCAATTGCTTACGAATTAATTTTGGGTATTTTAATTCGTTTTATTTTTGTTTGGCTAGAGATATAGCTATTTCAAGGGGTGCCAAGCCCTATCATCAGTCTCCTTTATAGTGGTGCTGAGCTTTAATCCAATTTTATTTGAAAAACTTTCTACACATCATGCGGTATTTGAACCCGCGCATCAGATTTGCTCAGTCTTCGGAGCTGTGTACCCTATGTACTATGCCACCGTTGACCACTGACGTCACAGGTCTAGATGTGCTGTTTGTTTATCAATTGCATTTGGAGCATCAGCATTTTTATAAGCCCCTTTAAGTATGCTGTCTTGTTCCGCCTCCATTTTTCTCCGAACCTTATTTGATAGACTACAATACGGATTCCATACAACACTGCAGTACTCAAGATTAGATCTGACAAAGGCTGAGTAAAGACATTTAAGCGTATAGGGATCAGAGAACTCTCTCGTGATCCTTCTTACAAAACCTAGCATCTTATACGCTTTATTTACTATATAATCAATATGGTAATTAAAGGAGAGCTTATGATCAAATATAACTCATAAGTCTTTCTTTTGAGTGACCTTTTCAAGGACAATATAGTTAATTGAGTAATCAAACAAAATTGGATAATTTCTCATGAAACTTTGACATTTACTAACATTCAAATAGAGAAGTTTTCATTACACCATTTTGCTAATCTATCTAGATCTTTTTGTAAGAGGATACAGTCATCAACGGATTTAATATGTTTGAAAATTTTAACATCATCAGCATACAACAGATAATTTGAAAATTTAAATGTATCTGGAATATCATTTTTAAAAACTATAAAAAGCAAAGGCCCAATATGGCTTCCCTGTGGGACGCCTGATGTTACTGAAATAACTTAAGATTTAAGGGAACCTATTTTAACGAATTGGATTTTAAGAAATGAGAATGGAATCCCAGCACTGAGAGTTTATGAACAAGTACTTCATGATTCACCCTATCAAAAGCCTTCGCAAAATCTGTGAAAACAATATGTGTCTGCAGACCCATATCAAACCCTTTTACAATAGTGTCACACAGGATAGTGAGGTTTGTAGCTGTGGATCTACCCGAAACAAAACCATGTTGAAATTCAGCAATTACATGTTTGGTAAAAAAACAAAGTTTATCAGAAACAATCATCTCTAATATTTTTGGAAATAACAGATAACTTACATATTGGCCTGTAATTAAATACTTTTTGTCTCGAGCCTGATTTAAAAATTGGTGATATTAAAGAAGTTTTCCATTCATTAATTAAATTACCGGTTTGTAGAGATATATTAAAAATCAAGTACAGGGGTAACGCCAGGGACGTAGCACATTTTTTATAACCTTAGGCGATATGCCATCCGGTCCAGCACCTTTATTTGCATCTAATCTCTTCAGAGCTTCAAAAACTTCTTCTCTACTTAAATGGATACTACCAACATCAATTACGAAGTTACGAAGTTTGGTAGGTGCTGTAAGAGAATACACCGATTCAAAGTATTCTGCAAAAAGATTGCAACTTGATATGTTGCCAGAAAACTCCATGCAATTCGGAAAACCGGTAGATTTTTTTTCGTGTTTACAAAAATCCAGAAATGTTTACTGTCTACCTTGATTTGCGATCATTATCTGCATTAAGAATAAAATTGTTATATAGAAACTTATTGAGTTTATCCAACTCTTTCTGCAAAGTAAGATACTTTTGATAGTTAGCTAGAATATTTCTATCTTTTTTATATTTCTTATAAGCTTTATTTTTTTAATTTTTAATATTGGATAACCTTTTATTAAACCAAGGGGATTGGAATTCTGTTTCACGATTTTTTTGGAATAAATCCATCCGAAGCTTGTTTTAAATTCAATTTAAAGAATTCAAACGCGTGAGTCAAATCAGAATTTACAATTGCGGTATCCCAATCAATGGAATCTAAAAATATATTCATTGCATCAAAGTTAGCATGTTTATAATCGTAGAACTCGATTACGTCATGAGAGTTTGAAATATAAACTAATAATTTACAATTAATCAATAGACATATGTGGTGATTAGTATTATTTACAACTGGAAAATTGTGCTTCTCTAAGTATACTTCAAGTTCTTTATTAACGAAAACTAAATCAAGAAAGCGATTTAGCATATTTGGGATGTTATTCAATTGCGTTAAATTAAACTGACTATAAAAATCAATGGCTGAGCTCTTAATATCAGATGTTACATTAAATGGGACCAAACAATTTTCATCAGTATCCAACTTCAAAATTACATCACCAATATTGTAATCTCCCAAACAGATAAAGTGGTCAGAAGGACCCAAGTTACAAAGTAAAGAACTACAATTATATAAATGCAAATTATAGAGTTCAAGAGGACTACCTGGCCGAATGTAGCTCACGCTTACATATTAACTAACATTTTTTCCAAAAGGCACTTTGACAATTAATTGGTCAACATCAAAATTATAAGATGATTGACAAGATATCAAGTCAATCTGGCTAGAAATAAGTGTAGACCGAATTGCGATCATAACTCCACCACCTCTATCGAGACCCGTTGTTTTGGCACAACGAACTTTACAAAAGACAGTAAATTGATTTGCATTAAAAATTTCGCTCCTGAGGTGGCTGTCATTCAGCCAGGTTTCCGTTAAAACAATTATATCATAATCCTGGGAAGAAAAATACAAGTATAAACTATTTAATTAAGTTCTTACTCCTCCTACGTTTTGGTAGTAAAAATTGAAACTATTATAACGTGGATTAACATCATCAGCAGTATCAGCGTCAGCAACATTATGAAATTCTAGATCATTTTCAACGGAAACAACCGCGACTTCAGAGGGAGGATCGTCAACAGCATCATCGACTTTATTTTTTATGTAAGCAACATCAGCATCATGCACAACAAAAACATCACCAACATAAACAAGATCAGCGGGAACAGAAGAGGATTCATGCATATGGTACTTATTCGGCAGAATATTATGATGAATTGGTTGTAGATGAGGGCTTGAGGGTAAAAGAGGTCCCTCTAGCATTGTGAGTTTTTTGGCTTATACACGAAGGGACGAATTTTGACGCCTCTAGGCCAAAAATTATCAACATATATTTTCTTTGAACATACCACAGGAACACCAATTTTAAAATTAACGAATCTTAAAATGCGGGCAGATTCTTTAAGTTTAACGAGTTTGACGCATTCAATTTCTGTTGGGTCGATTCCAAGATTAGTGGGTATGAAGTTAATAACCTCATCAGTGGTAGTGGAGGGATGAAAGCTTCCGATATGAAACCAATTTGTATTTCTCACTATTATGAAGTCGTTGCATTGTGAGTTGGAACCGACGATTATTTTGCTGTCAAAATTATTGTGAGTAACTGACAAGCCTTTCTGCACTTTTAGGCCAACAGGGTCATCACCATCACGAGGAGTTTGTGCCTTTAATATTTTTGACCAGGTACCACAAGGTAATTTTTCATCAGGAGCAACAGCAGCATTAGGCTTCAACATCGACAACAATATCACGGGTCACAGTACCAGAGACAACAGCTATGTCTTTTTCTTGCTGTCTAATTCATTGTTATTGCTTATTAAATTCGGATATGATGATGACCTGCGAGAGTTATTTGCATTCATCTTAGTTGAGTCATTAGCAAAACGAGGAACAACTGGTGAGCCCTTGCTACTAGATGACGAAAAACGAGACAAAGCGGACAACGAAACTGCATTTTTAATAGCACAATCACGCGCTCGGTCGTGCCGACTTTGACATATTGAATAGAAACAATGGATTGTTATGAGGCGATCTGAAATGTTACCTCAAGCTTTGTTCTCGCTTTAGATTATGGCCAAATCACAATCACGCGTTCGGTCGGTCGTGCTTTGATGGGCTTTTGATCGACTTTACGATAACATGTGTCATTAAGCGCGACCTTTAAAATTGTAAAACGAAATTTGGCTTCAAACTTCGGGCGTTGACAAATTACGAATAAAAGTTCTGTTTCCTTTAAATGACACTTCCAATAATTGAACATAAAAAATGTCTCTTATTGTTTCATTTAGATTCATTTAGGTTCCACAACCAATGGAAACAATAAACAAATATGGCCAAATCACAATCACGCGTTCGGTCGGTCGTGCTTTGATCGGCTTTTGATCGACTTTACGATAACATGTGTCATTAAGCGCGACCTTTAAAATTGTAAAACGAAATGTGGCTTCAAACTTCGGGCGTTGACAAATTACGAATAAAAGTTCTGTTTCCTTTAAATGACACTTCCAATAATTGAAAATAAAAAATGTCTCTCATGGTTTCATTTAGATTCATTTAGATTCCACAACCAATGGAAACAAATATGGCCAAATCACAATCACGCGTTCGGTCGGTCGGGCTTTGATAGGCTTTGAATCGACTTTACGATAACATGTGTCATTAAGCGCGACCTTTAAAATTGCAAAACGAAATGTGGCTTCAAAATTCGAGCGTTGAGAAATGACAAATAAAAGTTCTGTTTCCTTAAAATGGCATTTCTGAAATTCTTCGCAGATAATAAAGAATTTTAAATGTCTCTGCATTTTAAAGTGACAGATAGTAATCTATAAAACATTTCAGGTGGAGACACCGTGTTAAAATCCGTGAGATACACTCACACATTAAAAAGTCTCTCATCCTGAATCCGAAAATATTAATTTATTGAAACTAGTGTACCAGCATATTTTGAATAGAATCTACCCTTCTCTTTTTTACGCAAATAAAATCTCCATTCAGTAAAAAGCCCATGTAAACAGACACGTACTGTTGCGGCTATTAACTAATGAAGACTGGTTCCCATTCGTCGAGATCGCACTTGGCATGCTTGCATTGGACACAGCTAGGAACGCCGGTGGGCGAGGTTCGTGATCCGCGAATGGCCAGACGCTAACAAGAGAATTTTTTGTTCATGCCAAGATTCTTGCACCAAGGGGCGTAAGACGGACACTTTCGCTTGGCATTCGATTTCGTTCGTTAGGCAAAAGGTGTTGATTGCCTCGAGTACCTTGCTTAATTGCTCCCTCCCTCTTGCGCCGCGCGCACACCTTACGACAGCTAATACTCGGACGTTATAGCAAGTAAGCTGTCCCTTGACGGACACGACAAGATGATTTATTGCATCTCGTTGTTCCTAGGTAGGCTCAGGACCAATTCACATATAACCCCACTAGTAACACAGATTCAGCAATTCATTAGGATTTCATTTATAACTTTATTTGTTCATTATCCAACATATTGCATAATTCTAAAGGTGATATTACATTGTCATATATATATGGCAAGTTTGCCAAATAAATATGGCTCAAAAATGTCATATAAGTGTGATAGTCATATTTATATGACAAAATATATAAGACTCCATATATATGACAATCATAAACTATTTTGAATTTAAAAAAAATATAGAATTTAATGAAACGTGATTGGTCAAATATATCGTATTTTTTTAAATATTTTATTTTTCGTAGCAACTGTTTTATATTTGTAAACAAAAATTGACAGAAAAAGCTTGTGAACATTATATGGCATACATATATGGCATAGTCTATTAATACTTGTCATATATACAAATATTGTGCCATATTTTATATGACTAGCATTGGTCATATATATATGACAATGTAATATCACCTTAAGTATTGAATTCATGTATATAGAGTAAAGATTGATTTCAGGCGATATTATTTATACTATAAATATTGCATGCTAATTTCACGTAGCTTTAATGTAGCACACAGGTTTAAATTATTTATTTAAGTGATTTTATTCTTTTCTGTTGTTTTAGCTATTTATTTTCTTTCCTTCTTACGTTGTAAATGGTTAAAAAATTTTGTTTTGTTAACTACGTAGAAAAGTATGTGTGCACGTTATTTTGAGCTTGCTTTGACAGGACTGGCAAGGTATATAATTAAAATTCACTTGAGGGTGTAACGGCAAAAAAAATATTTGTATATAAAGGAGAGAAACTCACCATTCAAGGTCCAGAGATTGTGCACAATTTCCTTGTCCCGTTGTCTCTCGGAGATGCTGAAAATCGGTTATTAGATTATACCGCAACCGACTCTTTTTTTTTTTTTTTTTTTTTTTTTTTTTTTTTAGATTTTAAGCTTGCGTACTTGAACTACATCAAACTTCACTTTAGAACTTTTAGATAAAAGAAAATGGTTATTTAAAGTTTCGATTTTTGAATAGATTTAAAAGGATTTTAACCAAAGTTAGTCACAAATAAATAAAACACTGTGTAACACTAGTTGCTCCTCTTCCCAGCCACTGAGCTCGGGTTCAACTTCTTGTTGCCCCTCTGGGGGTCAATGTCACCCGCCCTTTCGCCACACGCACGCTCTCCTCTCACCGTCAAAAAAAAACTAGTCTCGTTATACGACCTACACGCACCGCTAGCTCAATGCTACTTGCACAACGACAAAAATGGATGGGAGATCGACCGACAGGTTAGTGTCTCAAGGCCATGAGATGGACTGACCTATATTTTATTGGGCCTTTTGCGAGTGCGATGAACAGGTTTTAGGTAGCGGTCGTGGTGAATTAGGCAGTTTCTTGACCTTGAGTGAAATGAGGATCCTCTCTTTTATAAGAGAAAGATGGTGACGATGAATTATGGGCACGTGGGCTTATAGATTTCCAATGTCAAAATGTTGCCTCTTGATTTATTTCGTCGGGTTGGAAAAGTCGTTTGTTTTTCATTCCTTTTTCCCACCAGGGCAGTAATTGGCAACTGACACTATGGGAAATGGACAAAATGAGGCTTGATACGACTATAAAAAGGATAGGATGAAATTACCTGGAATATGTAGTTTTAGGAGAACAGGCAAACACAAATACTATGTTGACAGCTTCGTAACCTCACGGAAGCTTTAAAGTTTTTAGGATCAATGCGATTAGATGATTCCTATTTTTCTTCCTGTTTTTTCAAACGGTTGGCTGTGAAAGCACGGAGTTATGGAATAAGCTCTATGTCCGTCAATCGGTCTTTACAATTATCTTTAACCTGTGTGAGAGTCCGTACAGGATGAAAACCTCAAGAAGAAAGATCGATTGGACAGAGACGAAAGCCTATGGTTTGGCTTGAGGGCAGACATTTTAATATACCACTTCCGGTGAAGCAGCTGTTTTCGAATTGCGTTGGTCGGTATTTTTCTTTTTCGTACATTACAGGGTGATCAAGTTGTGCATGAGCGATCTTGTATGGAAATCCACACGACATCTGTAATAAACCTTTTTAGTTTACATCTTTTAAGATAGAAAACTAAAAGGGAAAAGCAGGATGTCGACATTCCTACACTTAGATCTTACTGTTTTATATCCTTGGCGTGATATCTTCCGATGAGTTTTCCTTTCATGTCTTCCAGCTCGTAGAAACAATTGCCAACTCGTCTTTTGACACGACACTTAATGAATTCAGGTGAAAACTTCGCATTTTTTGCCTTTACAAAAGAACTTTGTTCAAAGTTTCGGCGAAAAACTTCCTGCCCTGGAACAAAGGAAACGTTCTTTGCTCGAAGATTATAAGAGCGCTCAGCTTTCAAATGAGCAGAATTGAGATTCTCTTTGATTTTTGCTCTCATTAAAAGCATTTTATCGGACGATGAAGTAGTTTGGATATCCGGATCACCAAGACATTTGAGTTTTCTTAGAAGTTCATAATCAGATCCATTGGAAATCATATGCTGACCAAACAGCGCATAGTATGGCGAACAATTTATAGACGAATGGAAGTCACTTCTTAAGATCGCACCTACTATTGGAATATAACTGTCCCATTCATCGTGTTTGTCCTTCACAAAAACTCTGATTTTGGATAAAATTTCCCTATTGACTCTTTCAGAACTATTCGCCTGAGGCGAATATAAACCCGTCTTTGTGTGTTTGATCTTGTGAAAGTCCATCAACCTTGTAAATTCCTTCGAGACAAACTGTCTACCATTGTCACTATGGACGTACTCTGGGTATCCAAAAAGTTGGAAGACATCATTTTCCAAGTAGCTGCATATAGATTTTGCACAGGCTTTCTTAAGTGGCTTTAAGAAGACAAATTTTGTGAAGTGATCTATGGCTATGAATATGGTTGTATTTCCAGATTTTGTGCGCGGATACGGTCCTAATAAATCGATGTAAAACTTTTGCATAGGACGGTCAGTCACAATTTGTGAGCCCATTTTGGGTCTAAGCGATGTACATGGAGGCTTGATTTCCTTACAAAGGTCGCAAGAGCTTACGAAATCCCTAATTTGCTTGACCATGCCTGGCCAGAAGTATTTTTGTTTAACGCGAAACAATGTCTTTTCGATGCCCCTATGGCATCCTGTTTTGGAATTATGTACGTTCGAAATGGCTTCTTTCGAAAGTTCCTTTGGCAACCAAAGACGCCACAAACTTTCCTCTTCATCCGGAAATCCGAGGCGAAACCGAACTCGCTTATATATGTACAACATCCGGAAGGTTATCTTGGTTATCGGATATATTTCGCTTAAGATCTTCGTACTCCTTCGATTGAAAATAAGGAGATTTTAAATCAATTTCTTTTTCTTTTTTAACAACTTCTAGTTCGGCTATGTCAACTCTTGACAGTGTGTCAGGCACAATATTGAGGGAACCCTTCCGATGCTCTATCGTAAAGGTGAACGCTTGAAGTCGCAGACTCCATCGCCCTAGACGCCCGCTCAGGTTCTTTTGTGACATGAGCCACTTAAGGCTTGAGTGGTCGGTGATAATTTTAAAAGGCAACCCATCAATATATGGCCTGAATTTTTCTACCGATACAATGGCTGCAAGACACTCCTGTTCTGAAACAGTGTAGTTTCTCTGTGCCTTCTTCAGTTTTTGTGACACAAAGGCAATCGGATGTTCACGACCATCGTCATCTAGTTGGTAAAGGACACCACCAACTCCTGCGCCAGATGCATCACACTGAATGACAAACGGCTTAGCGAAGTCAGGCTGCGCCAGAACTGGAGCAGTCGTTAATGCGTTTTTCAATTTTTAAAATGCCGTTTTGGCGTCCTCAGATAAACAAAATGTCTTAGATTTTCGCAAACAGTCCGTAAGCGGAGCAGAAAGGTCTGAAAATTTTTGGAGGAATTGTCGGTACCAGCCTGCCATGCCAATAAACCGACGAATCTGCCGAGCACTTTGCGGAAGTGGAAACTCGGTGATAGCTTCCACTTTTGCCGGATCTGTCTTTAGGCAACCTTGGCCAACAATATACCCCAAAAACTTTATCTCTCTCTGGCAAAACTTACTCTTTTCGACGTTGATTGTCAACTTCGCAGTCCTGAGACATTTCGCTACCTCAGACAAGAGATGCAAATGTTCTTCGAAAGTCTCTGTACAAACAAGTAGGTCGTCTATGTTAACGAAGACCCTTTCCCTGTGCTTTGACGGGATGACCTTGTCCATAAGACGTGTCATTCTCTGCGAAGCATCTTTGAGGCCAAACGGCATCACTACAAATTCAATTAGAGGCTTACCAGGGACAGCGAATGCTGTCTTCCCGCGAGATGATTCTGAGAGGGAAATTTGGTGAAACTCATCCTTAAGATCGAGACCAGTTATGTAGTGCCTACTCAGTAATCCTGAGATATGTGGCAAAGGGTAAGCGTCATCCCTAGCTACACTATTTAACTTCCGAAAATCTATGCAGAGCCTATTTTTATCTGTTTTTTTTGACTAAAACGATCGGAGAACTCCAAGGGCTGTTGCTCTCTTGGATGATTCCTAATTGGAGCATTCTATCAATTTATGCAAAGACTTCGGCGTGTCGAGGTGGTGCAAGGTGGTGAAAGTGGGTAGTGTTTCGATTTTATTGGGACAGCATCCCCCGTGTCAATCACGTGCATTTCCAAGTCAGTTCTGCCAAGACCTAGCTTCGAGTAGGATGGAAATAAGTCAATGACTTTGCTCAAATCTTCGCTTTGCTTGGCGGTTAGATAGTGCACCTTCGGGTCAGAGGTTTGACCTTCTAGACAAGAAATATCGGATACAACCTTAGGAGCGATGTGAAAACTTCTCCAAAAGTTTACGCCAAGATAAGCTTGCTGCGTTAAAGTCGGCACGATGTAAAAATCTATGACATTCGTTGTGTTATTGAAAGTAATGGGTATCTTGCACAAGCCTAAAATTGCTTGTTTTGCGCCGTCAGCAGTGCTGATCTTGGATTTAAGGGGCTTCATCGGGATGCAATTTCATTTCAAAAGGTCAAGGCAATCCTTTCCCAGCACACTAACAGACGCACCTGAGTCTAACAATGCGTAAACCTTGTCATTGCCAATTTGAATGTTGAGGAACGGTCTCAAGTCATTCAAATCGTCAATAATGGCGGATTCTACTGCTTTTCGGTGGGCTTTCCTCACGAAATATCGATTCCTACACTTAATGATCTTTTCTTGTCCTGGTTTTCGGTGGGCTTTCCTCACGAAATATCGATTCCTACACTTAATGATCTTTTCTTGTCCACGATTTGTTTTTATTCGATTTCTAATTTGCTGGTAGCGCTTCATTCTTTCATGAAAGGATAAACGAGGTGTCGGCTGGACAACTATATCAAAATTTTGAGAATGCGTTCTTTTGAGAATCCATTTTATTTCGGGTTGAAGGCTATCCGAAGCTTTAAATTTTGTATCTTCAGGTTTTCTATGAGCCTCTGAAGATACACTGGGTTCATTTATTGGCTCGGGGTCAGGTTTACGGAACGAGTGCCCCCGGCTGTCAACTCGCTCCCTTTTCGGTTTAAACCATGCTTCAGACATGCAGTCGTTGTAACGTTCTTCTCACCACACCGATAGCAAAACAGATTTCGCTTTTCACTGGGACAGTCATAAAAGAAATGGCCTACTTGTTGGCAGTTCCAACATGTGAAATTAGATGTGTCAAGGGGCTTGACATTAGTTTTTCCGACTTTGGAATACGCGGCTATTTCTTGGCCTTCACATGTCTTCTCTTCGTATGAGTCAGTTTCCTGTTCCACTTCGCTTACATTTCGCTTAAAATTACAAGACTTTTGTGAGGTTTGATGTTGCACAAAAGCTTCACCTTGCCTAGCTACATCTCTCAATTGCTCCAATGAAGCGATCTGATAAGGAAACAGTAGTGCACCTAAGCTTTTCTTCGAATTTTTCTTGATCAAATCGATTAACTTTATATCTGATAAGGGTTCTTTTAAACGAGCATTAAGACGCAAGACATCTGTGTAGAATTTGTCAAATGATTCTTTGAAGCCTTGTCGGCGAGATACCATTCGAGAGATCTTGTCGTATTCGTTTTCAGTTTTGCTAAATTCTTTGATTATTGCATATTTAAGACTATCGTAAGACGCACCTGGATTCTTCTTTAGGAAGAACCAAAACCAAGTGTCGGCTTTGCCTTTTAAAAGTACGTGAAAGTTAGCTAAAACGTGATCCCAGCTGCATTGGTTCCGGAGAGTGTATTAACTCCGGTGTGTATACTTTTGAGTCGAATTTACACTTTGTCTTCTGTTTTTTGTTGATGAATGATGTGTCTTGTGGCGCTATCACTTGCAGTTTTTTCTTTTTATTTTGTATTTTATTTTTTTGTGAGTATTTTTTTTTATCAATGTTCACAAATAAAGATGACAAATAAATTAAAATCCCGACACAAGAAATTAGTGTGTTTGTTTAATAACCGGCTGCACTAGAAATGAATCATTGCAAGATATGTGTTATGTAGTCAAAATTTCTTGTGGAGGCCACTTATGTCAAGAAGATTTTCATTTTCAGACATAAATATCTTCATTTATATCTCGTCTTCTCAGAGGAAATAAATGTGGACATAAATTATGAAGTTTCATTTATTGCAGCCATATTCTAAAATCTTGATATTTTGGTTATTCTAGTAAAGGCAAAGTTCGAAACGCGACGTACCTACGAGTTGCAGTAGCGCGAATAAATCCAGTGATTGCTCTCTCGCGACCAAATTCCAAATTAAATTTTATGAAATCAATGCCCACTCAACGCAAAAATAAATACTTCTAAAATTATATCTAAAATAAAGTAAGAAATACAAATTGCTTGTGGAGCCGGGGGGTAACCTACGATTTGTCTCTTGTGTTTTTTGTGGAATTGTTTTGGAATTCAGCCCGTTCTGCCGAAGAGTGAATACATTTTTTTCTGTATGTGGGAAAGAAAAAATATTGCTCATGTAAAGAAAATAGTTGAATAGGGAAAACAAAAATGACAGTTTGCAACACATCAAACTTGACAAGAGTGTGTATGTACTTAGTCGGGCGGCGTAAAATCGCCACATTTAAATGTGCAAACCTTTTTGTTAGCCTTATTATGTAGAAAAATTATTCAAGGCTGTTTCACAATGCGACGAGAAAACGAGACGTCAGCGTGACGAGAAACGCTTTCACCTTTTTTTCGTTATAAAATCGTTTTTCAATTCACAATGCAGCGAGTTATTCACAGAGACAGCGTAGAATTATTCGCGTTTGTCAGTGAATTTGGAAAATAAAATACAAACTTTGAAAAAAAAATGAAAATGAAAATGTTAATAAAAATGCTTTTAGTACTTTTGGGAGTGTTTATTTATAAAAAAGCAAAAGGCAAAAAAAGACCAAAAGTGAGCAGAAGAAGACGGTGGGAATGTTAATGAAGCCAAATTTAATTAGTCGCAAAATAAAAACACATATTTGCTCGCCATTTTCGGTATTTTATTTATTTGTCTACACAATTAATAAATATAAATACAAGTACAGATACGCTCTATGTCCTCTTCTCAATTGTCGAAATGAAAATCGTCGTCTCGTTGCGTCTTTTTTTCAATTTTTCGAAATCATTGCGTGACGAGACGACGAGAAACGCTTTATTGTGAATACTCTGGTATATTCTCATTGCTTGAAATTGGTTTGACAGCTACCACGAGTTCTCGTCACGTTCACGTCTCGTTTCCTCGTTGCATTGTGAAACAGCCTTCACCAACAGGTGTTTTTACGTAAGTACCTGTTTACATGGGCTTTTTACTAAATGGCGCGTGCAGAGAGAGTGGTTGATTTTATGTGCGTAAAAAAGAGAAGGGTAGGTTTAACTCAAATTTTGTTGATTCGCTAGTTTCAATAAAATAATATTAGGTTTGTTCGTTGATTTTTACCCAGGGCTGACCCATATTTTCTTGACAACCCCAAGAGTTGTCAAAAAAACCTGGATTTTTCGATTCTCAAAAAACACCTTAGGGCTCTAAATTGTATTGTTGACATTTTAAGAAAGAAAGAATTTCTGTAATCGAATAATTAAAACTTAAAATACGATTGAAAAATGAATAAAAACAACTTTAAACGTGTCCATTTTCTTTTCCAATTTAATTTAATTCAATTAGTGCAATATTTTATCTAATTTCCATTAAATTTTATTTTATATTTTTTTTCTTGATCATAATAGGTAATAATAATAATAATTAATCGTCATAATTTTCGGTGAACTGATTTTAAGATCTATGGACCAATCATTAAATTCTTTTCTTTTTATTTGGCCTTGCTGCCATTTTTAACTCCTTTTTCGAATTCTTCCATTTGCTGGTCTTTTAAGCGCTTAATACACGATACGATTATCGTACCGATTATCGTAGTCGCATGGGATGGTTGTATCGTGTGTGTACTCGAAGGTATCCGCTGTACCTAAATCGCACGTAGAATGCTATGGAGCGAAGACGGCTGCGATATCGGTACAACTCCAAGTCGGTACGATAGGTTGTATCGTGTATTAAGCGCTTTAGAAGTACATTGTACATTCTTACTTCTTCCCATTAGATGCTTGTCAAAGTTATAAATGCTTGAGGAAATATTTTTTTTTATAAAATAGCTTTCTTTCAAATTCCATTAGAATAAAATAAAAGGAAAAGCGATAAAAAGCTACCCCAGCGCATATACCTAATGAATACTTTCATTACCAAAGCTATATATTTCCATTGGTTGTAGAACCTAAATGAAAACATAAAATACAGAGACATTTTTGATTCTCTATTATCTGCGAAGAATTTCAGAAATGCCATTTTAAGGAAACAGAACTTTTATTTGTCATTTCTCAACGCCCGAAGTTTGAACTTTGAAGCCACATATCGTTTTGCAATTTTTAAGGTCGTGCTTATTGGCACATGTTATCGTAAAGTCGATCAAAAGCCCATCAAAGCCCGACCGACCGAACGCGTGATTGTGATTTGGCCATAATTGTTTCTTTTTTTGCAACCGTAGGCTTTGGAGGTTCGTTGACTTTAGGTTTTCGTTGCAAACGAGTCGTATCACGAATGTCACGGCTAATATTAAGACTTATATTTGAGTCTTTTCATTTATAGGTTTACGTTTTAACATGATTATTAAGCATCATAATACTCTCTTGCAAGAGAGTGAAATTATCATTAATTTTTTGTATGCACACTGCACACATCAAGTTGTATTGTCATACATTTTTCACATTTATAGAAAATGTTTTCTGTTTCAAATATTAATTGAGTATAATCAATGGACAAAAAATCAGTACATTCACTATGAGATAGTAAACTGCACAATCCACATGATATGTACTTATCACTGGTTATAGAGTTAAAACATTTGGTGCTAACAAAATTCATTTTAGAACACTTGAGCAATTGACTTAACAAGACGATAGCTAGTCTGACACGGATCGTGAATTCCTATTATATAAAAGCATTAAAAAAAACTATCTTATCTACCCTTATTTTGATTTTATTTCGTTCCTTAATTTGCGAGAGATATGATGATATTTAATGAACTACTAATTTCACTAGAATTTTTAATAAAAGTCAAAGAAAATCTATTACCGACTAATATCTTTGTGTAAATCGACAGATGGAAAAAATAATATTGACTTACATCCTAATCACATTTAAGCTACAAGATTAAACCAAATTAAACGCACTTATCATGTTAACTGACTTAGTAATGCACTAAAGATTTTCATCCCTTGTTAAACTTTTAGCATTTACGCAGAGATGGAGAGTGATTTATGCACTGTGATACATTGCTTTAATCAAATTGTTTTTTCTTGTCAGAGGGTGTTAATCAAAATGTATTTAAGTAGGTATTATGTTTTTTGTTTATACTTTCATATGGAAGGGTCTATTATTTTCACATGTATTAAAACTTCGCAAGGAAAACAAATCCTTCGTGTGAACAAATGAACCATTAACAAACAGTATCATTGCCATTGCAAACAATTTGTGTGTATCTTGCTTGTACATATGTTGATAATGTTGCTGGAAATCAATAAAATCAGGATAATGAACACAGCCATGTTTTCCATTGACGTGTAAGCGAAAAATAATCAGTTAATTTTAAAAGCAAAATGTCACTTAATTGACATAGAATTTTAAATTAGGTATTGTAAAAACCCAACTTTTGTATTACGCGTTAAAAAATGATCCCGCTGATAACTTTTACTTTCCTAATTTGTTTTGTTGAGTTATGCACAATATTAATTTTAAAAACTACCTTTGATGTTAAAATTTTTCTTTAAACATTTCTTTCGTCATTACAAACAAAACATTTCAGTACTTTCTTCAAAATTAACAAAGTATATACATTTTTGGTAGATTTCTGTACTAACTAGCTACTATTATATACAGTAAGGTCTCAGTTATTTCCTGAACTAATTTTTTTGATCAGGCAAAAGGATTATGCCCTACTAAAAATATATTTACAATCCAATTCTGCCATTAAACTGTGCCTCTTATACTACGTTTTCATTAGAGTTGAAATGAGGTAATTTGGCAAATTCCACTTTGAATGGACTCCATTTGGGTGTGTTCATAAAAGTTTTCCGTAATTTCCTTACGAATTTCTTGCAAATTTCGTTGAAATTACCTCATTTGGAAACTTGAATTTGTATGGGAAATGAGATGATTTTGAATTTAATTTGGAAATTTTATACGAAATTACCTCATTTGCTGTAATGAAAACGTAGTATTACATAAGAAAAGAAATAATTTTGAAAATATTTTCTATACATTTTTTTATTGCATAAATTTTGAATTATGTTTTTTAAAGGGATGATCATATAATAAAAATTAACAAGAAAATTAAGAATATCTGCAGTTGTTCGGGAGGAAAAAAAATACGTAAAAAGTTTATAAATTCCGTAAAAATTTCTATGTGAAGACTATATACGGATGAATGAACTAGGTAAAGTTTTTTTTTTATGGTCCATAAAGTTACTGTAGGCATAAACTTTTTATACAGGGGGTGTCTGATTTAAGCAAGAAGTGAGTTTTGGGAAATAACGGACACCCCAGTTAGCGTGCACAAGCTGTAAAAATTTACCTTTTCAGTCAAACGGAGTTTTTCTTATAAACACTGTATATTATAATATCTACGTTACGATGTTTGTCTGATTTAAAATTCTTTTGTCAATATTCTGCTTACAAAATTCTGCTTTATAAAATATTGCTTTCATAATTCTGCTTTTCAAAATATTCTTTAGAAAAAATTCTGCGAATAATAGTTAATTTCTTTTTATTAATTTTTGCAGAATTTTGTTATACAGTGTTCTACAATTTTAAAAATTAATAGAAATAATTTTATTATTATTAGTAATGTGTCGCTTAAAAGTGCTGGTTGCTCGGAGTCATGTAATTAAGTTTTTAAAATCTCAACAAAAAAGCCCTAATTTACTTTCAAAGCTGGATAGCAGATAGAGTCATAAAATGGAGAGTAGGTATATAAATAAAAAAAAGAAAAATAAAAATTAGAAAATAGACCTAAGAAAATAGCAAAAAATATACATATCTTAGTTTTTTTTCACTTATCATTATAATTTGTACCGACCGATATCTTGTTTAAAAAAATAAAATGAAATGTGATTTTGCCCTCCCCTAATCGAAATCCTGCGTACGCCCTTGGGTGCCATGCAATAAAGTCCATTCTTTTAACAATGCAACAAAAATTCGAAATATTTGAGCAAAAATATGCTTCCATGAATATTATATCTTGCAAATACAGGGTGAGGCAAATGGTATGAACCGTTTTTGACCGGCTGGCGCTCGGCCTGTGGTTGTGGTGGGAAAAGGGGAAGGGTTTGGACGGGAGAACAGCGTGGGTTTGCTGTTAGGACTTTTTTGAAAATGGCCATTCTGTTGTCGCCATGCAGAGAGCCTTCCGACAGCACTTCAATACCCCTGTTGGGGGAAACGTCCCTGGCGGTAATGCAATTAGACGTTGGGCTAGGACATTGGAAAATACTGGTTCAACAGCAACTCCTTCGACAGTTGGAAAACCCAGAACTGTAAGAACTCCTGAAAATGTCACTGTCACCGCTGAGCGCTATGTGACAATGTTTTAACCCGAGCTGGAAGAATTGAGTGAAGCAACTAATCTGGGAGACATCTGGTTCTAACAGGATGGGGCTACATGGCACACTGCTAGGATTTCAATGGCAAGATTGAGGCAAGTGTTCCCCAGCGCCTCGTCTCTTTGAGGGGTGACGTGGAGTGGCCTGCGCGCTCACCAGATTTGAGCATTTGTGATTTTTTTTATTTGGGGGTACATAAAGGAAAAAGTTTTTAAACTTCGTCCACATACCCTAAAAGAACTTAAGGACAGAATCATAGAGGAATTTACGGAAATACCCGCCGAAATGTGCAGAAGAGCGGTTGAAAAGAATTCGCCATCAAGAGTGCATCATTGCTCACGGTCGCCACCTACGTGATATCAACTTTAAAACTTAGGCCGTGTGTGAATTGAATTAAATTTGATCCCAAAATTAAATTTTGACACTATTGAGGTGAATATAAGAGTCAAAATTTAATGTGGTCCGGGGGCACATTAAATTTCTACTCAAAGATTAAATTTTGACGTTTCCCAGTTTGTTTTCATTCTTGTGTTATATTGTTTTTTTTTTTTTTTTTTTTTTTTTTTTAGCTTGCGTTTCTCTTTTCGAAATATTTACTAGTGTGCATTATAGAGATCAGAAGTACTTCGAATATAATTAAAAACGGTTTTTCTCGTAACCTCGTTCGATTTTTATTTAAAAAAAAGTAGTACGGCGGTGATTCTTTGTTAAATACAATAATTTACATATTAAGATTTTGTCACCTACTAAAAGAAATAACATAATTAACAAGTACATTCCTTGGAACTATTCTTTCTTCGAAAATCATCAACAACAGCAGTTCAATAGAGTGGAAACCGATGGAAGCCGATGGCCTCCCCTGTAAAACCCCTGCTTTATCTTCAAAATTTTAATCAATTCTCCCACAAACCGATCGATCCTGGTGGTGGAGACTTTTTCTTTAGTTCGAATGTTTGCCACAGAATTTGCTAGGTATCGTGATATACTGAACAATATTTGCAACACTAACCAAGTCAAACTGTGGGTTCCTGGACATAGCAATATAGGATGGAATGCCATAGCAAATGCACTGGCAAGGAAAGGGTGAATGAGACAGTATTAGCCAATTAGATACGGGACCAGACGTCCCGATCGGCATGATCAAAAAGAAAATAGACCTAATAACGAAAGAGCAAATCAATAACTCCTGGATATCCAGGAACTAAAATTAATGAAAAAGGAATCTCAATATATTTATCGCTGAGTAAAAGGAACACTAGAACCCTGATAGGTGTACTAACGGGACATTGTGACGTTGGCATAATGGCCTCTAGATTGGATGTTTACGCACCCGGTTTCTGTAGGACCTGTCAAGATGTTTGAAGAAATAGAAACCACTAAACACCTGGGCCTATTTCACCAAACACTTTTCACTTTGCAACTTTGCAAAAAAATAATTTCCTGCAAAGTAAAAGTGCAAAGTGTTTCACAAAATTTGCAAAGTGAAAAGACTTTTCACTTTTCAATTTTTCAGACTATTTTTGAAAAGTGAAAAGTAAAAGTGTTTCACCAATTTAAAAAAGAACTTTGCATTTAAATTCGTATTTTGCAAAGTTGCAAAGTAAAACTTGATCCAAATTGATACATTTGTATCAATTATGCATTTAAAAAAATCATTGACATTAACCCCTGTTCAATCTCTGTTCTGCAGAATTCGTCATTAGTGGTGTTATTAACACCGCATTAGGGGATGGTCGATATCTCGATATCATTATTGCAACTTAAAAATCGTCCTGCATCGAATATATTTGAGACGCTTCAGTCTGTTTACTAACCTCGATTTTTTATTGCACGAGCTGCACTGTTGATGATATATTTTCAAACATACGACTTAAGCAAACTGCATTGTACTCTAACTGGCCAGCTTACGTTTACAGCATATAAAGACCGATCTGGGCCACAAACCACCAAAGCATGCTTTCTATGCCTGCTGACAAAATGTTGTTTTCAGTATTGGTGAATTGTACCGTCAATACATCCCGCTACACAAAGAAATCCTCGAAGAGAATTTTTTGTCCAGCAAATGGTGTTTAGGAGAAGTTCATCAATGATTACGTTCGACGCTTGATGAACTACTCTGCAGCGAAATACTTTTCTTGTTCCGTGCACAGATGCAACACCTTGATATTGGGCTTTATTACCGACCAAATTTTATGCACACAAAAGTTGTTGGAAGTGACTTAAGCCCATATTCCTTTGACTGTCTAATTGGAGTTTATTGCCAATTAAAAAAAAAACTCTCTTTTGTCGAAAAATTATTTCCGACGTCGAAGATAATTCTTAACTTAACTACTCTTTGATTACTATTATTTATACTTCTTCGTTCTCAAAATGGTTATTTTTATTTTTTATTATTATTTTCCGACAACTTTTCATAAAAAACGCTTATTTGCAAATGAAAATTTTTCTTTGCATATTACTGAAAAACTTTTCAAAATTCGAAATACAATTTGCAAAGTTTATTTGTTTGGTAAAACGAAAAGTACAATATTTTTTTCAAATTAATAAAACTTTTCACTTTGCAGAAAAGAACTTTTCACTTTGAAAATTTGCGTTTGGTGAAACGTAATTTGCAAAGAGGAAAACTTTTCATTTTAATAATTTCCTCTTTGCAAATTTGCGTTTGGTGAAACGAATTTTGCAAAGTAAAAGTGAAAAGTTGCAAAGTGAAAAGTGTTTGGTGAAATAGGCCCCTGCTCTGCGACTGCCCAAACCTCCATATAAACCGCCTCCGTTACTTTGCAAACAGGTTTGTAGGAGAACTGGACGATTTAGTACAGGTCTCAATGGCAAACATGAGAAAATACATAGAAAGAACAGGCTGGTTCGTAAATAAACCAGTCTGTGCCAACCGACTGACCCAATTATTATAACAATGGTAAATTGTTTAGTTCAATTTATTTATCATTTCTTTTAAGGGTGAAAAATTTGTACAGCAAATTTTTTAAACCGTAGCATCAATACGCAAAACGAATACCCGCAAACTAATTTATCCGAAATATTTTTGACGTTGAGAGCCAATTCAGTTCAAAATTTTTCCAAATTTGTTTACATATGTTTAGAGAAGGAAAAGTGTTTTATTTATATGATTTATTTGTATCATAAAATATAGCCCAAGATTAAATGTGGGCTATTTATAGCCCAATTATGATGTGGCTGTCATACTGAAAATTTTGTCGGCAATTTTGGAAAAAGATAGCTCAATTTCCGATAAATAGCCCAATCTGGCAAGCCTGCATGTAGGTTGTATCGTTCATTGTCCTCTCGCTTCCTCGTGTATTAAGAAAGGCAAAAATTTTGCTTTTGGCTGCGAAATAAATTTTTCATAGAAGATAAGGTGTTTGATAACCAATGCGACTTGCATGATCATAAAATAATCTAAAAACAGGGCAACTAAGGCCATCTACATTAAAGAAGGGAACTAAAGTCGATGAAGACCATATTCTACATCTGTATATTTCTCTTGTCTCGATGAAGACCATATTCTACATCTGTATATTTCTCTTGTCTGTGGTGGAAATATACAGATGTAGAATATGGTCTTCATCGAGTTTAGTTCCCTTCTTTGATGTAGATGGTCTTAGTTGCCCTGTTTTTAGATTATTTTATGATCATGCAAAGCGCATTGGTTATCAAACACCTTATCTCCTATGAAAAATTTAAATCGCAGCCAAAAGCAAAATGTTTGCCTTTCTTAATACACGAGGAAGCGAGAGGACAATAAAGGATACAACCTACATGCAACAAGATACAAAAACAGATACGACAAACAACATCCATTGATCCATATCCAACTCTAGGGTGGTTTTTGTTTTCAGTATTTCTATTTCATGTGTCATGTCTTTTCTTTATTTAGTGCAAATCAAGTTTGGGGAGGGTAAGGTCGTGATGGTCGTGCAAATATTTTTTTCTTATATAATGTTTTTAAATTTAATAATCTTAAGTCTAGAAGGTGGCGAAAAAATAAAAAGTTTAATAACGTCTAAAGACTTAGAATAATTTTTGCCTTATTATTATCAAGCCTTTTGGCTTAAAATAATTTTTCAATTTTTTTTTATTTTTTTCCTTTTAACCAAAGATACCTTTAGTAATGATATAATCATTTTAATTAATAGAAAAATTCTAATAATAAATTCTATTAATATTTTATTTTTTGAATGTTCATTTTTGCCTTATAATTAAGCCTTTTGGCTTAAAATATTTTTCACTTTTTGAAAAAAAATTTTTAATCTTTTTTCTTTTTGTCAGACTGGCTAGATATAGTCTGTCATCAAAACGGATGAATTTTATTATTTTTTTTGTTTGAGGGAGGAGATTTAAAAAATGTACCTATCCTTTCGCTTAGCGCCACATTAAGAAATAAAATAAAAAAATAAATTTGATGGCACAACAGCTCATGAAGAACTAGGGCCTAGTGACTTACAACTCTCAACCATTCCTGTGTGCGTGTCTGCAGGAATGGAGGGGACCTACAGTTTATTGCCGAATCCGAACGGCTAACGAGCGGCACTTTTCTGTGACAGGAGATACTCTTGGAGGATTTGTCAATTCCTCGCAAGAGGCAGTAGCCGTTTTTCTTTTTTTTAAATAAATAGATGGCGAGGCTTGGGATCGAACCTTAGACCTCTGGCATGACAGTCCATCGCACTAACCATCACGCCACGGCTACTACCACATTAAGAAATGCAACATTTAAATACGGTATCTAATCCGTTCCGTACCTACTTCTGCTTTTTAGTTGCAAACATTCAAACAAAATTACATACTAAAAGAATAAAATATTTTAATAGTCTTAACTAGAAACATTGCAAACATTCAAACAAAATTACATACTAAAAGAATTGAATATTTTAATAGCCTTAACTAGAAACAAAATAAATCCGTATTGATGACGACCACACGAAATCTGCAAGTGCAAAACTATTCTGTCTGCCTATATATCCAGTCTGGAAAAGAAAACAAATTCGCATGAGCATCGACAACCTTAGCCTCTCAAAACTTGATTTATGTATGTATTTACATATATGTAGGATATATATAAATACATATATGTATATATGCATATATATTATTATGTAAATACGTGTATGTAAGGCGGGAAGGGGCATTTCTGAAAAATTGACTTAAAATGGAAAAAAAATTATTAAAAATTAAAGAAAGTACATACATGGTATGCTATAGCTTTGTTGAAAGATTCTTTGATTTGTTTTTTAAATCAATTTTTTTGACACCCTGCATGATACTTAATCTACAAGGTGATTAAGCTAAGGTGTGATAAAAAGGTAGAGCGTATTGGAGAGGGTGGTTTATTTCCTCCCGTTTAGATGGGAGGTGAACATTTCTGAAAAATTGACTTAAAACAGACAAAAATTAATAAATACCAACTGTTACAGTAACAATGCCATAATAACCTTTTTGTATATTATGCAAATATCTTATTTTATTATAGATATATTTTTGAATAAATCTGTTTTAGGGAATTTTGAAATATTAATTTTCAAACTTAAAATATTGAAAACAAAAATTCCAAACAGATTTTTTTTAATTTAACGTAATTAAGTACTGATTATGTATTCAAAATTCAATGCTATTATTAGTTTTTTGTCAAAAACAGTAAACCGGATACTAAAATGTCTTTCAGTTTTTGAGAAAATTAAAAGTAACGGGATGGGTAAATTTCTAAAATAATGGACTTAAAACAGAAAAAAAAAATTATTAACAAACAACGGTAATGGTTACAACAGCATGCTATACTTTTTGGTAAAGTCAGAAATCTCTGCCTTTATTTTGTTTTTAAATTAGGTTACTTTAGAAAACGATTTTTCAAAAATTAATTTTCAAACTTAAAGTTCTAAAAAAAAAATAAAAAATTGTGTTCAAACTAATTTTTTTTCAAAATTATATGTTATTAAGTAGTATTTTTGTTTTTAGAATTCCATGCTCCTATTAATTTATTTATTTATTTGAGAAAATGTAAAATAAGGAAATCTACTTTACTACTTAATTAGTAGAAATAGGATCATTGGAGCAACATATTAACGGATGAAAGTCGAATTTACGGAAACTTACTTTTGTTATTTTCAATTTTCTCAAAAACTTGTTTTTAGTGTTTGACTGGAAATTAATTGGAACATATCGAATATTAAAAACAAAAATACTACTTAATAATGTAAAATTTTGAACAAAATCAGTTCGAACACAATTTTTTAATTTTTTTCTTCAAAAATTCAAGTTTGAAAATTAATTTTTGAAATACCGTTCACTAAAACGACTTTATTCAAAAAAATCAGATATTTCTAGCTTTACAAAAAAGTATAACATACCGTTGTAACCGTTACCGTCGTTTTTTAATAATTATCTTCTCATTGGAAGTAATTGCAATCGGTCCGATTTGTGAAATTGAAACTTTTGAAATTTCTCGACGTTTCGAGGTCTTGAAATTTCTCGACGTTTCGAGGTCTCTGAAGTCGGATTACATTGTTTTTAGAGAGATGTCTGTGTACGTACGTTCGTATACGTTCGTAGGTTCGGAAGCTTTTTTTCGCCGACGATATCTCGAGAACGCATAAAGATAACGACTTCAAATAAATTTTATTTTACAGATAATAAAGGTGGAGAACAGTGTTGCCGCTGAGAAATTTGAAATGGTCTCAAAAAAAAGGGTCACGAGGAAAAAAAAGTCGCATTCACAAAATTTCGTAAAATATAGCTAAAAAATTCGTTTTTTTTTTTTAATTTTTAATCGGTGTCGAGAAACTTAAGTTAATTTCTTGATTTTATTTTTATTGATCAATAACTATATGTATTACCTACTTAATTTTGTATAGCTTGGCTAAGTTCCAAAATGTAGAAAATGTTTTGATACGGAAGTAATGCCAACATTTTTCATACGCATCAGCAACGCAAACTTGATGCTTGTAGAAATATTACATTGCTAAAGTCTTACGTTTCGGAATGCAAGAACAAAATTTAAATCGAAGCAGCTAAAAAGTTTTTGGATGCGCAGTTTGCGCAGTAAATGCGCATCTGATGAACTCTGGAACTCAGCCCTTCTTTTAATTTTGGGCTTTTTTTTTTAAGTAAATTTATATACAGTTGTAAAGGAAAATAAAAACGTCTTTCCTTTGTGAGTATATACCAATAAATCAGCCCCATAGGTATCTAATGAATTCCATCTTAATCAAAATTTTGTAACGAATCCAGACAAAAAACTATCAGATTCCATCACATTGAAAAATTCATACAAATTCCCATCGTGAACAAATTCACTGATATTTTTTTCGAGAATTATAAAAGTTGTATGTCGTACTGCATTTTACTATAATTTTTTTTATAAAAAAAATAAGTACCTTGTTATAGTTTGCGAATTGAACATGGCTTGCAATGCCGTATTTCAGTTAACGAATTGATTTTTCGTTGAAAATTCATTACTTTTAGACAAATCATTTCATTTCATCATTCATTTTTTTGCGACAAATATCAAAGTGAATAAATTTTTGTTTACAAAAAGAAAACAATAAATATATAGTCCAAGCAATTTTAGGTTCAGAAAAGTCGCAAAAATTTTAAAAAGGGTCAAAGAAGCCAATTTTTTAAAAAGTCGTCTCATGGTCGCATGTGGCTCAAAAAGGGGTCAAAATACAACTAAAGTCGCACAGCGGCAACATTGGTGGAGAAAGGATTTTCAGAAGAATTCAATTAGCGGTTTTTTATTACAGTAATTTAAAAAAAAAGTTGTAAAATGCCTTGTTTCTCGAATATCTGTAAAACAAATAATGCTATCGACTTCGGCCTGGTTTCATTCTATGCATAATGACGTAGTGAAAAATTGGTAATACTTAAAAAAAAAAAAAATACTTTATTAAAAAAAACATTAAAAATTAAAAAAAAAAATATCGAATATCCTGAAAACAAACAAAGATATTAACTTCGGGTTAATTATTTACTAAACAAAGTTATAGTTTATAATCGGCAGAGTTTGTAAAAAAATTCAATTAATAGTTTTTTTTTTCTAGGCCAAAAAAACTGCTAAAAATTATTACAAAATGTTTTTCGGCTCAAATATCTGGAGATCAACCAATGATATCAACTCCGAAATAATTTTAATCTACACATAATACCATAATAATTAATAATTGATAATGTTTGTAAAAAAATTCAATTGACGGTTTTTTTCTAGGTCGAAAAAACTGCAAAAGAAACTGCTAATAATTGTTGAAATTTTTCGTGTCGCATGTATTTAGAGCAAACAGCACATAAGTTTCTTCGAAGATTTTTAATTGGTAATTTTCTTATAAAAAATAACATCGGATGTTGTCGAGTTTCAAAGGGAACCAATGGGAAGTTATCAGTGTGGGTCAAACCTAGCTTCTTTTTTCTGTATTATTAGTGCTTAATAACGTAAAATTTAAATCCAAAAAGTTGAATTTTTTTTTAATTTTTTTTTCAAATTTTTAAGTTTGAAAATTAATGTTTCAAAAATTATTCTCGGCACGAGTAGGATAACCTTGGCGCCAAAAATTAATAACGGTTTTGTATAGATGGGCCAAAAACAAGTATATCTTACTATGGGAGGGGGGCCTATCTCACCCCATTTAGGAGGTAGGGGCAATCTTAGACAAAAATGACTTAAAATAAAATACAAATAAAAACAACGACAACACTTATAATAAAATACTATACCCGTTTTTAAAGCCAGAAACCTGTTCTTTAATTTAATTATTTAAATCAATAGTTTTCAAAACATTCACATGCAAACTCAAAATTTCGATTAAAAAAAAAAAAGTTTTGACATATTTTTTTTAAAAATTTTGAAATGAAATGCCAAATTGTATTTTTGTGGAAAATGCATATATGAATTCTAAATCGAACACAAAAAACCGAATGGTTTAATGACTACCCAAGTAACATTTTTGCTCTCATAAGACGCTCCAAAAGCTTTATGAGACTTAGTTAAGGGAGCTAAATTCACTCTTGAAGAGAACTTCAAGACTGTTATCAGACTGTTAAAAGCCTTAAATGGCCCAGTTATGGGAGGCTCTTCATACTTATAGCAGTATATTTATTCTTCTTATGGGATGACAGACGCCACTTTGTAAAGCTGCTTAACTCTTGATAAGAGTGTATAAAACTTTCACGTTTTATATATCTTTTTTGTGTGTGTGTGCGTCATGTTCTCCTATCAAAAAAAATGATGTGTTTTTCGATGCGAGTATTCATCGGTAAAGTAAACTGACAAATATTAATTGTGATAATTGTGGCATAATGTAAACTAAAATCATGTTGCAATTAAAATTTTATCTACTAATTTGCACATTTTACTTCGAAAAATAACAACGCGCTTTGAAAAAATTCGTATTTAAATATTTTTTTTTCTAACTTTTATTAGAAAAGGGGTTACCATGAGCACTTTTTTGTTTGTAAAAAAAATTTGTTTGTAAAAAAACGTTTATGCTTGATTTACAGGACATACAACATTTTATTATTTTTTTTGTCGTTACTGTTATTATTACTATTTATAACAAAAAAATGTAGGTATGAAGAGGTACGGTTTGTCAGATGTTTTTGTGGCATTTATGATTTAATCGTTTGAGTTTTTTGAAATATTATGCCAACAAGACAAGAACAACTGGCTTTCAATATTGCAATTTCAGGTTCACTGAATTCTGTATGCAACTAACATTTCCAAACACCTTTTAAATATAAAACTATAACCATCATTGTGTGTTTATATAGCGTGCACATAATTATCTGCACATAATACATTTTTAAGATTTTAGTCACAATAGAAAACCAAAAAATATTTTAATGTTACGGTAAACCTAAAAATAAAGAGAACACTTTTTATTCGTATTGAAATATGGCTGCTGTTCACCGATATTTTAACTCTTGGTTTAACGTCTTTATGGGACCATTGTTATATTTACACAGTAAGTAAGAGAACGAGAAGACAAAACACTTCTTATGGACATTCAAATGCTCTTATGAGACTTCAGTTTGATGTTTAGCGAGCAATCGAAACACTTCTTATGAGAATTCAAATGCTGTTATGGGACTACGAAAAACAAATATCTGCAGCGCGTTCTTTTTTTTTATACATTCTAACTATTGTTGATGTATGAAAAAAAATCGTTAATTGTGTTAGAAGATTTCTATTTTAAAACAATGAAAATACATTATGACATCATAATTTTTGGAAGTAAATTAAGTTTGGTATTAGTTGAATCCCTTGTGAAAATACAAATGATGAGAACAACTAACGCAACAGCATTTTAAGATATCATGCAAATTATTTGATACTCATACCCATGGTGTTTACTATTAGTACAATGAACCAAGTTTCGCAAACCCTCTCTTTATACTTACACCAAATCAAAAAATCGATCCAAATTAATGAACTTGACACTTGTTTCTGGCTGATAGCGTATCCGATAGAAACATGAACAGAAGCAAACTTTCTTTGGAAAAAGAACGCACTTCTGTTTTTTGTATAATTCAATTAAAACAGCAGTTCGATTGGCACTTAAAAACTTTAGCTCCCATTCGGCTCTTGAACTCTTATTTATGTGTTGTTATGGGATTCTAAAGGCTAAAAATGACGTTTAGCGTTGTAGTTTCATAACGAGAAAATTAAAAGACTTAAATTGATCTAGATATAGGATTTAAGTACTTTGACATTTGAAAAATGCTAATCTCTTATAATAAAATTGTTATTAGATGAATATGAGTATTATAACAAGATCTCAATCCTTAAGTATAGATATGAGATAAAAAAGAGTCTTATGGGAGTTTTTTTCAGATTTCAAGAGCTAAGCTCTGGAGAGTTTGTTAGTTGGTTACTAGTTGTTGAAAAAATTATATTTATATTTAAATTAAATTAAATAATTTAATTTAAATATAAAAATTTAATTTAAATATAGGATTGAAGAACAGATTTCTGGCTTTCAAACCCGGTATAGGACTACCGTTTTTTTTTTAATAATTTTGTTTTCATTTTAAGTCATTTCGTTCTAAAGTTGCCTCTACCGCCCAAACGGGAAGAGATAGACACCTTCCTCTCCCGTAGGAAAAAGTGCTTGTTTTTGGCCCCTCTACGGAAAACTGTTATCAATTTTTGGCGCCAAAGTTATCGTATATCCCCTTATTCTCTAAAAGAGATTTATTAAAAAAATAAATAAAAGAAGAGATTTCTGTTTAAAAAAAATATTAATAACGCGTGGAACTAGAAGCACTGAACTGAATTAATTTCCACTGTACATTAACTCCTAAATATTTTTCAAATAAACCGTTTTCAAAATATTCTTTCATTAAATGTCTTTTCCTTCCCTAATATAGATACGTAGGTAGATAGATACTCACTCAGTAAAAATTTTTGAATACCTAATCGATACCCTATCGACATTTTTTTAAACAAATTAACCTATCATTTAGCGAAACCGGTAACGGTAAATCAATAATATACTACCTACTTATATCTACCTAACTTTACCTTCCTAATACCTATTACAAATTGCTTTTTCTGTTCTTTCCAACCATTTAGAGAAATATTATGCACCTAGGTTAGGTAGGTACCTACCTAAAAATAGAAAAATCATTTTTTATTCACTAAAATAATTTTATAAATCTACCATTACAACTAAAAAAATTAGAAAATGGACTTCGCTTCTTTTATTTCTATTGATTATCAAAAAATCCCATAAAATTGGCCGGTCAAATATAATTACCTATCAAATACCTACTATTTAATTTTACTCTACTCACCCTTTCTTAATTCATTCGAGCGTTTTGATTTTTGTAATCAAATTTAACCTTGAAATTTAACTATCAAAGAACGTCAACAAAAACATTCACTTCAAAAACTAAAATGGGTATCTTCTGAAATTTAAAAGAAAAACAATCCATAAGATATCAAAATGTCTAGTGCTTCGTTTTCCGTCTAGTAACACGAAAACAAATGTTTCCAACCCCCGAGGATCGTCGGATCATCGCCTCAGCGCAGCCATCAAGCATTTAAGCAAAATAAGGTTGCGATGCGGTTGCATTTTTAATATTTCATACTATGCCGAAGTATGACGCCTGGGTTTGTTTGGTCATCATACGAGGTATTGTATTGGGTATGCTAGCTTTCCAATTTGGTATGCTAGTTTGTAATTTTTTCTTGAACATGCTTTTGTTCTATCATTCTACATCTGTATACTTCTCTTGTCTGTGACCGGATTCAGTAAAACCTTTTCAAATTTAAATTATCTAATTTTTGGTTTTGAATAACTCCTAAAAGTATGCTCTAACTTTTTGCAAATTTTAAATTATTAAGTTTTTCCCGTTAAGTTCTTTTTTTTGTGTGGATGTAGTTCTCTCACTTGTTGGTGAATACTTGTTTTGATTGGATTGATTAGAGATGATGTATAAGCCGTAGCCGTCCAGGAGGTGCACCGCTTCGATGGGATGATTAGAGATAAGCTTTTCTCTCTTTTGGCATGGATTACATCATTGAATAAATACAAATTATTCAATGATTACATGTCTTTCTCGGATGGTTGGGTGTGATGTAGCTAACAGAGGACCGTCACGAAAACATGTACCGCTCGCGCCCTACTGCTAAATGACTGTTTGCACTACAGATATCCTACATATACCAATCGATAGTTAAAGATTGCACGAAGATTATAGCTATCGCATAGTTTCAGGTCTGGCGTCATAGCGTTTGGGGTAAATTGCAGCTAAATTAGGAGTACTCAAATTAATTTGAGCTCAATTTATTCGGATATATAAGTGCCACTGACGTCATTGATATCTCATTCAAAAGGGTTTGAAAATGCTCTATTTCTAACATATAAACCATAAATATACTCTGACAAATTTAAAAGATACAGTCCTTCGAAACTGAGAATTTACGTCATGCCGCGAAATAAGATGAAATAAATATGTCTAAATCTGACACAGAACTGTATAGTATAACATCAACCTATAGTCCATTATTTATCATTGATTTAAAGACCTTAATCATGAAAATATGACCAGTAGAACTCAAGTTATGCGTCTCTAAAGCTAACCATATGAGAGTAAAATTTTCTTAAAATAGCCTCACCCTGCGAAAAAAGAAGTCCAAATCAACAACAAAACTGTTTTACTATAACATAAATTTAGTTGACGTCAACTTAGCAAGTCAACTCTTTCAAAAACATAGATAAACGGTCCAAGAGCGGATATACACTTGTCAAAACAATTAAGGGAACAAAAAAATCACTTTTTTTTAGTGTTTTTCGAAGAGCTGTATCTCTGTAAAAAGGGGTCGTACTGAGATGAAACAAAAAGCATTCTGAAGCTTTATCCTTTTTGTATTGAGAAATTTTCGCAAATGATTTTTTTAAGATACAGTTATTGCGCAATCATAAGAAGCAGTACGACCCAAAAATTTAAATTTTTTTTCTTTTTTTTGAACATTGTCATTTTCTTTGAAAATTTTTTTTTAAGCCAATTTAATATTTTTTTTTCAATAACTTGTTTATTCAGCTTTAAGGGCATCTTTTTTCGTCACTGTACAAATTTTTTTCAGAAGAATATCTGGCTTTGAATGAAAAAACAGAATTTTGACTTTGACTACCGATATCTTCTAACGCAAAACTGTGGAAAAAGTGGGCAGAAATTGTTGTTTTCGTTTCCATTGAACTGAAATTTTAGAATTTACCGGTAAATCCTAGAATTTCCCAGCACCATATTGGTAAATACCTATCGTTTTGTTTTGTTTTCATAATTCACTTCGGACTTTTACCATCATATATTTTGGTAAATTTCAGTTTTTACTTCAGAGACATGGAAAATATTGAAATTTGTTTCTGTAAAGTTGAAATTCATACCCGAGTGCAAAATGCAATCTCAGCAAACTCCGCAAAAAAACAACAACATTTACGGTATTGATGATAGTGCACAGCGGAATAAAAGATTGCATTATGATGTTTCTCACTCGCCGGATTTACAATAATTAGACTGTATGACAAGTTATAATAAAAAAAACACACCAGTAGGAAGCATGGAAGTAGGTGAAATTCAAAATCTGGTAGCAGGCATAGTGGCAGCTGTACTGGTTTCCAAAATAAAGGATATACCTACAAAAACTGACATACAGGGTATTAGTTCTGACCTACGTAAACTTCAGAGTAGCAATCTAGCACTCCAAACCCAATTAAAAGAAGTGGAAGCTCGTTGTAACTCCTTAGAACGCCAAGTGGAGTTCTTACGAGTAGAACAAAAATCTAATGAAAGAAATATTGTAATGCATTTGGCAACGACTGAGGGTATGAATATGGTAGAAAAAACGAAAGATATTTGTGTATCTTCTGCAAACAAGAGATCCGAGCGCAATAGCGACAACGAGGCTCATAAAAACTAAAAACAATAAAACTTCAAACGTTTTGACACTGGATCAAAGGGATGACGTGTCTCGTATTTTGTCAGCGAACTCTAAGCTACGAACCACCGGAGTCTCTATGCATCGGGACTATCCAGCTGCCTCCCGGCTTAGAAGGAAACGTTTTAAGAGTCTCAAAGCAGATATACACAAAAAGAACAACACGATTAAAACAGAAATTCGAGGACAAACATTAGGTTTGTTTGGTTACTGAAACTTCGTACGAATTCGTACGACGTCGCACAACTTTTCACAAATTCCTGTTTGTTAACTCAAAAAAGTTGCAGAAAGTAGCAAGAAGAGAGCACAGCGAGAGAGTAAGAAATTTCCCCTCCTAGCAACTTTCTGCTACAGAAATTTCTTGTTGCAAGAAGTTTAACAACTACTGTCAAAATCCGTAACTGCCCTTTTATGTTCGTTTTTTTTTTTTTTTAATTTAATGCGGACAAAGTTTGTAATTGTCAATATATAAATATTATTTGAAATTATATTTATAATATATATTTGTTGTTTTATTAAAAGAAATTTTATTAAATGCCGAGTTGTAAAAAATACTCTTCATTTTAATAAAGAAAATAATACAAAAATATGATTATGACGTCACAAAAATTCAAAGATGGCGCCTAGGGTGTATCTAATGAGCATACCTTCGTTGTTCTGTCTTGTTTATTGTGGGCTGCTGCAACTAACGTTTGACGTTTCAAACACAAAGTGCAACAAGGCGTTTGTTAACTTTGTGGCAGGTTTTACTCTCTTTGAGAGAATTTTTCTCTTCTTTCAAAAATTTGACAGATTTTCAACTTTGTGCTACAAAACAAACCAAACAGACCTTTTAATTGTAAACGAAAAAGCATTTTATTATGACAGCAAGAATTGTTTGCGATGTGGTGACGAATGTGAAATGACAGTACTTCAAGAGATGGTAGGTGCAGGTGACAGATCATCGGGAGTCGTTCCGGGTGTTTACATAAATGATCCTACCAGCAGTACATCACGTTACGTTACGGAGAATAATCAAAGTATTTAATTGTAATGCCGTCTGCCACAGTAGTATAAAAAAATCTTCCAATAGTACTTTTTTAAGCTCTGAAATATATGAAATTTTATCTTATAATGTTTCAGGTTTGAGTAATAAGTCCATATTTAATGATTTTTTTAATTTTGTAATTCAATTTGATATTTTTTTTCTAAATAAAACTTATCTTACGGATATCACTACGATTAACTACGAAGGTATTTTTTCTAAATTTCAAATTCAATCATTGCCAGCTATACGAACACATGCAAGAGGAAGAGCAAGTGGAGGACTTCTTTTTGGATTGAGAAAAGATTTTGGGAGCTGTAAATGTTCTTTTGAGACATATGGGGGTACGATTTTTGTTGTCTTGTACGTAGATGGGAAAAAATTTCGTATACTTCCAACGTACCTTAATTGTAACCATTGGGACACAGACTTCGAAAAATTGAAGGAGGTATTGATATGTGTTGCTAGTGAAAACGTTAGTACACTGCTTATCGGTGACCTTAACGCAAGAGTTGGTAATGTAGCAGGAGCAGAAAACGAGTTAGTTAGCAATTCCAAAGACGCAACAACTAAACCACCTCGACGCCAGCGGGCGAACTGTCGATTTTGACCAAAATAAAAACGCTATCCGATGTATTTCTAATTGCACATTTCATTTATGCAAATAAAAAAAATTGCACACCCCCCCTTTTTTTTAAAAAAATATAAACAATTTTCACTTTGTATGCAATTTTCAAATGGCTATATCTCGGTAACCAAGTTGAATTTCGAAATGCACAGGGGCTTAAAAAATTGCACATTTGGAGATTCAATTTGCACACCAAAAATTTTAATTTGCACACCTCTCATTAATTAATAAATCAACAATTAAAATTTTGGTAATAAGCTGCATAATTAAAATCCGTATTATAACAAAATAAACACTGAATTCTATTGTTAGCAATAGCGTGTTGGTAAAGTGCCCGGCCGGTACACGAGGGGTCGCAAGTTCAACTCCCACAAATTTCTTTTTTTTTTTTTCACTTATAATTTGTTCTTTATTATTAAACAAAAAAAGAAAATTGATTAAGTTCAAATTGAACATTTTACTAACAAAAAAAAAATCTCGTCGATTTAAAACAAAAAAATTAATTGACTAAAAAAACAAACAAAAATTTAATTTCCATGCATCACTAAAATGAAAATATTTCAGTAACCAAATCGAATTTTGAACTTTTCAAAATTTCTAAAAATCAACAATGCCCAAATCTAATTTGCACACCAAAAATCTGAATTTGCACACCTCTGGTTAATTTTTAAACCAATGAATAAAAAGTGCTTAAAACATACAAAAATGCACTTTGCCATGTCTGACTAAAATTTAAATATTTCAGTAACCAAATCTAATTTTGAACTTTTCAAAACTTCTAAAAATCAACAATGCCCAAATCTAATTTGCACACCAAAAATTTGTATTTGCACACCTCTGGTTAATTTTTAAACCAATGATTAAAAAGTGCTTAAAACATACAAAAATGCACTTTGCCATGTCTGACTAAAATTGAAATATTTCAGTAACCAAATCGAATTTTGAACTTTTCAAAATTTTTAAAAATCAACAATGCCCAAATCTAATTTGCACACCAAAAATTTGAATTTGCACACTTCTGGTTAATTTTTAAACCAATGAATAAAAAGTGCTTAAAACATACAAAAATGCACTTTGCCATGTCTGACTAAAATTGAAATATTTCAGTAACCAAATCGAATTTTGAACTTTTCAAAATTTTTAAAAATCAACAATGCCCAAATCTAATTTGCACACCAAAAATTTGAATTTGCACACCTCTGGTTAATTTTTAAACCAATGAATAAAAAGTGCTTAAAACATACAAAAATGCACTTTGCCATGTCTGACTAAAATTGAAATATTTCAGTAACCAAATCGAATTTTGAACTTTTCGAAATTTCTAAAAATCAACAATGCCCAAATCTAATTTGCACATCAAAAATTTGAATTTGCACACCTCTGGTTAATTTTTAAACCAATGATTAAAAAGTGCTTAAAACATACAAAAATGCACTTTGCCATGTCTGACTAAAATTTAAATATTTCAGTAACCAAATCGAATTTTGAACTTTTCAAAACTTCTAAAAATCAACAATGCCCAAATCTAATTTGCACACCAAAAATCTGAATTTGCACACCTCTGGTTAATTTTTAAACCAATGAATAAAAAGTGCTTAAAACATACAAAAATGCACTTTGCCATGTCTAACTAAAATTGAAATATTTCAGTAACCAAATCGAATTTTGAACTTTTCAAAATTTCTGAAAATCAACAATGCCCAAATCTAATTTGCACACCAAAAATTTGAATTTGCACATCTCTGGTTATTTAATAAATGAATGAATAAAAAAGCACTAAAAACATACAAAAATGCACTTTGCCGCTGTCTGACTAAAATGAAAATATTTTACTAACGAAGTCGAATGTTGAATTTTTGAAAATTTCTAAACATTAACAATGCCCAAATCAAATTTGCACATTAAAAAACTTCAATTTGCCTACCTCTGGCTATTAAAAAAATAATGATTAAAAAATCATTAAAACATACCCAAATGCACTTGCCATGTCTGACCAAAAAATATATATACGGGGTGATTCACCTAAGGTGTGACAAAAAGCTAGAGCGTTTAGGTTGGATCGATGTTAGAAAAAAATCTCATGTGATGGGGGGGTCTATTTTCCCCGTTTAGCCGGGAGGGGAATTTTCTAAAAAATTGACTTAAAACAGAAAAAATATTCTCAAAAAACAACGGCTACACTTACAGTGCCAAGAGATACCTTTTCGTAGATTTATAGATCTCTTACTTTATTTACTATCAAATCAAATTTTTTTGGGAATAGTTTTTAAAATATTAATTTTCAAACTCAAAATTTTGAAAAAAAAAATTTTAGTCAGGCATGGCAAAGTGCATTTTTGTATGTTTTAAGCACTTTTTAATCATTGGTTTAAAAATTAACCAGAGGTGTGCAAATTCAAATTTTTGGTGTGCAAATTAGATTTGGGTATTGTTGATTTTTAAAAATTTTGAAAAGTTCAAAATTCGATTTGGTTACTGAAATATTTCAATTTTAGTCAGACATGGCAAAGTGCATTTTTGTATGTTTTAAGCACTTTTTATTCATTGGTTTAAAAATTAACCAGAGGTGTGCAAATTCAGATTTTTGGAGTGCAAATTAGATTTGGGCATTGTTGATTTTTAGAAATTTTGAAAAGTTCAAAATTCGATTTGGTTACTGAAATATTTCAATTTTAGTCAGACATGGCAAAGTGCATTTTTGTATGTTTTAAGCACTTTTTAATCATTGGTTTAAAAATTAACCAGAGGTGTGCAAATTCAAATTTTTGATGTGCAAATTAGATTTGGGCATTGTTGATTTTTAGAAATTTTGAAAAGTTCAAAATTCGATTTGGTTACTGAAATATTTCAATTTTAGTCAGACATGGCAAAGTGCATTTTTGTATGTTTTAAGCACTTTTTATTCATTGGTTTAAAAATTAACCAGAGGTGTGCAAATTCAAATTTTTGGTGTGCAAATTAGATTTGGGCATTGTTGATTTTTAAAAATTTTGAAAAGTTCAAAATTCGATTTGGTTACTGAAATATTTCAATTTTAGTCAGACATGGCAAAGTGCATTTTTGTATGTTTTAAGCACTTTTTATTCATTGGTTTAAAAATTAACCAGAGGTGTGCAAATTCAAATTTTTGGTGTGCAAATTAGATTTGGGCATTGTTGATTTTTAAAAATTTTGAAAAGTTCAAAATTCGATTTGGTTACTGAAATATTTCAATTTTAGTCAGACATGGCAAAGTGCATTTTTGTATGTTTAAAGCACTTTTTAATCATTGGTTTAAAAATTAACCAGAGGTGTGCAAATACAAATTTTTGGTGTGCAAATTAGATTTGGGCATTGTTGATTTTTAGAAGTTTTGAAAAGTTCAAAATTAGATTTGGTTACTGAAATATTTAAATTTTAGTCAGACATGGCAAAGTGCATTTTTGTGTGTTTTAAGCACTTTTTATTCATTGGTTTAAAAATTAACCAGAGGTGTGCAAATTCAGATTTTTGATGTGCAAATTAGATTTGGGCATTGTTGATTTTTAGAAATTTTGAAAAGTTCAAAATTCGATTTGGTTACTGAAATATTTCAATTTTAGTCAGACATGGCAAAGTGCATTTTTGTATGTTTTAAGCACTTTTTAATCATTGGTTTAAAAATTAACCAGAGGTGTGCAAATTCAAATTTTTGGTGTGCAAATTAGATTTGGGCATTGTTGATTTTTAAAAATTTTGAAAAGTTCAAAATTCGATTTGGTTACTGAAATATTTCAATTTTAGTCAGACATGGCAAAGTGCATTTTTGTATGTTTTAAGCACTTTTTAATCATTGGTTTAAAAATTAACCAGAGGTGTGCAAATACAAAGTTTTGGTGTGCAAATTAGATTTGGGCATTGTTGATTTTTAGAAGTTTTGAAAAGTTCAAAATTCGATTTGGTTACTGAAATATTTAAATTTTAGTCAGACATGGCAAAGTGCATTTTTGTATGTTTTAAGCACTTTTTATTCATTGGTTTAAAAATTAACCAGAGGTGTGCAAATTCAGATTTTTGGTGTGCAAATTAGATTTGGGCATTGTTGATTTTTAGAAATTTTGAAAAGTTCAAAATTCGATTTGGTTACTGAAATATTTCAATTTTAGTCAGACATGGCAAAGTGCATTTTTGTATGTTTTAAGCACTTTTTAATCATTGGTTTAAAAATAAACCAGAGGTGTGCAAATTGGTTACTGAAATATTTTCATTTTAGTGATGCATGGAAATTAAATTTTTGTTTGTTTTTTTAGTCAATTAATTTTTTGGTTTTAAATCGACGAGATTTTTTTTTTGTTAGTAAAATGTTCAATTTGAACTTAATCAATTTTCTTTTTTTGTTTAATAATAAAGAACAAATTATAAGTGAAAAAAAAAAAAAAAGAAATTTGTGGGAGTTGAACTTGCGACCCCTCGTGTACCGGCCGGGCACTTTACCAACACGCTGTTGCTAACAATAGATTTCAGTGTTTATTTTGTTATAATACGGATTTTAATTATGCAGCTTATTACCAAAATTTTAATTGTTGATTTATTAATTAATGAGAGGTGTGCAAATTAAAATTTTTGGTGTGCAAATTGAATCTCCAAATGTGCAATTTTTTAAGCCCCTGTGCATTTCGAAATTCCACTTGGTTACCGAGATATAGCCATTTGAAAATTGCATACAAAGTGAAAATTGTTTATATTTTTTTAAAAAAAAGGGGGGGTGTGCAATTTTTTTTATTTGCATAAATTAAATGTGCAATTAGAAATACATCGGATAGCGTTTTTATTTTGGTCAAAATCGACAGTTCGCCCGCTGGCGTCGAGGTGGTAACAACTAATGTAAGAGGAAACAAACTTTTGGAGCTCTGTAACTCAGTTGGCTTACGTCTACAAAATGGAAGCAGTGAAGGAGACAGATCCGGTGAGTTTACATTTGTCGGGCGACAAGGAACCTCAGTCATTGACTATTGTTTTTTGGAAGGAGAATGGGACAATTATGTCACAGATTTCGAAGTGGATCAAGTTCCCTTTTCTGACCACATGCCAATCGTCGTTAGCTTTGGGGTCAACAAAATGGAGAAAGAGACGAATGTAACGATGGCACTCTTACCAAAAATTGTGTGGAATATCATAAAAGCACCCATTTACAGAAGTAATTTAGAAGCTCGGCTTTATCATCAAGAAGTCACTAACATTGGACAGTTAGAAGATATCATGAAGCAAGCGTACCCTCAACTTAACAGTACTAACAGGAAATCACCGAATTACAAAAAACTCTGGTTTGATAAAAGGAAGCAAGAGACGCGTCCAATTTTTGGCTTAAACAATTTCGCAAAACCAATGAAACTGCAGCAAAAAATTTGTATCTTGAAGCAAACAAAAAATTTAAAGTTCTGGTCAGAGAAAAGAAGAAAAAATTTTATGAGTCTGAAGCTCGAAAATTGGCTCTAAGTAAAAATAGCTCTGAGTTCTGGAATCTAGCTCGAAAACTTAATGAAGGGAGATATGTTATTAAAGGGATCTAAGTCCGCATGTACTGCAAGTATACTTCGAGAAGCTCCTAAATCCTTCAACGTTACACCCAGTACAATATCAGTACGCGGTGCCCAATTTTAGTGATGACACCTTGGACGCACCCTTCACGCTCCAAGATATAATAGTAGCTATGGAAGGATTAAAAGGCGGGAAGGCGGCTGGCTCGGATAGGATACCTTCCGAATTTTACCAGTATGGGACTATTGGCCTAAGTAGAACACTCACTTTCCTGTTAGGCCCATCGCCCATTAGACTTTTAGTTGCGAAACTTTTAGTTGCGCAACTTTTTGTTGCTCGGAGTTGCCGGCAATAATAAATAAAAATAAAAAATTATTTAACCTGTTAATCCGATATGTACACAGAGAATATGTCAACAAGGAGAGATACTTTTTAAGAAATAAAAGATGGATGGGATTTTTGTTGTTGTGCTCTTCTTTTCTTATGGCTGTTCTCTGCATTTTATATAGATTAACTCATACCCAGAGCCAAATTTCAAGAACAGAAATTCTTTTTAACCGTACTACACGAATGCGAATTGCTTTAAGCTGACCATACGCGATAGAGCCAAATGGCTCGTCCAAGCCAAATTGCATCATGTGAATGAATTCGACCGAGCCATTTGGACATTTGGCATGTTATAAATCCACCAGTCCAATTGGCACCGAGCCATTTGGCTCTATCGTGTATGGCCAGCTTTACTATACTCCATTTTCCCCTTTCGTAATATTTTTATATTATTTATTTACACATTACCACAACAAATGGTAATGGATCGGTAATGGACAAATCGCGGAGAATGAAAATCTACCGAAGGTATAAATTTATTTATTAATATTTTACTTAACATCCTGAACGAAGTCAAAGAATGTTTAAAATTAATTTATTATAAGAGGTGAATTATGATTTATTTTAAAAAGAATGGCCCAAAATTTCTGTTGATTTGATATGATGTTTAGGCATTTTTAGTATGATTCTAGGTTAAAAACAGGATTTTCTAAATTTTAAGCGCAAGAATCGTTTTATATTTTTAACATTTTACTAAAGTAAAAATTGCCAAATGCCTGTTTTATCTTTTTTTTCATCTTGTTAGTATCATACTAACTCGAAATGTCAGTTTGACAATTACAAATGTGAAAATAGCGTTAGCTGTCACTGTGTTTCAGTGAGTTTGATAGGAAATTAGGTAGTATGATACTATTTAAAAAATGTTTAAAACTAATAAAATTTTAGTAAAGAGCCTCAAATTTAGAAAATTGTTCAGTAAAATTGTGATAATACCTTAATATTAGGCTGTTTAAAATTTTGCGATATTGTTTTTAATGTATTTTTTTTTCTTCGCTGAAAAATCATTTTCAGTAGGTAAACTTTTCCTCAGTTGAGACAAAAAATGTAGAAGTAAGTAATTGTTCACAATAAACATTTAGGTAAAATTAAGGCAGAAAAAACATGGTGGTTTTTTTTTCTTCCAGTACAAAAATGGTGGGATTTTTTGTCAAATATGGTGGGATTTTAAAAATCTCATCTGGCATCACTGTATGCACATTCCCATAAATATACGTGTTAAATGAACCTCATATAAGAAAAGCGTTTATAAGAAAAACACTGATATAAGAAAATTATTCTGATACAAAATCTCATTCACTACATGAAAAATTAAACTTTTATAAGAAAATTTTCCCGTGTAAACTTCTAAATGATGAGCCGTGTAACTTTCCCGAATTTCTGAGCCCACACTTATTGAATTTCCAAAGAAGTGACAGATTGAAGATCGGCGAGAAATAAAAAAGCCCATACATGACATTTCTTACAGGCATTTTTATTTATATAAGAAATTTTCTTTCTTATTTAAATTTTATTTATATAAGAAATATTCTTTCTTATATACAAATTTTTATATAAGAAAACACGGATATAAGATAGGAATTCCTTGGATTTTTGAGTTTCTTATATCCGTCATTTACTGTAGTTGATAATCGGTAGTAAAAACATTCAATTGACGGTTTTTTTTTTGGCCTATGGCTCGAATGTCTAGAGAATAACCGATGATATCAACTCCGGGATTATTTTACTCTACACACAATGCCACAATTATTAATTAATAAGGTTTGTAAAAAAATTCAATTGACGATTTTTTTAGGCCAAAAAATGCAAAAAATTGCTAAAAATTGTTAAAAAAGTTTTTCGGCTCGAATGTCTCGATTAATTTTTGGCTACAAACAATACCATAATTAGTAATTGATAGGTAAGCTTTGTTAAAAAAAAATCAATTGAATTGACGGTTTTTTTTTTTGTCTAAACCAAAGAAACTTCTAAAAAATTTCGAAATTTTTCGCATCGCATATATTTAGAGCAAATAGCCCAACTTTCTTCCCTTGATTGCACAACTGATGTATTTTTAAGATTTTTTATTGGTAATTTTCGTATAAAAACTAACATCTTTTCGGAATTTTATTTTTTTTTAGTTTTCATCAACTTCGGCTTCATCTTTAGTCCTTTTGGTAGAATTTCGTCTTAACATTGTTTGGAATCCATTCGACGAAGTAGCTGCTGTTCTTGTTTCGGGTGTTTAGCATTTGCTCATCGACTTATTTCATTTGCGTCCACGGAAGATGGCAGCAACAGTCAGATAACGTTCTTGTCGCAGGCAGCCATCATGTTCCTGGCATCGAACTTTTTTGTGTCAACTTAGGTACAGTCAATGCACGGTATTTTTGGGAATTCCTTGATGTCAATGGAGCAAAGCCGGTCATGAAGAAGTGCAAACATGGGAAAGGTACCATGTTGGCAGCCAACGGAGAACGGTGGCGTTCAGCTGGCCTGGGAAACGAAGGCAGGTGGTTGTGGTTACTTCGGAGATAGTCAGCGACACCAAGTTGTTCAAATCACCCTAGGTAGCTGTGGTCAGCTTCCAGGTCCTAAAGCAGATATCGTAGAGAGCTTCGTTATCAATGCAGTAGGTTTCGTTTGTGTTTTCAACATGCTGATGTACCGAGAGTGTGGCATTGTAGGGTTCAAAAACGGTGTCTGATACTTTTGGTGATGGTACAACACATACTGATAATTTTGTCGGCGTATTCTTAGCGGATTTTTGAGATTGAAAGGATACCCACACCGGATCCGGTACCACCTCCCAATCAGTGTGTAAGCTGAAATCCCTGCAGGCAATCACATGACTCGCCTTCTTACCGAACAAAATCTAACACTGAATCAACCAATTCGGCGCCTTCTGTGTAATGACCCTTGGCCCATGGTGCCGTGTTCTAAATCGACGAAAACTGCACTTGAAACATATTTTCCACCGGATGCCTCATTGTAGTAGACATTAGTAGACAATTGGAGCTCACTGTTACTGCGGTATGCGCCTGTAGCATCCATTCCATGCTCATCGGAGATAATTTCCCAAAACTAAGCTCCAATTTGGTTTCCGCACTGACCACCTTTAATGTGAACGAAATTAACTTTTTTAATACCTACAAATAATATACACAAAATATGTACTTTTTATTTCTTTTCCTTTGGAAAAATAACAGAGAACACGAAACAACTGAGTACTTCAAGCGTCTGACTTTAGCGTTAACCTCTTTTTTCTTTTATAATTAATGTCCGCTAAATCATCGAAACTTTTTCTTTATTTTATTTTTCCAACAAATTTTTCTTTAATTTATTTTGGAAAATTGGAATTTTTTAACAAAATAAAAGAAACAATCGAACCGCCACAAAATAAACAATAAACAAATCTGAGCTGTCAAAACGATTACGAACTAACTAGAGAGGGACGGATAGGGTTGCAGTATACAGCTTGCAGATTGAAAATCTGCATACATTTCTCTCAAACCTGTGCTGTCGTTTCACTTTATTCTTAATCCTAGTACGCTGCTGATACGAAAGGATATGTCACATACAAAAATGACAACGAAATCAAAAACTACAAATTTCTTTCTGCTTCTCGACGGGCGTAATTATTAAAGAAGTTTCGGAGCACTAATTTTGTGCGGAAATATAACATTCAAGTTTGTTTTTGTTGTTTATATAATTACAGCATGATACTTTATGTTTTATTTTTTGCGTTGGTATTATTTGTGGTAAAACTGGCAAATTAGTTTTCTTGTAATCTAAGCATTTCGCTGTTTAGTTAGAGACTAAAGAAAAGTGATAGTGCTTGTTTGCACACCTGGCTGTAATAGTACAATAAAGTACGAAATATTGACGCAGTCGCTTAGTTCGATTTTTACTTGCGCTGTATATTACGTACTATAAGGCAGGTTTTGGAATTGTAAAAAAATGGAACATGAGACTTCAATCAAGTGGTTACGATGATAGAGTACACAAAACAGTGGGTCGAGCAATTCTGTCTGTCTGTCCGTCTGTATTTATGTTACTAAATCAACTTTCAATGTCCACAGCGATTGTGAGATTCGTGAGACTCGTGGTTCATTACCGAACCACGCGTAATTTCTTCCAGCAGACCGGGTTCACGTCGCATTGACATTTAAACATTGAATTGTTGGCCAAAGCACCGAAATTCTCCACTACGGTTTCTAAAATTTCTAGAATCATGCCTGATATACATTTTTTTTTTTTGAGTAAGCTTTGTGTTAGCTTGACACAGAGACAAATTAAAAAGCCGGGTTTCATCGAATTTTCGATGAAACCCTACAAATGTAGTTTTGAAGTTGTTTTGTGTTTTAGATTTTTTTTAGATTTAGATTAGATTTTATTTATTTTCCTTTTTTTATATTATATAAACAATAACAAAAATCTGTAAAGCATGGCTTTGCCGTCTGCCTGATTGACAATTCTTAAGTTAACAAATAAAGGATTATACATATTTTTACAATTATTTAAACGATTAAATATATTAAAAATCAGAATTAAGTATTTTATTTCTATATGTAAGTGCTTCTTTGCAAAATGTAAACAATTTAGCAACATCCATGTTGTTTAATGAGATTATAACTTCTTCTTTAGATAAGGTATTCTTCCCTAAAATATTTTTTCTAAATTCCCTTAAAATCGGGCACCGACCCAGGAAATGGAATACGTCTTCACGTTCTTCCCAATTACACAAGCCGCATATTATAGATAGGTCTTCTCTATGTGGTATATAGTTAAGATTCAGTTGCTCTCCTCGTAAGCGAAGCATCATAGCTATTTCCTCTACCTTGCAATCATCTCTAAAATAATTTCGTTGATCCAGGAAGTAATCCAATTGACTATAAATTGACCTGTGGAGGGACCCAGCAGCTTCCTCTCTAAATTTAACGCTTGCTTGAAAATCGACACGGGCAATAAGATTATATAAAGTTTGTTTCCAACTTCTTGTGTTGTTAAGACCAATATTGAGGTCCATTCCACATTCCTCAGCCAGCCCTTGAAAACCCCACTTCTACTTAGTAACATTTGCATTGCAGCGATTTTAGGGAGTCTATGATTAGGCATTTGCATGACCCTTAGTATGTAATCAATTTGTAGCTTGAGAGTTTTGATAAACAATGGCGACAACCCACTCTCAATCATAACCATGTAGTTAGGAGAGTTAGGTGGATGTCGAAAAGTTCTCTTAATGTAGAATCTGAGAAGTTTCTCAACAGTTTCATATTTTTTTCCTCCCCAAACTTGAGCTGCATAAAAAGGACGGACTCTCTCGAAAACACGATATTAACTGCTGTGCGCTATATGATTATTATTTAAACAAGTTTTCCATGCTACGTTGACTGCAGTTTTTGCTTTTGAAAGCTTTTCTTTAAGATATCTTTCCATGCTCATATTTTTGGTAAGATACACTCCAACATACTTATATTCTTTTACAACTTCGATTATATCTCCGTTGTAATACCACTTTTCGTTAGTACAATTTCTGCCTCCACTTTTTTTAACAATAATAACTTTGGATTTCTCCAGGTTCACCACAAGACTCCACAAGCTGCAGTATTCGTATAGCTTATTAATCATGAGCTGTAGGGTCTCAGGTGAATAAGCCATCAGCACCACGTCATCCGCAAATAATAAAGCTTTAATTTGAATTCCTGCATATTCAATGCCTCCTGGCAAGACTAATTAGGTCTTCTAGGAAGAGAGCAAACAAGCTTGGACTTAGAGCGCAACCCTTTCTTACTCCTGAGTTGGTTTGAAACTTTTCTGATCTGTGCGTCCCATTCCATACAGCCGCTTTTGTATCTTCATAGAGGTTTTGGATTAACTGTCCAAATTTATGAGACAACCCCATCCCGTAGAGCTTGTACATTAATGCGCTCCGGTCAACCGTATCGAATGCTGCCTTAAAATCAACGAAGGAAAGGTAAGTTTTTTTTTTTCGTTCAAGAAATGAATCTGCAATACTTTTTAAGACAAAAACGTGATCAACTGTAGAGTATCCGGTTCTGAAACCCGCCTGAAATTCCTTCAATAGGTTATTAGTCGCTATCCACACTTAAAGACGGATTTGCAGCAATGAAGTTAAAATTTTGTACGATGCATTCAAAAACGAAATACCTCTGTAGTTGGAAGGGTCTGCAGTACAACCTTTTTTGTGGATGGGAAATATTAATATTTTATAATTATAAATATTAGTTTATTTCGCATTGCCAGCTTACGATCATACATAGCCAGATAACCGGAAAACAGCCATCACAAAAAAAATATGGCGACAAAAGTCAAAGTCTAGTCCCACAAAGTTGCTCGGAAATTGCCTAGTGGGCGATAGTAAGCAACTTTTGTTGCTCTCTGTTGCCGGCAACTCCGAGCAACAAAAAGTTACGCAACTAAATGTTGCCTAATGGGCGATGGGCCTAACAGGGAAGAGAGTGTTCTACTTAGGCCAATAGTCCCATACTTGTAAAATTAGGAAGGTATCCTATCCGAGCCAGCCACCTTCCCATCTTTAATCCTTCCACTTCGAAATCTGTGACATAATTGTCCCATTCTCCTTCCAAAAAACAATAGTCAATGACTGAGGTTCCTTGTCGCCCGACAAATGTAAACTCACCGGATCTGTCTCCTTCACTGGTTCCATTTTGTAGACGTAAGCCAACTGAGTTACAGAGCTCCAAAAGTTTGTTTCCTCTTACATTAGTTGTTGAGTCTTTGGAATTGCGCTCAATTCCCACTAACTCGTTTTCTGCTCCCGCTTCATTACCAACTCTTGCGTTAAGGTCACCGATAAGCAGTGTACTAACGTTTTCACTAGCAACACATATCAATACCTCCTTTAATTTCGAAGTCTGTGTCCCAATGGTTACAATTAAGGTACGTTGGAAGTATGTATGTCTCAAAAGAACATTTGCAGCTCCCAAAATTTCTTCTCAATCCAAAAAGAAGTCCTCCTTGCTCTTCCTTTTGCATGTGTTCGTATAGCTGGCACTGATTGAATTTGAAATTTAGAAAAAAGATAAGTTTCATATAGAAAAAAAATATCAAATTGAATTACAAAATTAAAAAAATCATTAAATATGGACTTATTACTCAAACCTGAAACATTATAAGATAAAATTTTAAATATTTTAGAGCTTAAATAAGTACTATTGGAAGATTTTTTAATATTACTGTGGCAGACGGCATTACAATTAAATACTTTGTTTATTCTCCGTAACGTAACGTGATGTACTGCTGGTTGGATCATTTATGTAAACACCCGGAACGACTCCCGATGATCTGTCACCTGCACCTACCATCTCTTGAAGTACTGTCATTCCACATTCGTCACCACATCGCAAACAATTCTTGCTGTCATAATAAAATGCTTTTTCATTTACAATTAATGTTTGTCCTCAAATTTCTGTTTTAATCGTGTTGTACTTTTTGTGTATATCTGCTTTGAGACTCTGCAAACGTTTCCTTCTAAGCCGGGAGACAGCTGGATAGTCCCGATGCATAGAGACTCCGGTGATTCGTAGCTTAAGCTAAGTATAGACGATTGTCAGATCTTACAATATTGTCAGATCTGTCAAAGGTCTGACAATAGCGGACAATTAGCTGACAATTGACAAATTTCTTACAATGTAAAATTATCCGTTCACACGATTGGTAGATTTTGTGCCAAAGTCTGACAATTTAATTGTCAGCTCTTGTCTGACAATTTTCGGACAGTTATATATCTGACAATATTGTCAGCTTGAAAATTTTCTGTTCACACGGTTGGCAGACCAATAAAAATTCAAGTCACAATAAAAATTCAATTCAATTGAGGATTTCAAGATCAAACAAACTTTTATAGAATTTCACTTTTTAATGTATGTAGCCACTATCAAGAAGAGGATACTTTCAAAGTTATTTGAAAATCTAGTGTCATAGTGGTAATGCCAAAACAATTGGACGAGCATTTGAAAAAATTTAACTACAACTGGACATCGGGGGCGACGGGCGACTTTACACACTACGAAGGAGAAATATGCCAGAGGTCGTCAAGACGCGCTACGAAGAACAAAAGTTCATATTCTGTATCAAATTATTAAACAAAAGAAAAGAACTTAAATTTAAATCATTTATTTTTTGAAAGACGCAAGAATGAGAAGCTCTTGCAATAATAGAACTATACCTATTGTTAAGAAGAAAAAATAAACCTTTAAAAAATTCAGCAGGCTTACTCTAGAGAGTTCGACTGATTTAGAAAGTGACCTTGAGACTATGTTAGGTCTGAGCGAGTTGGCGGCAGGCTGCCTATTGTTACCAATTGCTTGAGCTGGTTTTTTTTTTTCAGGTAGTGTCCCTGTCCACCCTCGTTTTGGCATTCTTCAAATTTATTTAATTGCTCGTATAGTTTCTTGGCCATTTTGAAGTCCAATTTTTGTTTAACTTGTTGGAATTTGCTGTTCACTTAATATTTATCGTATTTAATCTTCATTCATTCCGAACAAAATATACAGCACAAGGAATTTAATATAAAAGTGAGTCCAGTTGCTTTATAGATTTCTTTTATTCAGTTGTGGAAAAACTACAAATTTCCTACAAAAATGTTTCTTTTTATCTCTCAACTCGGCTCCAACCGTTTGACATTTCGAACAATGAAAAAATTGTCAGCGATTGTAAGATGTTTTCAATGAAAACATCTGACAATGACCAATGAGTCTGAAAATGTCCTAACCGTCTGACAATGACACAAATTGTGCGTTCAGACGATTGTAAGATACCTGACAATTTTTTGTCAGACTGTCATCTGACAATTACCTGACAATGACGTTTCTGACAATATTGTCAGACAAAATTGTGTGTACAGACGTTTGTAAGACATTTGGGACAGTATTTTCACTGACAGATCTGACAATATTGTAAGATCTGACAATCGTCTGTACTTAGCTTTAGAGTTCGCTGACAAAATACGGGCCACGTCTTCCCTTTGATCCAGTGTCAAAACAACGTTTTAAGTTTTATTGTTTTTTGTTTGTATGAACCTCGTTGTCACTATTGCGCTCGGATCTCTTGTTTGCAGAAGATTCATACAAATAAATTTCGCTTTTTCTACCATATTCATACCCTCAGTCGTTGCCAAATGCATTATAATATTTCTTTCATTAGATTTTTGTTCTACTCGTAAGAACTCCACTTGGCGTTCTAAGGAGTTACAACGAGCTTCCACTTCTTTTAATTTTGTTTGGAGTGCTAGATTGCTACTCTGAAGTTTACGTAGGTCAGAACTAATACCCTGTATGTCAGCTTTTGTAGATAGATCCTTCATTTTGGAATCCAGTACAGCTGCCACTATGCCTGCTACCAGATTTTGAATTTCACCTACTTCCATGCTTCCTACTGGTGTTTTTTTTTATTATAACTTGTCATACAGTCTAATTGTAAATCCGGCGAGTGAGAAACATCATAATGCAATCTTTTATTCCGCTGTGCACTATCATCAATACCGTAAATGTTGTTGTTTTTTTGCGGAGTTTGCTGAAATTGCATTTTGCACTGGGGTTTATTTCTTGCAATTTGCGGCAATGCGGCCAATAAGAGTTAAACTCACCTAGATTTTTGATTTATGGAAAACGGGGGTAGTGTTAAGAACAGCTTTCGCACAGTTGTACAAATTAAATATCTAACTTAATACGAATAATTAATAATTTAAAGGAGCAAAGTATTAACTTGTATATATAACTACAACACCAGAGTTGTGTTTTAATTTTCTACTTCTTATTTATTTACTTATTCCTCTACGATTTGCAACAAATATGATAATAATAAATACAATAATATATAAATTCTTAATTAATATTAAACTTATCCAAGCACATTTAGAGCAATTACTTACAGTCTTATTTATTAGATTTTTGACTGTTTAAACAGTGTCTAAGTATTTTGAAATGCTTGGAAATATGCTTTAATTAATAAAAAAAATATTGAATTTGTCAAGGTTTAGACAATCGATTTCGTTGTGCAAAGTTAGATCCTTTTAGTAGCCATTCGAAAGGTTTATTTATAACTTGGGCTGCTGTCTAAAGTTAGACAACGTTTTTTTACTTAAAGGTACGTACGCGAATAGAAGAAATTTAAAGAACGCGCCCATAAATACAATTCTTTGGCTTTTTTGGCCTAAAAACTTTTTTAAATAAATTTCGCGTTATTTTAATTGGCATTGCCTTATTCAAAGATGAAGGGTACCTTCATTAAAATCATGAGAATCATAATAGGAGGAAGCTGTATGTCAAGAACCAACGAAAAGTACCTTTTCAAAGTGTCAATTATATAAGTCACCCATAACCCTATTTTCATCAAATATCAGTTAAGTTTTTTACTTTTTGCATTTTTTGACATTTTTTAAGGCTTTATGCTAGAGGACCTGCTAGAGAAAAAACAGACAAAAACTGTCGATAACGATAATTTTTACCTTATGCAATTTTTTGCAAACAAAATACACATGCAATAGAGAGCATGCTTTATTTTTAATTTTTTTGCAAAAACTAGCTGAATGTATTTAAACCTTTAGAAAGGGAGCTAAAACTTTACTAAAATTGCCGACAGCACTGGCAAAATAGCGAGTGTGGCTGTGCAGCCCACGCAAACAACTACGCTGTAAAAATATTTTCCACATGAGAGAGAGACTACCTTTCTCTCTCTTCATAATTCATAATTCATATTTCTGCATTGACATTACAAATCAGCCTAAAATTTACCAAATGCATGGCGGGCGGAGCGGACTGATAAAACACCGAAAAATGCAGAACAAGATTCTGTGCAGATTCTCTCCTTCTCTCAGAATATACAGAAATGAATTTCAACTTTACAGAAACAAATTTCAATATTTTCCATGTCTCTGAACTAAAAACTGAAATTTACCAAAATATATGGTGGTAAAAGTCCGAAGTAAATTATGAAAACAAAACAAAACAAAACAATATTTACCAATGGTGCCGGGAAATTCTAGGATTTACCGGTAAATTCTAAAATTTCAGTTTTTCGGCTTTTTACGGTAACATATACGCCACATAGCATGAAACAATTAAGTTAATACACTACACCAAGGTAATAACAACATTTGAAATTTAACGCCTTTCAAACAATATTCACAATTCAAAATTAAATCTAACAAAATACCATTTTCACACATTAATAGGTAGTAGTAGTAGATAAAAAAAAGACAGGATTGAAGTGGATTGTTCCCGCCCAAGTAACATTTTTGCTCTCATAAGACGCTCCGAAAGCTTTATGAGACTAAGTTATGGGAGCTAAAACCCCTCTTGAAGAGAACTTGAAGACTGTTATCAGACTGTTGAAAGCCTTAAATGACCTAGTCTGACATCTCGTTTTCTCGTCGCATTGTGAAACACCCTTGACCGACACGGGGCGGCGGCGACGGCACGGCCGGCGCGCGCGAAAGAAATTTTGAACCTATATAGTTTTTTTCCTTGCTATCATTGTTTTGTCTTTTGGATATGAAAAATGAGAATATATGTAGGCACAGTACACATATAGAAGGTAATATCTTCCGAGTTTTCGTTTTGTTCAGTTCTGCGCAGGTCTTGTATTTTGTTTTTGTAAATTGTAGACGAGGGTCACTGCGATTCGGAAACACTTGTGTTTTGTTTTTGTAAATTGCGACAGGCAGAGGTCACTGTAATTTTCGAAGATGCGCAATATATTACCTTCAATATGTGTACTGTGATATGTAGGTACAATGTACATAGGAATGAGAGATGGGTTGGTGATTTGGTGACGGTGAATTTTTTTTAATTTTCTGATTTTTCATTTTATCCTTGCATGCAAGAACATATTTTTTGTTTGTCATAATCTTCTAATTGCAAAAGAAAAAAATGTTCTTTATTAGTTAGGTAGGTACCTACCTATTATTATTACTTAAATGTAAGTTTCGTTTTGAAGGCTGTTTCACAATGCGACGAGAAAACGAGACGTCAGCGTGACGAGATCTCTTCCCACTGGGTGTAACGTTGAAGGATTTAGGAGCTTCTCGAAGTATACTTGCAGTACATGTGGACTTAGATCCCTTTAATAACATATCTCCCTCCATTAAGTTTTCGAGCTAGATTCCAGAACTCAGAGCTATTTTTACTTAGAGCCAATTTTCGAGCTTCGGAGTCATAAAATTCTTTCTTCTTTTCTCTGACCAGAACTTTAAATTTTTTGTTTGCTTCAAGATACAAATTTTTTGCTGCAGTTTCATTGGTTTTGCGAAAACCAATGAAACGTCTCTTGCTTCCTTACAGCTTTTATCAAACCAGAGTTTCTTGTAATTCGGTGATTTCCTGTTAGTACTGTTAAGTTGAGGGTACGCTTGCTTCATGATATCTTCTAACTGTCCAATGTTAGTGACTTCTTGATGATAAAGCCGAGCTTCTAAATTACTTTTGTAAATGGGTGCTTTTATGATATTCCACACAATTTTTGGTAAGATTGCCATCGTTACATTCGTCTCTTTCTCCATTTTGTTGATCCCAAAGCTAACGACGATTGGCATGTGGTCAGAAAAGGGAACTTGATCCACTTCGAAATCTGTGACATAATTGTCCCATTCTCCTTCCAAAAAACAATAGTCAATGACTGAGGTTCCTTGTCGCCTGACAAATTTAAACTCACCGGATCTGTCTCCTTCATTGGTTCCATTTTGTAGACGTAAGCCAACTGAGTTACAGAGCTCCAAAAGTTTGTTTCCTCTTACATTAGTTGTTGAGTCTTTGGAATTGCGCTCAATTCCCACTAACTCGTTTTCTGCTCCCGCTGCATTACCAACTCTTGCGTTAAGGTCACCGATAAGCAGTGTACTAACGTTTTCACTAGCAACACATATCAATACCTCCTTTAATTTCGAAGTCTGTGTCCCAATGGTTACAATTAAGGTACGTTGGAAGTATGTATGTCTCAAAAGAACATTTGCAGCTCCCAAAATTTCTTCTCAATCCAAAAAGAAGTCCTCCTTGCTCTTCCTTTTGCATGTGTTCGTATAGCTGGCACTGATTGAATTTGAAATTTAGAAAAAAGATAAGTTTCATATAGAAAAAAAATATCAAATTGAATTATAAAATTAAAAAAATCATTAAATATGGACTTATTACTCAAACCTGAAACATTATAAGATAAAATTTTAAATATTTTAGAGCTTAAATAAGTACTATTGGAAGATTTTTTAATACTACTGTGGCAGACGGCATTACAATTAAATACTTTGTTTATTCTCCGTAACGTAACGTGATGTACTGCTGGTTGGATCATTTATGTGGATGGGAAATATTAATATTTTATAATTATAAATATTAGTTTATTTCGCATTGCCAGCTTACGATCATACATAGCCAGATAACCGGAAAACAGCCATCACAAAAAAAATATGGCGACAAAAGTCAAAGTCTAGTCCCACAAAGTTGCTCGGAAATTGCCTAGTGGGCGATAGTAAGCAACTTTTGTTGCTCTCTGTTGCCGGCAACTCCGAGCAACAAAAAGTTACGCAACTAAATGTTGCCTAATGGGCGATGGGCCTAACAGGGAAGAGAGTGTTCTACTTAGGCCAATAGTCCCATACTTGTAAAATTAGGAAGGTATCCTATCCGAGCCAGCCACCTTCCCATCTTTAATCCTTCCACTTCGAAATCTGTGACATAATTGTCCCATTCTCCTTCCAAAAAACAATAGTCAATGACTGAGGTTCCTTGTCGCCCGACAAATGTAAACTCACCGGATCTGTCTCCTTCACTGGTTCCATTTTGTAGACGTAAGCCAACTGAGTTACAGAGCTCCAAAAGTTTGTTTCCTCTTACATTAGTTGTTGAGTCTTTGGAATTGCGCTCAATTCCCACTAACTCGTTTTCTGCTCCCGCTTCATTACCAACTCTTGCGTTAAGGTCACCGATAAGCAGTGTACTAACGTTTTCACTAGCAACACATATCAATACCTCCTTTAATTTCGAAGTCTGTGTCCCAATGGTTACAATTAAGGTACGTTGGAAGTATGTATGTCTCAAAAGAACATTTGCAGCTCCCAAAATTTCTTCTCAATCCAAAAAGAAGTCCTCCTTGCTCTTCCTTTTGCATGTGTTCGTATAGCTGGCACTGATTGAATTTGAAATTTAGAAAAAAGATAAGTTTCATATAGAAAAAAAATATCAAATTGAATTACAAAATTAAAAAAATCATTAAATATGGACTTATTACTCAAACCTGAAACATTATAAGATAAAATTTTAAATATTTTAGAGCTTAAATAAGTACTATTGGAAGATTTTTTAATATTACTGTGGCAGACGGCATTACAATTAAATACTTTGTTTATTCTCCGTAACGTAACGTGATGTACTGCTGGTTGGATCATTTATGTAAACACCCGGAACGACTCCCGATGATCTGTCACCTGCACCTACCATCTCTTGAAGTACTGTCATTCCACATTCGTCACCACATCGCAAACAATTCTTGCTGTCATAATAAAATGCTTTTTCATTTACAATTAATGTTTGTCCTCAAATTTCTGTTTTAATCGTGTTGTACTTTTTGTGTATATCTGCTTTGAGACTCTGCAAACGTTTCCTTCTAAGCCGGGAGACAGCTGGATAGTCCCGATGCATAGAGACTCCGGTGATTCGTAGCTTAAGCTAAGTATAGACGATTGTCAGATCTTACAATATTGTCAGATCTGTCAAAGGTCTGACAATAGCGGACAATTAGCTGACAATTGACAAATTTCTTACAATGTAAAATTATCCGTTCACACGATTGGTAGATTTTGTGCCAAAGTCTGACAATTTAATTGTCAGCTCTTGTCTGACAATTTTCGGACAGTTATATATCTGACAATATTGTCAGCTTGAAAATTTTCTGTTCACACGGTTGGCAGACCAATAAAAATTCAAGTCACAATAAAAATTCAATTCAATTGAGGATTTCAAGATCAAACAAACTTTTATAGAATTTCACTTTTTAATGTATGTAGCCACTATCAAGAAGAGGATACTTTCAAAGTTATTTGAAAATCTAGTGTCATAGTGGTAATGCCAAAACAATTGGACGAGCATTTGAAAAAATTTAACTACAACTGGACATCGGGGGCGACGGGCGACTTTACACACTACGAAGGAGAAATATGCCAGAGGTCGTCAAGACGCGCTACGAAGAACAAAAGTTCATATTCTGTATCAAATTATTAAACAAAAGAAAAGAACTTAAATTTAAATCATTTATTTTTTGAAAGACGCAAGAATGAGAAGCTCTTGCAATAATAGAACTATACCTATTGTTAAGAAGAAAAAATAAACCTTTAAAAAATTCAGCAGGCTTACTCTAGAGAGTTCGACTGATTTAGAAAGTGACCTTGAGACTATGTTAGGTCTGAGCGAGTTGGCGGCAGGCTGCCTATTGTTACCAATTGCTTGAGCTGGTTTTTTTTTTTCAGGTAGTGTCCCTGTCCACCCTCGTTTTGGCATTCTTCAAATTTATTTAATTGCTCGTATAGTTTCTTGGCCATTTTGAAGTCCAATTTTTGTTTAACTTGTTGGAATTTGCTGTTCACTTAATATTTATCGTATTTAATCTTCATTCATTCCGAACAAAATATACAGCACAAGGAATTTAATATAAAAGTGAGTCCAGTTGCTTTATAGATTTCTTTTATTCAGTTGTGGAAAAACTACAAATTTCCTACAAAAATGTTTCTTTTTATCTCTCAACTCGGCTCCAACCGTTTGACATTTCGAACAATGAAAAAATTGTCAGCGATTGTAAGATGTTTTCAATGAAAACATCTGACAATGACCAATGAGTCTGAAAATGTCCTAACCGTCTGACAATGACACAAATTGTGCGTTCAGACGATTGTAAGATACCTGACAATTTTTTGTCAGACTGTCATCTGACAATTACCTGACAATGACGTTTCTGACAATATTGTCAGACAAAATTGTGTGTACAGACGTTTGTAAGACATTTGGGACAGTATTTTCACTGACAGATCTGACAATATTGTAAGATCTGACAATCGTCTGTACTTAGCTTTAGAGTTCGCTGACAAAATACGGGCCACGTCTTCCCTTTGATCCAGTGTCAAAACAACGTTTTAAGTTTTATTGTTTTTTGTTTGTATGAACCTCGTTGTCACTATTGCGCTCGGATCTCTTGTTTGCAGAAGATTCATACAAATAAATTTCGCTTTTTCTACCATATTCATACCCTCAGTCGTTGCCAAATGCATTATAATATTTCTTTCATTAGATTTTTGTTCTACTCGTAAGAACTCCACTTGGCGTTCTAAGGAGTTACAACGAGCTTCCACTTCTTTTAATTTTGTTTGGAGTGCTAGATTGCTACTCTGAAGTTTACGTAGGTCAGAACTAATACCCTGTATGTCAGCTTTTGTAGATAGATCCTTCATTTTGGAATCCAGTACAGCTGCCACTATGCCTGCTACCAGATTTTGAATTTCACCTACTTCCATGCTTCCTACTGGTGTTTTTTTTTATTATAACTTGTCATACAGTCTAATTGTAAATCCGGCGAGTGAGAAACATCATAATGCAATCTTTTATTCCGCTGTGCACTATCATCAATACCGTAAATGTTGTTGTTTTTTTGCGGAGTTTGCTGAAATTGCATTTTGCACTGGGGTTTATTTCTTGCAATTTGCGGCAATGCGGCCAATAAGAGTTAAACTCACCTAGATTTTTGATTTATGGAAAACGGGGGTAGTGTTAAGAACAGCTTTCGCACAGTTGTACAAATTAAATATCTAACTTAATACGAATAATTAATAATTTAAAGGAGCAAAGTATTAACTTGTATATATAACTACAACACCAGAGTTGTGTTTTAATTTTCTACTTCTTATTTATTTACTTATTCCTCTACGATTTGCAACAAATATGATAATAATAAATACAATAATATATAAATTCTTAATTAATATTAAACTTATCCAAGCACATTTAGAGCAATTACTTACAGTCTTATTTATTAGATTTTTGACTGTTTAAACAGTGTCTAAGTATTTTGAAATGCTTGGAAATATGCTTTAATTAATAAAAAAAATATTGAATTTGTCAAGGTTTAGACAATCGATTTCGTTGTGCAAAGTTAGATCCTTTTAGTAGCCATTCGAAAGGTTTATTTATAACTTGGGCTGCTGTCTAAAGTTAGACAACGTTTTTTTACTTAAAGGTACGTACGCGAATAGAAGAAATTTAAAGAACGCGCCCATAAATACAATTCTTTGGCTTTTTTGGCCTAAAAACTTTTTTAAATAAATTTCGCGTTATTTTAATTGGCATTGCCTTATTCAAAGATGAAGGGTACCTTCATTAAAATCATGAGAATCATAATAGGAGGAAGCTGTATGTCAAGAACCAACGAAAAGTACCTTTTCAAAGTGTCAATTATATAAGTCACCCATAACCCTATTTTCATCAAATATCAGTTAAGTTTTTTACTTTTTGCATTTTTTGACATTTTTTAAGGCTTTATGCTAGAGGACCTGCTAGAGAAAAAACAGACAAAAACTGTCGATAACGATAATTTTTACCTTATGCAATTTTTTGCAAACAAAATACACATGCAATAGAGAGCATGCTTTATTTTTAATTTTTTTGCAAAAACTAGCTGAATGTATTTAAACCTTTAGAAAGGGAGCTAAAACTTTACTAAAATTGCCGACAGCACTGGCAAAATAGCGAGTGTGGCTGTGCAGCCCACGCAAACAACTACGCTGTAAAAATATTTTCCACATGAGAGAGAGACTACCTTTCTCTCTCTTCATAATTCATAATTCATATTTCTGCATTGACATTACAAATCAGCCTAAAATTTACCAAATGCATGGCGGGCGGAGCGGACTGATAAAACACCGAAAAATGCAGAACAAGATTCTGTGCAGATTCTCTCCTTCTCTCAGAATATACAGAAATGAATTTCAACTTTACAGAAACAAATTTCAATATTTTCCATGTCTCTGAACTAAAAACTGAAATTTACCAAAATATATGGTGGTAAAAGTCCGAAGTAAATTATGAAAACAAAACAAAACAAAACAATATTTACCAATGGTGCCGGGAAATTCTAGGATTTACCGGTAAATTCTAAAATTTCAGTTTTTCGGCTTTTTACGGTAACATATACGCCACATAGCATGAAACAATTAAGTTAATACACTACACCAAGGTAATAACAACATTTGAAATTTAACGCCTTTCAAACAATATTCACAATTCAAAATTAAATCTAACAAAATACCATTTTCACACATTAATAGGTAGTAGTAGTAGATAAAAAAAAGACAGGATTGAAGTGGATTGTTCCCGCCCAAGTAACATTTTTGCTCTCATAAGACGCTCCGAAAGCTTTATGAGACTAAGTTATGGGAGCTAAAACCCCTCTTGAAGAGAACTTGAAGACTGTTATCAGACTGTTGAAAGCCTTAAATGACCTAGTCTGACATCTCGTTTTCTCGTCGCATTGTGAAACACCCTTGACCGACACGGGGCGGCGGCGACGGCACGGCCGGCGCGCGCGAAAGAAATTTTGAACCTATATAGTTTTTTTCCTTGCTATCATTGTTTTGTCTTTTGGATATGAAAAATGAGAATATATGTAGGCACAGTACACATATAGAAGGTAATATCTTCCGAGTTTTCGTTTTGTTCAGTTCTGCGCAGGTCTTGTATTTTGTTTTTGTAAATTGTAGACGAGGGTCACTGCGATTCGGAAACACTTGTGTTTTGTTTTTGTAAATTGCGACAGGCAGAGGTCACTGTAATTTTCGAAGATGCGCAATATATTACCTTCAATATGTGTACTGTGATATGTAGGTACAATGTACATAGGAATGAGAGATGGGTTGGTGATTTGGTGACGGTGAATTTTTTTTAATTTTCTGATTTTTCATTTTATCCTTGCATGCAAGAACATATTTTTTGTTTGTCATAATCTTCTAATTGCAAAAGAAAAAAATGTTCTTTATTAGTTAGGTAGGTACCTACCTATTATTATTACTTAAATGTAAGTTTCGTTTTGAAGGCTGTTTCACAATGCGACGAGAAAACGAGACGTCAGCGTGACGAGATCTCTTCCCACTGGGTGTAACGTTGAAGGATTTAGGAGCTTCTCGAAGTATACTTGCAGTACATGTGGACTTAGATCCCTTTAATAACATATCTCCCTCCATTAAGTTTTCGAGCTAGATTCCAGAACTCAGAGCTATTTTTACTTAGAGCCAATTTTCGAGCTTCGGAGTCATAAAATTCTTTCTTCTTTTCTCTGACCAGAACTTTAAATTTTTTGTTTGCTTCAAGATACAAATTTTTTGCTGCAGTTTCATTGGTTTTGCGAAAACCAATGAAACGTCTCTTGCTTCCTTACAGCTTTTATCAAACCAGAGTTTCTTGTAATTCGGTGATTTCCTGTTAGTACTGTTAAGTTGAGGGTACGCTTGCTTCATGATATCTTCTAACTGTCCAATGTTAGTGACTTCTTGATGATAAAGCCGAGCTTCTAAATTACTTTTGTAAATGGGTGCTTTTATGATATTCCACACAATTTTTGGTAAGATTGCCATCGTTACATTCGTCTCTTTCTCCATTTTGTTGATCCCAAAGCTAACGACGATTGGCATGTGGTCAGAAAAGGGAACTTGATCCACTTCGAAATCTGTGACATAATTGTCCCATTCTCCTTCCAAAAAACAATAGTCAATGACTGAGGTTCCTTGTCGCCTGACAAATTTAAACTCACCGGATCTGTCTCCTTCATTGGTTCCATTTTGTAGACGTAAGCCAACTGAGTTACAGAGCTCCAAAAGTTTGTTTCCTCTTACATTAGTTGTTGAGTCTTTGGAATTGCGCTCAATTCCCACTAACTCGTTTTCTGCTCCCGCTGCATTACCAACTCTTGCGTTAAGGTCACCGATAAGCAGTGTACTAACGTTTTCACTAGCAACACATATCAATACCTCCTTTAATTTCGAAGTCTGTGTCCCAATGGTTACAATTAAGGTACGTTGGAAGTATGTATGTCTCAAAAGAACATTTGCAGCTCCCAAAATTTCTTCTCAATCCAAAAAGAAGTCCTCCTTGCTCTTCCTTTTGCATGTGTTCGTATAGCTGGCACTGATTGAATTTGAAATTTAGAAAAAAGATAAGTTTCATATAGAAAAAAAATATCAAATTGAATTATAAAATTAAAAAAATCATTAAATATGGACTTATTACTCAAACCTGAAACATTATAAGATAAAATTTTAAATATTTTAGAGCTTAAATAAGTACTATTGGAAGATTTTTTAATACTACTGTGGCAGACGGCATTACAATTAAATACTTTGTTTATTCTCCGTAACGTAACGTGATGTACTGCTGGTTGGATCATTTATGTAAACACCCGGAACGACTCCCGATGATCTGTCACCTGCACCTACCATCTCTTGAAGTACTGTCATTCCACATTCGTCACCACATCGCAAACAATTCTTGCTGTCATAATAAAATGCTTTTTCATTTACAATTAATGTTTGTCCTCAAATTTCTGTTTTAATCGTGTTGTACTTTTTGTGTATATCTGCTTTGAGACTCTGCAAACGTTTCCTTCTAAGCCGGGAGACAGCTGGATAGTCCCGATGCATAGAGACTCCGGTGATTCGTAGCTTAAGCTAAGTATAGACGATTGTCAGATCTTACAATATTGTCAGATCTGTCAAAGGTCTAACAATAGCGGACAATTAGCTGACAATTGACAAATTTCTTACAATGTAAAATTATCCGTTCACACGATTGGTAGATTTTGTGCCAAAGTCTGACAATTTAATTGTCAGCTCTTGTCTGACAATTTTCGGACAGTTATATATCTGACAATATTGTCAGCTTGAAAATTTTTTGTTCACACGGTTGGCAGACCAATAAAAATTCAAGTCACAATAAAAATTCAATTCAATTGAGGATTTCAAGATCAAACAAACTTTTATAGAATTTCACTTTTTAATGTATGTAGCCACTATCAAGAAGAGGATACTTTCAAAGTTATTTGAAAATCTAGTGTCATAGTGGTAATGCCAAAACAATTGGACGAGCATTTGAAAAAATTTAACTACAACTGGACATCGGGGGCGACGGGCGACTTTACACACTACGAAGGAGAAATATGCCAGAGGTCGTCAAGACGCGCTACGAAGAACAAAAGTTCATATTCTGTATCAAATTATTAAACAAAAGAAAAGAACTTAAATTTAAATCATTTATTTTTTGAAAGACGCAAGAATGAGAAGCTCTTGCAATAATAGAACTATACCTATTGTTAAGAAGAAAAAATAAACCTTTAAAAAATTCAGCAGGCTTACTCTAGAGAGTTCGACTGATTTAGAAAGTGACCTTGAGACTATGTTAGGTCTGAGCGAGTTGGCGGCAGGCTGCCTATTGTTACCAATTGCTTGAGCTGGTTTTTTTTTTTCAGGTAGTGTCCCTGTCCACCCTCGTTTTGGCATTCTTCAAATTTATTTAATTGCTCGTATAGTTTCTTGGCCATTTTGAAGTCCAAATTTTGTTTAACTTGTTGGAATTTGCTGTTCACTTAATATTTATCGTATTTAATCTTCATTTATTCCGAACAAAATATACAGCACAAGGAATTTAATATAAAAGTGAGTCCAGTTGCTTTATAGATTTCTTTTATTCAGTTGTGGAAAAACTACAAATTTCCTACAAAAATGTTTCTTTTTATCTCTCAACTCGGCTCCAACCGTTTGACATTTCGAACAATGAAAAAATTGTCAGCGATTGTAAGATGTTTTCAATGAAAACATCTGACAATGACCAATGAGTCTGACAATGTCCTAACCGTCTGACAATGACACAAATTGTGCGTTCAGACGATTGTAAGATACCTGACAATTTTTTGTCAGACTGTCATCTGACAATTACCTGACAATGACGTTTCTGACAATATTGTCAGACAAAATTGTGTGTACAGACGTTTGTAAGACATTTAGGACAGTATTTTCACTGACAGATCTGACAATATTGTAAGATCTGACAATCGTCTGTACTTAGCTTTAGAGTTCGCTGACAAAATACGGGCCACGTCTTCCCTTTGATCCAGTGTCAAAACAACGTTTTAAGTTTTATTGTTTTTTGTTTGTATGAACCTCGTTGTCACTATTGCGCTCGGATCTCTTGTTTGCAGAAGATTCATACAAATAAATTTCGCTTTTTCTACCATATTCATACCCTCAGTCGTTGCCAAATGCATTATAATATTTCTTTCATTAGATTTTTGTTCTACTCGTAAGAACTCCACTTGGCGTTCTAAGGAGTTACAACGAGCTTCCACTTCTTTTAATTTTGTTTGGAGTGCTAGATTGCTACTCTGAAGTTTACGTAGGTCAGAACTAATACCCTGTATGTCAGCTTTTGTAGATAGATCCTTCATTTTGGAATCCAGTACAGCTGCCACTATGCCTGCTACCAGATTTTGAATTTCACCTACTTCCATGCTTCCTACTGGTGTTTTTTTTTATTATAACTTGTCATACAGTCTAATTGTAAATCCGGCGAGTGAGAAACATCATAATGCAATCTTTTATTCCGCTGTGCACTATCATCAATACCGTAAATGTTGTTGTTTTTTTGCGGAGTTTGCTGAGATTGCATTTTGCACTGGGGTTTATTTCTTGCGATTTGCGGCAATGCGGCCAATAAGAGTTAAACTCACCTAGATTTTTGATTTATGGAAAACGGGGGTAGTGTTAAGAACAGCTTTCGCACAGTTTTACAAATTAAATATCTAACTTAATACGAATAATTAATAATTTAAAGGAGCAAAGTATTAACTTGTATTATATAACTACAACACCAGAGTTGTGTTTTAATTTTCTACTTCTTATTTATTTACTTATTCCTCTACGATTTGCAACAAATATTATAATAATAAATACAATAATATATAAATTCTTAATTAAGAGCAATTACTTACAGTCTTATTTATTAGATTTTTGACTGTTTAAACAGTGTCTAAGTATTTTGAAATGCTTGGAAATATGCTTTAATTAATAAAAAAAAATATAGAATTTGTCAAGGTTTAGACAATCGATTTCGTTGTGCAAAGTTAGATCCTTTTAGTAGCCATTCGAAAGGTTTATCTATAACTTGGACGGCTGTCTAAAGTTAGACAACGTTTTTTTACTTAAAGGTACGTACGCGAATACAAGAAATTTAAAGATCGCGCCCATAAATACAATTCTTTGGCTTTTTTGGCCTAAAAACTTAACGGCTTATGTTTACTCACATTGAAATAAAATTTATTTGACTTCAATATCTTGAAAACTTTTGAAGTTTTATCAAATGATACAACCATATCACCTTGAAAATTCGTCTTATTTGTGTGTAACTTTATTAATTTTGTTTGAGAAAAGATTATAAAAATATTAAAAAATTTAATCGGCATTTACCTCACTCATTTATTGTCTTTGAAATAAAAATAAGAAAAAAATAAAAAAACGGAAAATTATAATATAATTCATTGATTTCTGCAAACTGCTACCGAAAATTTCTCTTTTTTTTATTTCTCCCTCGGATTTAAGGTATAATACATTTTTTTTTAATTTTTAAAACTGAAAAAAAACTTCAGCCAATTAATGGCCAATCGAAAACTTTTTGTTACATTAAAATATTGTAAGAACTCTAGACGCTACACGGCTCAACGCAAAATCCCTAGCCGATTTTTTAATAGGAACATACCCTTAAATAAAATAAATCTCTCACGTTTTATATATCTTTTTTTGTATGTGAACGTAAAAACTGTAGTGTAGTTTGATGCGAGTATTTATCGGTAAAGTAAACTGACATATATTAATTGTGATAACTGTGGCATAATGTAAACTAAAATCTTATTGCAATTAAGATTTTATCTACCAATTTGCACATTTTGCTTTGAAAAATAACAACGCGCTTTGAAAAAAATGCGTATTTAAATAATTTTGTTCCTAACTTTTATCAGAAAAGGGGTTACCATAAGTTCTTTTTTTTGTAAAAAAAAAATGTAAAAAAAAAAGTTTATTCTTGATTTACAGGACAGACAAAATTTCATTAATTTTTTTATTTTTTTTGTGTCATTTACTGTCATTATTATTATTTATAACAAAAAATGTATGTATGTATAGGTACGGTTTGTCAGATGTTTTTGTGATATTTATGATTTAATCGTTTGATTTTTTTTGAAATAAGGCAACAAGACAAGAACAACTGGCTTTAAATAATATTGCAATTTCCCTTATACTGAGTAAATATTTTGCTACCTCTATTATGCAAATAATGACAAAACACAAGAAAAAAGGAACTCGCATATTTTTTTCAGTATATCTATAGATTTAATCAGAATACTATTATTGCACTTGGTAAATCCAGTATTAAAGAAAAATTCAATTCTAAAGAATATTCAAATATGGAGGCTCATTGAAGTCTGTATGCAACTAACATTTCCGAACACCTTTTTAATATAAAACTATAACCATTGTGTGTTTACATAACTTGCACATAATTATTATTTACACATAATACATTTTTAAGATTTTAGTCACAATTGAAAACCAAAAAGTATTTCACAAAGACCAAATTTTTATGTTACGGTAACCCTAAAAATAAAGAGAACACTTTATTCGTATTGAAATATGGCTGCTGTTCACCGATACTTTAACTCTTGGTTTAACGTCTTTATGAGACCATTGTTATATTTACACAGTGAGTAAGAGAACAAGAAGACAAAACACTTCGTATGAGCATTCAAAAATGCTCTTATGAAGGCTGTTTCACAATGCGGCGAGAAAACGAGACGTCAGCGTGACGAGATCTCTTCACAGTTGTTCTCTCTTTAAAACGAGTTTCAAACAATGAATTAATACATAATAAAGTATTTCTCGTCGTCACGTTGCGTCTTTTTTTCAATTTTACGAACTTTATGACGTGACGAGACGACGAGAAATGCTTGGTTATGTATTATTTCACTGTTTTAAATTCTTTTTTAAGAGAGAGAAACTGCGAAGAGATCTCGTCACGCTGACGTCTCGTTTTCTCGCCGCATTGTGAAACAGCCTTGAGACTTCAGTTTGACGTTTAAATAGTAACCGAAACACATCTTATGACTACAAAAAGCAAATATCTGTGGCGCGTTCGTTTTTGTAGACATTCTTACTATTGCTGATGTATGAAAAAAAAAATCTTTAATTTTGTTAGATTTCTATTTTGAAACATTCAAAATACATCATAAGTTATGTATTAGTTTAATCCCTTGTGAAAATAAAATTGGTGAAAATTACTAACTAAGATATCATGCAAATTTTTCGATACTCATACTCATGGTGTTTACTATTAGTATGTGTTTACTATTAATTAATGAACTTGCCACTTGTTTCCAGCTAATAGCGTATCCGATAGAAACATGAACAAAAGCAAATTTTCTTCGGAAAAAGAACGCACTTCTGTATAATTCAATTAAAACAGCAGTTCGACTGGCATTTAAAAATTTTAGCTCCCATTCGACTCTTGGATTCTTATTTATGTGTTGTTTTGGGGGTTGTAAAGACTAAATATGACGTTTAGTGTTTTAGTTTCAAACCGAGAAACTTAAAAGACTTAAATTGATCTCGATGTAGGATTTAAGTACTTTGACATATAAAAAATACTAACATCTTATAATAAAATTGTTATTAGACGAATAAAAGTATTTTAACAAGATCTTAGTTCTTAAGTATAGATATGAGATAAAAAAGAGTCTTATGGGAGTTTTTTTTTAGATTTCAAGAGCTAAGCTCTGGAGAATTTGTTAGTTGGGCGAGTTGTTCAATTTTTGGAAACATATGTATATGTATGTACATATTATGTACATACAAAAGCTTACATCAAAGTCAAATATAAGGGCCCAAGTAACATTCTTGCTCTCATAAGACGCTCCAAAAGCTTTATGAGACTTTCTTATGGGCGTTAAAAGCCCTCTTGAAGAGAACTTCAAGACTGTTATCAGACTCTTAAAAGCCTTAAATGGCATAGTTATGGGAGGCTCTTAATACTTATAGCAGTATATTTACTCTCCTTATGGGATAACAGACGCTGCATTAAAAAGCTGCTTAACTCTTGCTAAGAGACTGCGTGTTTTCCTATAGGAGTATCTTGAAAGAGAACGAGTATGCGCAACCTTAAATTTATATTTCTTTTTTGTGTGTGTGCGTCATGCTCTCATATCAAAAAAAACTTATATGTTTTTTGATGTGAGTATTTGTCGGGAAAGTAAATTGAAATAGGTAGGTATATTAATTGTGATAATTGTGGCTTAATGTAAACTACAATCTTGTTGCAATTTAAATTCTATCTACTAATTTGCACATTTTACTTCGAAAAATAACAACGCGCTTTGAAAATAATGCGTATTTAAATAGTTTTGGTTCTAATTTTTATCAAAAGGGGTTACCATAACGAGTGGGCGGACGAGCTTCCCATGCAGGCAAGATTCCGCCTTCATCAGGACAGAAAAAATTTCATTATTTTTTTTTATTTTTTTTTTTGTCATTTACTGTCATTATTATTATTTAGGTATAACAAAAACCAACAAGACAATAAGAACAACTGACTTTAAATAATATTGCAATTTCTCTTATACTGCGAAAATATTCTGCTGCCTCTACATAGCAAATAAAGACAAAACACAAGAAAAAATTAACTCGCATATTTTTCAGTATATCTATAGTATATCAGAATACTTTTATTGTATTAAAGAAATATTCAATATTAAAGAATATTAAAACATGAACTCTGTATGCAACTAACATTTCTGAACACCTTTTTAATATAAAACTATAACCATTGTGTGTTTACATAACTTGTACACATAATTATTATCTACACATAATACATTTTTAAGATTTTAGTCACAATTGAAAACCAAAAAATATTTCACAAAGACCATATTTTTATGTTTCGGTAACCCTAAAAATAAAGAGAACACTTTTCATTCGTATTGAAATATGGCTGCTGTTCACCGATACTTTAACTCTTGGTTTATAGTCTTTATGAGACCTACGTTATATTTACACAGTGAGTAAGAGAGCTAGAAGACAAAACACTTCTTATGAGCATTCAAATGCTCTTATGAGGCTTCAGTTTGACGTTTAGCAAGCAATCGAAACACTTTTTATGAGAATTCAAACGCTCTTATGGGACTACGAAAAACAAATATCTGTTGCACTATCTTTTCTTTTATACATTCTAACTATTGCTGATGTATGAAAAAAAAAATCTTTAATTCCATTAGATTTCTATTTTGAAACAATGAAAATACATCATGACATCATAATTTTTGGAAGTAAATTAAGTTTGGTATTAGTTTAATCCCCTTTGAAAATACAATTGATGACAACTACTAACGCAACAGCAATTTAAGATATCATGCTAATTTTTTGATACTCATACTCAAAGTGTCTACCATTAGTACAATGAACCAAGTTTCTCAAACCCTCTCTTTATATGTACACCAAACCAAAAAATTGATCCAAATTAATGAACTTGCCACTTCTTTCTAGCTGATAGCGTATCAGATAGAAACATGAACAGAAGCAAATTTTCTTCGGAAAAAGAACGCACTTCTGTACAATTCAATTCAAACATAGCAGTTCGATTGGCATTTAAAAGCTTTACCTTTCGACTCTTGCATTCTTATTTATGTGTTATTATGGGATTGTAAAGACCAAAAATGACGTTTAGCGTTTCAGTTTCATAACGAGAAACTTAAAAGACTTAAATTGATCTAGATATAGGATTTAAGTACTTTGACATTTAAAAAATGCTAACCTCTTATAATAAAATTGTTATTAGACGAATGTGAGTACTATAACGAGATCTTAATTCTTAAGTATAGTTATGAGATACAAAAAAGTCTTATGGGAGTTTTTTTCAGATTTCAAGAGCTATGCTCTGGAGAGTTTGTTAGTTGGGGGGTCATCTTCAGCACAATGCATCAGATATATTTCCTAACAGTTATTGGATATAGGAATGGAAGAGCGCCAGCTATAATAATGATACAAAACAGATTTAATTTCAGCTGAACTTTTGTGTCAATATTCCATCAATCGAACAACTAATTAACAAACTTTCCCTAAAAATTACATTCAATAAAAAGCCACCAATGGCTTAGCGAACTTGCCATTTTGGCATCAAGATACACTGATATGTCAACGCAATAAATAACGCAATCCACGAACAAACTGCGGGTGAGTGTGTCGATCGATGAAAAGCGTAATGAATGTAGACGAAGTTTTAAACTATCGAATTTTGAGATTGTCTCTTAAAATCGGCGGACCAACAATTCTATGTGCAACATTAATCCATATAGATTATGCAATAGAACCAGGCTCGCTGTGAAAAAAATGATGCCAAATGTCATTGAAGCTACAATTCTGAATAGCAAATCGAAAGGAGAAGATGTCCATGCTGATTTCACGTATTCCAATAATTCCTAATGACATGCCTTTTGATTTCAAAAAACAAATAAACCGATTGGAGATTCCTTGGAGATTATTCCCTGTTCGTCTTGCATTCTCAATGACCATCAATAAGGCACAGCATCAAGTGTGAGGGTTAAATCTTGAAAATTCTTGCTTTTCGCATGGATTTATATGTTGCTTGTTCAAGAGTAGGGCAGCCGAAAAATGTAGGTATGTATTTGTTTTTTCAGAAGACGGAAAGACAAAAAATATTGTGTATCAAAAAGCTCTTCAATAAACTATTTTAAATATTTATTTTAATTGAAAAAATGTTTTGATTTGTACCTACAAATGTATGTATGTATGTGTATGTATACATACCTAAACTAAATAGCAAAACAATTGAATGAGTAATCTGAACACATGAAACTTTATCGAACATGTTATACCTATTGTAACAAAAAAAAATTCTTAAAAATGCGAAGCAAGGCGAGCACGGGTCTGCTAGTTAATGATAAAACTGAAAATTCTATACTTCATGCATACTTACATATTTCTGTAGTAAATAAAAAAAAAACTTCTCAGAGATTCCAAAAAATGTATATTTAAGTAGGCTCTAAATAACCTTTAAACGCGATTGATGTCGTTTAAGTTAAGGCTTTAAGTAACGTTGCTCAAATGTGAAAAATTATTTTAGATTCCGATTTTGCACTTAAGAGATTTTTAGAGGTATTTTAACGTTAAGAAGGCTGTACAGTTCCTTTATAGTTACGACTTGTAGTTTTCGGTAGGATTTTTGGAGTGTGCCATAACTTTTGAATATAAAAATAAAGGAGTTAAGGGTGTGAAACAAATTTCCGCATGCGATAGGAATAAGTCACTCCTAAATTCTAATTTAAAACCACTTAAAACTACTAGTATCATTTCATACTAAAATTAAGTCCAGCGAACAAAAACTTTATTAAAATTTCCCTGTATTTACCCTACGAACCTACCGCCTGGCCAGCCTATTATCCCAAATAAACTAAAAAATAATATATATGATTTATTGCAATGTAATTTCGTTTTTGTTTACCTCAAAAAAAAAAAAAAAAAAATAGATAGGTACATGATATTTTTTTTTTAATATAATTCTCTCTTCACTTTCGTCATGAAGAATCGATAGTGAATAATTTATTGTGAGTTTGTACACCAAAGTGTTAAATAATCTTTCACACATATTTACTAAATGCTCCATCTATTCTCATTATCTTAGAAAATCTTTATGTGAATGTTGCCCTAAAAAATTTCATTTCAATTAGTCTTGGAATGGTGCAAGGAACTTTATTTAAACATAGAATAAATCATTCACTCCTGAATCTCTTGGAACCAAAATGATGCTTGTTCAATATTCTTTGTGTTTAAATAAACATAACATAAAGTTTATAAATAAAACTCGCAGACATTACGGAGTCCACAATAGCTAGAAGTAATTATGGGCTTTCTAATGAATGCAGTACGTTTAATAAATTAATGGGAATTGAAATTATATAGATATATACAAATCTTTTTATAAGATCAATTTTCTTAATATTATTATTATTATGATTATTATTATTAGATCTGATCCGGATTGGATTTTCGTATGAAAATATATGTATGTATTACACAAACAAAGGTATTTGTATTTACGAATAAGCAGACTCACCCATAATAATGCTTCTTCAAAAAACTAAATATGCAGGATCACCCTCTTAGGTGTACCAAAATGTGGGTACTGCTGATATTTTCATAAACCCTTAAGTGCTTTCTTATGATGTCTTTGTTTTGATGGAAACTTTGTTTAATTCAAGTTACTTGGATACTGAACTTTTCAAATATTTTTAAAGCTAAAGGGGAGCTGCCTAATCTCAATTGTATGCCCCACAGAAGAGATTTAGTTAATATTTATTCTTTATACAATATGGGGGTTGAAGAAAACATCATCCACTTCATCGGAGTATGTCCAATATTAAGAGAGCTAAGGACGATATTCTTTGAAAAAGGCTATCTAAACGAGGAAGAGGTTTTGACCATTCGCCTCGGGTTTCCCGGGACTGTCCCGTATTTCTATAGCCTATCCCGGGTTCTTTTTTAAGAAACACGGGACGTACAAGTGTCCCATATTTAGTTATCTGTACTGTACCATATTTGTTCCGTATTTCCACATTTTCTGACGTTTTTTTTATTTGATGTTTTTATAAATTACTAGCTGGCCCAACCCGGCTTCGCAAGTGTAGTAAATCTTAAGAAAAGAGCAAAATAAATGGATAAATATAAAAGAAGTATATAGTAGGTCCCAAGTTCAATGCCAATAACTTCAAAGTCGAAATGTGATGTTAAAAACAAACGCTATAATCTACTGGATGAAAGACAAAAGTCCAAACAATTATCGTTTCAAAAACTTAGTATTGAGTATGTTTAGAGAGTGATAAAGATTTCTTTGCACAGCAATTTCCATTTAAAAATTGAAAGAAACTTACTGCTTTGTGATTTGACACTTTTTATGTTCTGAAAAAGAAGACATTTTTCAAGTTATTCAATAGATGGGTTATTTTTTTTAATCCATCCGATATTTAAAAAAACTTTCTTTTATAACTCCAAAATATTTACAGTTCCAAAAGAGCAAAGAAAACTGCATATATCGGTTTGTTCATTAAAGAGAGCTCTCAAGACAGACTGAACCCAAGTAACATTTTTGCTCTCATTAGACGCTCCAAAAGCTTTATGAGACTTACTTATGGGCGCTAAAAGCCCTCTTGAAGAGACTTTCAAGACTGTTATCAGACTGTTAAAAGCCTTAAATGGCCTAGTTATGGGAGGCTCTTCATACTTATAGTAGTATATTTATTCTCCTTATGGGATGACAGACGCTGCATTAATAAGCTGCTTAAATGTTGCTAAGAGACTGCGTGTTTTCCTACAGGAGTATCTTGAAAGAGAACGAGTATGCGCAACCTAAAAAAAATAAATCTCTCACGTTTTATATTTCTTTTTTGTGTGTGTGCGTCATGCTCTCATATAAAAAAAAAAACGTATGTGTTTTTTGATGCGAGTATTTGTCGGGAAAGTAAATTGAAATAGGTAGGTATATTAATTGTGATAATTTTGGCATAATGTAAACTAAAATCTTGTTGCAATTTAAATTATATCTACTAATTTACACATTTTACTTCGAAAAATAACAACGCGCTTTGAAAATAATGCGTATTTAAATAATTTTGTTTCTAATTTTTATCAGAAAAGGGGTTACCATGAATACTTTTTTTTTGTAAAAAAAAACGTTTATGCTTGATTTTTATTTTTTTTGTCATTTACTGTCATTATTATTATTTAGGTATAACAAAAATTAACAAGACAATAAGAACAACTGACTTTGAATAATATTGCAATTTCTCTTACTGCGAAAATATTCTGCTGCCTCTATTTAGCAAATAAAGACAAAACACAAGAAAAAATGAACTCGCATATTTTTCAGTATATCTATAGATTTAATCAGAATACTATTATTGCACTGGGTAAATTCAGTATTAAAGAAATATTCAATATTAAAGAATATTAAAACATGGAGGTTCATTGAATTCTGTATGCAACTAACATTTCCGAACACCTTTTTAACATAAAACTAACCATGATGTGTTTACATAACTTGCACATAATTATCTACACATAATACATTTTTAAGATTTTAGTCAAAAAATATTTCACAAAGACCATATTTTTATGTTTCGGTAACCCTAAAAATAAAGAGAACACTTTTCATTCGTATTGAAATATGGCTGCTGTTCACCGATACTTTAACTCTTGGTTTAACGTCTTTATGAGACCTACGTTATATTTACACAGTGAGTAAGAGAGCTAGAAGACAAAACACTTCTTATGAGCATTCAAATGCTCTTATGAGACTTCGGTTTGACGTTTAGCAAGCAATCGAAACACTTTTTATGAGAATTCAAATGCTTTTATGGGACTACAAAAAACAAATATCTGTTGCACGTTCTTTTCTTTTATACATACTTACTATTGCTGATGTATGAAAAAAAATCTTTAACTGTTAGATTTCTATTTTGAAAGAATGAAAATACATCATGGCATCTTAATTTTTGGAAGTAAATTAAGTTTGGTATTAGTTTAATCCCCTGTGAAAATACAATTGATGACAACTACTAACGCAACAGCAATTTAAGATATCATGCAAATTTGTTGATACTCATACTCAAGGTGTCTACTATTAGTACACGGAACCAAGTTTCTCAAACCCTCTCTTTATATGTACACCAAACCAAAAAATCGATCCAAATTAATGAACTTGCCACTTCTTTCTAGCTGATAGCGTATCAGATAGAAACATGAACAGAAGCAAATTTTCTTCGGAAAAAGAACGCACTTCTGTTTAATTCAATTAAAACAGCAGTTCAGTTGGCATTTAAAAACTTAAGCTCCCATTCGACTCCTGAACTATTATTTATGTGTTATTATGGGATTGTAAAGACCAAAAATGACGTTTAGCGTTTTAGTTTCATAATGAGAAACTTAAAAGACTTAAATTGATCTATATATAGGATTTAAGTTCTTTGACATTTGAAAAATGCTAACCACTTATAATAAAATTGTTATTAGACGAATGTGAGTACTATAACAAGATCTTAATTCTTAAGTATAGTTATGAGATACAAAAAAGTCTTATGGGAGTTTTTTTCAGATTTCAAGAGCTATGCTCTGGAGAGTTTGTTAGTTGGGAATCCACTGCTGCCAATATTTGCTAAAGTACATACGGAAAGTATTTCTATGAATCACGGTTGCGCCGCGGATTAATAGATTCTGTAAACATGTAAAAAGTGACTCTTACTTTCTTCATCAAAACATGTTTCCAAAAACATAAAAATAACAGAAAAAATTTGTCAATTAACGTACCCTTTGAAAAAAACTTAACTTAACCTTCAAATATTGTATTAATTACTTAATGTAGTTTTTACCATGTATGGAGGCCAAGCCTTAGCGATCGTCGTTTTTAACCATTAAAACAGCAAAATTTTGAAAAATATCTAGCCCTAAAATTATCTCTTAAGTCCGTCCTGTGCCTTACCTTTCAAAAAAAAAAATTGTTAAAAATGAATACTATTTTTTATGTTTACCCCCATTTAGCCTAATGAAGAATGCCTAGCCAAAGTATATAAAAACACAACGTTGCGTGAAAACTGAAAAGCAGTCAGTTCGACGAACTTTCCGAGACTTAAGGCTCTTTCAAACCGGCGCGGCGCTGCCCGAAACATTTGGAGCGATTGTACGACGACCAAAAAATGTACCAAGATTCGCATCATGTCAGTGTGGGCAGTCTTATTACTTTACATGGTAAATGAATTAAAAAAGGGGAAAGTTTCGTCATCGCTCCGAATGTTTTGCGTTGGTTTGGGAGAACCTTTAAGATTGAAAACAAAGTAGAAAATTAAGATCAAGATTATTAATGAAAAAAAAAGAAACTACTCAGCAAAAAGAGCTGATGGTAAACGAAAACGACATGCCTGCTCCACTTGGCGTAAGTTAGGCAGTTCTAGTTTCTGAGATCTCTTAATGAGGAAGCTCCATCAGCTCCACTGAGAAAGAGGAGAAACCGGAACAAAATTTCTCCGCTAGAAGTCAAAACCAATTTCCATCTCTTTTTTACTAATGATGTTGGACCTCATTGTTACCAAATTCATAATATATTTTTTCCCCAAATTTTTGACAGCAAAATGAGAAATTATTCTGAAAAATTATGTTCATGTAACTGATATTGCTGATATTTCAGTACAGGAGGTGTTGCGTTTATGCCCAACAGACGGCGCTGTTTAAAAAAAGTATATATAGGTAAAAACACACCCGTATTCGAATGCAATGATGTGTCAAAATTTCAAAGCAATCGGTGAAGAACTTTGGGAGATTACCGATAAGGAACAAACGTATATTTACATTTTTATTTATATATATATAATATAATATATATAAATATATATATGTAGATATATAATTTATAAAAAAAAAATGTTTGATAAACCTAAACTTAAAGGTATCAAAGTGCAAAAGTCCCCTTAACAACTTACAGCAAGACTAGGAAACTAAAGAATAATAAGAATTTATAAGGGTCAGTTGTACAAACGTGGTTCAAAATTTAGTCGGTGGTTTGGCAATATTAACTCGCCAATTTCGGTGAATTAAGTTAGGTTCAACGATGGTTCAAGGTTTAAGTATTCGCTAATATCCAATTACATTCCTGAACCATCGTTAAACCACAGTTAATCCGCCAAAATTGGTGAGTTAAAATTCCTGAACCACGAATCAAATTTTTGTACAACTGGCCCTAAGTGTTGAAAAGGTTTTTTTTATCGGAAGACAAGACGTTTCCCACTGTGTTCAAAATTTTTTTAACAACCCTTCCTTTGAAAGATCTTGAAATAAAATTAAAGAAAGACGAACATTTTGTGGCTCTGATAATGATAAGTCAAAAAAATCAACAGAACAAATAAGGAAATTTAAAGATACGATATTAATATCAGCAGGGTACATAAAAAACTTGAAATTTTTAGTTCTGTAATTCTTCGCAAGAAAAAGAAGGTTTTGTGAACCAAAAGCGGTACAAAAATTAATGACTCAAAATTGTTTGATGAGTTTCCAATGTGTTTAAGTTTAGTTGTTATAAAAAAAATTGACGGAAAACAAAAAAAGCCTAGGTGAAAAATCATTGGTTTTTCAAATCTTTTACAAATTGCCGAGTTCAGCTTATGTTTGTCAGGCTCTAATGCTCCCATAAAAATGATTTTTTTTTTAAATAATTTTTAATAATGAACAATACGTGGACGAGCGAAAAATTTCAGTTTAATGTAAAAGTTCTAAAATCTATTTTAAATAATAAATTACGACTTTAGCTGTAATGAATTTAAAAATTATTTAAAAGAAAACGACAAAATTGTAAAAGAATTTTTTTCAGCAATGAAGTATTAAGGAAAAAGCAAAAAAAATTTTACGTTGTAAATTAAGCTTAATGTGCACTACGAAATGTTATGCTCCTTTTAACTATAATGCATGTGTAACTAATATTATTAGTAGTAGTAGCCGTGGCGTGATGGTTAGTGCGATGGACTGTCATGCCGGAGATCAAAGGTTCGATCCCCAGCCCCGCCACCTATTTATTTAAAAGAAAAAACGGCTACTGCCTCTTGCGAGGAATTGACAAATCCTCCAAGAGTATCTCCTGTCACAGAAAAGTGCCGCTCGTTAGCCGTTTGGATTCGGCAATAAACTGTAGGTCCCCTCCATTCCTGCAGACACGCACACAGGAATGGTTGAGAGTTGTAAGTCACTAGGCTAGGGCCATCTTCATGATCTGTTGTGCCATCAAATTAATTAATTATTAATAATAGAGCCCACTCATTTTAGGCCTGGTTGTGTTCCATCTCTACTCGATGTTTTTCTTGTAAGTGATGCGAGTTTTGTCAAATGTTTTAGTCAGTTATCTGTCCCTGTATTTTCGTATCACGATCTTGTTTTTGCAACGTTCGATCTAGATTTTGAGTGTAAATCTCCGCAATCCTTTCAGTATCGTGATTTCCGTAACATTAATGTTCAATATCTATTTAATGATTGTTCGGCCATTGATATGCAATCAATTTTCACAACATCTAACGTTAATGATCAAGTTGAATATCTAACTACAGCCATTGAATATCTTTTTAACAAACACGTTCCTTTAAAGACTCGAATCATAAAATCGAGCAGCTGTCCCTGGCTTTCTATGGAGATCCTTAATGAAATAAAAAAAAGAGATGTCTCATATCGCCGTTGGAAACGTTTTGGTTGTCGACAAATGCTACAAAATTTTAAAACATCTCGTAACTTAGTTACTAGCTTAATAAGATCCGCAAAATATAATTATTACAATAACAGATTCAACTCAGATCGTTCCTCCAAGTTTTTATGGAAAGAGGTTAAAAGTATTAGAATTAAAAAAAATGTTTCTGCTAGTGATGAGAATATCGATTTAGAGGAGTTGAATCGTAAGTTTTCTACTCCCCTATCCAGCATATCACTAAACCTTATGGCATTACAAAGAACGATAGAGCTGATGCCTTCTCTATATGTGCAGTAGATGAATACGAAGTAGGAAGTGCAATATTCTCTATTAAATCCAAATCCACTGGCCTGGACAACATTCATCCTGATTTTATAAAAATCCTCATTCCCTTCCTACTTCCTCACATAACTCACATCTTTAATACCATAATAATGACCTCAACCTATCCCACTACCTGGAAGAAATCAAAAATTATTCCCATCCCTAAACAAGGAAAGGTGAAAGAATACAGACCTATAGCGATCCTTCCTTTTCTATCAAAGGCATTTGAAATCATCTTAAGCAATCAAATCAAAAGCTTTATTAAAGACAAGAATCTTTTTAACCCACTTCAATCAGGATTTCGTGAGCTGCACTTCAGCTCTTCTTCATGTATCTGACGATATAAGACAAGCCTTAGACAATAATTTTACAACTGTGATAACCTTACTTGACTTTTCTAAAGCATTTGACTGTGTTAACTCTAATCTTCTCTGTGATAAACTGACGACTTATTTTAATTTCTCTGACACAACCAATAATCTTATTTATTCATATTTAAACAATCGCATGCAAACTGTATCGTGTAATGGTAAACTGTCTTCGTTCCTTCCTGTTAATTCTGGTGTCCCTCAAGGATCAATTCTTGGACCTCTGCTTTTCTCTTTATTTATAAATGACTTACCATCTATTTTATCTTATTGTCAGTTTCATATCTATGCGGACGATGTCCAGTTATATATTAGTTTTCCTATAGGCATGATTGAGGACGCTTTAGCTAAAATGAACACTGATTTATGCTCAATATACGATTGGTCCACACGCAATGGGCTTCGACTTAATCCCGAAAAAACGAAAGCCATCCCAATATCCAAAAATCAACCCCACCTTCAAAACTTTCCACCCGTCCTTTTAAACTCATGTCAAATTGAATATGTCAGAAGTGCTAAAAATCTAGGAATAATTTTCAACAATAGACTAACGTGGGACACGCATATAGATTCGGTTATCGCCAAGATTTATTCTTCATTTAGAGGGCTATCAGTTACAAAAGCAATTCTACCAACTCAGGTCAAAATAAGGCTGGTCAAATCTCTTATTATACTTATAGTATCGTATGGGTGTGAATTGTTCGCTGATCCTGATTTCAATTCACTTCATAAGTTAAGGATTGCATTCAATGCCATTGCCCGGTTCGTATTCAACCTTCGTAGGTTCGACCACGTTTCGTCTCAGGCTCGTCAACTTGTAGGTTGTAACTTGGAAGCTTTCTTCAAGTATCGTTGCTGCTCCTTTATTTTTAAAATAATTGTTAACAAGACTCCCAATTATTTATTCAACAAACTTAATTTTTGTTCATCAAATCGTCATATTTTACTGCGTTCCTCAATGTATTCCTGTTTAACATCACGCAGACAATTTTTCGTTTATGCTGTCAGACTGTGGAATAATCTTCCCAGTCATATGAGGTCGGGTATCGAAAACAGAAAGTTTCATAAACTATGCTTTGAACATCTTGCTAATATGAGCTGAAATATACTTTTTAAATTTTTTTTCTGCTATTTGCGACCTTAATTTTAATTTTAATTGTTTATGTAATTTATCTTTATTAAAAAATTGTATTTTATTGTTTATATAAATTATTATTAATATTTTGCTTTGATTTTAAAATTAACTAAGTAGATACTCTTGAATATCCCAACTACAAATGTAATATTATATCCTGTACAATTTATAAGTCAATCTTGATGTACAGCTGTTTTTATTTTACAATAAATATCAAAAAAAATATCAAAAAATTCTTAGGGTTTGTTTCACAATGTCTGATTAAAGTTCCCTATAACTATCCGACACATAAATTATCCACAACTTAAATCCTCTCATTAAAAAACTTTGCGTTTCACAATCATAAATTTATGTGCCACTTAGCTAGTTGTCAGTTATTCCAGTTTTCCAAAGAATTTGACTGATTGAAAATAATCAATCAAATAATTATTAATTTATTCTCAAGTTGTGAATTTTAAAGTGTCATAATTAAACTTTTTGGACCCAGAACTGGTAACAAACAACATTACTATGGTGTTTTAAGGCCTCTTACTGCAATTTGATAAAATCCAGTTAGAAATTTTGTGTTGATATGTGAATGTGAGTGATTTAAAATACTTTAGTGCGTTTTGAAATTGCATTTTTATGGTGTTAAGGGGTGGAATTTTTGTCGTAAAGTAAGTATTCAAGTAATTGGGTTAACGCATACAAATATCCGTCACTAGTCCAAACTATTGATGTATTTGTTGTGTGAGTCGCACTGACAGCAGCTGTAGATATTTTAAATGCCAGTTTAATTTTTTAATCGGAACCTCAACCGGCCTGTAAAATATTCAGAACTTTAAGTGCCACTTAGACCTATTCAGATATTGTGAAACGTAAATGCGGTTTTTAAGTGATAAATAAGTTCCATGTAGCTTAATTGGAACTTTAATCAGACATTGTGAAACAAACCCTTAATATTCCAGAATCAACATAAAGGCAGTCCAAACCACGAAAAGCTAAAAAGAAATCACAGAAAAAATAAAAATAATGAAGTTGAAATGTGTAAAGCAAGAAACATTTTCTTTTTATACAATCATTTTCTTTAAGTTGTTTGTATAAGGCCTTAATGATCATTTACATACGAGTTATATGCCGGCTTTTGTAAGAACTAATTAAACAATTTTATTAAAAGCTTTCATATGGCCTTATTACATCTGTTCAAGAAAAGCAATTGAATTGCATAGCACTTTTGATCATAGGTCTTATATGAGCTGCCTTATTCATAAACAAAAAATGGTTATTTCAGCTCTCGTGTTCAGGGAAACTACACCATGGAATAACAATTTTCCGGACTCAAATGGAGCAGTAAGCAATTGCCTTTATTTTGAGTCCAGAAAATTCTTATTCCATGTTGTAGTTTCCCTGAACACGAGAGCTGAAATAACCAATTTTTGTTTATGAATAATGTGCGCCAAAATGGTTGGTAAAAGGCCTTTTGGTGGTACTATACAAGCCAGGGAATAGCTTGTATTGAACCTAACACAAGTTAAATTGTTAGTTGGGGAGGCCAAGCTCTAAAAGGTTGACTTTCAGCGGTCCAAACCAATCGAGAGTGGATACCGCTGGTCCAAGTACCCCAGGAAAGAGGACCTGACACAGCGACTCGACTCGCCCTCCGTCTACGGCCAACAAAAAGCCTAAAATGAAAAGCACGGCTACGTTGTCTGATAAGGTAAAAGAGAGCTTTCAAGTGGCTGTTATCAATGAAGGAAGTTCTGAAACACGGTTAAGTGATGAGCAGTGGGCACAAGTGGAGGAAAAGCTACTGGATCATGTAAACGAAAAGGTGCTTTCCTCCACCAGCACTTTACCAATATTCGGGCCTTTGTCAACGTTTAGGGGTTTTAAAATTCTCCCATATCGTGACGAACCGAAGAGAACTTCCTAAGAAGGCTCAATCCCGACCTTCCCAATGAAGATTGGGAAGTCATGGAGATGGAAGAGCCTACAATCCAGGAAGCCATTGTCATGCTAAACTATTAAACAATGGCCATTACGACCGTGTTGCTGAAGTTGACCAGTAGACTGGTCGGAATGCATAAATAACAAAAAAAACAAAAAAAAAAATTTAATTTTTTTCGAAAAAAAAAGATTTATTAGTAAAGACACAAAGTTAATGGTATTTTATTTCTGACAAATTTCAATATACAAGAGTCATCGTAATTTTTCATCAATTTAGGTATTTACTTATTGAGAAAAATGTCACTGAACTAACGTCAGCTATCAATGATGTCTACGAAAGTTCTTGCCCCATTACCTAAGGAAAAGGCAAGCTTAACCCCGTATGGTGGTCCAATGAATTGTCTTTCCTTAGGAAAAATTCAAGGAGGCTTTTTAACAGAGCTAAACATAGTAATGAACCTACTGACTGGGATCTCTTCAAGATCAGCAAAAATGAATACAAAAATCGAACAACTTATGTGAAAAGAGCAGCCTGGCAGAAATTCTGAACAGATATTGAGTCAACAAACGATGCTGTTAGGCTAAGGGAAGTCATGTCAAAGGTCAACAATCCTCCAGGCTTTTATAAACGACCTAATAGTACCTGGACAGACTCCTGCTCTGAAACTCTAGAGTCACTTATGAGTACTCACTTCCCAGTTTGCATCATTGATTCATTTCATGTGGACAGAGGGTCAAACATAGGTGTAACATCTAGCATTGGGAACCAAATCGTAGACAATAGGAAAGGTGCTTGGGCCATTGACTCCTTTTCAGCATACAAGTCTGCAAGGCCTGATGGAATAATTCCGATTGTGCTTCAAACCTCTAAAGACATAATTGTTCCAATTCTAGTGGATATTTTTAAGGGATGTCTAAACATCGCCTATATTCCATCTAGTTGGAGAAAATTTAATGTTATCTTCATTCCTCATACTGAAGCTAAGGACTTAAGGCCCATAAGCCTATCCTCCTTTCTTTCTTAAGACCTTAGAAAGATTAATTGAAACGCATATTCGCCAAAAACTAAATGATAGTGCCCTCTCGCAGGCCCAACATGCATACATGAAGGGCAAATCTGTTGAGACGGCACTTCATGAATTAGTTGGCACGATGGAGAAGTCAATCCAATTCAAGGAATTCACTCTAGGTGCATTCCTTGACATAGAAGGGGCCTTCAATGACGTTGAAAACGCGGTGATTCGACGAGCCCTTGACTTTATAAACATTGATCCAATGTTGTCCAATTGGATTGATTGTATGCTTCAAACGAGAATAGCAAACGGTAATAGCAAGCTCAAGGTAAGGATACGTAGAGGCACTCCACAAGGAGGGGTTATATCTCCCCTGCTCTGCTTTGGCTACTGGCTGTTAACCAGATTTAAGTCAAACTCAGACTTGACGGTGTCAAAGTCGTGGCCTACGCCGATAATGTTATAATGGCCTCAGGGAAATTCATCCTCACACTGTGCGATCTTCTACAAAGATCTTGTAGCATGTCTACCCTTATACAGAAATCAACGTGTAAACTCGTTACATCCTCACCAACTTTCCTAACCACAGTTTCACTTCGAACTCTACTTAAATCAAAACTTCACTTTGAACTGTACTAAAATGGATAATAAGTTTTGTTGAGAACTGTACCTTTGACTTTCGCCATATTATTTCCTTCTTCTTTTTCTCAACTTGACCGTGACAAGTCAACTTTTGGACTTCAGCACTTTAAAAAACTTAAGACTAAATAACTTTTAATTAAAACTAAATAACACGTAAATATTAATTTGTTAATACATATAAACTGTAGTAGCCGTGGCGTGATGGTTAGTGCGATGGACTGTCATGCCGGAGGTCTAAGGTTCGATCCCCAGCCTCGCCATCTATTTATTTAAAGAAAAAACGGCTACTGCCTCTTGCGAGGAATTGACAAATCCTCCAAGAGTATCTTCTGTCACAGAAAAGTACCGCTCGTTAGCCGTTCGGATTCGGCAATAAACTGTAGGTCCCCTCCATTCCTGCAGACACGCACACAGGAATGGTTGAGAGTTATAAGTCACTAGGCCCTAGTTCTTCATGAGCTGTTGTGCCATCAAATTTATTTATTTATTTATAATACATATAAACTAAAAGTTCGTGTTTTTATTTATTAAACTATTGTGCCTACGAGAGGGCACAAATTCGTGACCCCGATCAAAAAGTGCACAGACACACGCCGTAACTCTAACAAAAATTTGGCAGTGCCGTGCTGCCGTTTCTTGGGCATTTAAAAAGTGCATCACCAGCGTGTATCGCCAGCGAAACTTATCACACTTACAAAATCAAAATTAAGTGCAAAAAGATAATTGCCGCATTAATTCCAGCGAAGCACAACCACCATAATCGGCCCTAACCTCAACAGCACCGCATTCTGTCCAACAACTTGCCACACACCATCCGTTTAGCGACAAAATACGACCGCAGCAACAACAATAAGCTCGTTTCATAAATTAACGTCAACCAAGACGTCAACGTCATCAAATTTTTGAAACTACCAAGTTAAATGAAAATCAACGTTGACAATACCCACCACCGTCAACCACGTCATTAATTTTTGATTTTTGTTCACGAAGACAGCCACCAAATCCTCAGCTACATATACATCAACCGCAACGTGCCTCGCCATAAGGCAACCACCGTGTTACAACAACAGCAACAAGAAACACCACGTTGCAATAACCAACAACCATCTCGTCACCAACCCAACCAACGCCACGCCAAATCCAATAAATCCAAAGTGATCATCAAGCAAACAATACCACCACCACATATGTACTTGCAGCAACAAAACGTACATACAAGTTAACACGACACCTTATTCCCAATCCAATTCCTAACACGACACCTTATTCCCAATCCAATTCCTAATCCAGCTCACAATTCCAAGAATTGTTTGAATTAAGTTTTTATGCAACATAGTCTGTAATGTTGTCAATTAGGCAAATATAAAATGTTGCATTTCTTGGAAACCTTTTCTTGTTATTAAAGTAAATATTATTAAGCAAATATAAAATGTTGCATTTCTTGGAAACCTTTTCTACATTTGTTATGAAAATAAATATTATTATAAATAGAAGAAAAAATCAAAATAAAGATCACTTTTCAGTCAACCGTCAACTTGTGTTTTTTTTTTTTAATCGAGCCTAACGCGCTTCGATAACTGGCGCCCGAGTAATTAACACCCTGAAGGGCTTCGCGAAATAATTTTTTAAAACTTAAAGCACGAAAACGTGACACTTAAGAACCACCTTTCCGAAAAATTAAGTGATTCGCGAAATATATTTAAAAACCTAAAGCACAAAAGGTGACACTTAAGAACCACCTTGCCGGAAAATTAAGTGATTCGCGAGATATATTTAAAAAAAACTTAAAGCACAAAAGGTGACACTTAAGAACCACTGTATAAAATGGTGGTGACACTTGCCTATGAATTTGCAGTCGTTATTGGCGACGTTCTGTCGTTGCCTTTTGTTCTTAGCGTTTCCTTTTTGTTGCTTTTAATTTGATTAAACAATAAAACTCTTTTTTGTTTTATTTAAATAGTTTAGCTTTAAGTTTTATTTCTTTAAAAACCGATGATAAAAAGATTTACTTTAAATTTTTGGAGACGACCAACTGCACGTAAAGAAAATTTTAGAATGTCGTCGAAAAAAACTGATGCAAGAACAAAATTAAGTTGGTGGTGGTTGGTAGATGATCTAGAGTTTACACTTAGAACGGACCGGAATCTTTATGTTGCAAACACAATGTGCACGTTTGCACACGTTGAGTATAAACAGCACGTTTACACGTAAAAATTACCGCCCGCCTTGCAACAATGTTTGCAAGCGAATAGTATTTATTATTAAAAAGAAACAAAGCGATCACGACCAGCATCACCAACCACCACTCTCAGTTAAACAAATTTTAATTTATAATGAAAAATTTAATTCGGAAATTTAAGTCTTAAGGCTCTGTTTATATTTTAGAAAAATCATAATTTTAAGTTATAATTTCAATAAAAAAAAGGATAAAGATTTGGATTTCATTATTTTATATTAGATACATTTTTTTTTGTTTTTTGGCAAGAAAAAAGAAAAGATTAAAATACTTTATATAAGATATATTTTAGTGCATTTCATAAGGAAAATATTCCATTTATATATGAAAAAATTTGAATCAGGAATCAGGATTTATATTTACATTAGGATAAACATAATTTAAAGTAAAGAGTTTGTGTTGGTTTTTCTTTCTTTTTGCTGGAATCACTCCGATGGCAAAATACACAGTTTGACGACAGAACGAGTTACAACCCCTTTTTGGGTCTTCACATCTACAACGCGCACTCTTTCGTCAGAACCACGGTAGACCTTTAAGACTCTACCAAGCCGCCACTCATTCGGTGAAAGCTGTTCGTTTTTCAAAACAACGAGATCATCAACCTGTATATCCCTTTGAGGATATTTCCATTTGTATCGCTTGACCAGGTCTTTCAGGTACTCTTTTTTCCAACGCACACTAAATCTATGGTGAATAACTTTGAGAGTTTTCCATCTTCGTATGAAACCTATGTTCTTTTGAGATTCACATGTCTCTGGGGGACTAAGTAGCGGACCACCTCGTAAAAAGTGTCCAGGAGTTAGCGGAAGAAGATCTTCAGGATTATCAGACATTCTAGTCAGAGGTCTCGAATTGAGACCCGCGTCGATTCGAGCTAACAAAGTTGAAAATTCTTCGAATGTATATTTTGCACTGCCCGCTATTTTCTTGAAATGAGTTTTGAAACTCTTCACTCCTGTCTCCCACAAAACACCCATGTGGGGAGAGCCAGGAGGAATAAATGTTCAAGTTATTTTTGAAAAGTTGGGTGTTGCGTCAGCAGGATAACTTTGAACAGCCGTTTGAAAATCTGAGATAAGTGACTTTGACGCCCCGACGAAATTGGTACCGTTATCAGTAAATATTTTAGCTGGAAGTCCTCTGCGAGACACAAAGCGAGAGAAAGCGGCCAAAAAGGCAGCAGAAGATAGATCACTTACGGCCTCCAAATGAACAGCCTTTGTGGCAAAACAGATAAAAAGACATGCGTAGCCTTTTTCTAAGCGACATTTTCTCCCGTAGAAGTTCTGGTTTGTAAAAGGTCTAGCAAAGTCAATGCCCGTATTATTGAAAGGCAAACCCAAAATTGTTCTTTCGGTTGGCAATGAACCCATAAATTGCGACTGGACAGATTTTTTGTACAAAATACAAGGCTTACAATTTCGGATATGACTTTTGATTAAGTTTTTTAGCTTGGGTATCTAATACTCGGAACGCATTATACGGGTCATCAATTGGATTTCACCGTGCAACGACAATTGATGAATATATGAAACCAAGAGATGTGATAAATAAGATTTGTAGGGGAGAAGTATTGGAAACTTTTCGTTATAAGATAAGGAGGAAGATGCAAGTCTACCTTGGGAGCGCATTATTTGACTGGAGTCAAGAAAAGGGCTGAGGGATAAAAGATTACTTTTCGGTTTCAATTTTGTTCCTTGAACAAGAACTTTATATTCTTCACAAAAATATTCTCTTTGAGTTAACTGGATGATTTTAGTTTTTGCAAACTTAATTTCTTCGTGAGAAAGAAGGTTTGATGAATAGCTAGCTCTTATAGATTGCTTTCGAGCCGAGTTGAAAAAACGGTATACGTAACTCATTACTCGAAGCGCTCTGTGCCAAGAGGAGAATCTGGATAAAATTTCACTTTCGAAATCGCCTGATTGTACTGCAACATTTGCGAGTTTTCGTATCGGTTTATATTCGAGGATTGATTCGTCGGAAAAATCGTTTAGCTGAGTTGAAGGCCAGTTTTGTTCTGATCTTTGAAGCCAATATGGTCCCGTCCACCATAATTGACATGATTTTAGTTCACCTGGTGAGACACCACGACTTGCCAAATCGGCAGGATTATCAGAGGAAGAAACATGACTCCATCTGATATGCGGAACGTTATATAAAATTTCGGAGGTACGGTTTGCCACATACGTTTTCCACGTGCTTGGTGGTTTATTAAGCCACGCTAAAAAAATCGTGGAATCCGTCCACAATCTAATGGGGATATCATTCAAAAATTCAAATTGGCTGAGGAGCACTCGAATCATATGCGACAAAAGGACTGCGCCTTGGAGTTCAAGGCGTGGAAGGGATATGGTATTGACTGGTGCAACCTTGGATTTAGCCCATAATAGATGGGATGTTACTAATGAAGAACTGTGGCGTACCCGAAAATAAACGGATCGGAGAGCCCCTATAAGTTCGATTTGAGCTCTACGTGCAGATAAAATATCGTGAGCGCCCGAGAGGACGTCATCCACATAAAATTCCTTTTTCAGGATTTTTGACGCTAGGGGATAATTAGTTTCAACATCTGAAGCAAGCTGATGGAGAGTGCGGATAGCGAGATAAGGAGCACAATTAACTCCGAATGTTACTGTGTTTAGATTATAATCGACGACGTTGTGATCAGGACTGGGGCGGAACAAGATGCGTTGATATTGCGAATGCTCAGGATTGATAACAATTTGGCGGTACATTTTCTCAATATCACCGTTAAAGACGTATCTATAAAAACACCAATTGAGCAGCAATAACGTTATATCGCTTTGCAGAACCGGGCCCGCATACAAAAGATCATTTAAGCTTTTACCATTGGAGGAGGCATTTGAAGCGTTGAACACAACTCTTAGTTTGGTAGTGGTGCTTTGAGGCTTTAAAACGGCGTGATGGGGCATGTAATACGACTGAACATTGCCATTATTCAAGAGCTCGTAAGGTGGTACGGGTGTCATATGACCTAATTGGATGTACTCTGAAAGAACTCTATCGTATTCTACTTTAACAGCTGGTTTAGACAATAAAGTCTTTTTATTCCGAAGAAACTGTTTCATTGCCTTCAAACGCGAAGCGCCCAGTTGTGACTCATCCGATGGATTTTTAAATGGTAGCTTGACCACATATCGACCTGTTGCATCTCTAAAAGTTGAGTTGTGATATAAGTCTTCACAAAATTGGTCGGAAGAACTAACCGTTTGATTGTGAGGTAACTCCTCAATTTTCCAAAATCGTTCGATCGCTTGATCAATTGACGGCTCGTCACTATATGATACAAAAGTTGAAAAGTTGGAAACTACAGGGATATTTTCGTAAAGTCCCAGCAGTACCCAACCAAAAACTGTACTTTGCGCCATTAAAGAGTTCCAAACATTTGTTTTCACACCTTTTAAAATTATAAGTGGATAGAGATCTACGCCGATGAGCATATCAATGCTTGAACTCTGATAAAAAAAGGGATCTGCAAACGGAAAATTTAACTTAAAATGTTTTTGCCCGAGCTCAATTGAAACCGCGGGTAAATTGCACGTGGTTTTTTTCAAAATTAACGCTTGAGCCTTTATTTCAACATCCGTTAAGTTAGAACCAAGAGTAAAGGAACAAACCTTTGATGAGGAAGCAGTGACAGTAGAACCCATACCACATATACGCGCTTGAGTATTTTTTTTTTTTTTAGAATGAAACTTCAGAGCCTTGGTCAATTAAGGCTCTAAGATCGAATCGAATTAAGGCTCTAAGATCGAATTCTGCACCTTGATGTTTGATCTTTACTAAGGCTGTTGCTAGTAAAACCGGGCGATAAGTTTTTGAGAACATGACATTATGGTTTGTGATTTGAGTGGACTGTATAGTTGGATGATGTTTTTTGTTGGCTGCATGCCTACTGATGAGGTTAAACCCGAAGATGAGGATGAACCATGAGGTGAAGATGAACCACGAGGTGAAGAAGAACTATGAGGTGAAGACGAAGATGATGAAGCCGATGGAGTGATAGAAGTAATCGTAATTAAAATTTGTATGAAAATCTCGAATGAATTTCATCGAGCTTATGCCAAACTAGCACTTGAGTGATGCGTTAAACCTAGTTAATGAAGATTTCAGAATTGGTCTTTTGCCAGTAATTGAAATAGTACTGAAAGTTGAAAAGTGGTACTTGCGTACTGGGGAAATTAAATAGTACACAATTCAGTACAATAGTAAGCCCTTTTCCAACCGTGATAGGCACATCCAAACAGAAACTTAAAAACCGACTCTCTGGACACAAATCCGACATAAGCAACGGGGTACACAAAAAACTGCTCTCGCGTTGCATTGTCTGGAAAAAAATCACGTACCGGATTTACAGAATGTTGAAGTGTTGCAAGTAGAGCTACATTATTCAAAAAGGAAGTTACTTGAAATGTTACACATAAATAACAACAAAAATTCAATTAACCGTAGATATGATTGTGACAACCTGAGCAATAATTACAGCCAAGTAATTAACAGAGTGTCAATTACAAGACAAAGTATAGGGGACTATGTAATGAGTAGGAGGTTTTAGGTGCAGCTTTTGCAAGTAAATACTTTAATTTAAATTTCGTTTGCTTTTATACCTACATAATATGTACTCTGATTTTTAACTAAACTATTAATGTGTATTTCCAGTTTAAATCTAAAAGAATGAATGTCTTTTCACCCTATTAGAGCTGTAACGAATCGTATGTATTCGTTACTTAGATACGGGTATTCACTTCGATACCGAGTAACGAAACGTTACTACCGTGATAATCTCGTTACTCGCATGTTTCGTTACTTTTCCAATACCATACAAAAAGTACTATATCAGATATCGCATTACTCGGACTCGTCGCATGTACGGATTGAAATTAAAATGGCACATCAAGCAAAGTTCTTGTACCTATATCAAACATACTACATTATACATACTACATAGACATACAATACTGAACGAAAAAGGTTAGGTACGTTTTGGCCGTTCTAGTCATTCTCAATCAAATCATTTTACAAGGAGAGCACAATTATTTTAGTAGGCGTAAAATACGTAAAAAAATTTGTACGTCGGATCGGAAAATGGAGTACGCCAATCGATTTAGGAGATGGATATTGCCTAGTGTCACGGCCGACGCTCTGGGACCACTGGAACACTATTATTTTGACAGGTTTCAAATGTGGCAAAATTTTTTTACGTCGGATCGAAAAATGGAGTACGCCAATCGATTAAGGAGGTGGATAATACCTAGTGTCAGGGCCAACGCTCTAGGACCACGGGAACACTATTATTTTGACAGGTTTCAAATGTGCTAAAATTTTTTTACGTCGGATCGAAAAACGGAGTACGCCAATCGATTTAGGAGGTGGATATTACCTAGTGTCAGGGCCAACGCTCTAGGACCACTGGAACACTATTATTTTGACAGGTTTCAAATGTGCCAAAATTTTTTTACGTCGGATCGAAAAACGGAGTACGCCAATCGATTTAGGAGGTGGATATTACCTAGTGTCACGGCCGACGCTCTGGGACCACTGGAACAATATTATTTTGACAGAATGAGTAATTATGTAGTCCAAAATAGTCCGAACCACATACAAATACATAATAATATTCGTATTTTTACATAAATCCAATTTAATCGTCGATCTTCGTAGCCACTAATATTCAAGTCAACTGTCTCTTCAAATCTGCGACCACTAGCTCTCCCAAACTTTTTTGATTCTGAGTAAATTCGGTGATATCCTTGACGAGTTTCCAGAGCTTAAAGCTCCACCAGATTTTACATTGCCGGTCAAACATGATATTGTCCACTGGATATCTACAAACGGTCAGCTTCCTTCAGCAAGTGCCCGACGACTTAATCCCGAGAGGTTAGCAATTTCCAAGCGTCAGTTTCAGCAAAAGATCGATTTAGGTATTTTTCGCGTTTCAAAGTCACAAGGCCCTTCACCACTTCACATGGTTCCGAAAAAAAATTTGCTTGACTTCAGACCATGTTGCGACTATCGTTGGTTAAATGAAGTCACTATTCCGGACAAACATCCTATCGCAAATGCTCAAGATTTTTCCGCTAACCTCGACGGTTGTGCGATGTTTTCAAAAATAGATTTGGTCCAAGCTTACCACCAAATACCGGTTGCAGAAGAAGATGTGCATTAAACCGCCGTCATAACACCTTTCGGACTCTTCGAATTCCTTCGAATGCCCTTCAGAGTGCGTAACGGTGCACAAACGTTCCAACGATTCATGAATAGTATTTTATAGTTCGTCCAACTATTCTTGTCAGTACAGGCCTTACGGGAAAGCTTTTTCCAAATTAGTGGGGCCTACTGATATCCCAAGGCACCCCACGAAACAAAATGCCACTTAAATATACACAATAGCCACTGACTTCCCACGGCATTGTTTTTGTAATTTCTTTTTCAAGCGACATACATCCCTCACGACCTATCTCGCCCACAGCCGTAGGCACAATGAATAACAAATCATGATCTCTTGCTGTTTGTGTTTATTAAAAGTATTCACACAATATAGTGTGACCATTGGTAAGCTAACGTACATAAAAGACTCCCTTTCCTATTGCTTATGTGCAAGAGCTTACAGAATTAAAGCTTAGGATCAAAAAAACACTAAGTGTGGTCGTTCGTCGTTGTTTTAAACTGTTTAGGCCAGTCGGCCGGCAGAAGTTTTTTTTGCAAAAAATGTTGTTTTTTAGTATAAAAATAATATGGCGCGGGTGTAGGTGCGTCGGCTATCACTTAAAAAAAAGACGCAACCAATATCTTGAGAACGGCTCATGGTACCTACACAAAATTTGTAAGCACATTTTAATGTAAGGTATTCATGTATTAAATATTTTGTTATTTTATATTTTAAATTATTTAAGTAGGTAAGCTTTTTGGTCAATTTATAACTCAATGCAAATATTATTTTGTATTGTTAAAATGATTCTGTTTTTTAATTGCTCGTTTGTTTCTTCTTTTTTTTTTTAATGGATTATGTCTACTGGGGAAACCCTTACAAAAACGCACCTATTTTAATTAAATTTTTTTTTTTAGTTTTCATAATTGTATTTGTGCAATTTTACCTACTAGATGGCAACGCTGATCAATTTCAATTAAACTTGAAATGATTTATTATGCATACTACGGCATCGCGATTAGAGCTTTTACATGCGATAGACTTATGCAATACGCTGCAACCAAACTGAAATGCAAATGTTCTATCTTCCCTGTACTGACAAGAATAATTGGACGAACTTTAGGTGATCTTTCATTCGTATTTGTTTACTTGGACAATGTACTCGTTTCAAGTAAATCGGTCGAAGAGCACAAAGCGCATTTACGCGAAGTTTTTTAGTAGATTGTAGCAACACGGACTTAACGTTAATTTAGCGAAATGTGAACTAGGAGTGAGCAAACTCGATTTCTTGGGATACTGTGTTTCCGAAAATGGAATAATTCCTCCGCAAGAACGAGCAAAAGCTATTAACGAATTTCCTAGTCCCAACTCAATCAAACAACTTCAAAGTTTTCTCGGCATGATCAACTTTTACAATCGTTTTATGCTAAATATGGCATGCAAAGCTAAAGTTTTGTACGAACAATTAAAAAATGTGAAAGCGAATAAAAAAGAAATTAAGAAACAGATTTTTCAGTGGTTGGATGTTTGCGAAGAAGCTTTTTAAGTTCTGAAAAAGGACTTGTTCCAGCGCACTATGCTTTTCCATCCAAAGCCTCTAGCGCAAATCAGCATTATGGTAGACGCTTCTAACGATGCTATCGGAGGAGTACTCTTGCACTACCATTATAACTTTTGGGAGCCCTTAGGTTTCTTTTCAAAAACATAAAACATTTTCAGTGTTATGTGGAAGGTAGACAATTTACCGTCTTTACCGACCACAAACCGCTCACAAACGCAAAACTGAAAAGTCACCTCGTCAAATGCACCACCTAGAATTTATCGCAGAATTCACTACCGACATTCGTTATATAACAGGCATACAAAATATCGTCGCCGATACTTTATCGCGATCTTATGTCGAAATAATTGATTTTAACAATGTAAGTATTCCGAATCTCTTAAAAGAACCGGAAAACGATGAAGAGCTCAGGTCACTTTTAAAACTCCCGAAAACATCTTTCAAGGTAGAAAAAATTCATATTCCGATAAACGATTTCAAAATATAATCTGAAACTTCCACTGGGAAAACTCGTCCGTATGTGCCTGAAACTCTTCGACAAACAATTTTTGACAACAATTACAAACTTTCGCATCCAGGTTCAAAGGCAATGCGTAAAATAATTACCGACAATTTAGTTTGGCCTAAAATGAACAGCGGTGTTAACAGATGGACAAAAAGTTGTATCTGTTGTCAAAAGTCGAAGATTTCAAGGCACACTACTTCAAAAGACGGAATTTTTCCAGTTCCAGAAGGTAGATTTTCACATATGGATATAGATTTGGTTGGTCTTTTACCACCGCCTCAAGGTTTCACGTATTTACTAACCATCAAAGATCGCCATTCCACATGAACACTTATACCGTTGTATCCGCTTTTGTACAAAACTGGGTTTCCAGATTTGGAGTCCCTCAAACGATTACGACTGATCAGGGAACTCAATTCGAGTCGAGCCTCTTCAACGAAATCTCTGAAACTCTCGGCACAAAGCGGATCAGAACTACAACGTATCATCCTCAAGCGAATGGATCAGTAGAACGGTTTCACCGCCAGCTTAAAGAATCTCTAAGCGCTCACGAAGACAAAGCAAATTGGTATTCAAACTTACTTTGCACTCTTCTTGGTATTCGTTCTACAATAATTGACGACATAAGCGTGACGCCTGCTCAATTATTGTACGGACAAAACTTACGATTACCTGCAGAACTAATCGAACCCAAACCTTTGAATCCAATTTTAAACTCATTGACAGCTCGCCAAATCACTCAAGCCATATCGCAAAACGGACCGTTCTCTAATAGAAATCGCGAACAAAAACAGGATTTGAAAACTTGCAAATGCGTTTTTGTTTGAGAGGAGGTGAACCAAGGAAGTCTCAATCCACCGTACAAAGGCCCATTCGAAATACTTAATCGATTCGAAAAAACGTTTTTGGTGCTCATAGATAATAAAGAGCAAATAATATCTATAGATCGACTCAAACCAGCTTTTTATACAAAAGAAGTTGATGCAAAAGCAAATACCAAACAAGTAACTTTCAATCTTCAGTAGCATTCTTAAAAAAAAAAAAAAGTTTATTTCTAATTTTTGATTTTAATCTCAATTATGATTATTAATGATTATTATAATTAAAAAATTTGTAAGGTCGTCCACAAAAAAAAAACAGTTTAAAAATTTATTGTTTATTTAAAAAAATTCAATTGTAAGGTTTTCTACCAAAACCAAAAGTCACTGTACAAGCAACATGCAAAATTTATTAAAAATCAAAATGTATACAAATTAAAAACTCAATAATGAATTTTGAAATTGTCAATAAGTAACTATTAAGAAAATTTATAATATTATATAATAATTAACTTCCACAGTCACCTTTATTGTTATTTAAAGTTTCAAACAATTCAAAGAGAACTTTTTTACGGCAGGGAGTGATGTAGCGTGTATATACGTATAAAGAAATCAACGTGTAACTGTACTTAAATCAACGCTTCACTTTGAACTGTACAAAAATGGATAATAAGTTTTGTTGCGAACTGTACCTTTGACGTTCGCCATATTATTTCCTTCTTTTTCTTAACGTGACCGTGCCAAGTCAACTTTAAAAAACTTAAAACTAAATTACTTTTAATTAAAACTAAATAAAACGTAAATATTAATTTGTTAATACATATAAACTAAAGTTCGTGTTTTTATTTATTAAACTATTGTGCCTAGGAGAGTGCATAGATCCATTGACAAGTCAACCCACTTAAAACAGAACTAAGATGGCTTATCAATACCAATGGGAACATACCATGCTTCAGCCAAAACGAAGTGTGGTACTAAAGAAAGCAATGCATTACCAGTCCGAAAGCTCCGGAAAAGAGGAAGACGAAAGAAATAAACAACAATCCTGTAACTCCATCGACACGATCATCGTTCCAGAGGGCGAGACTATAACAAAACAACATACATACATATATATTATTTTTATTATTCCTAACATAATCTTATCCACTTGAATTATTATTTTTTTGTCTAATTTATTTTCTCGTTAATGTAAAACTCTTATTATAAAACTCTTAATGTAAAAGTAACAATTGCAGAACTCTTATTTTAAAACTTTCAATATAAAAGCACCCAATGTAAAACTCATATAATTTCGAAAAAGCTCTTTTGCTCGAAAATATCCAAAAAAACTCATTGTAAACAAAAAAGCTCTTTAAGAATATAAAAGAGCGGCCACTGGCCAATATTTTTCACAACTGAAAACTCGGAAGATATTACCTTCTATCAGCCCTATTAATAAAAAGTCACTGTCCGCTCCTTAACACACGTGTTAGTTAGCACACGGATAGAGATCTTATCCATTGGATAACTGTAATTATTAATAAACATATCATAATAGTTCCAGTCTGTAGCACTGAAAATGCGGGAAAAAATAACACTGGCTTGAGTACATCTAACGGCTCGAAGATTATGTTTGCGAGGACGAGTCGTGCTGAGATTTTTTCGTGAGGAATAGTCAGTCGGGTTCTCGTACCTGAAATCTTTGATTCTCTCGTGAGCGCTCTCTTTTCTGAAAAACTGGGAATTTTGTCCTAATAACCCACCTACATAATAATACATATGTAATGTATGTATTTAAGGTGATTTACTTCCCCAATTTTTTTTTTCATGGTGCTCAAGCTAAATTTTAATCTACAGAAATTTGAAAAAAAAAAACAATTTTTTTACGTGCATTTTATATGGGAAAAGTTCATATTAAAATTGTAAGTACTTAAAATTAAAATTAAGAGCTTAATCTTGGTAGATTTTTTTTTCTATATGTAGATTACAATTTTGCTTGAGCACCGAGAAACAAAAAACAATTTGCGGAAATGAATCACCCTAATGTACAGTACATATACATAATTTTGTTTTAATTATTTAAATTTAATTATTAAATAATCGTTTTAAGCAAAGCAAAGTGATTTATTCAATAAAATATATAAAACTGTAATTTTCTCCGCTCTCCGGTAAGTTTGCAATTTCATTTTTTCGCAAAAAATCCAAATCTATAAAAGTCATCATCAACAGAATGTCAGGTATCTTAAAAAATTTCTTAAAAGGATAAAAATCAATAATCTCAAAAAATTCAAATAACCCTTACGTGCCCATAACGGCTTCACATGCACATAATTTTTGATTTGCGCACATCTGTCGGATAAAACCTTTCTAATGATATATCACTCATGCATTTCCGTTGTGTATTAACGGAGAAAAGTTTACCGTAAGTTTTTCCTAATATTAATATATAGATGTTTTTTTTTAAGGCAGTGAAAAAAAAAATAATTCAACAGCTTTAAAGTTTTATTGAATAATCATAAAATTTCGTGCATCCGTTTAAATAATTTTAATATGCAGTAGCTGCTCCTGAATGCACAAAATGATGGTGGCGGTGATGAGGACCAAAAGGGTTAAGTGCATAACTTGGCGATTCACCGGACACTGGAGTGGCCGTGGGATACCATTCAGACGGCGTGTGATGCTGCGGTGGGTGATACAAAAGATGGTGACTGTGGTTTCCAGTGACTAACATTGAAGCAGGGTTAGAAGCTGTACTAACTGGTGAATTGTTAAGCCCGGATGTTGAACCACGGTACTGGTGGTTATGTGATGGAGATATTCCCAATGGAGGTGTCAAATATGATGCTGTAGAAATTAAGGGCCCTGGTGACTTTGACTCGTTATTGCTGCTGGCATTGCTTCCAGTGACTGGGTGTCCCAATCTGTTAGACTCCGATTTAATAGATATTGGTAATGATTTAACTACTGAATCGGCCAACCGTAACGAAGGTGGAGTTTGTGCACCTCCTGTAATAATACTGGACGAGCTTGATTCTTCTCCTTCGCTGTCATAACCTTGTGATGATAACCTTTCTTCTGCATTTCCATGAACCTAAAACAAAATTTAAAAGTTAATTAATGTGTTTATTTATTTTATTTTGTTTATTCATTTATTATTAATTTTAAGATTGACATCTTGTAGATAAAAAAAAAAGAAATTTTTATTTAATGTATAAAGTAAATAAAACTGAAATATTTCGCTAAGCCAATCAATAGCTATGCAATGCCTTATTATATAGCCTTTTAATAAAACATTTTCCTTCCCATTATTTTTATCCAGCGCTAATGCTAAGTTTAGGACTACAAATGAGAAATCTATTACGTTTTACACCCACAACAGCTGTGCGAAAAAATCAATAAAAGAATTCTGGAATTTATATTCGTAGACAAATATAAAAAATAATGTTAGAATACTGTTGTGCATTTAAGAATTAAACAAGAACTCTACTTTAAAACAAGTCTTTTTTGGTTTGCTGCTAATCAAACAGTGAGTTTATAAAATGCAGTTTTTCCTCTGTTTTCGTAAGTGACAGCTATGTTCGATTACATAATTTGGTGTGTATCCAATATCTCCCCTCTAAAATTACTAAACCTATGTATAGTCTGCAGGCCACTGCGCCTGGCCTATTTATAACACAGCAGACAGCACGGATCCATTTTTTCAATATTCGAATGAATTTTTTAAACCATTGGAAGCTATTGCCTTTAAAACTAAGAATTTGCTCCTTCTTAATGGCCGTCCTTGGAGTTATAATAAGGATCTGGTCCTCCAGGCTAGGGGGTTGTGCGTCGAGGTGACTTCCCTACCACGGAAAAAATGTCAGTTCCGAAACGACAACAAGCCTCGGATATGGATGATTTCAATGTTGACGATCCCAGCAAACGAAACAAGGACAATGAATCTCGGATCTGCACGTGGAATGTCCGGACCCTAAACAGGCCACGTGCAGCCGAACAATTAGTTGAGAACCTGGATAGGCTAAGGGCTGATGTAACAGCCATCCAGGAAGTGCGATGGGATGGAGAAGGCATACGAAGGATGCAATCGTGTGACATCTACTTCGGCGAGTGCTGCACGGAGCAGGGTCAGCGGCTCTTTGGTTGTGGTTTTGTGGTGAGGGGAAGATTTATGCAAGAAGTCTTGAGCGCCTGGTCACAATCCGCATCAAAGCAAAGTTAAAAAACATCACGTTGATCTGTGCCCATGCCCCAACGGAAGAAAAAGATGACTCAACCAAAGAAGAATTCTACGATCTCCTCGAGAATACGTATGATAGGTGCCCCAAGTACGACGTCAAGATTATTCTTGGCGACTTCAACGCCAAGATCGGAAAGGAGGGTATCTTTGGTTCGATAGTCGGAGGACACAGCCTGCACGGCAACACTTCCGGTAACGGACTCAGGCTCATTGATTTCGCGGCGGGGCGAAATGTCATCATAGCACGCACTCTATTCCCACACCTTAATATACACAAAGGGACCTGGCGGTCTCCGGATCAACGAACCGTTAACCAGATTGATCATGTTGCGATAGACGCCAGACATGCTTCCAGTATCCTGGATGTCCGAACGTTCCGAGGTGCCAACATAGACTCGGATCACTACTTGGTGGTAGCGCAAGTACGTATGCGGATATCCATGACGCCACAACGAGCGGATGCTGTAAAACGATTTAACGTCTCGAAGCTAAAATCGCAAGAGATAACCAGGACTTTTGCAGACCTCGTCTCTCATAAACTCTTAACAGGCCCGCCACAAGCATCATCTGTAGAGGACCAGTGGAAGCACTGCCAAAATGCCATCAAAAGTGCCGCTACTGATGTGCTGGGTTTCACTAGGCCACCACAAAGAAACCCCTGGTTCGATGAAGAATGCAGACTGGCGCATGAAGCAAAGAACGAGGCCTACCAAGCAGTTCTGTAGACTAGAACCAGAGCTGCTGAGAGAGCAGCCTGGGAGCTCTACGGGCAAAAACGGAGGGAGCAACGCCGACTTCTCAGGAGGAAAAAGAGAGAGCATGCGAAGCGGGCGGTCGAGTCTATTGAGGATTGTAGCGGCAGGGGGGATGTTCGAAAGTTCTACCGAAGGGTGAGGCAAACTACCCAGGGTTACAAGGCCAGAACGGAAGCCTGCCGAGATGAGAGTGGGAATATGGTGGTAGACACACAGTCGGTGCTGAGGATCTGGAAACAACACTTTTCTAGACTGCTTAACGGCGAATATGGCCAAAATTCCGCTGTAAGACAGAACACTCCATTCAACCTGGACGATGATGGTCGAAACTTCCGTCCACCCGACCTAAATGAAGTTCGGTTAGCGATAGCCAAGCTTAAAACGTACAAGGCTGCTGGTGCGGATGGCCTGCCAGCCGAGCTATTCAAAGCAGGGGGAGATGACTTGGTAGGGAGTATACACCAGCTTATGTCCAAAATTTGGTCGGAGGAAAGTATGCCCGATGAATGGAACCTCGGTATAGTATGCCCCATCCACAAGAAAGGAGATGCTCTGACCTGTTCCAACTACAGAGGTATAAGTCTCCTCGACTTCGCATACAAAACCTTGTCATCTGTACTGTGTGATCGCTTAAAACCGTTTGTCAACGATCTGATCGTGTGGTTTTAGGCCCGGCAAATCAACCGTCGATCAAATGTTCACACTCCGACAGATCTTGGAAAAAACCCAGGAGTTTCAAATCGATACACACCACCTCTTTATCGATTTTAAAGTCGCATATGATAGCGTAGACAAAGACGAGCTATACAGAGCCATGGCGCATCTCGGCATCCCTGCCAAACTCGTCCGCTTGTGCAGGATGACGATGGAGAAATCTCGCTGCTCCGTCAAAGTCGGCAAGAACACCACCGAACCCTTTGATGTCGAGAAAGGTTTGAGGCAAGGCGACGCGTTATCATGCAACCTGTTTAACATCGTTCTTGAAGCAATTGTACGCAACTCGCAAGTCAACAACAGAGGTACAATTTTTCAAAAGTCTGTTCAACTACTTGCTTATGCAGATGATATTGACATCATTGGGAGAACGAAGCGAGCTGTTACCGGCGCGTTTGCAAGTATTGAATCGGAGGCGGCGAAAATGGGTTTGGCTATTAATGAGGACAAAACTAAGTATATGCTATCATCGAGAAAGGAATCTCAACATCGTCGGCTCGGGCAAAACGTCACGATGGATAGATACAACTTCGAAGTCGTCAAAGACTTTGTCTACCTGGGCTCCACTATAACATCGCAAAATGACATCAGTGTAGATATCAAACGAAGAATTACTCTTGCCAATCGCTGTTTCTTCGGGCTAAGAAGGCATTTGAGTAATAGAGCCCTCTCTCAAAGAACCAAGGAGACCTTATATAAGACCCTTATCATCCTGGTCCTGCTGTATAAGGCAGAAGCATGGACCCTGACAAAAATGGATGAGAATCTACTTGGGTGCTTTGAAAGGAAGATTCTTCGGGTGATTTTCGGTCCAGTCTGTATCGATGGAGTATGGAGGAGAAGATTCAACAACGAGCTTTACGGGCTTTACAGCGACGTCGACCTGGTCAAAAAGCTTAAAATACAGCGGCTAAGATGGCTGGGACACGTGGAGCGTATGGACACCAACGCACCAGCCCGACGAGTCGTCGAATCTATCCCTGACGGTCTGCGCAGCAGAGGAAGACCCCACCTTAGGTGGCACACACAAGTGGAGAACGACCTCAACCAACTTGGAGTGCGTAACTGGAGGCAGCTAGCTAGGGACCGAGCTGGCTGGAGGGGCTTGTTGGTTGAGGCCGAAGTCCATCCTGGGCTGTGAGCGCCATCGAAAGTAAAAGTAAAGTAGTAATGGCCAGTTTCCAATATTTGAGTTATTTTTTTTTTACTTAAATGGGTAGGAATACTTTTTTTTCTCCTTGAGTAAAAGTTTAAAATCTTTTGATATTTTCATTACTTCTAAAAATGAGTTATTTTTTTCTGCCCCAGCTCAATCTCGATGGACGAAATACATGAATGCTTCTGCTTCACTTAAATAAGATTTTAAAAATATAAACAGAATTAAAAAAAAAGCCAATGTGTACCTGAATGCCGTAAGAGATTTGTGTGCTCCAATAACATCTTGTTGAAAATAAAGCTTGGATTTTAAAATGTATGATAGTAGAAGTGCAACTTTTGTCAGCTTTTTTGGTATACATACTTTATTTAATAACTTCCAAAATTTTTTTTTGAACGAACCTAAATAATTTGAAAATTACTTTTGGTTTTCAATATTAACGAATTATTTTATCGTTAAAGAAATAAAGTTAAGGCCGTCAAAACAATAGCGGAAACAGTAAAGAGAAAAACATTTAAGTGTCAATATCAAAGCAAATTTGGTGCAAACCTTCTCTAAAAATGTTGAAATAAACTAATTTAAGCTTTAATGTAAACTCAGTAGGTTTAAGTTAATTTTCTGTTTTCTTAGTATAGGGACCCCAAATCTTTTTATTCGAAAATTCAAAAAAACTTTTCGTTTATAATTTACAGAACTTTCAAATACTAAATTTTGAAACAGAGGATTATTAATTTGATATACAGAGTATTGATTTTTCCAAAATTTTAAAATACAAAATTTTGGATTTTGGCACATACAGAACGCCAATCCTGAAAAAATCCTGTCCACAAAAGATTATCGAAAAATACACGGCCAGCAAATGTTAATATTTGGTCCGCTCAATTACTTGTAACTCAGTGAGATAGATATATATTTTCCAAGGACATGACATTGACAATTCTGCCTGATATGAATTTATTATAAAAAAAAAAGAATATAAACAAAAGTAAATATTATATGTAATAAATTAATTATATTAATAAATTTATAAAAAGTTAAAACTAATTATTCAAACTACATGATATTTATGTGCTAAAGAATAAACAAATTTGAATAAACAATCCATCCTAGCGCTCCATTTAAGTCGGTTTGGAGAGAGAAAGCTTTCGTTGAAATGTAGTCGACGGATTTCCTGTAATATAGAACAGGTTGCAATAAACTGTTTAACGTCTTCAGTTTCTCTTCTGTTGCACAAATTACAGAGTAGTGGTAGATCAGAACGATGGGGTATAAAGTTTAGGTTTAATATCTCAACTCGTGCTCTAAAAATATAGCTTATAACTACGGACGACAAGTTGTTACAGAAATAGTTGACTTCCGATGGCAATTATTGGTGGTTGAGGTTCCGATAAATAACGAAAAGAGAACGCCGACATCTCAGAAAGAAAAAGAGAGCAAGCAGGCAATCGAGTGTATTGAGAGCTGTAGCAGCAAGTTTATTGAAGGCTAAGCAATATACCTAGGGTGCTGTCTAAATCGTTCACCGCAAAACGAAAAGTTAAAAAAATCTCATAAAAGGGGCCAAAGTTCATAGAAATTTTCTGTAACTTTTTAACGGTTAATGCTACGAATAAAACTATAAAGACCATTTTGGTGAGAAATTGGTTCAGCTACGAGATTGTGAAATAAAATTTTTCTCTAGCACGAACTGTATCTGAGATATTTGCAAAAAAACTCAACTTTATGACTTTGACCCCTTATAATTGAACTACCGATCATCGGATCATTGAGGAACTCTCTCAACTTTTAAAGAGTCCAATTACCAACGTCCATGTCAAATTTCAGCCTCTAACTATTTTTTTTTTCTTTTTTTTGGCATTTTTTCGTCCCCTGACGGTTTTCGCCTTGACGGTGGCGAGGGGGCTTACGCGGGATCCTTCAGCAACCGAGCTGCAGGGTCACACAACTAAACAAAACCAAACAAACAAACAGGGGTGTTATCCAACTAATTTAAATCATGAATGAAAGAATACAAGATGGCGCGATTTGTTATCTCATTGGTGACAAATGATATGTAAACAAATATGGCCGCCAGTAGTTTGTTTAGTTAATCGATTGTTCGGTTGTGTTTTTTCCTTTCGTGCGCGATTAGTAGTTTAAAAAAACAAAGTTTTCGTTTAGAAATACGATTATAAATACCGAATTAATATTTTTCATTTGAAATAAAGGTTTTTTCATTTAAAATAAATCGCCAAAAAGCAAATAAAGCGGTAATGTGTAAAGTAGAATAGATAATTCAGAACTTGTGCACTTTTATTACACTACACTTCACTCTTAATTAATTCAAATTAGAACAATGAAATAAAAATTCAAGTTAAAAACTTTTCCCGACCTTATCTAGTAGGAAAAAATCATATTTTTGTCTCCGATTGCGCTATACGAGCTGTCAAAAATTACAACAACAAAGCGAAAAAAATGAAATGGCGTAATCTTGTATTCTTTCAATTATGAATTTAAATCATGGACAAAAGTTTACAAGAGAATGAAATGAGAGCGGGGATATATACTCAAGTGTGGACAGAAGTCACGGCTGTCGGCAAGGGCTCTCGTAAGAGGGTAAGTCGCCAGTCACAATTGTAAATAATGACAACGATAAAAAACAACGACCAATCTTGACAAGACAAACTAACACGCTCAACCCTACAGCGGCTCTTCTTCCTGCTCTAGATAGCATGACTATCGACGATAGGAAGACCTCGAACAGACCTCCCTCCATAGGAAGTCAAACCGAGGACGAGTTGCTGGAAGACTCGAATTCCGAAGAGACTACTCTGAAGCCTACTGCGCCCCTCAAAGCTTCGAGGAAAAGCAGTAACTACAGATCCTCTAAAAGATTCGTGAGTACTATGGACAAAAAGGACCCAACAACTCTCAGCTCGAGGGACAGGGTTCTTTTGAAAAAACATAGGAAGTTGGCGGGGAACTATGAACGTCAGCTGGCAGCGACTGCCACTGAACCCACCGTTTCCTCTCAAAATTTGAACGCTGAAAAGCTGGTTAGTGATAGAGTGAATGTTAGAACACCTAGAGTAACATGCCAACATCTCTGTTGCCATGCACAACCGACGCCAAGCCAAGCAAAGCTCTCTAAGCTGAGAGAGAACCCAATGTTGCTAATACAAATCTAGAAATGCTGATAAGATTATAATGATAAGAACTAGAATAGAATGTAAGATAAGCTCACTTTCTGTCGGACCGTGAAGCGTTCACTTGCAAAAGAAAAAGAAACCAAATAAAAGTGTTTTGTAAAAGAAAAATTGTTTGTTCCTTCTTTTTTTTATATATATTCGGGCATGACAATACTACTGGCGCAGTCGGAAAAAGAAAAATAATAGCAAAAAGAAACGTTTTATGAAAAAAAAAAATTAATTAAAAATACAAACTTTTTCTCACCCTTTTTCACTTTAATTTTGTTGGGAATGTGTATAACTTTAAAGGCAAAAATGATCGGATAAACAAATATAAATACATTTTTTGTGCTTTCAAGAAGCTAACAAGATACAAGATGTAGTTTGCACTGGTATCACAAATTTTGGAGCGATATAAAACACTTTGAGCAAATCGTTTACCAGCTCTCGGTATATAAGCCCTTTCTGGTTAATTGGTCAACTCTACCCCGATGTGTGAATAACGTGCACAAATATATATCATCGCCGAAAATCACATGATTGAATATTTTTCACTGACTCGTTTAAGTTGGAGTCGCTTTATCGTAGTTAAACCGATCATTCGGTTCAAAAATTTGGTTAACGTCGGTTTAAGTGAGTGAAAATTACCGATTAGTCGGTTTAAAAATTTTGAACCGACTTCTGAATCTAAACCGATTTTAAACGGCGTGAATATTACGGGCATAATGTTTCCTAGCAAACTACCAAAATTCGACTAATACTCGAACTTATCAAAATTCGGGAAATTCAAGTAATAATAACCATATGGATATTGAGTATGTGCAAACTAAAAATGATCCCGATCCCACAGACACATATCAGGATCATATTGATTTAGCATTTCAAAATTTTCCGTTAGCCACCTCAGAACACTTCCCTGTATAATTGTAAGGGCCAGTTGTACAAATATTTGATCCGTGGTTCAGGAATTTTAACTCACAAATTTTGGCGGATTAACTGTGGTTTAACGATGGTTCAGGCATGTAATTGGCTTTTAGTGCATATTAGAACCTTGAACCATCGTTGAACCTCAGTTAACACGCCGAAATCGGCGAGTTAAAATTCCTGAACCACGGATAAAATTTTAAACCACGATTGTACAACTGGCACTAAGAAATGATCCTATACCAAATAAGTCGCTCATTGGTTCTGGAGCCAGCACTTCACTCATTCAAAGCGGTCTTTTTGAAAAATCCTTCAAAATGGAATTAAAAAACCCAGTCACACTTAAGTCTGTGAATGGAAATGTTTGTGTAAACTCAAAAATAACTATTCCTTTATTCAAGGAGTTCAATAGACCATTTACTACAATTGAGGTGCTGGAAACAAAATTAAGTGATGATTTCGATGGTATAATTGGTTGTAATATTTTAAAGCCATTAAAAGCAAAACTTGATTTTAAAAGTTTAGAACTCTTTACGAAATATGCTACCTTACCACTGATTTTCAGTCACTTGACAGGCAGGTCACTGTAATTTTCGAAGATGCGCAATATATTACCTTCAATATGTGTACTGTGAGGTTGAAAGACAAATTTCCGAAATGATAAGATCTGTGCCGCGATTTAGCTAATCCGAAACCGCAGCGAGTGAGTGAGATGACTCACTTTTCATTGAAAATCGATTTAGCTCACAGTACACATATTGAGCCTGATTACACGATTCTTTTTTTCGTTCGTTTCGTTATTCGTCTTTTTGACAGGTATGTATCCTCGTGATTACACGATTCTTTTTTACATTCGTGAGACTTGTTTCGTTATTTTGACATTCAGAATCTCCGCGGTGGATTTATTGGAAAATAAACATTAATAATAATTAAAAAAGGGGTTTTATCACTTCTTGTTCAAATGTTAAAACTTATAATTTAAAGTTTAAAAGTTTCTCGCATAATGCTTTGATTTTAGGGATGAGCCATATTGAAAGATTCTCAGCGATAAATCGGCACACACATTTATCGAACCGAAACATCGGTATTTTTCGAAATCGATACTTGAAAACAAAGGAAATACTTCTTCCTTTTCTATTTTAAGGACCAAATATGTTAAAATTTTCAAAACGTGTTTTTGATTTAAAACGTAGAATAATATGGGTGCCTTCAAAATTTATAAACTACTTTCCTCCATTAAATCTTCAATATTTTAATTAATAAACAAAAATGATTTGATAACATTTTGGAAAGTTAAAAAATTAAAGCTACTAAAGCATAGGCTTCTTCTTTGTACAAATGTAGACATTTTTCATAATCTAAGTTCTTACATGTAAATCACACCAACAAAAAGCTATCAAAACATTTACTTCTTCAGTAACTCATAAAATATACCACCATAACCTGAAAAATGATTTTACCACACCACGTATGTTTTCCCCAATCCCCAAAGGAAATTTTATAAAAAAAAACACGACTTAACAGTTAACGTGTTTAATGCGATAACAGCTAAGTACTTTTACAAAAGCCCAGAGAATTTTCGACTTCTTATCTAAGCGCGAAGAATAGACGTGAATTTCATGCTTGTTATCGATTGTTTGTATTGAAACCTATGTGAATTGTCGACTTCGCCAACCTGTGTTGTGGTTTTTTTCAACCAATTGGGAAGAGTCACACTCGTTTTATTAAAAAAACATATTTAGACAACTTTGGTTGGAACATTTATTGTCTTGATTAAAAAGTAGATATTGACATAATTTGGAATTTGTACCTGATTTATAACTAGTTGTTACGCACCCTCTTTGCTAACTCCTTTGGGTATTGAAATTATCCTTATTCCCTTTCCATGAAATAGTACCTAATGAACTTTTGTCAATTTTTTTAAAATCCATCAAATTCAATAAATTATAACAAATTAATAAAATTACATATGCTTTCACATGATAATTTTCTTATTGAAAGAACACACAACTTGATATAAAACAACAAATATTTTTGTGAACTTTCTCTCTTTGCATTTGATTTAAACAAACTATTTTGTTTGCATGGTTCTATTTTCTTGTATGGTCGATGTAATTTATCAAGAAATCGATACTGAAATATGTATCGATGTTTTACTTTGAATAACGAATCCCGGTTACATCGATTGCCATCATCGCTCATCACTAATCGGTTGTCAAACCAGAACGTCAAATGTTCAACCAGAAAAAGTCTTGAAATTTTCATTCCTGCTTTCGTTACTTCATTCCCCTTACATTTCTACACCCCTCACCATATCTGTCAAAATAACGAAAGTGTTTCCGAATCGCAGTGACCCTCGTCCACAATTTACAAAAACAAAATACAAGACATGCGCAGAACTGAACAAAAATGAAAACTCAGAAGATATTACCTTCTATATGTGTACTGTGGATTTAGCTAGTTAAAGTTAAGGCTGTTTCACAATGCGACGAGAAAACGAGACGTCAGCGTAAACGCTTTCATCTTTTCCTCGTTATAATAACATCGTTCCTCAATTCACAATGCAGCGAGTTATTCACAGAGACAGCGTAGAATTATTCGTGTTTGTCAGTGAATTTGGGAAATAAAATACAAAATTTGAAAAAAAAAAGAAAATGAAAATGTTAAAAAAAATGCTTTTAGTACTTTTGGGAGTGTTTATTTACAAAAAAGCAAAAGACAAAAAAAACCAAAAGTGAGCAAAAGAAGACGGTGGGAATGTTAATGAAGACAAAATTAATTAGTCGCAAAATAAGAACACATATTTGCTCGCCATTTTCGGTATTTTATTTATTTATCTACACAATTAATAAATATAAATACAAATACAGATACGCTCGGTGTCCTCTCCTCAATTGTCAAAATGAAAACCGTCGTCTCGTCGCTTCTTTTTTTCAATTTTTCGAAGTCATGGCGTGACGGGACGACGAGAAACGCTTTATTGTGAATACTCTGGTATATTCTCATTGCTTGAAATTGGTTTAACAGCTACGACGAGTTCTCGTCACGTTCACGTCTTGTTTGCTCGTCGCATTGTGAAACAGGCTTTAGTGAGTAGGCGAGTGAAATGAAACGTCAGTTTACTCGCCGGATGTTTCAGCGGTGACTTGGTAAATTTACACTTTTGCATAAGTATGCGTTCTTTTCCAAAGGAATTTTAACATATCTGTTCACGTATGTGAAATGAAATAGAAAAACAAAAATGTATGTACATAGGTAAAAATGAGTATGCAGAACATAAAAGATTTGTTTTTTTATACAAACATACATTTATGTAAAAATGTATATTGTTATTTACATTTAAATAGGGCTGGCAAGGAGACCGAGACTAGTCGATTTATTAAAACTAATATCGCCCGTTGGTCGAAATTCGACCTTTTCAAAAAATAAAATGCAATACCGAAAAAATATTATCTACATAGGTAGGTATATTTTTATAATTTATAGTGTAGCTGTCACGATTAATCAAATTATAAGCGAAATCAACTATTCGTTCTCCCGCAGTTCATTTTCCACCTCTTAAATACATTTGCCCAAAAAAAAAAACGGACACTGCACTATGTTCCTGTTGCTGCACACACAAAATAAAATATCCAGATCCACCTTTTTGAGATTATTCCACTCCTCCTTTCACACACAGCCACCAACACAAACAGAAGAGAAATGGATAAGAAAATCGAAGGGATGAACAGAATGCCAATTGCCATTTTGCCAATGTATGAACGATCTTTGCCTAAAGTTGTGTGAGCGGGCGAATATGGAGCGAAAATGACAATTCTTTATTTGAGAGTGGGCGGACCAAACAGGCGACAGTGGCATGGGGTAAAGCGTTTATTCGCTCTAAATTGTAAAGCGGAAATCACCTGATTTAATTTAATTTATTTACCTGCCTAAATGGATACTCATAAACATAAAAACTAAATTGTAGTGGAGCGATCGTCAATACCTTTCAAATAAAAAAAATTAAAGAAAATATGTTGCCATTAAGTTAGTTAAAAAGGGATGGAAGGAATTCTTGTTCACGTATTAATATAATGATGATGATAAACCAACAATTTTAATAAATCGAGCGTTGTATGTAGGTACTCTTTTTTTAAATATTTTATTTGTTTTTGTTATAAAAAAATTAATTTACACCATTCTTAAAAATGTTATTTCAAGTTAACTCAAAATGGAGCATTCATATCAAGTGAAAAAAACTTGCGTTGAATATCAACGTCTGATCCAACTCGATTTTTTGATGCTGCATATAAAATAAGTATTAAACTCTTAAATGCACTTGATAAAGATTTAGAACATTTATGTGCATCCCAGGCTTATAGTTTTTTATTTTAGAAACCATTGTTAACTATTGCATGCATTTGGCCGTTTAGATAATGGGAAGCATGAGTACTGACTGGCAAGTTTCATTGTACATATTTACATTAAAAACTTTGAATCGCCTTAAAATATATTGAAAGAAAAACAACAATTTTACAATTTCACTGTTTGAAACAACAACAAAAGAAAAAACAGACTCACGAGTCTGTTTTATACATTTTCTTCGTGCTTCACACGTGACTCCACATCACGCATTTTTCTTACCAACAAACTGCCGAGATATCGTACTCTATATTTTCAATCTAAATAGGCGTCTTACCTTACATCTTTTTACCACCAAAAAACACGAAAGAAACCAAGGCCAAGGATGAGACCAAGACCGAGACCGAGACCGAGACCGAGACCGAGGCGAGACTGGCATATTAAAATTTTCACGAGAAAAAGGAGAGACCGAGATCGAGACGAGACTTGGTTAGGCGAGACCAAGACCAAGACCGAGACGAGACTGAAATTTTTCGATTTTGACGAGACTAACAAAAGTCTCGCCTGGTCTCGTCTCGTTGCCAGCCCTACATTTTAATTGTAGGTATACATTTTTTGAATACAAGTGAAAAATATAATTCAGCATCGCAAGGACGACCCCATCAACTTCGTGAGGACTAACTACAAAACTTTGGAAGAATATTTAGGAGAAGATAGGGCGCACTAACTACACACTAAAGTCACACATTGATTAAATTTTATTTTTCTAAGTTTTTTGATAAAGCTTTATTAAAATAAAAATACAAAATTGAAAAATTATCTCAAACAAGCAAAGACAACAAATTAAAAGATAGTCTTTGGTTATGACATTTCATGTGTTCGAAACTAGATTCGAAATTACTCATTTCACTTTAATAGCTAAATCACTTTTGCGAATGAAGTGTCGGCGAGTAAGGCATGTCATCTCACTTCACTCGCTGAAACAGCACTGGTATCATTGTTAAATCAAGAAGCCCATACAATGCACCAATTCGGGTAGTCGAAGAAAAGCCTGACAATTTTGGTCAAAATTGGCGTATCGTGGTAGATTTTCGGAAATTAAATGAAGTGACAACAGAAGACAGATTCCCAATTCCCAATTCCCAATATTGAGGACATTTTTATCCAAATTAGGTAACGCATTGTATTTTACAACCCTCGATCTTGCGAAATGCTTCCACCAAATTCCTTTGAATATAGAAAACAGACACAAAACTGCGTTTTCAAGCGCAAACGGGTACTACGTTTGGAATGCAAAATGCTTCTTCATCATTTCAGCGAATGATGAATAAAGTACTCTCTGACTATATTAATTAGAAATGTGTCGTGTATTTAGATGATATATTAATATTCTCAACGTCTTTACAAGAGCATATAGATTCTCTTAATAAAATATTTAAATGCCTGCAAAAATTTAATCTTAAGGTGCAAATTAATAAATGTAATTTTTTCAAGCGCGAAACTGAGTATCAAGGACATATACTTTCAAGCGATGGTATAAGACCCAATCCTAACAAAATCGAAGTCATAACAAAAATCGAACTACCCCGTTCGTCTAAACAGATAAAGTCTTTTCTTGGGATTACTGGATTTTATCGGAAGTTCATTAAGAACTACACTAAAGTAGCCTTACCAATAACGCATTCCGAGCTTTAACGATAGAAAATTAGATTGAATGAGTATGATTTCGAAATTGAATACATCAAAGGCAAAGAGAACCTTGTTGCCGATTTTATAAGTCGTATGGAAACAAATGTTTTAGAAGAAAATGAAGATGAGATTAGATCTGCGATATAGCAACTATACGTAGTGGGTTCGAGAACCTTAATGACCATATTATATTCATAACGGAAAATCCAATTAGTATTTATAAAAAACAATTAATAATTGAAAAAAGTAATTCCAATATATTCACAAGCAAATTAATGTGCGAAAAAAAAAGAAGATTCATCATAAGCCTTCCGATGTACGACGAAGACTACGTCTTAAACATTTTGAAAGGGCTTTTTCCTAGCAAAGGAAAAGTTGGAATCTTCTGTAAAGATGACGACATATTTTTGATGACATATTTTTAAAAAAAGTAGTGAAGTAGCTATTTCTCAAATTCACCCAACATGAAAATCCTTCGATGTACAAAGTATCTGAGAGATATAACAAGCAAGGACAATTTGCTTGAAATAATTGAAAAAACTCACTAGGAAAAAAATCATCGGGGAATAGATGAAACTTACTTAGAGCTTAAAAAATATTTGTTACTTCCAAATCTTAGACTCGAGGTCCATAAGTATATCAATAATTGCATTTTGTGTAACACGTGCAAATACGATAGAAATCCAATAAAACCCACTCTAATGATTTCCGAGACCCCTAACAAACCCATTGAAGTAGTACACATCGATATTTGTTTTTTTAGCAAAAATAATATAAATGTTTCTAACGTGTATTGTATAGATAAGCTTACGAAACATGTCTCTATTCATTCGCTAACAGACAGGAATTCGATCACTATAGTTGAGATTTTAAGGCAGAGGTTCGCAAACTTAGGAAAGCCACTGAAGATCGTTGCAGACAATGAATTTAACACTGCTTATATTAAGAATTACCTAAGTACCGAAAATATATCTTATCACTTCACATCTCTAAATACCCATACAGGTAACGTGGTAATAGAACGGTTTCATCTTACACTTAATGAACACATGCGACTTTTCAAATTAAACAAAGAAAATAGAGACATAGATGATGAACTTTTAGTTTATAAAGCAGTACAATTATATAACGATACAATACATTTAGTAACTAAATATAGGCCGAATGACCTTTTACATAGTACATTAAACGAGTCGGAATGGAAAGACCTTAAAAAGCGAGTGCTTGAAACCAAAGAATGGCAAATAAATAAGATTAATGAGACACGCGAGGATAATCTCAATTACAGAGATGGAGAGTTAGTAAAAAATTAGGTTTCCAGAACATAAAACACCTACCAAGATATATCATAAGAGATGTGAAGGCGTTAAACGTGATAGACATATAATTAAAAGGAACTATAAATATCAGAATCCTATAGGGAACAGTTTAATAGAAAACTTACAGGAAGTGACTATTCAAACAGAAAGAAGAAAAAAAAACCAAGAAGGAAATCGCATTGAACCATAAAATTTTGCGCTTTCGATTAAAACTCGTTTATTCATTTTGCTTTTATACTGCGATTTATTTCTTTTGTAATAGCTTTCTAACAAATATTATGTAACCATGTCATTTAGCTTAAATATTATAATGTATTATAAGAAATAAATATAAATATTAAAGAAAAAAAAATTCATGCAAAAAAAAAAATATAATAAAACAAAAATATTTAAAAACGTTAAATTTAACTTGTGTACATCTTCCCTCAAAATTATATTTAAATTATATTTTAAACAAAAAAACAAAAAACAGAAAATTATAGATTTATTTGTAATATATTATTGCATTTCATTTGTCTACAAAAAATTAATGGCAGCTTGGTATAAAAATTAAAGTTCAGCATAATTGTTAAAAAAAAAAGAAAAAAAAAACACACACACAAAACAAAACAAAAAATAATACGTATACCCCATAGTTAACAATAATTTCAAAACACATTTATATTATGAATTATGACAGCTAAAAGCTTTGTACATATTTAAAAAAAAATTGTGTTAAAATATGAACATGAATGCGCTATAAGCGCATTCTGTCCATACTAGGGCGGGAGGAGTAACATTTCAACATCTCTGTTGCCATGCACAACCGAAGCTAAACTGAGAGAGAACCTAATGTTGCTAAGACAAATCTAGAAATACTGATAAGATTATAATAAGATTATAATGATAAGAACTAGAAAGTAAGATAAGCTCACTTTCTGTCGGACCGTGGGAGCGTTCACTTGCAAAAGAAAAAGAAACCAAATAAAAGTGTTTTGTAATAGAAAAAATTTTTTTTATATATATTCGGGCACGACAATATTACTCTAGGTTTATCCCTTAAAGGATACACCGGGAACAGGTTGGCATTAGCTCTACTTTTTGTACCAGTTCAAACTCGAAGCTGCGACTTTGAGCAAGAAACGACAGACCAACGCTACAACGCTAAGAAGTAGTACAGGTCGGAAACTCTTCTGGAACGAAGACAAGTATACGTCAAGAAGAACAAGATCGGAGGAGATAACCAAGACTGAAGGTTCTAAAAAGCATAAACCAACAGTTTTTACACCACCCCGATCGATCTGCAGGCAGTTATATTAAGTCGGGGCAACCCAGCTGGGAAAATCACGGCAAGGAACTGGTAACTTCTAGAAAACGAAATCTTCAAATCCATGATGGCAACATCTGAAAACGATAGATCTGATGACTATACATTCGATGGAGCTTGATGGCGTAAAAGAGTGAACAATCAGCGTTGAAACAAAGGAAGGAAACTTCGTCTTGCTGTCAACGTACATGCTGTACGATGAAGAGAACCCTCCAGCAAAGACAGTCCGCGACCTTGTAGATTATGCCACAGCACGAGGGACACCTTTGGTGATGGGATGTGATGCCAACACCTACCACACTCAATGGGGCGGTAAGAAAATAAACAAAAGGGGTGAGTCTATTTTTGAATACATTTTCTGTTCTACCCTTATTTTATGTAATGAGGGCGATCATCCAGCATTTCGAAATAAAAACAGGGAAGAAATTCTAGATCTCACTCTTTTGAGTAATAATGAGAATATCTCTGTAGGAAATTGGAGAGTCTCACCTCAAGAGTCCTTCCCGGATCACTTTTGGATACTCTTCACTTTAGATAGAAATACAAATGAGAAAAAACCTTTTAGAAACCCAACTAGAACACATTGGACAGAGTACACAAAATGGTTGAACGAACGTATCGATCCACCAAAGGAGGATCCGATCTCCTTAACCTCAACCATTGACAATGTTGTTCACATTACTAGTAAAATGAAAACGGCCTTTGAAAGACATTGCCTTATATCAGTGGAGGCTGCGTTGCATGAAATCGTTTCACATATTGAGTAAAGTTTCGAGTACAAAGAACCCACCCTAGCAGCATTTTTGGACATCGAAGGAGCGTTTAATAACGTTAAAACGAAGTCCATTAAATCTGCTCTGGAAGAGGTGAGAGTGGAATCTGCCATAGTGGACTGGATTTATTCCACGCTCAATGGCAGAGTCATAAACTCGCAACTTGGAGACACTATTGTCAAGAAAACGGGTTCAAGATGCAGGGAGGAGTAATCTCACCTCTCCTCTGGGTCCTCGTTGTTAACAAAATTCTGGGTTGGGGTCGAAATACTGTAGGGTCAATATACTGTTTTGTATTGTATGTATTTCAAAATACATTAATTCAAAATTCTGGATACACAAAATTCTGTATTTTAAAATTCTGTATGGTCAAAATTCTGTATGAGTAAAATTCTGTATTTCAATATTCTGCTTTGAAAATTCTGTATTTAAAAAAAATGTTTTGATAATGTAATGTAAGTGCGCACTTTTACAGATTTACTTAAATACAGAATGAACATTGAAAGTTGGAATGAAAAAATCTTATATTACAAAAATTTTCCTTGTATACTTACTGTCTAAATTTCTATTTAATTGTAAGGAAAACAAAATTCGCAAAGTTGCTAGACTCAAGCCTCATTATACATATTATGTACGGCTACATGAAATTTTGTCATAATGAAAAATTACCCTAAACAAAATATAATAAATATCCCCAAAATTGGAGAAATTGCCCCATTTTCAAAATGAAAAAATTACCCCAACTAAATGAAAAAAAAAACCATTTTTCATTGTTCAAGAATGCCAAGCATAAAAAATAATACCCTAAACTCACTAAAATCATAACATTATTCATTTCATTTTTTTGCACTTGCGCTTCCCGCAATGCACAGCTTATATTGATACATACATATTTTCTATGTACTAACAAAAACTGTAAAGTAATCTCGCTATCTATGTGAATTGACTTGCCTAACTTGTTAACATGCATAGCATACATTCGGCATTCAATCACCAACGAGATCGGTTGGTCCACGTTAAGTCACAGAAATTCACATAAATTCACCTTTCACAACACATCTTGTACGGTCACACAATTTAATAAATAAAAATTATTTTAATTTTTTTAATTTAATTAAGTTTATTTTTATTAAATAATAAAATAAGAAAAATAGTACACAACACACACAGGAATTACACGATTACACAAAACACATTATGGACATTGGTAAAAGTATAAATATTTTAATAACAAAATAATTATTAAAATTACACAACAATTAATACATTTTAGAACAATGCATATTACATACATAGCCTAAACATAATTCCAAAACATTTATACTGAAATTTAACCCAAAAATTAAAAAAGAGAAAAGAAGACCTAAAACAATGAAAAATAACCCCAATTCATAAAAATTATCAATTTTTTTGTTGTTGTTGCTTTTATATAAATTTTTGGGGAAAATTTTCTTTTTTTGTTTGGGGCTATTTTTCAATTGGTCCAAATTTCATGTAGCTATTTTGTACCCTTAATTTAAAACTGATCATTATTAAGATGTCAATGCAAAACCTCCTCAAAATACTCAAATTCTATAATGAGTTTTGCAAATAAAACATTTCAGACTTGTACCAATATTGCTGAAGAATTCTAAGTTTCATCGTTAAATTCTACAATTTCCACATATCGAGGTTTAACAGAAATCTATTCACAAAACGTTGATTACAAATAAGTCTTTTACTCGTTTTTAAAGAGATCGTACCTGAATGAATTTTTGTACAAATAAATGAAAAAAATTCTATTTGTACTTGCACGTGCTTAAAAATGATATTGTTAACAATTTTTTCTTCGAAATATAGAACTTGGACATAACCAGCATTTTGAATATACAGATATTTGGATATACAGAATTTTGAAACACAGAATTCTGAAAAACAGAACATTGGTCGTACAGTATTTTCAAAAAAAGAGAAAACAAAAAATTTTGGTCATTTTGATAGCCAGAATTTTGACCCGCTCCCCAAAATTCTTTCAAAATTTATGAATAAGTTGCCTATGCAGACGACATAGTCATTTTGATATCGGGTAAATATCTTACCACTATCAAAGAGATTATGGAATCTGCGCTTAAAGAACTATCGTCTTGGGCGGCACAAAACGGTCTTGGGGTTAACCCTGCAAAGACCGAACTAGTTCTGTTCACGAAGAAAAGTAAGACTTTATCCCTCCTAAGTTTAATGATATTCCTCTGAAACTTTCCAAAGAAGCTAAATATCTTGGCGTAATCCTTGATTCCAACCTAACCTGGAAACGAAAAAGGTAAGAATGCGACCGCAAGTCATCCAATGGATGTACACGGTGGCCAAATTTGGGTGTTTGGCCTTATGTCACTTTACAAAAGCGACATAAGACCAAATTTACATATTTGGACTTATGTCGCTTTTGTAAAGTGACATAAGGCCAATTTTCTTTGAGACAAGGCCAGATGTAATTATCTAACATTACCAAAAGCTCCTTTTACAGTAAAAGAGGTTGCGGACGTATATGTATATATTACTGTAAAAAGCCGAAATAATGAAATTCTAGAATTTACCGTTACCTAAATACTAGAGCACTCAGCATTACGGTGTATAAATAGTGAGGTATGAACTGTTTTCTTTAAAACCGAAAACTGTATTGAATAAATTCGGCATGTCGCGTCGCCACGTATATGTATACATACTAAGTTACTCTAAAAACCCGAAATAATACAATTCTAGAATTTACCAGTAAATCCAAGAGCGCCCAGCATTACGGCGTATAAAAAGTGAGGTATGTATGGGGGGCATGCTGCCCCCTGCAACCCCCCTGCTTGGCCCACTATAGGATTTGGGGTTGTGCGAAGTTGGGTGTATGCAAAGTTTTTTTGCATTTTAAGAACCTGGATTTAAAGAAACTTTGAATGTATTCTAGGTATAAACAGTGAGGTATGAAAGAAGAGATTTCTGGCTTTCAAAAAAGGTATAGGATGGCATTTTAAATTGTCCCGTTGTTTTTAAATATTTTTTTTCTGTTTTAAGTCATTTTTTTTTTAGAAAATTGCCCCTCCTGCCTTAACGATTTTTTTTCTTGTCTTAATCCAACCTACTCGCTCCAGCAGTTTGGTGCATCTTATACCGATCACCCTGTATTTAAAAAACAGCTGTTTACATTGCATATATGTATAGGATTAATTCAAAGTGTCTTTAAATCCAGAATACTTGAATGCAAAAGAAACTTTGCATACACCCCAACCTCGAACCTACCCCAAATCCTATAGTGGGCTGAGCAGGGGGGTTTCAGGGGGGCAGTATGTCCCCCCCCATACATACCTCACTTTTTATACGCCGTAATGCTGGGCGCTCTTGGATTTACTGGTAAATTCTAGAATTGTATTATTTCGGCTTTTTACAGTAACATTAATTTCGGCACGTCGGTCGCCACGTATATGTATACATACTAATACATATACGTGGCGACATGCCAAAATTATTCATATAGTTTCGGTTTTAAAGAAAACAGTTCAAAATGACATAAGGCCCAATTGGCCTTACGTCACTTTTCAAAAGTGACATAAGGCCAACTCTTAAAATTTGGCCTTATGTCGCTATTGAAAAGTGTCATAAGGCCAAACACCCAAATTGGGCCTTATGTCACTTGGCCTTAAGTCACGGCCATCGTTCGTCCCATACTTACCTACGGTACGATTGTGTGGTGGATGGCCGTAGAAAAGGATAGCTATATCAAAAACCTAACCAAGGTACAGAGATTAGCCTGTATAGGAATAACGGGGAAAAGGAGGTCTACTTCGACTTAAGTAAATGGACTCTTGGAAGCACAGCACCTACCGTCATTGGTCTATCAGCCAAAGATACTACGGACTTGACGTGACCACTGACTACGTACCACCCAGAATAGATTTTAGGAAAAAATTCTTGGCTTTCATACCCGAAAGGCATGGTTGGGAATCCAACTCACTACTCAGTGAACAGGGTATCCCTTTCTAAAAAGGGAAGAAGGGACAGGACCTGGGGTGTTTTGTGAAACTCTTAATATTAGAGAATCATATAAGCTCCCAGATGAGTGTAGTGTCTTTCAGGCTGAGATTTATGCAATTGAAAAGGCAGCCGAAATTGTCCACAGGAATAAATTGAGCTCATCAGAGATCACTATCTTTGTGGACAGCCAAGCTGCTATCAAAGCATTATCCAGTGAGACCATAAGATCCAAAGCAGTAGCTAAATGTTGAGGCATATTTGACAATATTTGCAACTCAATAACCAAGTCCAACTTTACTGGGTTTTTGGACATAGCAATATAGAAGGGAATGACATACACATAGCAGATGCACTGGCAAGAAAAGGGTCAATGAAAAATAGAGACAGTAGTAGCCAATTAGATACGGGAACAGATGTCCCGTGTCCCGATAGGAGTGATCAAAAAGAAGATAGACCTAATAACGAAAGAACAAATCAATAACTCCTGGATATCCAGGAACGATTGTGCCATCTCTTAAAGTTTTTGGCCTAGAATTAATGAAAAGGAAACTCAGTATATTTTATCCCTGAGTAAAAAAAATAATATTAGAACCCTGATAGGTAAACTGACGGGACATTGTGCCGTTGGCATAATGGCCACTAGATTGGGTGTAAACGCACCCGATTTCTGTAGGAGCTGTCAGAATGTTCAAGAGATAGAAACCATTAAAAACCTGATCTGCGAATGCCCAAACTTTCAAACAAACCGCCTCCGTTACTTTAGAAACAGTTTTGTTGGAGAACTGGACGATTTAGCGCAGGTCTCAATGGTAAACATGAAGAAATACAAAGAAAGCTCAGGCTGGTTCGTAAATGAATCAGTCTATGTAAACCGATAGTTTAGGTTTTATCACAGATAATAGAGTTACATAGATATCGTATCCCATACAAACAATAATGATAACTTTTTCAATGTTTTTTGCTTGTAATCCCTTTTTCTTTTTTCTATAAAATCGAATCGGTTGGCCAAAATACTTATGTACTATAGCTGGTGTTTTGTTTTTATGTGTACGTGTGTGTATCTATCTTCAATATAATCATATATAGTATATAGGGCCCACAAATTTGATTAAACTGGGACGTACGTCTACGTCCCAGTGATCATATTTTTTTCTTCTGCATGCGATATCTATGAAACTATAGTGTCTGTGGTCTTATCCCTTTTTATAGGGGATCACAATGGACCAACAGGCCTTCGTGTACGCAACAGCCTCAGAGCTGGGCATACCCATCCTAACCTAACCTAACCTTACCTAAGTGTCCGCGTGCGCAATCTTACCCCGACAAAGAAATGTGAAAGGAAAAAACGTATTAAATGTGAGATTTGGTGGCACGAGGACTGCACTGCATGAAAAAGAAATAGTATTCTACGTACTGCGATTTATGCTGTGGTTGTGATCTAAAATATAAATGCAGATATTTTTTTGAAACATGAAGTTCCTTTTATTAGCTATTTGTTAAATTATTTTTTATTTATTTAATATTCAAATAATTAAATGAGTTCCTTTGATTTATTATAATAGTTGATTGGGAAATATTAAGGTATGAAGACTGTTTTTTATGTTTATTTTTTTTGATTAACTTTTTATGTTGTTAAATGGATTTTTGTCATTTCAAAACACGAAGTTCCTTCCTTTTTTTAAAGTAGGTACTTAAAGTTTTTTTTTTAAGATAATTATTATTTTTCTACTGCGGTCAAGAACTTTAAACGTGCTAAAATAAAATCTATTTACATTAAAAACTATAGGGTCAAAGGGGGTAATTGTAAACGATTTTGCAGCTAAACTATGCGATGTTGAAAATTTTTGTTGATGCAACCTATGTTTTGATTGTATCATCTATTGAAACGTAATAGTTTTTCTTTATTGTTGAAGATCCGCAGGAGAAAGTGGAGGCTGTGGGGGCTGCTTTCCAGCAAGTGTACAAGGTGAATGCTTGTACTCGCCCGAACCTTACTTATTTACTTACTTTAGATGGCGCTCACAGCCCAGGATGGACTACGGCCTCAACCAACAAGCCCCTCCAACCAGCTCGGTCCCTAGCTAGCTGCCTCCAGTGTGCGCCACCTAAGGTGAGGTCTTCCTCTGCTGCGCAGACCGTCAGGGGTAGATTCGAAGACTCGTCGGGCTGGTGCGTCGGTGTCCATACGCTCCACGTGTCCCAGCCATCTAAGCCGCTGTAGTTTCAGCTTCTTGACCAGGTCGACGTCGCTGTGAAGCCCGTAAAGCTCGTTGTTAAATCTTCTCCTCCATACTCCATCGATACATACTGGACCGAAGATCACCCGAAGAATCTTCCTTTCAAAGCACCCAAGCAGATTCTCATCCGTTTTTGACAGGGTCCATGCCTCTGCTCCATACAACAGGACCGGGATGATTAGGGTCTTATATAAGGTCTCCTTGGTTCTCTGAGAGAGGTCTTTATTACTCAAATGCCTTCTTAGCCCGAAGAAAGAGCGATTGGCAAGAGTAATTCTTCATTTGATCTCTACGCTGATGTCATTTTGCGATGTTATAGTGGAGCCCAGGTAGACAAAGTCCTTGACGACTTCGAAGTTGTATCTATCCATCGTGACGTTTCGCCCGAGCCAACAATGTTGAGATTCCTTTCTCGATGATAGTATATACTTCGTCTTGTCTTCATTAACAGCCAAACCCATTTTCGCCGCCTCCAATTCAATACTTGCAAACGCTCCCAATGATGTCAATATCATCTGCATAAGCAAGTAGTTGAATGGACTTTTGAAAAATTGTACCACTGTTGTTGACTTGCGAGTTGCGTACAATTGCTTCAAGTACGATGTTAAAGAGGTTGCATGATAACGCGTCGCCTTGTCTCAAACCTTTCTCGAAATCAAAGGGTTCGGTGGTGTTCTTGCCAACTTTGACGGAGCAGCGAGATTTCTCCATCGTATAGCTCGTCTCTGTCTACGCTATAATATGCGACTTTAAAATCGATAAAGAGGTGTTGTGTATCAATTTGAAACTCCTGGGTTTTTTCCAAAATCTGTCAGAGTGTGAACATTTGATCGACGCACACTGGGACCCGCTATACCAGAGCCGTGCCCAAAACTCAAAAATGGAAAACAGTACCGTTCGATGTTTTTGTTATTACTTTTGTTGATTACATATTCCGACATCTTTTGGTCCCATTTAAATTACTTTGAAGGTACTTACCACAGCCAAATACCTTCTCCGAAGTAGTGGATTTCAATGCCGGGAAGTGTTTTACAGTGTTTTTATCACTCATTTGAGGCTTTTTAGTTATTGTGTTGTGCAACAAATACAAAAACCAAGTTATATGTTACATGGATCAAGGTAAAATGAATTTATAAAACATTTTTCGTAATCAAATTTATATCTCTAACGGGAAATATTTCATTTTGAGGAGAACAGTAAGTCAACAAACTGAAGTCGAAAGCAAAAGTGGGTTGCGCGAATTTTTTTAATAATTTTATTTTCCGATTGTTTAACATGATTTTTCGGAGTATACGAATTCTAGGGTCAAAAAAGCATTCAGTATAATATAAAATGATTGGTGTCGACGCAGAATTTGACTTCCTCAAGCATACCCAAAGTTCCCCGAAATCCCCGTGTTCGCCTTTTTTATGGTCGCTTTCAAAGACGTGGGCAAGGGATGGGAGAGGATGTTTATTATCTGAAATATTTTTTTGGTACAATCTTAGCATATGGCACATGATTTTGGGGTAGATTTTAACGCTGAATCCAATGAGACTAAAATCAAAATGATGCGACGTCTTTGAACAAAGTTATAGTTACTTTTATCAATGATGATATTTTGAGCGTGACAGTATAAAAACAATCCTAAAAATTTTTTAGATTCAATGACCTGTTAATGAAACTTGAAATAAATGTTCATTTTAATCTTTAAAATGTTTTTATGACTTTTGGTTGAAATGGGCTTCGCCCAGGCACAATAGTTGCGCTCATCAGTTAGATGCTGCCGTACCCTTCTAGGACGCAATATTTTGGTCGATGATTATTGACAATGATAAAATCTACAGGACAAGAGTTGTGTAAGTTATACTATTCTAGGAATATTTAGTTAAATTCAAAACATTGCGTCTTTCTATTCGTTCTATCGGTTCTATTTTGGGTCCAATATTTTACGAAAAGCACAGTAATTTTCGCTGAGTGAAGAGACCAAAGAACCTCGCACTACAGATTTTAAGTCATATAGAGAGTTTTGTTTCAAAGAAAAACGATAACCTCACCGACATAGTTAATGGAATGTTCATTTCATCTGACACACCCATGAGCCTTATGCGGAATTTTAACTACAACTGATAAAAAATATTCGATAGTGAAGATATTTAGATGTTGGTAGACGAAATATAAATAAAAATATACCTTACTAGGGTTTTATTTCACTTTTATACATGACACATTAATTTCTTAGTTTTGGGTGTGACTTTCCATATGTAGGGCCCACTGTGCGACGGTTGATTTGCCGGGCCTAAAAACACACTGATAGGGGCCGATCAGATCGTTTGCAAACGGTTTTAAGCGATCACACAGTACAGATGACAAGATTTTGTATGCGACGTTGAGGAGACCTAGGCCGATTTTATTCACTCGAAGTCGAACATAACTTGAGGAGTTTTGTTCTCAACTTGTGAATTTGTTTTTATTCACACAAAGTTGACGTTTTTAACTTTCGATTTTCAACTCTAGAGTTGATCAAGTTTAGATTTTCTAACTCCCGGAAAAAGTAGAAGTTGACCGAGCAAACTTGAGAGTTTACATAAAAATGTTGTTTTATCATTTAACTTTTGTAACAAAAGCAGATTACGGACAACAAAAGGTAAAAAATAAATCAGGAAATGCTCCGAAGCAATTCTTTTTGGAAATTTGCCATCAATTTCTTTGGGAAGTAAATGCATTCGCGATTTTCTCCGACGATTTGTCCATGTTTTGTTTCGTGGTATAATGTCACAATACACAATTTAACACTTAATAACACACAAATAATATTGAAAAACTTCAAATTAATAACACAATAAATCAAAATTAAAATTGAAAATGACAATTCTGTTTTATTTTCACAAATATCCCAGGGAAATTGTAGTAGTCGTGGCGTGATGGTTAGTGCGATGGACTGTCATTCCGGAGGTCTAAGGTTCGATCCCCAGCCTCGCCACCTATTCATTTAAAAGAAAAAACGGCTACTGCCTCTTGCGAGGAATTGACAAATCCTCCAAGAGTATCTCCTGTCACAGAAAAGTGCCGCTCGTTAGCCATTCGGATTCGGCAATAAACTGTAGGTCCCCTCCATTCCTGCAGACACGCACACAGGAATGGTTGAGAGTTTTAAGTCACTAAGCCCTAGTTCTTCATGAGCTGTTGTGCCATCAAATTTATTTATTTATCCCAGGGATATTATTCAACTAGCTATAGTAAACTCTCGAGTTGATCAATTTGAGAGTTTGCCTCAAGTTGAGCAATAGTGAAAAAATGGCCCTTATACCTCTGTAGTTGGAACAGGTCAGACCATCTCCTTTTTTGTGGATAGGGCACACTATACCAAGGTTCCATTCTCGGGCATACTTTCTTCCGACAAAATTTGGAGATAAGCTGGTGTATACTCCCTACCAAGTTATCTCCCCCTGCTTTGAATAGCTCGGCTGGCAGGCCATCCGCACCAGCAGCCTTGTAAGTTTTAAGCTTGGCTATCGCTAACCGCACTTCCTTTAGGTCGGGTGGACGGAAATTTTGACCATCATCGTCCAGGTTGAATGGAGTGTTCTGTCTTACAGCGGAATTTTTGCCATCTTCGCCGTTTAGCAGTCTAGAAAAGTGTTGTTTCCAGATCCTCAGCACCGACTGTGTGTCCCACTCTCATCTCGGCAAGCTTCCGTTCTGGCCTTGTAACCCTGGTTAGTTTGCCTCACCCTTCGGTAGAACTTTCGAACATCCCCCCTGCCGCTACAGTCCTCAAGAGACTCGACCGCCCGCTTCGCATGCTCTCTCTTTTTCCTCCTGAGAAGTCGGCGTTCCTCCCTTCGTTTTTGCCCGTAGAGCTCCCGGGATGCTCTCTCAGCAGCTCTGGTTCTAGTCTGCAGCATTGCTTGGTAGGCCTCGTTCTTTGCTTTATGCGCCAGTCTGCATTCTTCATCGAACCAAGGGTTTCGTTGTGGTGGCCTATTGAAACCCATCATCCAGGATACTGGAAGCATGTCTGGCGTCTATCGCAACATGATCAATCTGGTTGACGGTTCGTTGATCCGGAGGCCGCCAGGTCCCACACTGTTTAACAATGCACTGAATAATGCATATTATCCAGTGCGGTGGAAAACAGCCGTGGTTCATCCTCTACCGAAAAAGGTAAAGGACAACTCCAATCCGGCGAATCTCCGGTCGATAAGTCTTTTACCGAGTATCAGCAGATATTCGAGAAAGTTATAAATAGAGCTCTGTCCAAGTGGGCGGAGGACAATAATATCTTACCGGATAATCAGTTCGGTTTTAAGGAGGGACATGACACCATTCATGCCGCGTCTATAAACTAGTTTCTGATATCCAATGGAACAAATCTAAAAGACAGTGTACGGGTGCCTGTCTGGTTGACTTGGAGAAGGCCTTCGACACCGTATGGTTAGAGGGTCTTTTACTAAAGCTGATCAGGCTTGGCATAAGTAAACATCTTTTGTATATGCTTTACGACATGCTCAATGGTAGAAAGTTTGTTGTCAAGAGTGGCAATGTAACTTCTACCTCAGTATTCAATATTAAAAATGGTCTTCAGCAGGGAGCGGTTAACTCACCGATTCTATTCAGCATTTACACCAGCGATCTGATAGGTAGTCTAACTTAGGCAATTGCGTATGCCGATGATCTAATTGCGTACAGAACGGCTCCAAAAGTTGAGGTTATCAAAATTCTTTTGCAGCGTGACTTCGAAAAGAGCTCTTGCCCTGACGAAACGGTTGTTTTACAACAGCCGGCTTGACACCAGAGTAAAGGTGATTTGCTACATGGCCCTCATCAGGCCGGTGATTGCCTATGGATGCCCGGTTTGGTTCAACGTTGCCCCATTTCAAATGGAAAAGATTCAGTGGTTTGATAGGCAGTGCTTTACGTCGCGTCGCTGCCTTGGATTACACAGAACACCAGAGTCGGAGTACAAACATTATTATTCCAACAGGGTTCTATACATCGGAGATCGGAGCCAACATAAACAGAATAGATAATTTCTGACTTAAGCTGATTCAGGGTCACATTGCAAGAGCTAAGAGCCTAATCTTCGGGGCTTACTACCCCAACAATCAATACTTTGAGAGTGTGCGGTTTAGTGGATATGTTCCACCTAACGCATTCCTCTATCCTCTATCTAGACAGTCGAGGGCTGATTCAGGATAGGGAAGCGGTTCCGCTTATCTACCACGTCGGCTGTAGAACTGTGGATAGGCGGCTTCGATATGATCGAGACGTCCTTGCACAAGGCGGCGCTGAGCGGACTCGGTTCAGTAGGACTGTGTCCGATCGGGACCGAAGAGATAGGAGGAAGCAGGAGAACCAGTTTAGGTGGCTCAATCCTGAACTTGATAATTAAAGTCGACTTGCTTTCATGTCTTGGCCGACTTACATATAGGTGTAGGTATTAGTTTTAAGTAGGGACAGTTTGCACAAAAAAAATATATGAAACTAACGAAAATCAAAAAAAAATTATAAAACCAACAAAAATTAAAAAAAAATATTATAACAACAAAAATTTAAAAAAAATATATATAAAAAACCAAAATCGCTGCTGTGGCTGTTCTAGTTTTTAAGTAGTTTTAAGTAATTTTAAGTTGATTAAGTAATTTTAAGACATAGTTTTATTAGTTTTAATTAGCTTTAATATAGTTTAAGGTAGTTCTTAAGTTTTATAAAAAATAAAAAAAATGATAAAGGTAGCAAGTTTTTTGTACATTCTTTCTTGATAAAAAATAAAACCAACAATGAAGTTTAGAATAGAACTAGCTTTTAGGCTGAAATGCATTAGAATTAAGTTATGATATAGTTTAACTTAGAGCGCCCGCATAGCATAGGGCCAGTAAGTTAGTTGTAAGTTATTGATAAGTAGGCTATTTTTTTTATAAATTTTGTTCTAGCTTTAAGATAGTTATAAGTTGAATAAAAAATAAAAATGAATTGGAAAAAAAATTAAAACAAAACACATTTTTGATGATAAAAATGAAAAAAATAATGCAGACAAAAACAATTTTGTGTGTTTGTTTACATTTTTTTCTGTAATAGGTAAGTATACTTACCTAGGTTTGAGAAAAAAAATGTGTCAAGGTAGGTTATGTAATATTTTGTTTTGTATCGGGATTCGGGAAATAGATTTGAATTCAAAAGGCTAGGTAGGTATTAGACTTTTTTTATTAGTTCAGAGTAGTTCTATATGTATGTAGGTAGGTAGGTACCTATATATGTATGTATATGTAGTTGTAAGTATTGTTGTACCTATATTGTTTACTTTAATTTACTTTACTTTAGATGGCGCTCACAGCCCAGGATGGACTACGACCTCAACCAACAAGCCCCTCCAGCCAGCTCGGTCCCTAGCTAGCTGCCTCCAGTTACGCACTCCAAGTTGGTTGAGGTCGTTCTCCACTTGTGTGCGCCACCTAAGGTGGGGTCTTCCTCTGCTGCGCAGACCGTCAAGGGTAGATTCGAAGACTCGTCGGGCTGGTGCGTTGGTGTCCATACGCTCCACGTGTCCAAGCCATCTCAGCCGCTGAATTTTCAGCTTCTTGACCAGGTCGACGTCGCTGTAAAGCCCGTAAAGCTCGTTATTAAATCTTCTCCTCCATACTCCATCGATACAGACAGGACCGAAAATCACCCGAAGAATCTTCCTTTCAAAGCACCCAAGCAGATTCTCTGAGAGAGGGCTTTATTACTTAGATGCCTTCTTAGCCCGAAGAAACAGCGATTGGCAAGAGTAATTCTTCGTTCGATCTCTGCGCTGATGTCATTTTGCGATGTGGAGCCCAAGTCCTTGACGACTTCGAAGTTGTATCTATCCATCGTGACGTTTTGCCCGAGCCGAAGATGTTGAGATTCCTTTCTCGATGATAGCATATACTTCGTCTTGTCCTCATTAACAGCCAAACCCATTTTCGCCGCCTCCAATTCAATACTTGCAAACGCACCAGTGACAGCTCGCTTCGTTCTTCCAATGATGTCAATATCATCTGCATAAGCAAGTAATTGAACGGACTTTTGAAAAATTGTACCACTGTTGTTGACTTGCGAGTTGCGTACAATTGCTTCAAGTACGATGTTAAAGAGGTTGCATGATAACGCGTCGCCTTGTCTCAAACCTTTCTCGAAATCAAAGGATTCGGTGGTGTTCTTGCCAACTTTGACGGAGCAGCGAGATTTCTCCATCGTCATCCTGCATAAGCGGCCGAGTTTGCCAGGGATGCCGAGATGCGCCATGACTCTGTATAGCTCGTCTCTGTCTACGCTATAATATGCGACTTTAAAATCGATAAAGAGGTGGTGTGTATCAATTTGAAACTCCTGGGTTTTTTCCAAAATCTGTCAGAGTGTGAACATTTGATCGACGGTTGATTTGCCGGGCCTAAAACCACACTGATAGGGGCCGATCAGATCGTTGACAAACGGTTTTAAGCGATCACACAGTACAGATGACAAGGTTTTGTATGCGACGTTGAGGAGACTTATACCTCTGTAGTTGGAACAGGTCAGAGCATCTCCTTTCTTGTGGATGGGGCACACTATACCGAGGTTCCATTCATCGGGCATACTTTCCTCCGACCAAATTTTGGAGATAAGCTGGTGTATACTCCCTACCAAGTCATCTACCCCTGCTTTGAATAGCTCGGCTGGCAGGCCATCCGCACCAGCAGCCTTGTACGTTTTAAGCTTGGCTATCGCTAACCGCACTTCATTTGGGTCGGGTGGACGGAAATTTTGACCATCATCGTCCAGGTTGAATGGAGTGTTCTGTCTTACAGCGGAATTTTGGCCATGTTCGCCGTTTAGCAGTCTAGAAAAGTGTTGTTTCCAGATCCTCAGCACCGACTGTGTGTCTACCACCATATTCCCACTCTCGTCTCGGCAGGCTTCCGTTCTGGCCTTGTAACCCTAGGTAGTTTGCCTCACCCTTCGGTAGAACTTCCGAACATCACCCCTGCCGCTACAGTCCTCAATAGACTCGACCGCCCGCTTCGCATGCTCTCTCTTTTTCCTCCTGAGAAGTCGGCGTTCCTCCCTTCGTTTTTGCCCGTAGAGCTCCAGGGCTGCTCTCTCAGCAGCTCTGGTTCTAGCCTGCAGCATTGCTTGGTAGGCCTCGTTCTTTGCTTCATGCGCCAGTCTGCATTCTTCATCGAACCAGGGGTTTCGTTGTGGTGGCCTAGTGAAACCCAGCACATCAGTAGCGGCACTTTTGATGGCATTTTGGCAGTGCTTCCACTGGTCCTTTACAGATGATGCTTGTGGCGGGCTTGTTGAGAGTTTAAGAGAGATGTGGTCTGCAAAAGTCCTGGCTATCTCTTGCGATTTTAGCTTCGCGACGTTAAATCGTTTTACAGCATCCGCTCGTCGTTGTGGCGTCATGGATATCCGCATACGTACTTGCACTACCACCAAGTAGTGATCCGAGTCTATGTTGGCACCTCGGAACGTTCGGACATCCAGGATACTGGAAGCATGTCTGGCGTCTATCGCAACATGATCAATCTGGTTAACGGTTCGTTGATCAGGAGACCGCCAGGTCCCTTTGTGTATATTAAGGTGTGGGAATAGAGTGCTTGCTATGATGACATTTCGCCCCGCCGCGAAATCAATGAGCCTGAGTCCGTTACCGGAAGTGTTGTCGTGCAGGCTGTGTCCTCCGACTATCGAACCAAAGATAAACTCCTTTCCGATCTTGGCGTTGAAGTCGCCAAGAATAATCTTGACGTCGTACTTGGGGCACCTATCATACGTATTGTTATGCCTACATTATTTGCTTTTAGTGACTTACGAATGTTGTTGCTGTAGTTGGTTGGATTTAATTTTTAATTAGGTAGGTAGATAGGGAGGTAGGCACTTTCTATATTTCTTATTTCCATTGCTATGAATTGAAAATTTTATGCAGGCGCGAAATATAAGGAAAGTTTAACTTAGGCTCTACATTTTAAAGGGGAAGTTGTAAAGACAAAATTAAAATTTTTTTTTAGTTATATGTACCTACAAAAAATTAAAAAAAAAAATATCTCAAAAAAATTAAAATTTGTTATAGGTGAGCAGGTACATAGGTACCTACATTTTGTTTTGCTCCACAAAAAGTTCATATTAAACATTATTTGGACTATTGTAGGTAGATTCTGGTCTAATTTTCTAGTAAAAAAAATCTCTAACAAATTCGGTGGTGTTCTTGCCAACTTTGACGGAGCAGCGAGATTTCTCCATCGTCATCCTGCATAAGCGGCCGAGTTTGCCAGGGATGCCGAGATGCGCCATGACTCTGTATAGCTCGTCTCTGTCTACGCTATAATATGCGACTTTAAAATCGATAAAGAGGTGGTTTGTATCAATTTGAAACTCCTGGGTTTTTTCCAAAATCTGTCAGAGTGTGAACATTTGATCGACGGTTGATTTGCCGGGCCTAAAACCACACTGATAGGGGCCGATCAGATCGTTGACAAACGGTTTTAAGCGATCACACAGTACAGATGACAAGGTTTTGTATGCGACGTTGAGGAGACTTATACCTCTGTAGTTGGAACAGGTCAGAGCATCTCCTTTCTTGTGTATGGGGCACACTATACCGAGGTTCCATTCATCGGGCATACTTTCCTCCGACCAAATTTTGGAGATAAGCTGGTGTATACTCCCTACCAAGTCATCTCCCCCTGCTTTGAATAGCTCGGCTGGCAGGCCATCCGCACCAGCAGCCTTGTACGTTTTAAGCTTGGCTATCGCTAACCGCACTTCACTTGGGTCGGGTGGACGGAAATTTTGACCATCATCGTCCAGGTTGAATGGAGTGTTCTGTCTTACAGCGGAATTTTGGCCATGTTCGCCGTTTAGCAGTCTAGAAAAGTGTTGTTTCCAGATCCTCAGCACCGACTGTGTGTCTACCACCATATTCCCACTCTCGTCTCGGCAGGCTTCCGTTCTGGCCTTGTAACCCTAGGTAGTTTGCCTCACCCTTCGGTAGAACTTCCGAACATCACCCCTGCCGCTACAGTCCTCAATAGACTCGACCACCCGCTTCGCATGCTCTCTCTTTTTCCTCCTGAGAAGTCGGCGTTCCTCCCTTCGTTTTTGCCCGTAGAGCTCCAGGGCTGCTCTCTCAGCAGCTCTGGTTCTAGCCTGCAGCATTGCTTGGTAGGCCTCGTTCTTTGCTTCATGCGCCAGTCTGCATTCTTCATCGAACCAGGGGTTTCGTTGTGGTGGCCTAGTGAAACCCAGCACATCAGTAGCGGCACTTTTGATGGCATTTTGGCAGTGCTTCCACTGGTCCTTTACAGATGATGCTTGTGGCGGGCTTGTTGAGAGTTTAAGAGAGATGTGGTCTGCAAAAGTCCTGGCTATCTCTTGCGATTTTAGCTTCGCGACGTTAAATCGTTTTACAGCATCCGCTCGTCGTTGTGGCGTCATGGATATCCGCATACGTACTTGCACTACCACCAAGTAGTGATCCGAGTCTATGTTGGCACCTCGGAACGTTCGGACATCCAGGATACTGGAAGCATGTCTGGCGTCTATCGCAACATGATCAATCTGGTTAACGGTTCGTTGATCAGGAGACCGCTAGGTCCCTTTGTGTATATTAAGGTGTGGGAATAGAGTGCTTGCTATGATGACATTTCGCCCCGCCGCGAAATCAATGAGCCTGAGTCCGTTACCGGAAGTGTTGTCGTGCAGGCTGTGTCCTCCGACTATCGAACCAAAGATAAACTCCTTTCCGATCTTGGCGTTGAAGTCGCCAAGAATAATCTTGACGTCGTACTTGGGGCACCTATCATACGTATTGTTATGCCTACATTATTTGCTTTTAGTGACTTATGAATGTTGTTGCTGTAGTTGGTTGGATTTAATTTTTAATTAGGTAGGTAGATAGGGAGGTAGGCACTTTCTATATTTCTTATTTCCATTGCTATGAATTGAAAATTTTATGCAGGCGCGAAATATAAGGAAGGTTTAACTTAGGCTCTACATTTTAAAGGGGAAGTTGTAAAGACAAAATTAAAAATTTTTTTTAGTTATATGTACCTACAAAAAATTAAAAAAAAAAAATTCTCAAAAAAATTAAAATTTGTTATAGGTGAGCAGGTACATAGGTACCTACATTTTGTTTTGCTCCACAAAAAGTTCATATTAAACATTATTTGGACTATTGTAGGTAGATTCTGGTCTAATTTTCTAGTAAAAAAAAATCTCTAACAAATAAAATAATATGAAATAGGTACCTACATAGGTAGGTAGGCCTTCGCGAGAAGTAGGTACCTACCTATAATTATTAATTTATTAGGTAGGTATCTATTATAATACAGGGTCGTAGAAGGGGGTCTAATTCAATTTTTTTAAGGAAATAGTTTTTGAAAAATTAATTTTAAAACTCAAGTTTTTCAATTTTATCGAAAGCTTGATTAAACATTGAAAGAAAATTTAATATTAAAAACAAAAATACTAACTGATAACGTAAAAATAATTAAATACGTAAAGGTTTTAGGGTTTCTTTATTGAATGGAGAATGCCACAAATGTGGTTGATACCATTTTGGAATCTGCTTTCGATCTCTTTAAAAGGAGCATAAAAAGTTTTGATTCCAAATCTCTATAAAAAAAATTCAACCTCGGAGTACATTTGTAGGCAGGTCATTTGATGAAAAACTCAAAAAACTGAAAAAGGTTTTAGGGTTTCTTTTTTTGAATGGAGAGTGCCACAAATGTGGTTGATACCATTTTGGAATCTGCTTTCGATCTCTTTAAAAGGAGCATAAAAAGTTATGATTCCAAATCTCAATAAAAAAAATTCAACCTCGGAGTACATTTGTAGGCAGGTCATTTGATGAAAAACTCAAAAAACTGAAAAAGGTTTTAGGGTTTCTTTTTTTGAATGGAGAGTGCCACAAATGTGGTTGATACCATTTTGGAATCTGCTTTCGATCTCTTTAAAAGGAGCATAAAAAGTTTTGATTCCAAATCTCTATAAAAAAAATTCAACCTCGGAGTACATTTGTAGGCAGGTCATTTGATGAGAAACTCAAAAAAGTGAAAAAGGTTTTAGGGTTTCTTTATTGAATGGAGAGTGCCAAAAATGTAGTTGATATTATTTTGGAATCTGCTTTCGTTCTCTTTAAAAGGAGCATAAAAAGTTTTAATTCCAAAGCTCTATAAAAAAAAATTAACCTCGGAGTACACTTGTAGGTAGGTCGTTATTGAATTACAGAGAAAACAACAATAAGATAAATATTTCTGTAACTCCTAATGGTTATTTAAATTTAATATAATTTTAGGTTTACAAAACAAATCTAAGATTAAATAAATCTGCTTTTAAATATGTTTTGCAAGAACTAAAGCGTAAGCTGCTTCCTGTTGTTTATCATCGTTTATCATCTCTTTAACCTGAGGTGAAATTGGTTACCTTTTTAAGATTTTTATCTGAAGGAGGGTATCAGAATGGAGTTGGGCATGACTTCAATGTTGGAATGGCACAATCCACCATATCTGTTGTACTTTCTGAAGTTATCAGAATAAGTTTGAATTAAAGCTCCGAAAATCGGGTATTTTAACTCCCCGACCCCACCAGGGACTGAAAAAAAACTGCCAGACTTTTGCTTTCGATATCATCAAGCGAGTTCGGTAGCTCAATGCGTAGTGCATATACATAGCTCTGAAGATGTTTGGTCTGGCTACATGAAATTCGGGCCCAATGAAAAATTTAATCAATTTATTGTTGTTATTTTTCATATACATTTTTGGGGCCATTTTTCATTCTTTGTTTGGGACCATTTTTCATTGGGACCAAAGCCGCTTGGCGTATGTATGTTTAAACTGAAAATAGACATAACAATATAAAGAGTCTAATAATCAGCCTGGCAGTTGTGAAATAGTTACTCTAGTCTACAAGACTTGGTGCTTGGCGGTAGCTTACAGTTGCGTTTATCGTTTTATTCATCACCTTCAGAAATAAATACAATTTATGCCAAATTTGAATTAGATTACAATGTCACTTTATTGCTTTAAATAACAGTGTAGAAGCACACAGACGGGCAGGAGTCCTTTCCCAAGATAACTCTCTTCGAGGACTCACGAAGGGCTTTTAGTTTTTCAAGCTTATCAGCGTCCTTAAGTGCTGGCAGAGGTACACGATCATGGGCGGCAGCGTTTGGATCGGATTTCGATTTTTTTTCGAAAAAGCGGGTCTTTCTTCGGTTTCTTTCTTAATCTTTGGTCTATCTGGAGCATCATGGCGTTTTCATCATCTTCTTTAGCGGGTGGATCTGTTGTCGTCATGGTAAGGCTATGTAAATCTACCCCTTTTTAGAGACCAAAAAACACGCGTACTTTATTGTCCTGGCGAAGAGCCTCGCCTATTATTGCACCCGCTGTGCCATCGCACTGAGCCTTGCTGCGTGCTGTTCCTTCGTAAGTATCAATTAGGAGATACTTAGTCACAATCTGAGAGAGGATTTCCAGCTTCTTATTCTGGATGTGTCTCTTGAACAGTGAGTTTTCTGACATTCTAATGATGAATTTGTCTTGTTCCATGGCTGCAACAAGATCATTATTTTCCATTTGAGGTTTCGTATAAGCAGAATGTTCTGCAAATCTACTTGTTAATAATCGTCCAGACCAGGCCCAAATTTTTCGACGAACTTGCGGTGTGCCTGGATCTCGTTTCCACTTTTGACAAGTTTAAAATATATTTTTGTACCAATATCGGATACAAAACAAAAAAAAAAAAAAACAAACGAAAAGATTGACTATTTTATTTTGTTGGTTTCACAAAAAAAAATAACCTCAAACTACTTTGTTTTTGTTCTTGACGTCATCTCATCTTGAAAACACAAAATTGTTATATTTGTTATATTTTTTTATATCTATTTTGAAAGTTGGTGTACGAGTGGCCAGTATAACAATTCTTCAATTTGCTTCAACTTTTTTGTAGCACATCCATCCAGTATATTATAGAGATCAGTGGTCTCCCTATCCCTACTCGCATAAACCACAAGAAAAATAATAATTTGTAGGTAAATTAAAAACAACAGAGTTCATAATAGATAGGAGAACATTTTTTTAAAGTTGCTTGACCTATTTTTTGCTCATTGACGTGACGATGACGCAAACAGCCCACTGAAATTTAAAATATCTTCTTTGCTTCTCTAACTGATATTGTATGTAAGAATTCAAAGAATATAATCCTCTCTCTCTAGACTACTTTATCTTGATTTTATATGCTGCCATTATTCAAGTATCCAAACCAAAATTTGTGGCGATTACAGCGCACCACCAGGACAGCTGCACTACTATTCTAATTCTGCTCATGATAGTACTATTACTATAAATTTCATATACAAAAATGACGCCACAACGACGAGCGGATGCTGTGAAAAGATATGGTAAACTGGGGCACATTCGGCGCCAAAAATTCAAAACTCTATATTTACGAAATTAATAAAGGTATTGATAAACTTTATACAATTTATGAAGCGTTAACATTTAATAATCAAAATAAAATAAAGGAGTTTTTTAGATCATTTACAAAACATATATGTTTTTATAATTTAAGAAAAAAAGTCATTTCGCCGAATGTTCCCCAACACGGGGCACTTTCGTCAATGCTAGTGGCACTTTCGGCACACAAAATTAATTCAAATCATTTAAACATTATATATTAATTTAATAAAATGAAAAACTATATTTTTATCACAATAATTCACAAAACTTAATATAAAAATCACACATCTATGTCGTTTCAATGAGTCAAGTTCATGGGTCAATATATTAACGTAATATTTATTCCAATGTCGAATTGTCGCTGCCGGATTCGTAAGATGAAGTCCGTACTTTCAATTTAATTTCATTCTTCAGTTTTGAGGAAGTGTCTTCAATTAACTGCCTGGACAGAATAGAGTGCTGGAACTGGAGCCGCAGACGGAACTGGAAGCGCTATCGAGTGTCGTACGTTATTTTTTTTACGTGCCCATAATGCAGCTGTACAGCTTTGAAAGTATTACATTTTTTGTTTCCAATATTTTTTCTTTTAATTAATAATTTTTTTCGCGACACAGATAACAACAATATTTCTTTTCAACGCGAAAAGTTGTTTGTTTTTCTTTATACAATTTTAAACGTAAAACGTGGTGCATGTGAGAAGTTAAAAGTTTACTAACTCTTTCGTCGGCGGCTGCAGCTCCGTATGCGGCTAGGTTCCGTTTGGAACATATGTAGAAGGATTGATTTTTTAAGTACTTTTTAAACTGGAAAAAAGGAATCTCTCATAGCCATAGTCTTCATTAGTCTGACTATTTTCAGAAGCTAGCGTCTATTCGTCTCTCTACAACTTTAGTCTTCTACAAAAATGCATTATCTGACTGGTCTGACTGTTTTATGTTCCATAGCGTCACTTTCATCTAAAGATGCTGCATCAATAATTTACGTCAACATATTTTACTTTAGGGCTCCATCGGAAGATGACGAATGTGCCCCTTTGCAAAACGACGAATGTGCCCCGATGTCACAAATTTATTTTTAAAATTTGTTTTGTAAAAGGATATGAAACCTGAACCGATTTGTGTTGTTTAATGTAAAGACAAATGGCTAACAAGACTGTTCAAAAAATATCTCTTGTTTAAAAAAAAATAAATCCGTAAAATTGCTACCTACCTGAAGTGAAAAATTACAGCCAGGGCCAAAAATACACATAAACACTTCTAACTTTTTTTGTCAACTAAGAACTAACTAGAACTGCCAAACTACAAAGCACCCTGTATTTTTGTAGAGGGTTGCGTTCAGCATTTAATTTATTGGGTTACACATTAGCGAAATTAGTTAAAACGGCAAAGCCGAATGTGTCCCAAGGACGAATGTGTCCCAGTTTACCATATAACGTCGCGAGGGAAAAAGATAGAGCATGCGAAGTGGGCGGTCGAGTCTATTGAGAACTGCAGCGGCAGGGGGTATGTCTAAAGTTCTACCAAAGGGTGAGGCAATCTACCCAGGGTTACAAGGTCAGAACGGAAGCCTGACGAGATGAGAGTGGGAATATGGTGGTAGACACACAGTCGGTGCTGAGGGTCTGGAAATAACAATTTTCTAGACTGCTAAACGGCGAAGATGGCCAAAATTTCGCTGTTAGACAGAACACTCTATTCAACCTGGACGATGATGGCAAAAATCTCCGTCCACCCGACCTAAATGAAGTGCGGTTAGCGGTAGCCAAGCTTAGAGCGTACAAGGCTGCTGGTGTGGATGGTCTGCCAGCCAAGCTATTCAGCTTATATCCAAAATTTGGTCGGAGGAAAGTTTGCCCGATGAATGGAATCTCGGTATAGCGTGCCCCATTCACAAGAAAGGAGATGCTCTGACCTGTGCCAACTACAGAGGTATAAGTCTCCTCAACGTCGCATACAAAATCTTGTCATCTGTACTGTGTGACCGCTTAAAACTGTTTGTCAACAAACTGATCGGCCCCTATCAGTGTGGTTTTAGGCCCGGCAAATCGACCGTCGATCAAATGTTCACACTCCGACAGATTTTGGAACAAAAAACCAGGAGTTTCAAATCGATACACACCACCTCTTATCGATTTCAAAGTCGCATATGATTGCGTAGATAGAGAAGAACTGTACAGAGCCATGTCGCATCTCGACATTCCTGCCAAAATCGTCCGCTTGTGCAGGATCAGGATGACGATGGAGAAATCTCGCTGCTCCGTCAAATTTTGTAAGAACACCACAACGCAGTTACAATTTTTTAAAAGTCTATTCAACTACTTGCTTTTGCAGATGATATTGACATCATTGGGAGAACGAAGCGAGCTGAATTTGGCTGTTGATGAGGACAAAACGAAGTACCGATATGCTACCAACGAGAAAGGAATCTCAACCCAGCTAAGATTTCAGTTTCTATTAGCTTAGAAACATTGATATGCTGCAGGCTTTGATATGATAAGGCTTCTATGATTTCAATAACTGCTTCTTTAAAATAGTTTGAAAGCTATTATTTTTCCATTATGGAAAATAGATCAATTTTATGTATGAAGAATGTATAGAACAGATTGAATTGCACTGTATATGTGACTGTATTTTCAAAAAAAAAAAAACAATTTTTTAAAAATTAACATGCCAAAAATACTTTGATCGATTTTTGTTTTTCAAAGAACAGTTTTTTTTATGTTCTAGTATCTCCATATGCGCTAAACCGATTGAAAGAAACATTTGTATTCAGAAGTATAAATCTTAATAATATTGCATATACAATTTAAAAAAGAATAATTTTATTGGTTTTTAAAAGAAATTTAATACTAATTTTTTGAAAATCTGATATTCAGGTACCTAGAAGATGTTTTTTTAAATTATATTTTAAATCCACATATGTAAATAAATCTGGAATTTTTTCGTAAGAATGTTTAAAGCATTTTATATGAATGATAATTTTCTTTTTATAAATGTCAACGCTCCAACCAAGTAGAAAGTAGATTTTTAATTTTTGTAAAAAAAAAGTAGATCTACTTCAATTGAAGTAAAGTGGTAGTACTGCTCTCCACCTACAAATTTTGGTATACTTGCTTACAGGGAGGTATTAGCTATATATTAAACCAATTTTTGCTTTGGTTCATGCGAACGATTTTTATAATAAAATTCCGCTAGATTGTCAGAATCCCACACTGTGCGGTGGTGGTCGAAGGAGTACATTGTCGATTTACAAAAGCGAGTAAAATGGCAGTCTGAGTCCAAAGACGTCAAACTCAACACACTCGTTCTAGTCCGCGATGAAAATGCACCTCCACAAAACTGGCTATTGGGAACAATAACAAATTTGGTGGAATCTTCAGAGGTAAGGTTCGATTCGTTGATGTCAACATGAAATAAAACGCACGACTGGATCGCACAAACTTGCTCTTGTAGTAAAAGTTTTTTCGAATTTTAAAGATTGAGCGTATTAATGGTAAATAATTTTTTTATTGGAGCCTTAAGTTTAAACTACATAGTATTAAACATTATAGAGCTTAAATTGAAAAATTGTTAAAAATCAACATAATTCGAAATAATTTTTTTAAAAAAGTCTTCTTAGGGCCAGTTGCACAGAAGTTTTTTTGACAGCAGTAACTCCTAATTTATAAATAATTAAAGCTATCTGACTGATTTCAATCAAATCATGTTGCAGCAAAATATTTTTTTCTCTATTTCAGTTTAAAAAGTTATCTTCTCCTCGTTCTCTGGATAAATATTTAAACTCTGAATAGCTCTCACGTCAAATTATAGAATTTCTTACGAGAAAGCAAGTCAAAGCGTTAAAGTTTATTTATTTTTCAATGTGTTTTGTGTTTCTTGTGTTGGTGATTCTGAAAAAATATTCTTATCCGCTTGTTATTTATTTTCCGTTCGTGCAATTAAAAAACGATAAATTCTTATTTAAATATTTAAACTAGGATAATTATCCTGAGTTTTATATATTTATCTGTTCGTTTGGAGCAAGTGGCCCTTAAATTGTTTAGAGAGCTAAAAAAATACACTATCTGATTTCTTTAACTTAGCGCTTAGTTTTGGAGAAAAAAAAATTAAAATCGTAGGAGCGGTTGTTTTTTTAAATTAGTTTTTTATATATAAAATTTTGTAAACATTTTTAAGAGAAAAAAAATTGTACACAATTTTCTTAGTATTTATTCATGTCGACTTAAAAATTAAAATTCGAAAAAAATTATCCACCCGTTTTGGAAATATCGAATTTTCAAAGAAAAATTTTGAAATTTTTTTTTAAATCCAAAGTTTGTTTTTTTTTGTAAATTTTGATATGCAGTATGATTTCAACTTTTGAAAAGCTTTTGAATAAAAAATTTAATTTAAATCGGTAATGGTTAGTAATGGTTAACTGTAAATTTTGTTTTTGGCAGATCGTAGACCATACTAATATTAGTATTCACAACAATTTTAATCAAAATCGTAGAAGCCGTTTTCGAGAAAATTTATATTTTCTGTAACGGTTTTTTACCATTTATATGGAAGGTACCGTTAATTTTGAATATAAGAAAAAGTTTTGTATAAAATATTTTAGATAATGTTAAAAACCCGCTTGGTGCGAAGTTTATAAAAAAACAACCAGCAACTACTAAAATTAGTTAAAAAAGTAAACACTTAAAACTATTCTAAATTATCTACACTCAATCTAAACTTGATAGATAAGTATATACCTACCTCTAAAAATATGAAGGTCTGAAGAAGGATGTAAACACACCCGAAACGTCACAGAGAGAATTAAATAAATAAAATACAAGCCTTGATCTAAAGCCCACTAGAGGTAAATACTAACTTAAAAAGATCACGTAAAAAAGAAATAATTTAAACTTGATAGATACATACATTTTTTTCCGTGCGTCTTGCATACAGAAGGTCCCACCTAAAAGGTCTTGGACCCCCGCAGTCATGTCTATGGTACTCAGCACTTTTATTAAATATAATGTTTCAAGTGCTATACCTACCTTTTATCTGGGCTTTCGAAATAAACGAATTTTCAATGCAGAATTATCTGAAAAGGCCCCAACCACGACATGTAAAACTTGCATATAGAAAGTAAAGACCTATCTCTAAAAACGAGTGAATTTTATTTGCATCAACTAAGCAGGTGACTTTTTCGATTGCAAATCAAAATGTATATAGTAATTAATCGTAGCTGCTACTTAATTGCTAATTAGTTACGCTAAAAATATTAATTGCTCTGTTGGTTTGCAATAAAATGTGTGTCCTGCTAAGTTGACGTCAACTTAGCAGGTCAACTTAATTGCTAATTAAAAACTATAAATAAATGGTTGAGCACTACTTAATTGTTAATTAAATACGCAAACAAAAATTAACTGCTCTGTTGGTTGGTGAGAAAATGGGTGCCCTGTTAAGTTGACATAAACTTAGCAGGTCAAATTTTTCAAAAACAGAGATAAACTGTTCGGAAGTGGAAATATATTGAGAACTACTTAATTGCTAAAGAGTTTCGCAAAAAAAAAAATTTATTGTTCCGTTTGTTTGCGAGAAATTGGATGTCCTGCTAAGTTTTTTCACAAACCAAAATAATAAATAATTATTTGCGTAAATAATTGGCAATTAAGTAGTTTTCAATATATATTTACTCCCGGAACGTTTATCTATAGCTTTGAGAAAGTTGACCTGTTAAGTTGACGTCAACTTAGCAGGACACCCATTTTTTCACAAACCAACAGAGCAATTAATTTTTTTTTTGCGTAACTAATTAGCAATTAAGTAGCAGCTAATTACTATAATATAATTTTTAATTTGAAACAGGAAAGTGCCCTGCTATGTTGCTACACATGTGAGTTTTTGTTATCATTTACACCCAAAATTTGCTGTGGTCTCTCGGTCTATACGCTTTTTGTGCGTTTGTGTTTGTTGTAATGGGTTTTTTTTCGTAAGAATTTCGTTATCGTGTTCGAAACCACAGAAGAATTTCGTTTCGCATCGCTTAGAAAAAAAATAAACAATGCCTAATATATAAAACATAAAACGACGGGTATTATAACACAATGTGCATCAACTTAGCAGGTCACTTTTTCCGTTGCATATTAAAAAGTATATAGTAATTAGTTGCTACTTAGTTGCTAATTAGTTATGCAAAAAAAAAAATTAATTGCTCTGTTGATTTGTGTAAAAATGTGTGTGTCCTGCTAAGTTGACGGTGTCCTGCTAAGTTGACGTTAACTAAGCAAGTCAACTCTTTCAAAAACATAGATAAACGGCCCGAGAGTGGATATATATTGAAAACTACTTAATTGCTAATTAGTTACGCAAAAAAAAAATTAATTGCTGTTTTGGTTTACGAGAAAATGGGTGTCCTGCTAAGTTGACGTCAACTTAGCAAGTCAACTCTTTCAAAAACATAGATAAACGGTCCAAGAGTGGATATATATTAAAAACTATTTAATTGCTAATTAGTTACGCAAACAAAAATTAATTGCTATTTTGGTTTGCGAGAACATGGGCGTCCTGCTAAGTTGACGTCAACTTAGCAAGTCAACTCTTTCAAAAACATAGATAAATGGTCCGGGAGTGGTTGGTTTGCGATAAAATGGGCGTCCTGCTAAGTTGACGTCAACTTAGCAAGTCAACTCTTTCAAAAACATATATAAATGGTCCGGGAGTGGTTGGTTTGCGATAAAATGGGCGTCCTGCTAAGTTGACGTCAACTTAGCAAGTCAACTCTTTCAAAAACATATATAAATGGTCCGGGAGTGGATATATATTGAAAACTACTTAACTGCTAATTAGTTACGCAAAAAAAAATTTAATCACTTTTTTCGTTTTCGAATAAACAGGGCTGACTTCATAATATAAGAACACCAATTTTCTCGCAAACCAAAACAGCAATTAAGTTTTTGTTTGCGTAACTAATTAGCAATTAAGTAGTTTTCAATATATATCCACTCTCGGGCCGGTTATCTATGTTTTTGAAAGAGTTGACTTGCTAAGTTGACGTCAACTTAGCAGGACACCCATTTTCTTGTAAACCAAAACAGCAATTAATTTTTGTTTGCGTAACTAATTAGCAATTAAGTAGTTTTCAACACATATTTACTCTCGGACTTGCTAAGTTGACGTCAATTTAGCAGGACACCCATTTTCTCGCAAACCAAAACAGCAATTATTTTTTTTTTTTGCGTAACTAATTAGCAATTAAGTAGTTTTCAATATATATCCACTCTTCGACCGTTTATCTATGGTTTTGAAAGAGTTGACTTGCTAAGTTGACGCCAAGTAGGACATCCATTTTCTCGCAAACCAAAACAGCAATTAAATTTTATTTTGCGTAACTAATTAGCAATTAAGTAGTTCTCAATATATATCCACTCTTGGACCGTTTATCTATGTTTTTGAAAGAGTTGACTTGCTAAGTTGACGTCAACTTAGCAGGACACCCATTTTCTCGCAAACCAAACCAGCAATTAATTTTTTTTGCGTAACTAATTAGCAATTAAGTAGTTTTCAATACATATCCACTCTCGGGCCGTTTATCTATCGTAAACCAAAACAGCAATTAATTTTTGTTTGCGTACCTAACTAATTAGCAATTAAGTAGTTTTCAACATATATTTACTCTCGGACTTGCTAAGTTGACGTCAACTTAGCAGGACACCCATTTTCTCGCAAACCAAAACAGCAATTAATTTTTTTTTTTGCGTAACTAATTAGCAATTAAGTAGTTTTCAATATATATCCACTCTTCGACCGTTTATCTATGTTTTTGAAAGAGTTGACTTGCTAAGTTGACGCCAAGTAGGACACCCATTTTCTCGCAAACCAAAACAGCAATTAAATTTTATTTTGCGTAACTAATTAGCAATTAAGTAGTTCTCAAAATATATCCACTCTTGGACCGTTTATCTATGTTTTTGAAAGAGTTGACTTGCTAAGTTGACGTCAACTTAGCAGGACACCCATATTTTCTCGCAAACCAAACCAGCAATTAATTTTTTTTTGCGTAACTAATTAGCAATTAAGTAGTTTTCAATACATATCCACTCTCGGGCCGTTTATCTATGTTTTTGAAAGAGTTGACTTGCTAAGTTGACGTCAACTTAGCAGGACACCCATTTTTACACAAACCAACAGAGCAATTAATTTTTTTTTCTTGAGTAACTAATTAGCAACTAATTACTATATACTTTTTAATATGCAACGAAAAAAGTGACCTGCTAAGTTGATGTAGGCTATAACACAGGGAAGAACTCGAAAGTTTTTTCATCAATGTTAAAATTGTTTCATATTTTTGTTATGAATTACACGATGAATTACTACACAAATGAAATAAATTCAATTAGGAGTTGTTGCACTTGCTTATAATTATATTTTTATAGTAATTGCAATTTTATCCCCGTATCAATAAACGAAAAACAACGGAAAGACTTAAACATCAGTCAACTTCTTAATAACCACTATCAGCCCTATTAATAAAAAGTCACTGTCCGCTGCTTAACACACGTGTTAGCTAGCACACGGGTAGACAACTTGTTCGTTGGATAACTTTAATTATTAATAAGCATATCATAATAGTTCCAGTCTGTACCACTTAATGTACGGCAACTCTTCATCAAATCGTGGAAGTATTCTTATACATGTGTCACACGCATGCACTGCTTGATGAAAAATATGCTTGTAGTTGAAACGGTTATTATGAAATGTAAGCATGTGTGTGATATGAAGTTATCCATCCCTTAAACGCCAAATTTGGCGAGTCAAAAGTTATCGGCTCGCTGTCACCATGTCACAGCCCATTACATATTTATTAATATGAATTGCAAGTTGACAGATGTGTTAGTCTTGTCCTTCTGTTGTTTTCCGTTTATTGATATGGGGGTATATATATTGGATTTTGATAGCGAGCGGATAACTTGATCTTACCTAATTTGACGTTTAACGAATATATAGCTTCATAGTACACACATGAATTTGAATTTATTCCATAATAACCGTTTCAACTACAACCATACTTGCAATAAATCAAAGCATGTGGCACACGTATTAGAATACTTCCACAGTTTGATGAAGTGTTGCTATACTTTAAGTGGTAACTGACTGCAATTCCTATGATATGTTTATTAATAAGAAAATCTATCCACCAAAAATCAGCCTTAGATGCGGTCGATCGGGGGAAGGAAAGCATTTTCACATATTCGTTCTTGATTGCCAGGGTTACCAACTCTGGAAAGGCCCAGGCCCGGAAACCTATGTAATTCATGCCATCATCGACAATATTATCACAAAATAAAAAAAAAAAAAAAAAAAACATGATTATATTTGTTAGTATTATACAACGCTGGCTCTCAAAGTTTGGTTGATATTGTATTTAAGCTCCGTAAAAAATTTAATAATTTAATGTTAAAAGAGGTTGCTTTATTGTTGCTTTATTGTTAAAACTGTTTATATATAACTAATAAACCACAAGGAACTCATATACTCTAAGGTGAGCAGATTCATTGCTTTATTTAGTGCTAAAATCTACGAAAAATAATAAAAAAATGAAGTGAATACAAGGAACTCCATCAAGGAAAATAAGTGCTAACAACAACACTAGTTCTGAAAACAAAAGCAGCAATAACACCCAACAGCCGCTGTCAAAGGACCGTGTTCTGCACTCTCCCCGGAGTTAAATTTAACCGCCGCGCCATTGACTCAAATGCGAATATCGGAAATGTGCAACTAGTGGATTTAAAAACACTTGAAACATCTTTAGCCACATTGCTCGACGATCGGCTCAAAAATATCCCAACGAAATCTGACTTGCTTGAAGTCAAAACAAAAATGGAGTCACTTGAACGTAGTAACGAAGTTCTTCAGTCTAAGCTACAGCAAGTTGAAAGCAAATGTTTAGTACTTGAACGCCAAATTGATTTTTTCGAAAAGAAATCAAAGAAAAACAACCTGGTTCTATACATTCCATCTCAAGGTGACGACCAACATGCAATGGAGAAAGCTAAAAGTGTTTGCTTGGACCTATTTCAAGATAATAATCCAGCATCAATAACAAAAACGAAAGTGATTCGGTCGAGAGACAATAGAATTGCGAATGTCATTGTGGAAACGCAGAATAGCGATTTCGTTCCACGTATTTTGAAGTCTGCTTTCAAATTGCGAGACACCGGAATCTCTATTCATCGTGATTACACCAGAGCAGCGAGAGAAAACCGTAAGCAACTGCTACAGATAAAAGCAAAAATTAACGCTAAAAACCAAAACATTAAAGTATTAATTCGTGGACAAACGCTTTTAATGGAACATAAAACTTTCGGTACGGTACCTTTGGCAACCGCAAATTGATAGATACTACGTTTCCATGTGGTATTTAAGCGAGCTTGAAGCTCACTTAGACACTTTGTATACCTGCATCGAGTTGATATGAGCTTGAACCGACTCGACTGCACTTCAGGAGTGGAGTCGAGTCGAATTTTGTGCTAAAAAACCTGGGTTGAGGAGTTAACTTGAGAAACACCATATGTCACCTCGACACCATTTCAATTCAACTCAATATCGAGCTCTCAAATCTGTGAATGAAAAACCTGGGTCGAAAATCCGACACAAATCCAACTCGAGCTCTCGGTCCTGAATATAAACGTAGTAAGAGGGACACTTCACCGCCGCCGATTGAACGCTGGATATTTGAGTGCTGCCATTTAAGTGCTGGATATTTCACTGCCGCAGTTTTAAGTGCCAGATTTTTCATGTCTGGATATTTCGTTTTCGTGTTGGCAAGGTAGTATAAAGTTTGAAATGCTTGATTCACAATAAGAATTAATCAATGTTTTCAATAATAAAAATAACACATCGTATTCTTTTATAGCTTAATCATATGCATTTTATTAAAGAAATCGTGCAGAAAAGCAGCTTTTGTCAAAGAAAAACCACGGAAATGAAATATTTACTATATAAATTAATAGAAGATCATTTAAAAACACAATTTGTAACTGGCGGAGAGCAATTTTTTTATGTTTTATTGTTAAAAAGCTTAAATAATAGCAAATTTAAATTCGCGTCAAAAATTGTAATACGCAGATTCACTTGTTTAGACGGGATTTAAGGTTCTCCCAAACCAACGCGATTATTCGCCGCGACAAAAGAAGACAACAATAACAACACGTGGTTGTCAAACAAAACAACACATTGTTGTTATTGTTTTCTATTGTTTTATCACAGCGGTTTCGCCGCTGAGTAGTTCGCTACCGTTCTTTCACCGCCAGACTTTTGACCACCGCCTCCGGATAGGTAATGCACCATTTGTTATCTCATTGGTGACAAATGATATGTAAACAAATATGGCCGCCAGTAGTTTGTTTAGTTAATCGATTGTTCGGTTGTGTTTTTTCCTTTCGTGCGCGTTTATTAGTTTAAAAAGTCAAAGTTTTCGTTTAGAAATACGATTATAAATACCGAATTAATATTTTTCATTTGAAATAAATGTTTTTTCATTTAAAATAAATCGCCAAAAAGCAAATAAAGCGTCAATGTGTAAAGTAGAATAGATAATTCAGAACTTGTGCACTTTTATTACACTACACTTCACTTTTTATTAATTCAAATTAGAACAATGAAATAAAAATTCAAGTTAAAAACTTTTCCCGGCCTTATTTAGTAGGAAAAAATCATATTTTTGTCACCGATTGCGCCATACGTGCTGTCAAAAATTACAAAAACAAAGCGAAAAAAAATTAAATGGCGTAATCTTGTATTCTTTCATTCATGGTAATGCAGTGTTTATTATTCAAATATGGCCTATTCATTTTTGATTAAAAATGTGGTAGGTCACAATAGAATACGGATTTTTTCGTACGTTAGAAAACTGAAGGTGTAAAGGCTCTCCCAAACCAACGCGATTATTCGCCGCGACAAAAGAAGACAACAATAACAACACGTGGTTGTCAAACAAAACAACACGTTGTTTTTATTGTTTTCTATTGTCGCGGCGATTAATCGCGTTGGTTTGGGAGAGCCTTTACACCTTCAGTTTTCTAACGTACGAAAAAATCCGTATTCTATTGTGACCTACCACATTTTTAATCAAAAATGAATAGGCCATATTTGAATAATTAACACTGCATTACCTATCCGGAGGCGGTGGTCAAAAGTCTGGCGGTGAAAGAACGGTAGCGAACTACTCAGCGGCGAAACCGCTGTGATGAAATTTCCAGGCACTAAAAAGGCTGGTGGTCAGATGCTGGTGGCGAAGTGTCCAATGGTGAAAGTTCGGCGCTTAAAGGTCCTGATTCGTAAAACTTTCTATTTGGACGAAAACAAAACCTTGAAGTGCGATGATGCTAATGGTTTAATCATGTTCAAGAATATTATGACAGATTGCGATGACAGTGCTCAGATGACAATGACAGCCAGCTTGCAAACCAACAATGTCGGTAATGCAGTTCAATACCCTGGATTCAGTTGTGTGGGTAGTAGTAGAAATTATAACGTTTAGTATTAAAGCCGTCTGCCAATTTAAAAGTAGTAACAAATTTCATAGTAACAATGACTTAAAGAATGAATATGAAAAGATTTTATCGTATAATGTATCAGGTCTTAGTAACAAATCTCTGTATAACGACTTTTACAATTACATCAATCATTTTGATTTAATGTTTTTATTTAAAACTTTCATTACCGAGGATAATTTTGCAAGAATTGAAAACAAAATTTTAGATTTTACGTTTAAGTGGATACCAGCAACGAGAAATCACTCACGGGGGCGAGCAAGTGGAGGATGTTTCCTGGGGTTCAAGACATTAGGGGAAGATTGGGAACCCTTCGTGAAAGATTTTGAAATTAGCGAAGTGCCATATTCAGACCATTTACCTATTGTCTTAACAATGCAACCTCTCATTCAGCCTGCCAAAACTCAAATGGAAAGAGTATCATCGATCTCTAGATTTGCAACTTCAATCACATCAAATTGAAGACTTTTCCAAGATGGAACATTCTATAACGGCCTCTTACCCACAAGTAGGACTCAGACAGAACAAAGGAAAAATTAGAAAAGAACCTTGGTTTGATGATGAATGTCAAAAAGCTCGAAAAGCATCATTTGCATGGTTGAGGATTTTCCGTAACTCCACTCAAGGATTATTTAAGGGTTTCTATATAGAAGCCAATAAGAAATTTAAGGAGCTGTGTTAAACCAAAACAAAATTATACGCTGGTTTGCAAGCAGAAAAATTGGCTTCCTGTAAAAACTCTGCTGATTTTTGGAAACTGGCAAATGAGCTGAATGGAAAGCAATTTTCTATACACACAAAACTGTCATCAAACGTCCTGCTTTCCTATTTCAAGGATCTTTTGTATCCGGAAACAACGCCGACTGCATTTACATTAAGCGAGTTGGAAAAAACGCTTGTGACTCTTAAAGATGGTAAAGCAGCCGGTTCAAATGGTATTCCTGTGGAATTTTTTAAGTATAGAACTGACTTGCTCAAACAGCTATTTTAAATACTTTTCAATAAAGTTTTGGAGGGAGAACTTTCTCCAATTGAATTTCGAGATGCCATTATATTCCCAATCCACAAGAAAAGATCGTTATTGGCTGCAGCAAACTACAGAGGTATTTCCTTTTTAGATGCATCTTACAAGATCTTTACAACGATGCTGCATAAACGTCTTGTTAATTGGATTGAGACCGGAAACTTGCTGAAGGAGTTCCAGGCTGGTTTTAGCTCAGGGGTCTATTTCACCAAACACTTTTCACTTTGCAACTTTTCACTTTTACTTTGCTAAATTCGTTTCACCAAACGCAAATTTGCAAAGAGGAAATTATTGAAATGAAAAGTTTTCCTCTTTGCAAATTACGTTTTACCATACGCAAATCTGCAAAGTGAAAAGTTCTTTTCTGCAAAGTGAAAAGTTTTGGTAATTTGAAAAAAATATTGTACTTTTCGTTTCACCAAACAAATAAACTTTGCAAATTATATTTAGAATCTTAAAAAGTTTTTCAGCAATATGCAAAGAGATTTTCATTTGCAAATAAGCGATTTTTTATGAAAAGTTGTCGGAAAATAATAATAAAAAATAAAAATAACCATTTTGAGAACGAAGAAGTATAAATAATAGTAATCAAAGAGTAGTTAAGAATTATCTTTGATATCGGAAATAATTTTTCGACAAAGAGAGTTTTTTTTTTAATTGGACAGTCAAAGGAATATGTTTTTAAGTCAACTTTTGTGTGCATAACATTGGGCTGGAAATGAAGCCCAATATCACCGTGTTGCATCTGTGCACGGAATAAGAAAAGTATTTGTCTGCAGAGTAGTTCATCAAGTGTCGAACGTAATCATTGATGAATTTCTCCTAAACACCATTTGCTGGACAAAAATTCTCTTCGAAGATTTCTTTGTGTAGCGGGATGAAAACAACATTTTGTCAGTATAGAAAGCATGATTTGATGGTTTGTGGCCCAGATCAGTCTTTATATGCTGTAAACGTAAGCTGATCAGTTAGCGTACAGTGCAGTTTGCTTAAGTCGTATGTTTGAAAATATATCATCAGCACTGCAGCTGGTGCAATAAAAAAATCGAGGTTAGTAAACAGACAGAAGCGTCTCACATTTATCCGATGTAGGACGATTTTTAAGTTCCAATGAGGATATCGACCATCCCCTAATGCAGTGTGAATAACACCACTAAGGACAAATTCTGCAGAACAGAGATTTAACAGGGGTCAATGTCAATGATTTTTTTTTAAATGCATTTGATCCAAGTTTATCAATTTGGATCAAGTTTTACTTTGCAACTTTGCAAAATACGAATTTAAATGCAAAGTTCTTTTTTAAATTGGTGAAACACTTTTACTTTTCACTTTTCAAAAATAGTCTGAAAAATTGAAAAGTGAAAAGACTTTTCACTTTGCAAATTTTGTGAAACACTTCGCAGTTTTACTTTGCGGGAAATTATTTTTTTTGCATAGTTGCAAAGTGAAAAGTGAAAAGTGTTTGGTGAAATAGGCCCCAGGTTATTCAGCAATCGATAACATTTTTATATTCAGGAGCTTGGCAAAAATTTTCTCGAAACAAATGACATGGAAACTTTCACAAAATTTCTGAACCCACCTTTATTGAATTGCCAAAGAAGTGGCAGATTGAAGATCGGTGAGAAAGAAAAAAACCCATACATGACATTTCTTATAGGCATTTATATAAGAAATTTTCTTTCTTATATACAATTTATTTATATAACAAATTTTCTTTCTTATATACAATTTTTTATATAAGAAAACACGGATATAAGAAAGGAATTCCTTGGATTTTTTGAGTTTCTTATATCCGTCATTTACTGTATAGAAAAAATTGTTTCAAAAAATGCATTACTAACGGAAATTCTTAGTACTTTTAAAATAATTTTAGAAGTTTGATTCTTCTTAGCTTTTTAAAAATCGAAACCCAAACTTTATTTACAGATGGGTATGTTTTTAATTTCTCGCGGATAAGGTTTTATTTATAACAATTTCATCTTAATCTACATTTATTAAATTAAGAACTTAACTACATTAATTATATCGTTTTATATGAGATCTATTTTGATTATATTCAAAAACGCCAAAAATTGCATTGGATTTTCAACTTATGACTAATAAGATTTTTATCAATAGTAAATATTTCGTTTTCTTTTCAGACAATCTTTTATAAATTTAATTTGAATGAATTGAGCCATGACGTAAGAAAACATCCACTGCGCCAAAAACGTTTAGTAAATTGAAACTTTTACAAACTTCCATTCAATGCTGCCAAATTTCTCTTAATGTTGGAAAATTTTTATATGGGTAACGAAATGTGTTCAGGGATAAAATAATTGAAATGGTAGGACCGGAGATACTTTATGTAGGCCCGGAGCCCGGAGATTCGATCAAATTCCCGGAGTCTCCGAACGAAAATACCCCTGTTGGTAACTCTGTTTATTGTCTAGCCTACGTATACACAAAAACACACACTTAAAATGCTACCTACTGATCGTGTTGTTTTTTTCTTTTTTTTATATTCACTTTCCTACCCGATGCACAGTGGTCAAAAAAGATGATCTAGGTGGAAAAAATATGTGTTTTGCAACACATAGGTCGCAAAATAGTCAACATAAAAATATTTACAACATCTCTGGTAGAACAACAGTTTTACACGTGCTCAAATTTACGGCTTTTATAAACCAGATTACAAAAAAAAATTCTTAACAAAATTAATTAAGCATATGCTAAGTTCATTAAATTGATTATAATAAAATAAAATCATGGAGTTTTCTACTGAAGGTCAGTGCATTATATTATAGAAACTACATTTTAAAAATTCTTTGTTTTACTATTTGTTTGAGACACCACATTTTATAGAGCACTTTTACATTCGAAAATCTCAAATTAAAGGCTTAGTTTGGTAGAGTGTCAGTTTGATCGTTCAGTGCTGTCCATTTAAGTTTGGTTTTTTTAGTTGGCTTAATTAATAAACTAATTGACTGTGAAAGATCTTTTGCTATTTTCTGCTATTCGCGAAGTTATGGCGTTTTATTTCAGAAAGAAGCTGCGTTTCCTAAAAAGAATTATTTGAGAAATGGAAGAAATGTGCTCGTGGAGACAAGAGTACATCTTTGATTAGTTTCATTTTAAAGAGTTATCCTCAATTGAAAAAAACTAAAATATTTTAAATTTTAAAGACTTTTGATGGGTTTGTAGGGAGAAAATGGAGGGAAAATGGTGGTAGAAACTCTGATTTTTTTGAAACAAAATTCAAATCATGGCTAAACGAAATAATTGAGTTGCCCATACTGCCTGTTACTGTAATAAATTCTGAAACAAAGCCTGTTCGATTAAAAATGTAGAAAGTCTGTAGGCAGACCTCGTGGACAGTTTTTAGATATATGTAGGTAAGAAAACAAGATCATACTGTGTTTCTTTATTATTATTCCGGATAAGGAACAGAATGGATGGAATCGACGAAATGTTTATCCAGAATATCCAGAATGGAATGAATAAAGAAACAAAACTAGAACAAAAAGAATGGCAATCCAGTTGTTCGGTGAAATTTCAAAACAATTGAAGAAATAAATTTTTTTATTTTGGATATTTATGTATTCTCAAAAGTTTAGGCCGTGTGTGAATTGGATTAAATTTGATCCCAAAATTAAATGTTGACACTATTGAGGTGAATAAAAGACGTCAAAATTTAACATGGTCCGGGGGCACGTTAAATTTGTGCTGCTAGATTAAATTTTGACGTTTACCAGCACCAACGAAAGGTTTTGTTTGTTTTCATGTGCATAGAAAGAACATATTCAATGAAGATGCATTAATAGGTAAGTCAAAATATAATTAAATGACTTCACTCTAAAAATATTAAGAAAAAGTTCAAAGCCAATTTGTATAATCTTGTCTAGAGCCAAAATGAAGACTACTGGATCCATGCTTGCAAAGAAGTAGAAGCTAGAAGTAGAAGTAGAACATTGTTTGTTTTCTTGGTTACAACTTCTTTTGCGCTTCGAGTTTGAATTGACGCAAAATTGAACCCCGAATCTGGTGGTTAAAATGAAATTCTTAGAAAAACGCATCGTTCTGAATGAAAAGTCTCCATACAAAAGGTCATTACATTTCAAAGATGAATGGATTGATCCCCTTTATTCATCTGAAGAACAACATTTGCTAATTGCAGCAATGATAACGAACATTAAATAATTAAATAAAGTGGCTAGCTCAGTGTGACCACCACAAGCGGCCAGAGTTTTTTGCGTCTTGCGTTTTTGTTCTGCAGCTGCTTGCAACAGAATACGAACCGTAAGCGTTCTTTATAACAGGCCAAGGGTGAGAGCACTCTCTTTGAACTCATTAGAATGGGCGTTTAATTTTTTAACTCGCGAAACTTTTTACAAAAAAATGTGTTCTACTTTTTTCCAAAACTCCCGGACGGAAAAATATATGAGAATTAAAAAAATCCCATTTAATTGAATTTACATAGCAAAAAGATGAAATTGTATTCACCACTGAAGAAACGTCAAAAAATTTAATGTGGAATCAAATTTAATCGAAATTTTAAACGAATTCGCACACGGCCTTAGTAAATTTTACATTAAATGCATAAAATTTATACTCTGGTACATTTATTTGCGTTATTATGCTGTTTTTAAATAATTAACACCAATGTAAATCTGCCATAATTGAGTTTAAGAACGTCAATTATACTGAACGCGCCCAGAATTCTTTAACTATTCTTTTTATTCCAAACTTCACATGAAATAAAAAAAATGCATTCAAAACGGGCCGGAATGAATAAAGAAACAACAAAATAGTTTATCCGGAATATTCCGTAGAATAAAGAAACGCAAAACTGGTATTCCGAATATTCTGGACATACCGGAATGAATAAAGAAACATAGTCACTATTCAACGCATACTTCTTGTTTTAGATTCGAATGCTTTGTGTACCTATCTGCTTGTGATTTACAAATGCTTTTTAAATGGGGCTTTTATGGAAGCTTTGGTCAAGGACTTCAAAACAGAAATTTGCAGATGAAAACACCTAGGCGGACTCAAGGCTGTTTCACAATGCGACGAGAAAACGAGACGTCAGCGTGAAGAGAAACGCTTTCATCTTTTTCTCGTTATAACATCGTTCCTCAATTCACAATGCAGCGAGTTATTCACAGAGACAGCGTAGAATTATTCGTGTTTGTCAGTGAATTTGGGAAATAAAATACAAAATTTGAAAAAAAAGAAAATGAAAATGTTAAAAAAAATGCTTTTATTACTTTTGGGAGTGTTTATTTACAAAAGAGCAAAAGGAAAAAAAAACCAAAAGTGAGCAGAAGAAGACGGTGGGAATGTTAATGAAGACAAAATTAAATAGTCGCAAAATAAAAACACATATTTGCTCGCCATTTTCGGTATTTTATTTATTTATCTACACAGTTAATAAATATAAATACAAATACAGATACGCTCGGTGTCCTCTTCTCAATTGTCAAAATGAAAATCGTCGTCTCGTCGCGTCTTTTTTTCAATTTTTCGAAATCATGGCGTGACGAGACGACGAGAAACGCTTTATTGTGAATACTCTGGTATATTCTCATTGCTTGAAATTGGTTTGACAGCTACGACGAGCTCTCGTCACGTTCACGTCTCGTTTTCTCGTCGCATTGTGAAACAGCCTTCAGATATTTTTTGTTGCTTCTTTAGGCCCACTAAAACTAAGCACTGCAAGAGGTGACATCACTGTTTGGAGTAATATAAGGCCAGCTTCAACACGATATTGTAGGCTTATCTTTTAAAAGGAAACTACACAACTGTCTAAACAATTTCAATATCATATACAAGTAAATAGTTCTAACGTAAACTTTGTGTAATCTCAATCAATATATTCCACTATTTAATTCTTATTGATTACACTTTTTTATCAATAAAAAAACCGAAGTTAATTTTATCTAAAATTGATTTACCTCGAACGCGTTTCGATAAAACTTGTCTATCATCATCAGTGAAGACGAGTGATGATAAAGAGTGTCATCTTTAAATTGTAGGTTATGCAACATCCAAGGTCCAAAATGCAAGTCATTGTTTTGTTTAAGCGTAAATTAGAAAAGCATTTGACACCGCGACGACCGCACGGTGGTTTATCTTACTCGCAAGGGTACAAAGTTAATTGAGTACGGACAAAAGAACAACAAAAGACGAAAAAATTACCTTGTGCAATCGATGCACTTGTCAGCGCGAGGCGAAAGTTAAGTTTATACCAATTGAAACAAACAAAATGTTATATATCCATTATCGGCGCGGCGTATCTAGATCTTTCATCTTTTTTCAAAAAGATGAAAGATCTATGAACGCAGATAATGGAAATATAACATCTTGTTTGTTACACCAATTGAAACAAACAAGAAGATGGTTTATTTGCATTATCGGCGTTCATAGAAATATAACATCATCTTTTTGGAAAAAGATGAAAAGTCTATGAATTCCTATAATGGAAATATAACATCTTGTTTGATTCAATTCGTTAAAACTCAGCTTTCACCTCGCGCTGACAAGTGCATCGATTGCACAAGTTAATTTTGTCGTGTTTTGTTTTGTTCTCTTATCCGTACACAATTAACTTTGTATACCCTTGCGTGTAAGACAAACCATCGTCGCGGTGTCAAATGCTTTTCTAATTTACGCTTAACCAAAACAATGACTTGCATTTTGGACCTTGGGTGCTGCATAATCTACGATGAAGATGACACTCGCTGATGATGATAGACAAGTTCTATCGAAAAGCGTTCGAGGTAAATCAATTTTAGAAAAAATTAACTTAGCTTTATATTTTTATTTTTTATTGATAAAAAAGTGTAATCAATAAGGATTAAATAGTGTAATATATCATATACAAGCTCAAATCGATAACTTAGAACCTACACTTGTAAAAACTAAATGGGGATCATTTCAAAGTTTACCAAAAACTGCTAATGACAATGGTTGTTAGAAAGGTATGCAACGCCATATCAGGAGGAGAAAGCTAAAGAATCTACAAATAAGGATTGTAAATATTTTCGAGAGCACAATACTCGCAAAGTAAGGAGGATAAGTACCATGCAAGACTTGTTGAATATGCTGCTTATTTCATCAGATCCTTTCGTGAGTTTCTACCGAGAATCACCCAAAAAAAAAGTCTGTACTTTATCTGCAGATGTTCCATTTTGCTTTTGATTTTTCAAGATATGTTAAAGGAAAATGAAAATGAAAACGAGGATGAAGATGATGATGGTGAGACTAATTTGACTGTGTCTACTTCAGTCTAAAAAATGCCCCATAAACATTTCTCTTGAAACATTTATAATACTTAGGGCGACTCGCACAGAACGAACAGATAAATATATACAACTGAGGATAACTATCCCAGTTTAAATAAATAAATAAAAACATATCGTTTTTAAATTACACAAATGGAAATAAATAACAAGGGAAAGGAATACTTTTCAGAATCAACAACACAACAAACACAAAACACATTGAAAAGTAAACAAACTCTAACGCTTTGACTTGCTTTCTCGTAAGAAATTCTAAAATTTGACGTGGGAGCTATTCAGAGTTTAAACATTTATCCAGAGAACGAGGAGAAGATAACTTTTTAAACTGAGATAGAAATGGTTTTTTAATGAAACGGAAGTAACAGTGTCAAACCAGTACAAATATCTGGGAGTTGTATTCACACATAATTTGTCTTGGAACGAACATTTGGATAATAGTCTTGCCTCTTCAAAAAATTCAATAAATGCTACGTGGTCAAAACTTGGAAATAAATCAGTCCAACACTCAACTAAATTTAAAATTCACGATGCTGCTACGAGATCGATCATGTTGTACTGTGCTCAAGTTTGGGCATATAGCCAACACACACAAGTTGAAAAGTTGCAACGGTTTGTTTATAAAAAGATGTTTTTTTCTACCAGAGACGACGCCGAACTATGCCTTACAACATATCGATACTGGACTTCCCAAAATGGTGTTAACAACTCTAAAATTACATTTTTCTTATATACGGAAAACACTGCATTTTTTCAACTTAACTTCGTAACTTTTTTTAACCTGACAGGCAACTTTATGTTATTGTCATAAATAATTTTATACCAGCATATAAAATGTTTTTGTTAAATCCTTTTTATGAAAATATAATTACATCTATCAATCTATCTACATATCTAGAGAAAAAATATTTTGCTACAACATGATTTGATTCAAATGAGTCAGATAGCTTTAATTATATATAAATCAGGAGTTACTGCTGTCGAAAAAACGTCTGTGCAAATGGCCCTTAGTATATTTTATGAATTGTTAAAACTATTTATTGAATAAAAATATATTTTTTTATACACAAATTTAATTGAAACAACATTTTCTATGAAATTTAAATTATTACTTTACATATTTACCCAGTTTTTTGTTTAAAAACAAGACTTAAAATTGTGTGATTTTTTTTACTTAATTTATCTTTAATAAGTATCCCTAAATAAGTAGTTTAGGATCAAAAAATAATTTTGTCCAGGTAGAATGGTCTTTTTGACCACTGTGCGATGTCTACATTTGCAAGAATGTCTACCTGCGAAATAATGAATCAGGGACAAAAAAAAAAAAACAACAATTTTCTTGGTATTAGCAAGCAGTGACGAGAGCTCTGTGCCCAGTGTTGCCTCAGCGTTGCCGCTCAAATAAAATGTCGTTCTGAAAAAAAAAATGCATTTGCGTGCCATATACAATAATACAAATTCTTCTATTTTGTTGAAGAAAGAATAAAATTCAATGTGATCGCGTTGTAATACAACAAAAAAAAATTAAAATAAATTATTTACTCTATTCGCATATTGTCAAAAATAGGAGCTTTTACGAAATTGAAATCAATTTTCTTGATTTCGTTCATTTTATTTTAATTAATAAAATAATAGAAATAAAAAAGCATGCCGTATTGAACTTTTTCGTGCCACCGTGCCAAGGGACACTTACTGTGTAAAAAAGCTTGAACGTGTTACTTCGACAACGCTAAATTCAACCTCCCTTAGAATTGCAAAGAAAAAAAAAACACTGCACTTTCATACTAGAATTTCAGTTTGCTAGACTTGACCATTCTTTATTCCGTCAATTTCATTGAATTTGTGAACAACAACAACAACAACAACTTAAAGGCGCTACGACCAATTGCTTACGAATTATTTTTGTTGGTACTTTTAATTCGTTTTATTTTTGTTTGGCTGGAGATATAGCTATTTCAAGGAGTGCCAAGCCCTATCATCAGTCTCCTTTATAGTGGTGCTGAGCTTTATTCCAATTTTATTTAAAAAACTTTCTACACATCATGCGGTATTTGAACCCGCGCATGAGATTTGCTCAGTCTTCGAAGCTGTGTGCACTAAGCACTCTGCTACTGCTGACCACTGACGTCACAGGGCGCGATGTGAGCTTTGATTATCAAATGCATTTGGAGCATCAGTATTTTTTATAAGCATTTTTGAGTATGCTGTCTTGTTCCGCGCCGCCTCCATTTTTCTCCATACCTTATTTCGATAGACTACAATTCGTAGTACGTATCAAGGGGAGAGAGCTTGGAAGCTAGGAAATCATGAATGAATAAATGATTCCCTTTCCCCGACCAACGGCAACTAAAGCCGATTTTTGGTAGTTGGTTGAGGAGATGCAGTATCTTTGGTATTATATGGTTTCACGCACACATCTATACGTCTGTGAAGTTGGCAGGGCAGTTTTCACTTAGACAGGAATTTGCAGTTTATTTTGCATTTTTTTCTTTTGCATTTTTACATATTCCGGATTTTGCAGTTCAACAAATAGCGGGTGTAATCGCGTGACCTGCCAACTCTACTGTGAAGGCAAGCTGGGCATGCCCTTTTTTCAGCAACCGGTAAAGCTGTCACAACGAAATAAGGATCCAAATTTGCAGTTAATTTTTCAGTTCCAGAAAAGCCTAAAACCAAATTTTGAAGTCCTAATTTAAAAAAAAATTCATACTGTACTGCTAACTTCACTGTAAAGTTATCAGCTCATACCCTTTTCTCAGTAACCGTAAAGCTAGCACATCGATAGAAGCAAATACCATATAATACCAAGATATTGCATCTCAACCAACCACCAAAAATCAGCTTTAGATGCGGTCGGTGGGGGAAGGGAAGCATTTTCATATATATTTATTCTTTATTGCCTACCCTACTTATACACAAAAACAAATAGTGGGTGTAATCGCGTGACCTGCTAGCTTTGCTGTGAAGTAAGCTTGTCATGTCCTATCACATTGAAATTAGGCTCCAAATTTGCAGTTCATTTTGCAGTTCCAGAAAAGCTTAAAAAACATTTCGAAGTTCTCAAAAATATGATTTTTTTCTTAAATGAGGACTTCAATTTTTTTTCTTTAAATGAGGACTTTGAAAAAATCAATTAAATTTAAATAGTAGTATGAAAATTGAAATTTTATCTTATAATATTTGTGGCTTTAAAAATTAGCTTTTATTTAACGAATTTTTTGAATCTATTAATAAGTATGATTTAATTTTTTTTATATGAAACTCATATTATAGAAGAATCTACAAAACATGTTATTGAGCAGAAACTAAATAATTTTGATTTAAAATGAGTATACCTATGCACAGAGTGCCAACCGAGTTTTTTAAATATGCTACAGACAAATTTGTTGCGCAACTTACAAATGAGTATACAAAAATTTTTGAAACCGCAACTGTACCTGAATGTTTTTAGGAATCAGTTTTATTCCCTATTCATAAAAAAGGTAGTTTTGATGATCCCAGCAATTACAGAGGTATTTGTTTTTTAAATGCTTCTTTAAAAATCTATACATACAATAATGCTGCAAAGGAGACTTCTAACGTGGCTAAATGCAAGCAGCAATATGGCAACACAATTGATCACATTTTCGTCCTAAATAATATTGCACAAACGTTTATAGACAGAAAGCAAAAATTGTATGCACTGTTTGTAGACTTTAAGGCTGCCTTTGACACAATTAATTTTACAGCTCTTTTCTATAAACTATATTGTTTGGGTGTTTCACATAAATTTGGAAGAGCGTTGGAAGAATTATACGAAAGAACAAAAACTGCAGTTTGGAGTGGGGAGGAATTATCAGATTGATTCCATACATTTATGGGGATGAAGCAAGGATGCAAGATAAGCCCATTAAACTTCATAATGTATGTACATTGACGATTTAATTTTCTTTATCGGGAGGTGTGGAGTTCGCGGGTAAAAAAAATCAAAGGGTTGTTTTTGCGAATGAGCTTGTACTGGTCGCTAAATTACCCGAAGCTTTGCAAATCATGATAAACCGTCCACACACATACTGTCAACACTGCGTCTTAACAGTGAATTTGGAGAAGACGAAAACGATGATTTTTTGAAATGGTGGAGGAAGATATGCCAGAACAGAAGTGGGCTTACCTTTGATTTACTATAGCGAACATATCTCAATCTGAATCAACACTTAACCGAGAAACTAGCAGCAGCCAAAATACGCTTTAAACTCCACGTGGAAATATTGCTTAGGAAATAAGAATGTATATTACATCAAGCTAGATATAAAGTTTTCCAAGCCACTATGGAGTCTGTTATGTTTTATGGAGCGCAAGTTTGGGGGCACGAAAAATTTGATATCGTAGAGCAAGTACTAAGATACTTTTTAAAAAGAACTTTCCGGTTACCAACTAGCACACCCGGCTACAGGAACAGGACTCCCTGAACTTTTTATAAAAACGTTAAAGCCAGATTTCAATTATATTTTAAAAATTATGCTTCTGCCAAATAATAGACTTCCCAAGCAAACTGCTGTTTATGCCCTGCAAAGGAAATCCCTATGGTTTGAGGAGTGGTATAACCTAGCAACATTCTGTGGATGAAACTTGAATCTTACCTTGGAGAATATCAATACGTGGAAAACATAGTTGTAGAAATGGTGTCGCGATTGGATGAGAGATGGATCCGGGATTGTCAAAGCAAAGCAAATTCATCAAGTCACCGTTCTATTTATTCAAATCTACAACACGATCTGAAGGAGGATAACTACTTTAAAATAAAATTTAGCGTGGAGAAAATATCAACAATCTTCAGAATGAGAGGTGAGCTCGAAAATCTAAATTACCAGCCTCATAGAGACGATCTCAAAATATTGTTCTCTATGTGTAATCAGAAAACAAGAGAAGATATTTTTCATTTTCTGTGCTTATGTTCGATGTTGAAAGAAGTGAGGAGAGTGTACTTCAGAAAAAACGAGCTAACTGAAGTTGAAATGATAGAGTATTTAAACGGAAAAGTCTGGGAATTATTATACAAATACACTATAATGGCAAAAAAAATACAGACGTTTTGTTATTGTAACCAAACTTTATAATTATCTTTATATTTTTTATAGTAGAATTATAAGCGCAAACGCTGGCAGACGGCTATTCAAGCCATGCTTATATGATTTATGTAACATTATACTGTAAAACATGCAATTCTTTTTAAAAATAAATCAATTATCAATCTATCTAACTATCTCAGTTGTTTCGTGGTAAAGGGGACTACGCAAGGGTTTTGCCAATGTGGAGTAACACATCTTCAATACAATTGGTGAAATTCCATCACGGTCAGTGGATTTATGAATGTCGAGATCTTAAAGTATTCTTGCGACTGTACGAGTTCGAAAAGAAAGGCATTGGTTCTATGGAAAAGTTTACGTTCTCTAGTACAGGTGGGGTTCTGTCACTATCTGTCACCGTAAAGTTTGCAGAGAATTGTTAAACACCGATGAAGTTGTTGAATTTATAATATTCTAAACGAATGACCGGAAGTTTTTACTGCCTTTTGGACACTGCATTATTTTTTATCTAACTTTTTGTTTGTGAAGGAATTTGGTGCTTTTAATACAAGCGTTGCAGGTATTTCTGGCTTGTTTGAATCTTCGACGGTTTTCCTCTGAAGGAATGGCTTTGTATAACCGAAAATATGATTGTTTTGCTCTTATAGCTTTCCCACAGCTGGAGTCAAACCAAGTTTAAATTAAAGTTTATCTCCCGATACAACGAAATTTTGTAAAAATAACTTGTAAAGTGTTTCAAACAACTTTGACATCAATGTCTGTAGTTGAAATAAAGAAAATAAAAAATAATTAAATATGTAAATGCAAAAACGAAATCCAAATATAAAATAATTTCGTCCTTACCTTCATATGTTTTCGCAGTGAAGAAGGATGAGTGTATGACTTATCACAGCCGTTGACGCGACAATTGTAAGGTTTGTCTGATGTGTGCACATGCGAATGTTTTTTACGATCCGAAGAATTTGCAAATCGGCGATCGCAACCATCGTGTTCACATCTAAACGGTTTCTCACCTGAAAATAAAAACAACAAAACACACAATGATTACTAATAGTAATAGCATTTTTCCAAATTTAACTGTAAGAAAAAAGCAACAGGTAAGTAAGATAGCCGTAGATAGACCCATGAAAAGATATTCGTGATCTTCGGTGTTTCCTGAAAAAAATATTATTTGAGACCATGTTGAATGAGTTTTGCATTCAGAGAACACATGCAGATTCTATCGTCTTCTTTGTATTCGTTGTCTCAAACCAAATATAGAATAAAAAAGGATCAAGAACTCTTTATGATTTATGACAGCAAAAGGTAACTTGTTAAACACATCTCGATTTATTTTTTATTTTTGCACCATCCTTTACCTTGTGAAGAAATTTTCACGATTCGTTTAGAGAATTTAAAAAAAGGTATTCCTGATATTCGTAATAAAATGGAAAACAAATAATATATGTAGGTACCTATAACTGCATTCTTTGTTAGAGATACGAACTGTAGGTAAGGCAATTTCAAATTAAGCGCTGGAGTGTTTGTCGAACATAATTTTAAAAAAATATATGACCAATGAAAGTATTCAACAATATTAAGTGGATAAAAATGGTTACAAATATGGTTTTACATAAATGTATATACCTATATTTCTTGTTGCTGTGTTTATAAGAGACATAAAAGAATCATAAAGGCTTGATGCAATACCCAGTTAATTTAGTTGCTTAAATTAAAAGGATTCTAAGCTGTCCTCTTCCAGTTGTCTCTATAAATTTAGATACCTCATTTAAGTGAAGCACCTCTGAAATATACAAGCGTACCTTATCATTAAATGACATAAAATTAATGCTACAATTTTTTTTTTTAAATTGTTAAGAACTCAAACCATAACAATAAATTATAAATTTTTGAAACGTCAAATCCCGATCTGGACTTGGAAGAAACAGAAACAAAATAATATGAAAAGGGTTTATTTTAATTGGGGTTTCATTCTATTTTTTTATGACGACTTTTGTTCATATTATATATCTCAGCTCAGAGATGATATACCTTTATCTACCTGTTACCTACATTCGTTTGTTATAATGTGTGATATGTTTAGTGACTTAAACTGTGGGGGAGAGTTATAAATTTATTGATTCGATAGAGGGATTTTCGTTATGAAACCTTTTCATAACATGTATTTGTATTAGTTAACTGACCTTTTTTATTTATTTGTATGCTTTGTATAATTATTATTAAGTATTTTACTAGATGATATTTGTTAAAAAATGGTTATTGCCCCATGAGTAGATCCTAAAATCATAACACGATTATAAATAACTGAACGATAAAATTCTTCGAAACGAAAACGCCGTGCGTGTCGCCGCCGCGCCGCCGCCGCTGTGTCGTCACGGTGACAGTCAATTGAGAGCGATTGAATATAAATTTAAATTTTGTTGTTTCTTCCTTCCAAACATTTTACCTACTTATCCGAAAGTTTTTGACGCCCTGAAGCCCAATTCTGCAAGCGTGAGTTTTCTATGACTAAAGCTAAGTATAGACGATTGTCAGATCTTACAATATTGTCAGATCTGTCAATGGTCTGACAATAGCGGACAATTAGCTGACAATTGACAAATTTGTTACAATGTAAAATTGTCCGTTCACACGATTGGTAGATTTTGTGCCAAAGTCTGACAATTTATTTGTCAGCTCTTGTCTGACAATTTTCGGACAGTTATATATCTGACAATATTGTCAGCTTGAAAATTTTCTGTGCACACGGTTGGCAGATCAATAAAGATTAAAGTCACAATAAAAATTCAATTGAGGATTTCAAGATCAAACATCTTTTATAGAATTTCACTTTTTAATGTATGTAGCCACTATCAAGAAGAGGATACTTTCAAAGTGATTTGAAAATTTAGTGTCATAGTGGTAATGCCAAAACAATTGGACGAAACAATTTAACTACAACTGGACATCGAGGGCGACGGACCACACTACGAAGGAGAAATATGCCAGAGGTCGTCAAGGCGCGCTACGAAGAACAAAAGTCCATATTCCGTATCAAATTATTAAACAAAAAAAATTTTAATTTTAAATCATTTGACATTTCGAACAATGAAAAAATTGTCAGCAATTGTAAGATGTTTTCAATAAAAACATCTGACAATGACCAATCAGTCTGACAATGTCCTAATCGTCTGACAATGACACAAATTGTGCGTTCAGACGATTGTAAGATACCTGACAATTTTTTGTCAGATTGTCATCTGACAATTACCTGACAATGACGTTTCTGACAATATTGTCAGACAAAATTGTGTGTACAGACGATTGTAAGATATTTGGGACAGTATTTTCACTGACAGATCTGACAATATTGTAAGATCTGACAATCGTCTGTACTTAGCTTAAGTATAGCAAAATCGGTAAAAGATCTACGATCCCTCAAGATTGAAATTCAAGTTTTTTGTCAAGTAGCTTGTACACAAATATGCAAACATTAATTTTAGGCATATGTTGATCGTGAATAGAAAGTGTAGATATTTCGGAAAAATATCACACTTGCGGAAATCGAATCCGACCTCAGAAGTGCTTCATTGAAGGTGTTTTTATTCTAACTGCTGTAACATTCACGCCGATTAAAACTCGGTTTAAAAGCCCTTAAACCGACTACATTAAACCGAACTAGACCGATAGAATTTAAACGACAAAATCTCGTTTAAATCGGTAATTTTTAGGCAAAACATTCCATTCGGTTTACGTCGGTTTAAATCAGTGATTTAAACCGAACGTCGCATAACATCACAAGTATGAAAAAAGTTAAAAAGGCTTTTCTTGACATTTATTTTTCGAATTGTCGTTTTTTATTTAAATAAAATAAATCAATTAATTTTTGTCAAACACAAATACGCATTAAAAATGTCTTTCATTTCTCCTTATCGTGTTTGACGTTGAGCAAAAATGTCAACAATAACGTCCACCAGACATTCCTTGAACGATTTGTTGCGAGCTGAATTCTTCTTGCTCTGGTTGCAGTTCTGCGCCGGGTGTTTATTGTTCCAATATATATCATTTTATATTAAGCAAGATGGCACACAATCGATAAATTTGGTAAGGCTGGCAATTATTGGACTTGGATGTCATATATGTCTATACGAGAATGGGAAACCGCCTCTTTAGAAGACCATACGGACGCTCGACCGTATTGCGTATCGTAAACAATGACTTTTGGTAATAGACCAAGAGCATGGCATTTGTACCAGTGCAAACTACATACAATCAACCTTTCAAATTCAGTTTGGGCAGATATAAAATTTGAAGCGGTTAGAAAAACTTTTGTTGCATTTTAATTGTTCATTATGGAGGTGTTTGGGCTGCGGTATTGCTGTTAGGTTGATGGAATTTAGTTTGGGCAGTTACCAAGTACTATTGATCAAATTTTGGAGCAGTATAAGATCCTTTTCGATTTTTTGGTTGCATTTTGAAAGTGCATTTTGAAGTTGTTAGGGCCGCGGTATTGCTGCCAGATTGATGGAATTTAGTTTGGACACATACACATACTATGTAAACAACAATTGGAGCGATTTAAAACACCTTTTTTGTTGCATTTCGAAAGTACATTATAGTAGTGCTAGGTATGAGGTATAGGTATTACTGCCAAGTTGATGAAATTGAGTTTGGACAGTAACCAGGATCTATCCTGATTTTTTTGTTTGCATTTTGAAAGTGCGTTATGGAGGTTATAGGGCCACGGTATCGCTGCCAGACCGATGGCATTTAATTTGAACACATATAAACATTATGCTCAAAAAATTTTGAGCGGTATAATACACTTTAACTTCACTCATTTTTTTTCGAAAGTGCATTACGGTGGTCTTAGGACCGCGATATCGCTAAAGGGTCTATGACATGTAGTTTTCACTGGTACAAATGCCATGCTCACAAATTTTGGAGCAATATAAAACACTTTGAGAAAATCGTTCACAACCTCTCGGCCTATAAGCCTTTGGCGGTTAATTCGTCAATTCTACCCCGACGTGTGAATAACGTGCACAAATATGATGTGTTCGGATAGCCAGCATCGCTGTAAATCACATGATTGAATATTTTGCACTGACTGAATAAACCAATAAAATGTTGAATATTAGCTAAAACCATTTAAACCGTACCTTAACGACACGAAAATGCCTCGTTTAAGTTGGAGTCGGTTTATCGTAGTTAGACCGATCATTGGGTTTAAAATTTTAGTTATCTTCGGTTTAAGTGAGTGAATATTACCGATTAGTCGGTTTAAATATTTTAAAGCGACTTCTGAATCTAAACCGATTTTAAACGGCGTAAATATTACGGGCATAGCAATACCTAGTTCACTATTGTTGACAATATGTGTTTTTTCTTTCAATCCTGTAGGGAATTAGTTGGAAAAACTACATCCAGGATTCCGACGGAGTTTCCATATAACCTATCGATAACAAGTATATAATTACCGCCTGTAATAAAATTTTTCTACATACGTTAACCGCCGGAAATTATCTCGCTTAGCTAAAATTTGTCCAATAATTCTTGTCAGTACAGAAAAGATAGGACGTTTGAATCTCAGTTTCGTTGCAGCGTATTGCATAAGTCTATCGCATGTAAAGCTCCTATCGCGATGCCGTAGTATGCATAATAAATCAGTTCAAGTTTAATTCAAATTGACCAGCGTTACCACGTACTATGTAAAATTGTACAATTACAATTTTGAAAAACGAACAAAAAAAAATGATTTATCTTTTTCCACACTACAATGAGGTAATATAAATAATACCAAACTAGACCAGTCGCCAGTGGATTTTCAATAGGATGGAAAAAAGTATTGATCAAATTTTATAATTTGAATTGGTTGGTCGTTTCTACATATACTGAAAATTATTAATTATCTTTCTCTTTTTCAGAGAACATTTTATTGTAGGATTTACACTTTCAGAGTTAAGCATGCTTTGTTTTAGATTTTTCTTTCATAATATAAATCGTTAAGGAGATATTGGGGAAAAACTAACTTTAAAAAAAGTGTACTTTAAGGTGCCTTGACTCGGAAAGTATAAGTCTTATAAAAAAATGTTCTGTGAAGAAAAGAAAGATAATTAAATTCCCTATCAAAAAGCTACTTACAAATTGTACCCATGAGCCGTTCTTAAGATATTGGTTACAACGTGTTTTTTTTTTTTAAATGACGGCCGACGCACAAAACCTTCAAGCGCGCCATTTTATTTTTATACTCAAAAACAACACACACACTAATCTCAACCATAAATTTAGATCAGTTTGTTTTTGGAAGAAAACCTCTGCCTTTTCTTTGTATATTGTATATACTAAGACAAAATTCAAATATCTTGGAATTATAAGTTTCGCTCCTTTCTTTTAAAACTCTGTGCATTCAGTTCTTTCAAAGTTAATATAAAAAAAATAAAATTGGACCAAATCTGGCTGTTTTGGGCAGTAAACGAACAGACCCATAGTTACACTACTTGCACGCAGGAGTTGCAACATTTTCGAGTTAAATTTGAGAAAACTTGTGCACATTTTCAAGAGATTTCAAGTTACCAAACACAGCAATTCGTTGGTAACTGCTATAAGCGTTTACTCGATGTCATAAACCTTTTTCTCGTTAGAAAACCAATTGCTGGAGATTTGTTTTGACATTTTTTTTGATTTTTTTTTTTAAATCTCTTGTTCATTCAGCACAAGAAATCTGAATAGGAAAAGCTTAGGTGAACGCCCACAGAACAAAAGGTCAAGTTTTAGAGAATATAAGACGAATTTAAATAAAACATAAGCAATAGGGGAACACACAAAGAAAAGGGAGAGATTTTGTGTACCCCAGCCACCACTCGCCAACGTGCTTAAAAATCGTTAGGAAAAAGCAGTCTAACGTGCAAACAAATAACAAAACAATGCTATTTCAACTCGAGAAAGGTATTCAAATGAAAGAAACGTAGTTCAAACGGGCTTCAACTATGCATAACGAGAAATTTCTCAAGTTATTTGTGATCTGTGTTAGTTCACAATAAAGAAATTTTTGAAATTGAGTAACAATAGCCTAGTTCCTCTACTTTGCAACTCAGGGATTTTCATTTGTGTGAATTTCAGTCCAAAGTTCTTTCAAAGTTCATATAAAAAAATAAAACAGCATTTAAATGCACAGAAAATTAGAGAGTTTCAAAGTAAAGGAACAGACCCAAATTCAGTTAATAATTTATGTCGAATTCCTTTTAACAAAAAAAATCGATTTGTTTAGAAGAAAAAATCGATTTTTCTGGATAAATTCCTCCCACTGACCGAATTTTTTGTTGAAAAGAATTCGACAATAAAAAAAATAAGAAGCAATACACCTATGATTTTTTTTTTCAAGATACGCGGGGCCCCAAGGCACAGCTGCGGCCCCTAGGCATTTGCCTTTCTTGCCTTAGGCTTAATCCGCACAATTCAACATGGTTTATTTAAAAATAAATTAACAAAAAGTTTCTCTTTTAAACAAAACAATAAAAAAAATATTTGTATTTCATAGAAAACAACTCAAACTTGAAAAAAACTTACACCTTTGTCAATTTTTTTTAGTATATTCTAATTAATCTCAAGCAAAAAACACAACATTTAAATAAATAAACACAGTTTCTACTCTAAACAAGACATAACTCTTAAATATTATATACATAGGTACATTATTATAATATTACATATTGAGTATCACAAATAGTAGGCCCATTTAATACTAGTTATTAGGAACATCGTTTCTACATACATATATGTTTTTGAATTAAAAATGAATCAGAAATCCAATCTTCTTGTTGCTTATCATCTAAAAAATTAGTACAGAAAGCTTTGAATTGTACGTTTCAACTTTTAGGCGGTTTGTAAGTTTATTTTTAATTAGAGTCAATTTAGAAAAAAAAATTTATTACAAAGTCATATAAATTTTTTAACAAAAACTCGTCCAATTGGTTTTTTAAATTGCCCACTTCAAGCCAAAACTTTTCAACGCCATTAATTTTTTCAATAACTTTTTCTGGATGAAGAGTAAATGTTGGATATTCAGATATCAAGGAAAAATAGTTAAAATCTGTTTGTATCTTAATTACCTTTGGATCTAAATATTTAAGAATTGAAATCTTGTTATCATCGAAATTAAAACGCGAGTTTATTCGATCACAAATAATTTTGTAATATTTAAGCATTACCTTTAATATGTTTTTTTTCATCTGCAGAAATGTTTTCACTTTTAATAGCGTTGTGAGCCGTATTGCCAAGGTAGATGTCGTTTAAAGTTTTAATATTTGATAAGGTTTTGTCATCCACTTTGTGGTGTTCAATATTTAAAAAAAAAGCTCTTTGTTTTGACAAAGTTTTGAAAAATTAATAAGAGAACATCTTTTACTGACGAATGAGGATGTATAATTTAAGAGGACTCGTTTTAAAAAAATTTATTTAATTTATTCATATAGGTACCTATGTTTAAGACATATGACAGGAAGTGGAGATAAACGAAATTGATGCTGTTTATTAAATCTCGTATTTTTGAAATATTAGTAGAGCTGCCTTCGAATTGAGCCCTTAAAAAATGTCGGAGAGGGACCCATTGCTCAATTATCCTTTTTGTAACTGTTTCATTCAAAGGGTATCCAACGCGTGCCGCTTAATTGAAGGATTTTATATTCGGGAATATGAAATAAGTTTTGCAAATCTTTGAACTCTTTTAATCTTTTTGTGCTAAGCTTAAAATTATTATAAATATCTCTACACAATCTTCCATCCGCAAAGCTATGTACATCAAAACTCAAAACCGACAAATTGAAAATAAGTATTCAAAATTGACACATTTCAAAGACAAATAAAGAAGAATCAAAACACTTTTCAATTGCCTTCCAGTGTATTTTACTAATACCGTTATAAAAAAATATGATCTTAGTGCATGAATGAAAGAATACAAGATTACGCCATTTCATTTTCTTCGCTTTGTTGTTGTAATTTTTGACAGCTCGTATTGCGCAATCGGAGACAAAAATATGATTTTTTCCTACTAGATAAAGGCCGAGAAAAGTTTTTAACTTAAATTTTTATTTCATTGTTCTAATTTGAATTAATTAAAAGTGAAACGTAGTGTAATAATAGTGCACAAGCTCTGAATTATCTATTCTACTTTACACATTACCGCTTTATCTGCTTTTTGGCGATTTATTTTAAATAAAAACACCTTTATTTCAAATGAAAAATATTGGTTTGGTATTTATAATCGTATTTCTAAACAAAAATTTTGTTTTTTTTTTAACTACTAAATGCACACGAAAGGAAAAAACACAACCGAACAATCGATTAACTAAACAAACTACTGGCGGCCATATTTGTTAACATATCATTTGTCACCAATCAGATAACAAATGGCGCAATCTTGTATTCTTTCATTCATGATCTAAGTGCCTGTTTACATTGTATTTTTGACGAACGGCGCATCCAGTGAGATGGGTAGATTTGATGTGAGTAAGAAAGAGAAGGGCAGAAGGGAAGGTTGGAATCAAGTTGAACCCAGAATGATCGGGTTCAACTTGACCGCGCTTTTGGAGTCAAGTGGATTGAAGCATGTATTTACAAAGGCTAGAAGTGAGCTTCAAGCGATTTTGAACGCGTCCATATCATGAAATTCAATAAATATCGTGCGTTTATGAAAAAGGGTCCCAAATTTGTAATAGGAGTCAAATTTCAATGATTTTTAAAAAGAGGAGTCCAGTGCCGAGATTTAGCTATTTCAGCGAGTGAGGTGAGATGACTCGCCTTACTCGCCGACTCATCTCACTTCATTCGCAAAAGTGATTTAGCTATTAAAGTGAAATGAGTAATTTCGAATCAAGTTTCGAACACATGAAATGTCATAAACAAAGGCTATCTTTTAATTCGTTGTCTTTGGTTTTGTTTGTTTGAGGTTTAATTTTTCAATTTTGTATTTTTATTTTAATTAAACTTTATCAAAAACTTAGGAAAACAAAATTTAATTAATGTGTGACTTTATTGTGAAGTTAGTGTGCCCTACCCACTCCTAAACATTCTTCCAAAGTGTTGTAGTTAGTCCTCACGAAGTTGATGGGGTCGTTCTTGCGATGCTGAATTATATTTTTCACTTGTGTTAAAAAAATTTATACCTACAAATAAAATGTAAATAACAAATTAATAATGTTCATCTAATATCATTTTTACATAAATGTATGTTTGTATAAAAAAAAAAAACAAATCTTTTATGTGCTGCATACTCATTTTTACCTACATACATTGTTGTTTTGCTAGTTCGTTTCACATACGTGAATAGGTATGTTGAAATTCCTTTGAAAAAGAACACATACTTATGCAAAAGTGGAAATTTACCAACACATACACCAAGTCACCGCTGAAACATCCGGCGAGTAAACTGACGTTTCATTTCACTCGCCTACTCACTCACTTTTACTAGCCAAATCGATTTTCAGTGAAAAGTGAGTCATCTCACTCACTCGCCATTAGCTAAATCTCGGCACTGGAGTCTCAGCGTTTAAAAGGAGTCAAAAAGGACTCTAAAGAGTCCCGAAGGTAACGCTGGTGCCCATGCCCAAGGCTGCGGGCGAGATAGGTTAAGAGGGATGTACGTCGCTTGGGAAAGAAATTACAAAAACAATGCCGTGGGAAATCTGTGGCTATTGTGTATATTTAAGTGGCATTTTGTTTCGTGGGGCGCCTTGGGATATCAGTAGGTCCCAGTGATTTGGAAAAAGCTTTCCCATGAGGCCTGTACTGACAAGAATTATTGGACAAACTATAAGCCGCAATGGGTTTAATTTTTGTTGCATTCAACGTTTGAAATGTTTAGCTCCGCATGGGTTTTTTCATCAAATATCCTTGGAGAAAATTATTCCCAACTCAGACACAGAATCAGTTGTCTAAAGCTTGACTAGTAATGTGACATTATATTTACAAAAATGTAACATATTTTCAACAATTTCGAACTATGTACATAATATGAAGGCATTACGACTCTGTCTAACTAATCAAAAATCAATTAATTTAAGATTCTTACGCACAATTTCTTCACATAGGTACTAAGCTAGCTTAGAACCCGGTCTAGCTGGACCAGGTATTAGCTCTGGTACTGGGTCCTAACGAAAAGTTATTACCTGAGCATTTCTTCCCATCCCTAGTACCCGATCTAAGTTCACACACCGGTACTAAGAACTTAATACGCCTAAAACTGTTCTAATACTGATTTTGACAACATTTTGGCATTTTAAAAATTATTTTGATATTTATTTAACATTTACGTCAGTTTTTGTGAAGTTTTTAATTAATTTTCGACAGAATTTACCTGTCTTTGATTTGTTTATTATGTTTTCTCTTTGTTTAAAAGATGAATATAACAATTATAATATTATCGTGTGTTGCATTGAATTTCTTCTTATTCAAAATATGTGAATATCTATTTTGTGTTTGTGGTAATGATTTCGCCGACATTGTGACTTTTCGTAGTATTTTAAATTAAGTTTTGCGTGTTCGCGGTTGACCACGGACCTAGTAATCGGATAACCGAATTTGCCGGCTTCAAAAAGTGTGCGCCTAATTCAAATATTGGTGAAATATTTGACCGAACATCAATTCCGGTCAATTTTTCAACAACGTTTAGTCCGCCAATGATATTTTCCGGTTATGTCAAGGAATCGGTAAAATGCATAAGCAGCCACTTCAAATTTTAAAATGTTGCTGGATTTTATTCAAAGTTGAAAATCTAAAAACTCGGTACCAATTTGACAGTACTAGGGCTTAGTACTTATGTGAAGAAATTATTTGGTACCGATTTGAGTACTAACAACTGGTATAATAACCAGGTCCTAGCTGATTTTGAGGAGCTAGCTAGTACCGCTTCCTAACTAGTACTCGGTACCAAATTGACAGGACTAGCCTTAGTACTTGTGTGAAGAAATGAGTTGATACCGATTTGAGTACTAACTTTAGGGCTAGTACCTGTACTAGCGTTAGGGTTCTGTGAAGAAACTGGCTGTTAAAATTCTTCAGAATTCACGAAAACTTATCCTTGGTTTTTGTAAATACTGACAGCGGGTCACTAATTTTCTCAACAATTTTTTTTTGCACACGCGGTCATAAACATATTTTTGTGTACTAGTATCGCCCTGTGTCGAATTTCGACACCTCGCAAACAATTTGTTTGAAAATATTGAAGTAAAAAAACATTTTTTTTTTAAATTTTAGTTTTTTTAATATGCATATGCATAGTGTTCGACAGTACAAAAACAAAAATGACCCACAGTGTGTAAATGGCTGTCTCAAGTTAGTATATTCTGCACATCTCCGCAATTGTGACTTTCCAACCGTATACAATTTATCAAAATCGGTCAATTACTTTTTGAGAAAATTTTACCACAAAATTTATCTAAAGCTATTTATATATACATATGTAGATTACTTTTTCACTTTTTGACATACTTTTTAAAAAAATTCTTAAATGTAGTTAAGCACACGCATGCATTTTTGTGTAAAATGTTCATTCTTTATGGAATAGTCTGCTGAACCTTATTAAAGAGTATGCGCGATCTATACTCACACGGGTGGCTCGTAATTTTCTTTGGAAAGAGAAAGTAGTATCATTTTTTTTTAATTATGGGTCATACTTTGATTAAAAAAATACAAACGTCAAATATTTCTTTTGCGCAAAAATGTTTGAAATTAACTTACAAAAATTACAAGGGTTCCGCGGAACACAGTTTAGGAACCGAGGCTATAATACATAAGGTATTGCATCTTACTGGGTGAAGTGTTACAGATAAACCTAAATCTAAAATAATTTTCGCGTTTGGTTTGCCCCTTAGCAAATTATTGCAGAAAAAAAAATATTCATTTAAAAGCAGCTGTGAATCATGCTGACAAATATGACACCACTTTATCTTAAATAGAAGTAGAAATTCAGAATCTAAATTCGTAGAAATTGTCAGCTTAGTTGAGGCTAAAGCAAAAGAGCACCACGTTTGCATTTTCCTTCCTAGAATCGCAAAACGCCAACAACATCGTAACATTCCACAAGTATATAATGTCGAAAGTTATTTTCTAATCAATGTTTGCCTGATAGTAAAACAGTTGTCAGAGCTGAAATGCCCATTTGGCATTTATTATGCGGAACTAAAACTTACGACAGTGCAATTGATTCAATCGGAAATTGCGAAAAAAATGTTTGCCCTACCCAGAACAAAATCCTAGTTACGCCACCTCACTGGGCTGTTTGTAAATTAGATAAATTGTATCCGAAAATTAATTTTCACATTTTAACAAAATTTTTTAAATAAAACACTTGTTCTTTCCACAGTTTAATATAAAAATTTAGTTATAATTGTGTCCGACGCAACGAAACGCGTCGACCTTTTATTAAAGTAAAATTAAATTTATATTTAACTGTGGAAAGAACAAGTGTTGTATTTAAAAATTATAGTTCAAATGTGTAGAATTTTAAATTTTTATCAAGTGGCCAACCACCGCTCTATTAAGCATATAAAAATTAATTTTCTGTACTAATAAGGTAAATCTTTATCCTGAAAACGTAAAAATTAAAAATTTTGGAAAAATTTTAACAGATTTAAATCTAGTTTACACCTAGCATGAGGTTGTAGTTGTAGTAGGCAGTTAATTTAGCGTCAATAACCGTTCGATTCATTCTTTGTATAAGCATTAAAAAAAAAAAAAAAAAAACGAACAGGTTATGCAAATTTATATATTAGATATAATGACGTATTTTTATAGATTATGAATTTATGAGAGAACTGGCTAGTTGCAGCAAAAAAGATGTTCTTTTGAAAAAGCGATTTTAGTATTTTCCAGAGACATTTTGCAGAAAGTAATCTATATACTGTGACATTTCAAAGCAACTAAAAATTTCACGACCTATCGATTATCAAGACATACAATTTAGCTTGTGAATCCATGTCAGCAGGAACACTTTGTGTTTTTGAAAAAAGAGTGCACATAAAAGTAGATAAGGCTTCACGACTATTCGCAATAAAGTGGCGGAATGTGGAAAAGTGAATGCAATCTTTTAGGCGAGGCAATTTCCCACGAAAATGGTCTCCTCGGTTTTTACGTAGCATTAACACTTTTAAAGTTACAGCTCTTTAAAAAGTCTAAGAATCTGTTACAAGGGACTAAAAGTCATGAAACCATATTTTAATTTATAACCCTTCAGTTCTGCTTGAAATTGTATACCTACCTACCCTACATACAAACAACTTTGCAAAAGTAAACGATCTGTAGCACTCCAACTATTAACGCGTTATATGCTGTTTTTTTTTAAATAATTAACACCAATGCGAATCTGCCATAATAGAAAATAAGAACGGCAATTAAACTGAACGCGCCCATTATTCTTTTAATTCCAAATTTCATATTTTACATAAAATGAAAAAAATGCATTCCAAATATTCTAGAGTGAATAAAGAAACAACAAAAAGGTTTATCCGAAATATTCCGTTGAATAAAGAAACGCAAAACTGTTATTCCAAATATTCTGAACATCCAGAATGAAAAAAAGAAACACTCTCATTATTAACAATAAAAAGAAGTACCTACCCAATTAAATTTTAAAAAAACTAAAAGTAATAACTATATTTTGTAATCATATTTTGTATTTACATACTTCTAACCTTGTAAAGAAAAAAGAAGCTGGGTCTGATCCACACTGATAACTTCCCATTGGTGCCCTATGAAATTCGATACCCCATGCTATTTTTTATAAGAAAAATACCAATTCAAAATCTTCGAAAACCAGGGAAGACCAAGTACTGTAGGACTGTTCGGTTGATATTTCTTGTCCAAAACTCTTGGTTTTTCTTAGGGGCATACACACTACATCACAGAACATTAATAAAGGAATCGACAACATTATTTTGTTTATATTATGTTTTCTGTCTCGGTCATGGTTTTGATTTGTAATTTTTATTGAATGTATGTCGTTGGTCAATGGAATATGTTTTTTTTTTTTATCTACGTATGTACATACATACACACAATTTTATAAAATGTAAAAAAAAATCCAATATTATTTCAAAAATACAACGACTACTCAGTTAAATTTTGAATAAAAACAATTTTTTTGTTTAAATGCCTTATAATGTACCTACTTGTACATGTATGAGCTGTGAATACAAAATGAAAATCAAAAGTTGAAACAAAAACTAAGTGGTTTTTTTTTTATTCAAATATGATTTTTTAATTTTTCTGTTTTCACCTGGCAACACTGCATTGTGGTGTAGAATAAAATTATCAATGAAAATCAGAAATTTGTTTGAAACCTCAACAGCAATAGCCTACAGCTACGCACAATGATTTTTGCTATTTTTTTGGTTCCTCTGCACTTGCAGTCTTTAATATTTCTTTTAATTAATGAATTTGAACTATTATTATTACTATTAAATTTTTGTAAAGGCAATTATTTTTCTAATTATTTTAATTTTTTTTTATTTTGTACTCTTAACTTATCTTTCTTATTGCAAAACATCAATATAATCGTCTGTGCACACTGTCTCTTATAGTTTTTTTTTATATCGGAATATACTATTATTTCAAGATTTTTATTTATGATTACAATTAGTGGTCATGGGGTTCCTGGTGGTGGTGTTCTAGATAACTCTCGTATTATGTTAAATATTTTGGGCAATCAGAAAAAAGGTTTGAATGTGTGCCATATTAATGCGCAAAGTCTTAATGCAAAACTTGATGAATTTCGAAATCTAGTTGTGTGTAGATTTTTTGTGTGTAACTGAGACGTGGTTTAAACCTGAGATAAGTAATGTTCTTTATTCGTTAAACGGCTCTGAGGTTTTTCGTGCCGCCAGGCAACAGTGGTGGCGGCGATGTTGCTATCTACATTATAAATAAAATATATGGAAAAATAGTCTGAACTTCAAACCCTGGAGATGCTATAGAATATTGTTTTTTTTGGAAATTATGAATGGAAGAAATAAGACCTTGTAAGGAGTAGTGTATAGACCCTCACCGTACAACTTCATAAATTTAAATGCTTTTTACGCTATTCTTAAAGACTATGCCCTTCTTTCTCTGAAATCTTAATCTGTCGCGATTTTAACTGTAATAATCTTGCACCTGAAATTTCCCAAGACTTCATTGGCACAATGCATTCGCTTAATTTGTATCTTGTTAATATGAATACACCTACTCATTTAACAAACACCAACGATACTCTTTTGGATCTTTTAATTCTAAGTGAGCGTAGCAAAGTTGAATTTTATAGCCAACTATCTACGCCGGTGTTTGCAAAGCATGATCTCATCTTCATGACGTTAAAAAGTGTTTTGCATTATTCACCCTCTACCTATACTTATATAGACTTCAAAAATTTAAATACTGCAACCTTAGAACTGAAAATTTTCCAAGTGAATTGGCAAGAAGTATATTTCATGGTATCTACACTACAGATGAACAAATTGAATTTTTGCAAAAAAAAAAAAAAAAAGTAGACTATTGAACGCTCATGTACCGCTCGAGACTATAATTGTTAGGTTTCGCACCATCTGTTAATTCACTCCTGAAATTCAAAGATTAATAAACTAACGTGATTCTGTGTATAAAAGATGGAAAAGGTTAAAGTACCGGAGGAAACGCAGTTAACTCAAAGATCAAGCAAGCTAAAAAAATATATTATTCCATATGGCTCAACAGCAGTCAACCATCTTCAGTTTTATGGAAAATTGTGTGAGAACTAGGGGTCGGGCGTAACAAAACTCAAGACTTGGATGAAATTAATGCTTCATTTTTAAAGTATCAAAGTAGTACAGTAAATAGAGACAAAAAAGGGGGTTACACTACAAAAGGTCGGGTAGTTCCAAATTTTGGATATTTTATTTGATATGGTTGGTAGATTACAAATACAAATTTCCACAACCACGCCCCCTCCGCCCCTTCACAATCCTGAAGAAACAGCTCAAAATTGGCACTTTTTTCAGTTTTTTGCCCATAACTTCTTTCTGGTGTACTTTTTGGCAAAAAAAAAGTTATATGTAGAAAACAAAATTTCCTACAAATATGGTCTGTGAAGTTTTTTTGTACAACCAATACCAACAACTCTATGAAGCTGCCAAAAAAGGCTAAAATTTCATATTTTGTGAAATTTTCAGTTTCTTCCCACTTCGCAGACTGATGACTTCTTAACGAGTGATTTTAGAGAAAAAGTCTTCATAACAAATCTTGTAGAAAATTTTATTACCTACATATTTCATGTACACTATTTTATTTAAAGATTAAAATATTTCGGCGAAGAGTGAGAAAGGGTTTTTTGTCCTTTTTTACGTATTTATTAATTAGCTTTCATCTATGTACGTCCGTACGATAAAAACTTCGCAGTCGATTTAAAACTAATTTTCCGATTATCTAGAGACCTGAGGCAGATACTCCATACATAATGTATTAATATTAGTGTTTTATTGTATTGGAGATACACTCTGCCTCACTTGATTACGGACAGTCAATTTTTTCATTTTTCAAAATATTAAATGATCGGGAAAAAATGATTAAGGGCCATTTGCTGAAACGAAACTTAAATATTTAAGTTAAACATAAGAGCTTATGTGACAGTTTACGCTGAAGAAAAAGTAGAACATAAAGGTAGAACTATAATTGTTGGAACGCAGCGTACGCAGCCGTACGAAACTACACGAATACAAGTAATTCAATAGACGCACACATAATTGCGTTTTGTTACGTTATGTTCATTTTCGTTCATATTTGCTTTCGGAGGGGAAGAGCGCTTCTCGAGCGCACCTTACGGAAGAAAATTGACAGCTAAATGTAAATTGTTGTAGTAAACTAGTTTCGAATCTCTCGTGCATTATGGTTTACGTGTGCATTTGACGTTTCGGAAAGAAATTTTTCGTTCGTTTATGACATTAGTTTCCGACAGCATCCACCTGTTAACGTTCGACCTTAAGCGTTTAAGTTGAACATAAATATTTAAGTTTCGTTTTAGCAAATGGTCTTAACAGAATGAAAGAAGGATATTGAGTGATCACATTTGAGAAAGGTGTTTTGGTTTAAGTTGATAAATTCTATCCTTATCAGGCTTTTCACAATTAGGTCATAAAATATTACATTAATTTTTGTTAATGCTTATTCCCACCAAGCTCACTTTTTCCCACCATTTTGGTGGTAGAATCCACTAATCTGGGAACACTAATTCGCGACTTTTGGCACATCAGCGTAATTTAAAAGTCCACATTTGATTTGCGGACATGTAACACACCTAAATGAGTCAAAAGTTAATTGTGGACTACTATTCTCGTCAACCAGATGTTGTCTGTGAGTGGGTATAATTAATCTATTCTAGTTCTATCTGTATTATCGAATATCGACTGCTTTGGGGCCTATTTCATAAAACTATGAGTCTTGTACTTGTAGAATTGTAGCTATACAAGCACAAACAAAGTATGGAGTTGTAGTTTTTAGTTTCATAAACACTTTTCCATACACTTGTAGCTAGGCAAATTCAGACTACATGAGAAGCGATTTGACTTCTACAAAACTAAAAGTCCGTAGCATGTTTGTAACTATGAGTTACGTAAATAAATAAACAATTATTATTGATTTGTTTGTAATAGCCACTATGTGCCGAATGTGTTTTCTTTTCAAGTTCAATAATTTGCTCACTTTTAGAGAGAAAAATATTGAAATTAAATTTAATGTAATTAATGCTATTAAAATCTGCTGTTCGGCAGAGATACCATGATTATAATTACCGTCGCATTGCAGGCATGGTCCTATTCTCTTCAACAACTCCTCGTAGTGTTGCCATTTTGACTTGTTTCCAGTCAGATTTGACTGGATTTCATAGCCTTTAACTGTTAATGAAATACAAAATCAGCCGACTGGTTTTCCAACTGATTTTTTGACTGGATTTAACAATTCAATATGCACTGTATCTTAAAAAAAAAAGTTGCGCAAAGTTTTAGACGATTTAGTATAGTGTTAAAGCATTTTTAATACGATGCTAGGTTAAAAACAGGCTTTTTCAAATTTTAAATGAGTTAGCATCGTGTTATCTATTTAACATTTTACTAAAGTTAAAATCACCAAATGCCTATTTTATCTTTTTAGTATCATACTAAATCCAAGTGTCACTTTGGCAGCTACGATTGCAAAAATGGGTTGAACTGTCACTGTTTTAGGCGTGTTCAGTAAGAGTCCCAACTAACAAACTCTCCAGAGCTTTGCTCTTGAAATCTAAAAAAACCTCCCATAAGACTCTTTTTTATCTCATATCTATACTTAAGAATTGAGATCTTGTTTTAATACTCATATTCGTCTAATAACAATTTTATTATAAGAGATAAGCATTTTTTAAATGTCAAAGTACTTAAATCCTATATCTAGATCAATTTAAGTCTTTTAAGTTTCTCGTTATGAAACTAGAACGCTAAACGTCATTTTTAGCCTTTACAATCCCATAACAACACATAAATAAGAGTTCAAGAGTCGAATGGGAGCTAAAGTTTTTAAATCTCAATCGAACTGCTGATTTAATTGAATTATACAGAAGTGCGTTCTTTTTCCAAAGAAAGTTTGCTTCTATTCATGTTTCTATCGGATACGCTATCAGCCAGAAACAAGTGGCAAGTTCATTAATTTGGATCGATTTTTTGGTTTGGTGTACGTATAAAGAGAGGGTTTGAGAAACTTTGTTCATTGTACTAATAGTAAACACGATGGGTATGAGTATCAAATAATTTGCATGATATCTTAAAATGCTGTTGCGTTGGTTGTTGTCATCAATTGTATTTGCCCGAAGGGATTAAACTAACATCAAACTTAATTTACTTCCAAAAACTATGATGTCATAATGTCATTGTTTCAAAATAGAAATCTACCTTACACAATTAACGATTTTTTTTTTCATACATCAACAATAGTTAGAATGTATAGAAAAAAAGAACACGTCACAGGTATTTGTTTTTCGTAGTCGCATAAGAGCATTTGAATGCTCATAAGAAGTCGATTGTTTGCTAAACGTCAAACTGTAGTCTCATAAGAGAATTTGAATGCTCATAAGAAGTGTTTTGTCTTTTAGCACTCTTACTCACTGTGTGAATATAACAAAGGTCTCATAAAGACGTTAAACCAAGAGTTAAAGTATCGGTGAACAGCAGCCATATTTCAATATGAATAAAAAGTGTTCTCTTTATGTTTAGGGTTACCTTAACATAAAAATATGGTCTTAGTGAAATATTTTTTGGTTTTCTATTGTGACTAAAATCTTAAAAATGTATTCTGTGTGTAGATAATTATGCGCAAGTTATGTAAAAACACAATGGTTATAGTTGTAAGTATATTTAAAAGGTGTTCGGAAATTTTAGTTGCATACAGAATTCAATGAACCTCCATGTTTGAAAATTCTTTTATATTTAATATTTCTTTAATACTGGATTTACCTAATGCAATAATAGTATTCTGATTAAATCTATAGATATATTCAAAAAAAAATGCGAGTTAATTTTTGTCAAATAGAGGCAGCAGAATATTTACGCAATATAAGAGAAATTGCAATATTTAAAGCCAGTTGTTTTTGTCTTGTTGGCATAGGTATTTCAAAAAACTCAAACGATTAAATCATAGATAACAATAAAATATCTGACAAACCGTACCTATATATACCTACATTTTTGTTATAAATAATAATAATGACAGTAAATGACAAAACAAAAAATAAAAAAAATTAAATTTTGTCTGTCCTGTAATTAAGCATAAACGTTTTTTTTTTTTTTTTACAAAAAAAAAAGAACTCATGGTAACCCCTTTTCTAATAAAAGTTAGAAACAAAATTATTTAAATACGCATTTTTTTCAAAGCGCGTTGATATTTTTCGAAGCAAAATTTGTAAATTAGTAGATAAAATTTTAATTGCAACAGGATTTTAGTTTACATTATGCCACAATTATCACATTTAATATTATGTCAGTTTACTTTACCGATAAATACTCGCATCGAAAAACACATCATTTTTTTTTCGATGAGAGTATGACGCACACACACACAAAAGATATATAAAACGTGAGAGATTTATTTTTTTTTAATGTTGCACATACTCGTTCTCTTTCAAGATACTCTTATAGGAAAACACGCAGTCTCTTAGCAAAAGCTAAGCAGCTTTACAAAGTGGCGTACGTCATCCCAAAAGAAGAATAAATATACTGCTATAAGTATGAAGAGCCTCCCATAACTAGGCCATTTAAGGCTTTTAACAGTCTGATAACAGTCTTGAAGTTCTCTTCAAGAGTGAGTTTAGCTCCCTTAACTAAGTCTCATAAAGCTTTTGGAGCGTCTTATGAGAGCAAAAATGTTACTTGGGGTTTCTTAAGAAAATAGGTTAAGTATGATAAATGATAAAAATAAGAATATTTTAGTAAAGAGTTTTAAAGTTAGAAAATTGTTAAGTAGTAATATGCTAATACCTTAAATCAGGCTGTTTAAAATTTTGCGCCAATATTTTTAAATTAGTACATTTCAACTTCAGTGTAAGCCGAATGTATTCAAAATTCTATTTTGACTGTGAGGAACCATTTGCGGTACAAAGAATGCTGCAATAATTTTATTTTTACTAAATATGTTGACAAAATTGGAACCAGTGATATATACCAAAGTATATAAATAAACTACGAAACAGGAGTTGAGTGCAAAAACTCAGAATCAGAAGACTATTTTAAAACCTTTAAGTACATTTAATTATATTGTAACGATGAAATCAGCACCTAACTACTTTCGGAACAAAAAAAGAGCCAAGAACAAAAAAAAATACCCTTATCGAAGACAACAACCATCCATAAAAAATCCCGAGAGAACGCGCCGTCTTTCTCTGGGGGAAAATACGCTGAATGGAAGAGCACAAATTCCCAAATGGAGAGAACGCCATCTGACAGCTGGAATGGAGTTTTCTAGATGGCTTTTGTGCCAGTATTTTCGAGTAGAGTCTCGAACCTCTCAGCTCAATATATAAGGAGACACTTTTTGAGCACAGACACAGTTTATTTTTGAAAGCGGAAGTGTAAAGTTCGAAGTTAAAAGTATCCGGAAGTGAATTTAAGTTGAAGACTATTGAGATTTAAGATAAATAAAATAATTTGAAGTGAAGTAAAGTGTGTTTGATTTGTAAAGGAAATATTTGACGGTTAATTATTAAAATAACGACGGAAAACCATCTTAAACGTTGTAAACATCGGAATTCCCATACAACTTTCCGAAGTTTAAGATGTTTAAGGCGTTTACGATAGTTTTCGAACGTTGCATGATATTTCACTTATTTATTATATTAATTTAACCGTGCTGTGACAGTTTGTTCAGTTAAACTTTAATTAACTGAACAAACTGTTATGTTCTTGTTTTCATTAATCTTTGGTATTTTGAGATTTGACTGTTTTTTTTTGTCGAGAAAAAAATTTAAATGTTTCACTGTTTTTTTTTTTTTGGCTGGATTAGCAAGAAAAAAATCCAGCCAGCAAGTCAGATTTGACTGGATTTGGAATTTTGAACTGACAGCACTTTACATATATTGGAAACTTCTTATTGAATTACTTTGGCTGGATTAGCAAGAAAAAAATCCAGCCAGCAAGTCAGATTTGACTGGATTTATTTTGAACTGACAGCACTTTACATATATTGGAAACTTCTTATTGAATTACTTTTATTAAATAAAAATTTTTAAATAGAAGGGTTGGTCTGTCAATTTCCTTGAGTACAAAGAATATTGAATATTGATATGTGCTAAAGGAGCGTAAATTCATAAACGCATCGTTGCCGAAATGATTTATAGCTAATCACTTTCATCATACGTTCATAAATGCATCAAACCAGCAACGCGTTCTTTTTTATTACAAACGTGCCACACTTGTTTGAGTTGTAGCTACAAGTCTGAGATACGTATAGATATAAGTCTATTAAAATTTTTTTTTATGAAACAGAAATTCGCTAGTAAATTGCAAACTACAAATGATTTCAAAAATAATTATAAGTTTTGTAGTTTTATGAAATAGGGCCTTGGTGAATGGCAAAATTTTCATATAAATGGTAAATTTAGACAAAATCCCTTACCCCCAAACAAAACCGAGTAGCTAACGGCACTGTTGACCGTGGACATCCTGAATATCACTCACTGTCAGTTTTGTTTTCTTTCTTTACTCTATTATTAACAAGACAATTATAATGAAGATAGCTGTAACCAACGAAAACAAACTTTAGTTTAGTACAAAATCCTGCATGACTTACCACTTTTCTTGGTATCGAACGCGCGGTCAAATTTCATTTGCAAAGAAGTTCTCAAAGTTGTATAATGGTGCAATTATGTACATACAGCGATAATTGAGGTAGATTCTAAAAGTATTGTTCAAGGCACTATGCGGTACTTCTAACGTAATAACTTCAGATGAAAGAACTCCTAATACGTAAATCCAATAATTCCAAAACTTTGACATTGAAAAAGGTCCTTATTTTTAAATAAAGATGAATAAGGTATACTAGCCCAATAGTGACATAGTCCGCAAGATTTTGGAGTTAATACAGAATGAAAAAAATCCGAACAAAAGATGAAAAAAGTCCCAAAAACAAAATATAAATTAGAAATGCCAGTGAACATTGTTATGTATTGAGTTCGTGATCTAAAAATTCTTCAAGTATTGATGGAAATATGTTTGATATATGTGAACGCAAATGGTTTTTATCCATTAATTAATATTCATCATGTCGTGTTTGTCATACAAACATTGAGAAAATGAACCCCATTTGTCGGAGGAAAAAATTGCCTGACAGCTATGTAGGTATGTAGTATATTATAGAAAATTTTTGGTTTAAAATTGGAAGTAGGTATTTAGGTATAAAAAATATTAACACGAACTGCTAAGTTCCATAACCTATATAGTTTCGTGTAAATTTCGCTTATGTGAAGAGATTCTTCTCAAAATTGTTTCCAATAAAAAATAAATTATTTAATTCGCTTAAATTATAAACATGGTGCTAATCGAATCTTTCAGCTTTGAATTTAATAAATAATCAAGAGAAAAGAATTTAAGAACAACAAAAAAAACTAGGTCAGGAACTGGAAAAAAAGTAGGTATACCTATGTACATATTATGTATGTAGAGAAAATGTCAAAAATTGCGAAATTTAAAGCTTTCTTTTTTAGTTAACATTTTTTTTCTTGTTCGTATCTTTCATGGGGACCTGAAATTTTATGGTATAAGAACCTCATGGATGTTATTAACTCGATTTTTTGAATAAAAAAATATAATTCTCCGTTCCCCAATTACCATTAGGGGAAGTTAGTTACATATTTCCGTCCTAAAGTAGGTATCAATTTATAATTCCTTATTGCCTAAAATGTGGACGATATACGTTTTCTTGGTTTTGTATTCAACACCCACAATTTAGAAGTTATTTAACTAAATCTATGTGTAGTAGGTAGGTAGGTATATTGCGTAAAAATTATTTGCTTCAAATTGTTCAAAACAGACACCTTGTATATTATGTTTCCCTTGTAAAATCACTTGTGCGCAATACACCCACGATATATATTCAAAGGCTAGATGTGCCGATTTTCACTCTAAAATGCAATAGAGCAGGCATAACACGAATAACAAAAGAAACAATACCCATCATCGCATTTTTTTTATGACTAAATTCCTTATTTCACTTATCTAGGTACACTAAATACCTGCCTTATAAAATAACTCCCATAAGAACCAGGTCAGTATATTATTTATGTGAGATCATCACTTTTGTTCCATGCAAACATATTGACTGAAGGATTACATTGTCTTTTAATAATTTTTTAGCAGACGTATTTATATTGCGTGTACCTACCTATATGAGGGGGATACAAATTAAGAAGGTCGAGACCAAAGTCTCACTTCGACACACCCTTTTGTCGCATAAACGCACACAATTATTTTGTTCAAAATTCCTGTTCAATACAATACAACAACAGTTATGAATAAATCAAAACAAAAACACACAGAAATCGAGGGGGAAATAAACTAAAGGACTTTTCTCCCCTACCTTTAATAGATTTTGTGTTGTTTAGATGTGTACAATAATGGCTGCGGCTGGTGTTGAGGATTTGGCTGATGATGCGTCAATCCTACCTCATAAATAATAAGTTTTTTTTCTGCTACTTGCACGCAGTCCTTCAAAGATTGCAGTTTACTCATCTTTTTTTGTGAAAGCAAAAATAATAACAATAACCCATCTCGATCCCAATGATATGAGTGCGAATGAATACTTACATTATTGTTTTGGAACTGAGATTTAGATGAAGAATGTTTTGTATACCCTTTTTAATAGCTCTATCAGCAGCGTTGCCGAAGTGACACGATCGTAGTTTTTTGACACTATATTTTCCTCGTGGCAATAAAAAAAATCAATATGACACGTTTTTTTATTTCCATTATTTTACTTAAAATTAAGCAGATTTGAACAAAATTAAATGAAAATTGTGGACAGAAACACATATTTTTTGATAATACACAAATAGAGCAAATTAATTCCTTTGATTTTTTTTGTTGTATTAGACCCCGTTCTAAAATTGACTACAGTTTTTTCAACAAAATAGAAGAATGTGTTTTTTTTCATATGGCACGAAAATTGGCACGTTTTTTCATAAAATATGGCACGTTATTATTATTTCGGGCGGCAACGCTGTCTATCAGGTAGTTGAAAAAGATACGCATACGTACATATAAAAAATATGTATTATGTAGGTAGGTACCTATTACGGACTTTAATTATTGAATTCAGTTTTTGTTTGACAATAGACTTTTAATTTTGATATTTTTCTTTTTGTTCCGACGCGGTTTTAAATTCTAAGGACTCTCAAATATTTAATCATAAAATCACATGTGCAGGTTAAACTCACACAAAAAAAAATTAATACAAACATTTTCGAATTTCAAAATTATTGAGGTGGATGGTGGTGGATGCCAAAATATTGATTTGCGTGCTTGGTTTCATGCCAAAAATATCCATTGCCATCATGGAATTGATGATGATGAACTGGGATCGGTAGCTTATTTAGAAAAATCTTTTGATGTTGAAGTACATAGATATATAACTTTTCGTTTTTGGTTTACTAAAATGATATTTTTATCAGGATCGTATAAAGGGTGGAGGGGTTTAAAATGAAGTCACATCGTGTAATGGCCCTTTTGGGCTATGTTATTTAATGCTCCACATGTCTTCGGAACTTGAGTCAGGTTTGAATCTTTTAATTTTAAGCATAATACTTTGCCATCCGTTTGAGGGAGTTCCAGCGGTCTATACATTTTTCAACGGACAGGTCAACTTCAAGTGCTATTTCTTACCAGGCTGATTGCTGTTAAGTGTTTTTTTTTGTAGGTACATGTGTAGGTATTTGCTTAACAAATAACTGTCACTAGTATCAATTGTTTAGTGAAGGAGCTAACTGCTAATAGCCAGGTACTGATCAAGTGAGATTTTAAATTGATTGACAATTCTATACCTATAAACCTACATATGTACATAAAAAAAAAACCATTTGAATACTCCATTAAACGAAAATAAAAGAAAATATCACGAAATATCGGCTAAAATTCATCAAACAATCACAAAAATGGATAAAGATATAAGTAGGTATCTTCAATACGTGATTCTATGACTAGAGGAACTAAATAACTTGTGTGTCCCTAATCTAAAAAATGTTGCTTCTAATGATGACATCTCAGATTTTTGCGAAGAATTAAGTGAGGTTAGGATGGGAACAAACTAATTGAAGGGCACTGTGGACGTGGAGGCACTGAGCGAAAAGTGTGATCTACTTCAAAAAGAATTTGACCAACGTTAAATATCCGCAAATAAATCCAACTTGATCATACAAAAAGGATCTAAAAATGCAATAGCAGAAGCTAAGAACATCTGTTAAAACATTTCTAATTCACAAAACATAATTAACGCACAATTGCTGATACAAATAGCATTGAACGACAATGTTGTTACAAAGTTGGCCGAGTTCAGGAACAAAGTGCATTCCTTTTCAAGTACTGAATAACGTTAAAAATCTTAGGGGTAATGTCACACGAGCGTCTTTTCCTGCGCGTCCATTTGGAAGTACGTCTTGAGAACCAAGAAAACTTACAGGAATAGGCAGACGAGTGTCCACTTATTGGTTTCGTCCGCGCGTCCAACTATGTCGACTTTCATGCCGCGCAGATTGTAAAACGGCATAAGAGGTACTGTCGTAAATACGTATGGACATATGGACGAGCTTCCAAATAATTTTCTGGTGACTTTTTTTTTTATTTATTTTTATCTTTTTAATGTGTCAATGCCCGGCACAAATCCTCGTATCAAACCCTCCTAGTGGGTGCCGGGCGGTAATGATCATTACAGTTTTTATCTTGTGCGATGTAAAGATGGTAATCAGCTAAGGTCAGGTCGAATTGCTGGGGTGTTCATTTACTGCTCAATAGTTCAACCCTCAGCAATGCGATTTGACCATAGATACGGGGTCCCTAATTTTCAAGGTGGTGTGAGCGTATATCATAATCCGTGCCGAAGAAATGGAAGGGCTGTGGGGTAAACCAGCCTATTAATGAGCTTATTCGGACGCACAGGCAAGATCCGTCTTATTTCTGCCTTACCCCGGCATATCGGCTCTGCCGGGGCTCGACCTTCTTTTCCAACTTACTCATGGGAACCTTATGGAAAAAAACTCACAAAACTACGATACCGACATAACAGACTAGACTATAGACCATCCGATGACTGTGAGGATGAACTTTTGGCCTCCAGTGAGGAGACCATTGTAGAGAGCTTAGCCGCTGCCGAACTTGCTACACCCCCAGGAATCACAGGTAGTATTAGTTATAGTACCCCTGTGATTCCTAAGCCCGAAAAAACAAACCAAGAACCTTCGTGCAGCAATACAAGTAGTAATGCTGTACGGAGAAAGAAAAGATAGTCCAAAGGCGTTCGTCTCAGGCTGCAGTTCAAGAGGGCCTCCTACTTTCTTGACAAGATTGCCAAGAATGAGAAAGCTGGAGGGCAGCATGAGAAGGACGCTGAGGACAAAATCAAGTACCAGAGGATTTTTGATGAATACAACAGTCTTCTGGCCACCCAGGATAAGGCTGTCAAGCGGAATAGGTCTCAAAATGGGACCAATCAGGCATAGAAAAAAAGTAAGCTTGACGGCCCCAAAACGAAAACCAAACCAACGACGAGTCAGGTACCGTCTGGGAAGGTGGCGCAACCGCGTACCATCGGTGAAGTTGTCAGGGACGACTTCCTAGTATCGGTTGTGGATGAGCTCTCCACAAACGGCAAAAGTTTGCTGGCTGTGTGGAGCTCTATCGAGGACAAGCTTTCCCAGATGGTATTTGACTACACGATAGAGACAGCCGAGGGTTTTTACCCCGGTCTCGACTCTGGTGAGATGGTCAGGGGGTACAAGGTGATCGGGTGCGCTGACTTGTTTTCTAGGGATTTCCTTAGTTCATGCATTGCTAAGATCAGCAACGACTGGGAGGGCTTGAAGCTCAAGCTCATCCCAGCTAAGGGTTTCCCAAGACAACCTATGGCTCGCATCTGGTTGCCTCTCATGCCCACCAAACCAGACGGACCAGAGCTGATCCGCTGTCTTCAGAGGCTAAATCCGCTGATTCCGATGAATGACTGGGCAGTCATTAAGGCTGAAGAGCCGTAAAGAAACAGCGCATCTTATCTTCTGAGGATCAGCGAAGAAAGCAAAGGGGCTCTCGGTGAAGCCGACCATAGATTAAAATTTGGCATCAGAAATGTTAAAATAAAGGTACTGCAAAGTCAGGGAGCAGACCCCGACAAAGTTGACGATGATGTCGAGATCGACAATGTTGCTGACAATGTCGGGGTCCCTAGCAAGAAGCCGAGCCCTGACTGTGCAGAACCGAGAAAAAAAAACGCGCTGCTGAGGGTCATACAGACTAAACTGAAGCACTCTAAATGTGCTTCAGATAATCTGAGGGTTTTCCTAAGTGAGGAAAACATTGACATCGGCATTATGCAAGAACCGTGGGTTAATGGTCTCAAAGTTCGAGGCCTCCACGACAATAACTATGACCTTTTCTACAAACCCGACTGTAATCCAGAAGAAGGTAATCCAAGAACCTGTATTCTTGTTAAAAAAAAACATCCTAAAGCCTTTTTGTGCTCTAATTTCAGTGCTCCGGATCTGACAGTTGTCAGGCTGGAAAACAAGATGGCAGAGGGTCTTTTTCTGGCTTCTGCGTACATGGATCGTGACAATCACCGCCAGAAGAAGTACGCAACTTTACAACCACCTGAGAGTCTACAAGCGAGCCAACGCATCGGCCAAGAAGCAAGGTTGGAGAGAATACTGTCATTCTATTGAAAACATAAAGGATTCTGCAAGGCTCAGCAAGGTTCTATCGAAGGAGCACTGCTGTCCTTCTTTTCTGAAAAAGTATGATGGGTCCTGGACAGCTTCTCCATCCGAATCTCTTGAAGTACTGATGTCGACACACTTTTCGAAGCGCGTAGCACTTAAACGATTCAAATAGCCCACGTAGAGCATATAGATACTCTTGTAATAAGAGAAAGTATTGCCTGGGCTATTAACTCTTTCTCTCCATATAAATCTCCAGGTTTAAACGGCATACTGCCAGTTATGCTCCAAAAACTGCAAGACATAGCAGTCCTTGGCTGGAAAAGATTTTTAAAGGTTGCCTCTCCCTCAATTATGTACCTGAGTCTAGGAGACATGTAAGAGTAGTTTTTATCCCAAAGGTCGGTAGGCGAGGCCATGAATCCGCGAAGGATTTTAGGCCAATAAGCCTTACCTCCTTTGTACTTAAAACATTGGAGCGCATCCTAGACACCCATATAAGGGACATCTTAGACAGACGTCCTCTATCAAACTCGCAACACGCCTACCTTAGGGTAAGTCGACAGAAACGCCACTCCATGAGGTAGTGCGTACAATTGAGAAAACAATAAACTATAAAGAATACACTCTCGCTACCTTCTTAGATGTAGAAGGAGCCTTCAACAACGTCCTAGTTGATTCTATTTTTCAATCCCTGGTTTAATTTAATGTAGAGGACTACATCAGAGATTGGATATTATCCATGCTCGAGGAATAGGAAAATTCAAGCAATGTTAGGTAACACAATTTCAACCAAATATGTCAGTAGGGGAACACCCCAGGGTGGTGTTCTCTCTCCTCTTCTATGGCTTTTAGTCATGAAAAAAATCCTGGTCAAGCTAGAGAGTGGAGGGGTGAAGACGGTTGCCTATGCTGATGACTTGGTCTTATTAGTGTCAGGAAAGTTTACATCTGTAATAAGTGAAATCACAGAGGTAGCTTTAAGGAAGGTTAATAACTGGGCTACGAGCTGTGGACTGGGAGTCAACCAAAGCAAAACTGAACTGATGCTTTTTACCACGTATAATAAAAACAAATAATATAAACAAACTAAAGAAGGTGCAGAGAACTGCTAGCGTTGGCACAACAGGGGCGCTACGTACGTGCCCGACGGACACCTTAAGCGTTTTTTTGCATCTTTTACCACTTGATTTACACATTAAATCCATAGTATCTTGCAGCGCAATAAGATTAAACGAAACAAATTGCTGGTTTGGCAGACCCTACGGTCACAGCAATATCACAAAGCTGATTCCCACCTAAATTTTTTCGACTCCAACTGTATACTGCACCCCTACTCTGAGACTTAGTAGAGATTTTAAAGTCAAATTTCCGTCCAGAGAGGAGTGGAAAGATGACGTCGTGACGAGAGATTTCGACACTACTATTTATACTGATGGTTCAAAGATGGAGTATGGTGTTGGTTCAGGAATCTTCTCCGAGTCTTTAAATATCGCTAAAACTTTTCGGCTTCCTAGCTTTGCAAGTGTATGTGTGCGGAAATACTGGCAATACTGACTCAAAATAATCCCAAACCAAAACCAAAATGTTGCCATTCTGACAGATAGTCAGGCGGCTGTGCAAGCAATAGCTGCGACTTCGGCATCATCAAAACTGGTCCAGCAATGCCGTGACGAGCTCGCAAGCCTAAATGTTAACCTAAGTGTCACCATCATCTGGGTTCGGGTCATTGTGGCATTGAGGGTAATGAGCGGGCGGACGAACTGGCTAGGCAAGGATCAGCCCTTCATAGCTCACTTGCGGAACGAGTTAATATTCCCCTAGGAGTTATGAGGGGCAATTTATTCTCAAATTTCCTAACCAAATCCAATCGAAGGTGGGGCAGTCTGAGCAGCTGTATTATATCTAGAAAGATGTGGCCCACTTATAGTAAATCCCGAACAAAAGATCTAATCTGCAGATCAAGGCATGACATTGCCAGGATCGTTGCAACCTGCACTGGGCACTGGCCAATAGGAGAACATGCGACAAAAATGGGTATACCTTACAATACTCACTGTCGAAGTTGTGCGGATCAGCAGGAAAAGGAAACAATAGTTCACTTCCTCTGTAAATGTCCTGCTCTAGCCCGGTATCGTGTACTATCCTTTGAACATACCTTTTATGACGACCTTAACGAACTTTTCGAAATAAAGATCAAAGACTTGATCTCTTTTCTTAACGCACAAAATGGCTTTGAGACGATGAGACGGTAGCCTTTGCATCGACCCCCTTCTGATTCGCTAGACTGCTAGCATGCGGAATTCGAGTTTTGAGGGGACATGGGATGCAGGGTAAACGAAGGATCGCAGGATGTAGTGACTAGTTTGACACTAAAATGTCTGACTCGGAGCGTTTGTGGATGGCCTCCCACCAGCTTCTACTAAATTCTTCTATAAATAGGTTCCAACGAGTTTATGGTATCAAAACGGCGCTTTTCTGCGCTAATTGGGTCAGCGAGCTAGTTGTTCGTTGGCCGCCATTTCTACCTACCTACCTATGTGTCAATATATGTTGCAGAAATTTTTACAGATAATAGAAATAATTTATCCAAAATAAAATTTAAAAAATTGAGTTCTTAAAGTGTCGTTGAGCTGAGATAACGGCAATATTAGAACCCTTGTTCTATGAGCTCATATCTTATCATTGCATGCATGGTTTAATTTTGTTTTCTTATTTGTCTTTGTAAGTAAAACAACGATTATTTTGATATCTCATTAACTATTTAAGTGCTACACAAGCCTCACAACAACAATCGGAAAAAGTGCATAGAAATTAATTGTTTGTTTCATTGCTCTCGGTTGTTTACTAGTAGAGAAAGGTCCGTTAATTACAAAATTCTGGCAATTTTCAAGTAAAGCTTTTTTTTTAAAGAAATTCTTTCGTTGTAATGAACCAATTTTCAAGCCTTCAAAAAAAGATTTAGTGTCATGCTATAATTAAGTATACAAATTTTTAGGAGGGGCACCCCTTTTTCTACCATAAAAACGTAATTGTAGAGCAATTGAATTCGACTCATTGAATTCTAAATTAAATAGTTGATACAAAATTTCAGAAATTTGAAAAACTAATTATGCAAAGTTATGCCCCAAACTCTTCCCTAAAATAATATTGGTAATTTCATAATTTCATCTTACAGGAGAGACAATGGTAATACTGTTGTCAATTTTTCAGCATGAAACCATTCAAAATTCAGAAGTTAAAATAAATCAGTGCTAAAATAAGTGAATTAGAATACAACAAAATAATAGATGATAGTATGAAAATTTAGATGTGTTCGAATTGTCTACAGAGTTCATCAAGACTAACCAGATTAAGGGATAAAGCAACTTATTCACCTATAAATGCTTCACCTCAGAATCATAGTCCATCATGTATGTCTGAATTTTCTTTTAGTATTCGAGGTGAACTTAAAAGAATCTCTAACGATATCAAGATAATCTTAAATGTACAGACTGAACTTGAGAAAAAAATTACTGCTATTGATGATAATCTTCAAGTTCAGATTTGCATAAGAATATCGAAACACTAAATAGCGAAAATTCATAACTAAGGAACTATGTCGATAACATTAACTTCAAAATGAACATGTAATTTCTATGTTTTTGTCAAGCTTTTATTAATCAAGCTTGACAAAAACATAGAAATTGTGGGAATACCTCAGACTCCAAATAAAGATCTTCGCGGCCTAGTACATTACCTCCATCAAAAAATTGGTGGCAACCTGTCAGACGTCAACGTAGCTAGTGTTTATCGGAAGCCCAAAATAAAATAAAATGGACTTTCTGATTTAGTTGTGGTTATTTTTAACAACCCATCCACAAAAGAAGACTTTCTTAAAAAATGCAAATCGATGTAAAACCTTAACACGTCTACATTTGAGAATTCACAATTTCCATTGAGTCCTTTATATGTTAACCAACAACTCACATAGACTTTTTTCTTTTAAGTAAAACTAAGGAAATACAAAATCAAATATGTTTGGGTATCTGATGGGAAAATTTTGATACATAGGACCAAAAATTATAAAGTTACCAAGAAGGCGCATCTCATACAAATTTTTTACTGCACATTTTTAGATGGCGGGTTCCAATATTGCGACCTGCTCCAAGAGCTTTTGCTTTTTTTATGGGATTTTCAAGGACAAAAAAGCAGACTGTTTCAATGTGTGTGGTATCTCATTTTAAAAGCGCTGGAAGAATTATTGAAAATCCCATTAAAAGCCAAAGTGCGGGTTCCAACATTGGAACCCGGCATTTTCGGTAGAAAATTTGTATGAGATGCGTCTTCTTGGTAACTTTATATTCTTTGGTAGGACTGATAGCAGTCTATTTAGTCTATTACACTTACAAGATGTTACTAAACAAAATCAACAATAAAATTCAAGATATCCAAACGTATTAATAAAATCAGACAAGGGACTGAGCAATCTAGCACTTAAACACAACTCACTTAATTTTTTTATATTGAAACGCACTATGTATTCAAAACAAAATTGAAAAATTTACAGATTTCACCATAGAGTAACCATGGGGACATTGAAAATGACTTTATTTTGCTAGATAAAAAAACACATGAACATGACTAATCTTTACAATTTAAATTAATTGCAACGTAATATGCTGTTTCATAACATTATAGGTTTTAAAGTTTCTAGGTATAATATGCACGTATTTAATGTCACTTTCCATTTGGCAAAAAATTATTTTTGTTAATTTTCTTTAACTAATCACATCATACTTTTTTATTCAACCAAAAAAATCGTTTTTTTTTTAATCTGATATCAAAACTCATATATATACCTATTAGGGCAAAAATATGCCTTAAAACAGTTTTGAACGCTTGTAGTTTTCCCCTTAAAAATCAATTATATGCCTCAAACAAGTCATTATATGGTAAAAAAAAAAGATTCCCACAAGGTTGCTCTCGTGGCTAACAAAAATTTTGGTACCTTTCAACGAAAGGAATGTTAAAGTCAGAATTACTAGGAACATGATTTTTTAAATTTTGGTTAATATTTTCTAAATTTTAAAAAGCTATCTGGGTATACCTATGTTTAGTCCGTGTGCGAATTGGGTTAAAATCGCGTTAAATTTTAGCCGAAGATTAATTTTTGACATTAGTGGGCATGCGCGTAGGGGGCAAGGGGGGCATAACCGAGGTTAGGTTTTAATTTTTTGGTAATGCCTACCCTATAGACCTTTATTATTTATTGAATAAACATTAGAAGATACTGAACAAATTATGATTTTTATGAAAAATATACAAAAATATGCATTTTCGACGAAACATGGCACTTAAAAGACAGTATTTCTTATGAAACGGATTTCTAACCTATTCTCGTCTTAATAGTGTTGCTAGAAGAAAAATATGCTCTGATAGATAAATGAAATAGTAAGCTATGAAAATGCCCAACCAACATTTTATAGTATACCTACTATCACTCTTTCTTTCTATTAAAAGTGACAGATAGTAATCTATGAAATATTTCAGGTGGAGACCCGGTGTAATGATTTTCGGCGACGCTTAAGGTACATATGTATAATATATTATTTACAAAAATAATTCTTTTCTTCTTGAATATTTTCAGTTAAAGTCTTGTATGCTGCTGATGCGAAACGAAAAATCCCATACAAACATGATTCTGTGATTTTTATGCGTTTAATGTTTGTTTTTTGTTTTTGCAAATGGTGACACTTTCAAAGGGTAATTTTTCGTTATGGTTTTCGTAAGCATTTCGTTGTCATGTTGGAGATCAACTAAAAATTTCGTTTCGTATCAGCAGCGTACTAGGCTTTATTGTCCAAAGGAGAAAGGTAGGAGTCGGTGAGTGCGCTGTGCGTCTGTTTATTCAAAAAAATTTTTTTGGGAACTATTTTGTATGAACTATGTGCATTGTCTATTTACTATTTATATTATTTTGTAATAAGTTCAGTATTTTTCTTAAAACACCAAACAGAAATGTTTGTATCATCTGGCGGTCGAAATAATACCAAGGAGGAGGTTGCATTAATCTTTTTCTTTAAAATAAATTTTAAAAAATAATAACTTATAAGGTAAGAACTTTTTTATCCTCAGGATACATTACCCATGTTCATGATTTCACTGACTAACATTTAATTAATCTCATGACCATTCACCACTAAAGATTGTCTGTTGACGACGAATACCTATGCCTACCTTACCTGCTGTAATTCATCGCTTGTGTTCGTTTATTTATTTTTATCACTCTAGTAATGTTTAAGCCATCAAAAAACAATGGCAACACTTACAATGAAATTGGATTAAAGTGTTTGACTTAAATTGAAAGGAAAATTTAAATATTAATAACAAAAAAAACTATTTGATAACCTAAAGTTTTGAACAAAATTAGTTTGAACACAATTTTTTTAATTTTTGTATTCAAAATGTTGATTTTGAAAATAATCTTTTCAAAAACTATTCACTATTATTAAATAATTAAAAACTTAATAAGAGAATGTATTTCTGGATAAAAAAGCAGTACTACCATGACTTTGTAATCGTCACCTTTATTTTTTAATTATATTTTTTTAAGTAGATTTTTTAGAAAACTATAATTTATGTTTCATGAGATAAATATTTATAAAAACACAATACCACTGCTTGCCAAATCAATTTTATAAAAAAAATCCTTCAAATTGATTGCTTCATGAACCGAAAATAACAATAAGAATGTGCCATTTTAATTGATTATTTTTTGTCTTTTTTCTTTGCGTAATAATACAAATATTGAAGTGGTAATTAATCATCTCGATGAACATTTTTTTGATCATAATATGATACTCTGTGAACCAACTACCAACTCATAATGAAATATTATACAAGAATTTAGATCCTCAGCTATACGTAAGCTTATCAACGAATACAATTGTTCTTAGTAATGATTTAAGATGCAATGCAATGTATGATTCCTTCATAGAACAATTTAAAATTCGGATAAAAGATTTCACATCAGTAGATATCTAAAAAGAAGTAAGAAACAATGAGAAAAATTTAAAACCTTGGTGTGATCATGAACTTGATCTTATTTTTAACACTCAAAGGCTTTGGTATAACAAATTGAAGCGAGCTTAAAACAAATCCCTATACAATACATTACTAAGGTAAAATTTTGAAGAGAGAATGTCGCTTTTGGTCCAATCAGGTCAATACTCTACGAAGGAAAAAAAATCAGATCTTATTTGTCACCAAATAACAAAAGATGCAAAGAATACAAAAACAATATGGAAAGGAATAAGATTTTCATTAAATGACGGTGTAATCAAGCCACCTCCAACGATAACTTTGAACGTAAGTAACAATTTGATATATGATGAAAAGAATATTACAAATGAATTTAACAAATACTTTGTGGATGTTGGTGAAAAGTTGTCTAATCGTTTTAAAAATACCGTCACACAATATTTTAACATTAATTACAACTGAATTAGTTCTCTGTTCCTGGCTCATACGTCTACAACTGAAGTTATGTCAGTTATCAAAGATTTGAAAAATACTCGGTCAAAATGATTTGATGACATAGCAACTGCTATTGTGAAGAGAAGTTCGCCTAATATTTCTCCATTGCATACAACCCTAATAAGTAAATCATTTGATGAAATAACATTTCCTGATCAACTAACAAAAATCATAGCAATACATAAAAAAAGGACCAAAAACGGATAAAACTAACTACCAGCCTATAGCCATATCATCAGTTTTTTGAAAGATTTAAAATTATTGTTTTTTTTTTAAATCGGCTTAAAATACACCCTCAAAATAACCACATACTCTGTGATGAACAATATAGTTTCCGCCAACAATCAAATACAACCATTGCTCTTTATGATCTTTGTACAGTGATCCAAAAATACATTTATAAAAAGCGAAAAGTTTCAGCAATCTTAATCGACCTAGAGAAGGCCTTCGACTCTGTCAACACACAAATAATGATAAACAAGTTGCGAATGATCGGTTTGGATAACAAGGAATTAAAATGGAGCAAATCGTTTTTAGAGAGCCAAAAGCAATATGTTACCATCAATAATAACAATTCGGACATAATGGAATTGATTTGGGGAGTAGGTACATCAAGGTAGTATTTTGGGAACGTTATGTTTCTTGATACAAATGCGTTTAAATGATCTCTCTAAAATTACCTTACATGGACGCTTTTTCCTTTTTGCGGATGATATTGGTTAATTTTTTGAGTCATCTTCTGAAAAAGACCTAGAAGAGAGAATGCAACAGGACCTTATCCGAATAAGGAATTGGCTAGACCAAAACAAAATATGTCTTAATGTTAACAAAAAAAAAATATTTAGCTTTCTATCAAAATCCCAATATTAATAATATATTACAACTCCATCCCCATTAAAAGAATTAATGATTTCGTCCCGCAACTCCGTGGCGCAGGTCGGCTATATATTTTTTTTTATTTACGTAGAGAGACTTGTGTTACTGTGCTGGTGTTCCATGCTTTCGTTTTGAGTATAGAGTATAGATAGTAAGTAGGTTGGTTGACCGATTGTAGAACCTTTTATGTGCACAGTGCAAGTCGCTTGTTTATGATGTTAAAGCATTTTTAGTATGATGCTATGTTAAAAACAGGCTTTTCGAAATTTTAAACGCGTAAGGATTATATTATTAGCTTTTTAATATTTTACTAAAGTTAAAATCGTCAAATGCCTATTTTATCTTTTTAGTGTCATACTAAATCCAAGTGTCACTTTGGCAGCTACAATTGCAAAAATGGGTTGAGCTGTCACTGTTTTAGGCGTGTCAAGCTTGAAAAATAGACTTAGTATGATACTAGTTAGAAAATGTTTAAAACTAAGAATATTTTAGTAAAGAGTTTTAAAGATAGAAAATTGTTAAGTAGTATTATGCTAATACCTTAACATCAGGCTGTTTAAAATTTTGCGCCACTCTTTTTACTACCGAATGGTGAAAAGATGTTCTTTGTGCAAAACGGTTGTGAAAAGAGTGGGTGTGAACAAGTGACACACAGTGTATATGTCATCGGCAACGTTGAGAGTTGAGACATTTGGAAAAGGGTTGTTACGTAATACGTATACAATTGAGAAATTGCGCCAACAGATAGACATGAATTCTTGTATAGGTGTCTGAAAATATATTGTGTGTATCGACCTAACTAGATTTGGACCAATCGAAGAAGCTTTTGTATGGAAAGTGCGAATCACTTGTTTAAAATCAATTTGTTTCCAACCGTAATAGTAGAAAGACTTTCTTTTTGATAAGCGGTTTGAAATGAGTGACTGCAAACAAGTGAAGCGCAGTGTTTTATTTTTGTCATCGCAAACGAGAATTTTGGAAAGGGTTGTTTTTATGTTATGCATAATGGCGCAAAATTTTAAACAGCCTGATGTTAAGGTGATAGCATGATACTACTTAACAATTTTCTAACTTTAAAACTCTTTACTAAAATATTGTTAGTTTTAAACATTTTCTAACTAGTCTCATACTAAACCTATTTTTCTAGCTGAACACGCCTAAAACAGTGACAGTTCAACCCATTTTTGCAATTGTAGCTGCCAAAGTGACACTTAGATTTAGTATCATACTAAAAAGATAAAATAGGCATTTGGCAATTTTAACTTTAGTAAAATGTTAAAAAAATAATAACTCGTTTACAATTTGGAAAAGCCTGTTTTTAAGCTAGCATCTTACTAAAAATGATTTAACATCATACTACATCGTTTAAAATTTTGCGCCAATATCTTTATGTATCATTTAAATACTGAAGAACAGAAACTGTACTAACTTATGTACCTATAATAAATAACATTTTAAATACCTGAAAACAGAAATCAACGAGATTTGAATGTAAACATGGTGTCCTTTCAATCAGAACACGCCTAAATTAAAAGTTGATGTCAGAAAATTGAGTGGGATAAGTATGACCTTAAAGGCATAGGTTAATCACCTCCGACAATATTCTTTTTGATCTAAGAAAGTATTTGATATCCTTTAGACCAATAAATTGGAGCCAATTTTTTTACTTGACTGATTTATTTTAGTAGTACCTACCTAAATTATAAAAAAGACTGCATACACATAAACATTATTTTTAAACAGAGTTTGAGAAATAAGTGACACCCTAGTACCGATATAAGGGTATAATTCTGCGTTGGTGTTGTTTTTTCTTCGGTATTCTGTCTCTTTTTTTACCCCTGTTACGATTGTCAATTATCAATTGAAAAATTTTCATTGGCCAACCTGATTTTTTCTTTCGTTTGATTTTGATGTACCTATCATTTTAATAAGTTTTCTCATACTTTGTTTCGAGTGATACTTTCGAGTGCCCTGAATTTGTTTTTTGATTTAACAAAGAATAAGTAAGTACCGATTTAAAATTTCTTCATTAAAAAACTAAACAGAATTTACGTAACTATAAGGGAACATATTACTGTTAAAACCCCCAAAACACACACCAACTATCAAAATCAAATTGATAGTTGATAAACATTGGAATTTTTTTTTTAACTGAATCAACTATTCTTTTATAATTTTTAATTTTCTTATGATTCGCAACGGTCTGCATAATTTTCAATGATGACAACATACCTACTCATAAAATTTCAAATACCTAAATATTTATTCTTTTCCACTCTTTGCCTATAATAACAACTATGCATACTTATTCTTGCCTATTTTTAAACACAAAAATATGGAAAAACATTTTTTTTTTGAACACCCTATCTATCTATATAATTAATAAAAAAAGCATTCTAATTAGGTACGGTCGGGCTTATATATAATTTATTTTATTCTTACATGCTCAGTCTTAAATTGACACCCAACATTCTTAGTTCAATAACGAAAATCTCAAAATAAGCTTAAATTCTAGAATTAAGAAACAAGCTTTAGTTGAGCTAGGAAATATGTTGGGTTAAAGTATTTTAATCTTAATTTAAAATTATTTTCTTAAGTTAAGTTTGATTCAATCTTCATTAGGAATTCATTATTAAATCAAGCTGAAACAATCTTAAAATCTGATTCTCGCCAACACCATAGTTTAATTTTAGGAATGAAATTATTATGATAAAAGAATATTTGTTCTTAAATTAATCCGAAAAATATTAAATGCGCAAATAAACAAACAGATTTAGACCAAACCACATTAAACTTACGTCCTTAATCATTCAGTTGGGGGCCTCAATAATAGTTTTTTCGCTTCTTATATTTTTGTAGCTTATATTATAACTTATTTATTTTATTTATTATAAGAATTAAATTATCTTTATAAGTTATTTACAATAAGTTTTATATGTTTTATATTATAATCTAAGTATTATATACATAATATAAATAAATATAAGTTTGCATTAAAAGTATACACAAACTGTTTCAAATAAAAATTATTACGATCTTCCTTCCGAACAGAGGCAAATAATACCTATACTGAGGCTTTTAATTGCAGTTTTTATTTTGAAGATGATAAAAAAATGGTCGTTACTATGAAGTCAAATAATTAAAATCACCATAAAATTTTCGATAAATTAAGAATATAAAATATTAATTTAAGTTTACGATGGTTTTAAGTCAAACTTTGGTGTTCTTTAGCTTAACTTTAGTTCGAACATTCCGAATTAAGGAATACACAATCTTAATTTAAGTTTGGAGTGGTCTTAAACTATGCTTTTCTATACTTAAAATGAATAGATTTTTGGATTAAATTAAGCTCACACATTCTGAAATTTGTGACAAAGCTGTGTTAAAGTAAGAATTTTAAGCTTATTTTTAATGAGCTCAAAATAAGATTTTTGTTCTTGGACTTCGAATTTCCGAGTTTAACAGACTTTTGTCAACGAATAGGCTTGATTTGACACTGATTTTCTTGATTTTAGGTCGTTTTTTTCTGAGTGTACCTATATTTATAATACATTTCAACTGGCTTCCTCGCAAATAGATTAAAAACACACAAAGCATACCAAAATGATCTATGGAAATCGCCTTTTTCATTTGCTTCATCATTCATCTTCATCTGTTTGTGTTGTGTGGCACAGTCGGCGCTGCGCTTCCACAGACAAAACAAAACTCTATTTAATTCTGGAGTTGGGAGTCTGAGTTGACAAATTGCGCTTTGGCGCTTTTGAGTTATTATGAGTTACACATTAATGTATCAGCGCAGATAACTCAGCTGCTGCTTCAACTCACTGCGCCAACTCAGCGCTGCGTTACATAATATAGCTAGAAAGTATAGCCTTAGGAAGATAAAGCCTCTACCTACACTAAAGTTACAACTGGTATAAAGTATAATGCTCAATCTGAGCCGTCTGTATTTGATGTCCTTTCTTGTTGACACTATATACTTGGTATTGCCTTAATTGACGGTTAAACCCATATGCCTAGCTTTTGTTTTAATGCTCACAAAAGCGCTACTCAAAACACGCTATGTCTTCTTTCTTTCTTTCTTTCTTTCAAGAAAGTTGTTGAAGAAGAGGTAGCATTAAAGCGTATCATCTTGCCTACATTCTTTTTCGACATCGACCTATTTCCTTAGTTAATAAATTAAGTAATTCTTTCTATAGTTTCGAAATCTAAAAAGTAATGTCTTCAACTTAAGTCCTGCATACTCTTACCGTACTCTTATTTGATTCTGAGTGTATTAATGTTAATATTTTCCTTATATCCGCAATCAAGCAAGGCAAAAATTAATGTAATATTTTATGACCTCATTGGGAAAAGCCTGATAAAAATAGAATATCATCACATAATATCCTTCTTTCATTCTGTTAATCATTTTTCCCAGATCATTGAATATTTTGAAAAATAAAAAAATTGACTGTTCGTAATCAAGTGAGGCAGAGTGTATCTGCAATACAATAAAACATTAATATTAATACATTATGATACCTCCCAGGTCTCTAGCTAATCGGAAATTAATTTTAAATCGACTGTTTTTATCGTACGGACGTACATAGAAGGAAGCTAATTAATAAAATAGTAAAAAAGGACAAACAACTCTCTCACTCTTCGCCGAAATGTTTTAATCTCAAAATATAATAGTATACAGGAAATTTGTAGGTAATGAAATTTTCTACAAGATTTGTCATGAAGACTTTTTCTCTTAAATCACTCGTTAAGAATTTATTAGCCTAGGAAGTGGGAAGAAACTGAAAATTTCACAAAATACGAAATTATAGCCTTTTTTGGTAGATTCATAGCTTTGTTGGTATTGGTTGTACAAAAAAACTACGAAGCCCATGTTTGTAGGAAATTTCGTTTTCTACAAGTTGCAACATTAATTTTTTTTGCCAAAAAGTACACCAGAAAGAAGCTATGGGCCAATTTTAACCTTTTTTTCAGGATTTTGAAGGGGGCGGAGGGGGCGTGGTTTTGGAAATTTGTATTTTTCATCTACCGACCATATTATATAACATATCCAAAATTTGGAACTACCCGACCTTTTGTGGGGTAAAATGTCTCTCTTGATTTGTCTAATAGGTACGTATACATTTATGTTTAGAGTTAACTAATTCTGGTTTAATAAACGACTGAAAAACGGGTTCTTATTGTTTATATTATATTAGTTCTGCGTGGAAAATCTTTTATTGCATACATATAAAGGTATCTATAAATGTAAAAAAAGTAGAATACCTAATTAAATTGGTTAATAACATCACAGTTCCCACAAATGGACAAACAAACATTTTATAACTAAGTGGATTATATCGTGGTTAATACTTTTGATCAGGGCTTTAATGACCAAAAAAGGAGATGATAAGATATAAGTATATAGATGAAACCCAATTTCTGTTCCACTCTACCTAACCGGCACGGAATTCAAAGTGACAGTTTAATTTTATGGTATGCCAGAGAATCCGACTAATTTGTTTCAGAAAATGGATTCGCTATCTGGTAGGTATAGTAAGTATGTATGCAAGCTATATGTTATGTATTTCAATATGTATGCAAGCTATATGTTATGTATTTCATAAAAAAATCAAATAAAAAAGAGTAACTTAAAGGCCTGAGCTCTGGCAAGGTACTGTGAACAAAAAATGTGCGGGTGCCGAGATTCCCGGCTAATATGTGTAATCATCAAAATTGGGGTGCCGGAATTTCGTTACCAATGTACCAAACGCAGCTGCGTCGTAACATTATATTAACGAAAAACACCGCAATACATGAAAAGTTTAATGTACTTACACGTAACGTGTGCTTTACGTTTAAACATAGAAAACAAACAAATTTCAATTTGGGACATAGTATGGAATCGAAGAATGCCGTATCGATACCCACGGAACTTCTTATAGTCTAGGCTGAAATTTGGCATGAGTATTGGTAATGCGACCTTCTATAAAAGTATAAACTGAAAGAATTCCTCACCGATCCGATGACCGCGACCGCTAGGTCAGTTACAAGGGGTCAAAGGTCATGAAAATGGATTTTTTGTAAATATCCCAAATACGGTTTCTTTAAAAAAAATTTTGTTCCACAAAATGGGCTTTGCGGTTTTTTCTTAGCATAAACAGTTAAAAAGTTACAGCGTTTCGAAAAGTCAAAAACTCTGTTTTGCAAATATCTAAAAACGGATAAAATAAACTGTTAAGAACATTTCTTTTTTTGCAGCCTCATAGCTGCGGATTTTCAACCTAAAAGATATGTCAAACATTTTACTCGTAGCATTTCTTCACGTGAGTGCTTATTTGTCCTACAAGCCATGAGTTATGAATGCCGTCTTATATGAATGATACTGACGATCGAATTATTTCGAGTTTGCATTTAATGTTCTATATCTAATGAAATTGGATTTAATTTCATTAGATATAGGACAAAATGTATATCTAAGGAAATTTTAAAATTTGCAAGTTTGTGCTTGTTTGATCTTAATCAAATGACTGCAGTAGATCTTTCATACAAAATAACTGACATTGGCAAATTGTAAACTATTATAGCCCACTGTCTTTGATTAGAATGTTAATTCGCATTTATAAACGTTGTCTTACTTTAGGCAGTCACCTAATTTGTAAATAAGCATTTTTTATTGTTATATCAAAATTTTCATCTAACATAGTAGGTCTCTCTAATCAGCATTAAGGCTCTCCCAAACCAACGCGATTAATCGCCGCGACAATAGAAAACAATAACAACAACGTGTTGTTTTGTTTGACAACCACGTGTTATTATGGTTTTCTTTTGTCGCAGCGATTAATCGCGTTGGTTTGGGAGAGCCTTTATACTATGAATTTTTCTTCTAGATTGTGAAGTTTTTATTCCAAGTAATTGGCATAAAATAAGTACTTAAAATGTTTTAACCTCAGAATAAAGAACGCCATCACAATTCTTGAAAAATATGAATTTATGCAGACAAAAATTTAAAAATCGTTTGTTTTTTCTTAACTCTATTATTCAAACTTCATAAAAGCTTCAGAGCAAAAATTTTGATCAAAATCGGTTGAGTGGTTAACGAGAAAGTCGAAAATAAAAAAAACGGTTCTATGGTATGTTATTAAAAAAAATCGTTAGAGCTGTTTCTGAGATAAATAACCTTTTTCAAAAGGGTTGTATGGCAAGTACCGCTATTTTTTGAGCTAAAAAAAATCTCGATTATCGTCTAGGGAATCACCCGAAAATCTTATGCTCTAAGTTTGAAGAAAATCGATTTAGCGATTTAAGTTTGACTGTTATCTCCAGTTCGATTTTTTGCACAAATCCATAACTTGCCCTATCGCAAGTAAAAAGTATAGCCAAGCTAAATAATTTAGGGGTATAGGCACGTGTCGGCAAAGGTTTTTTTTTTGCAAAAATAATATGATCGAATTTCATGATTGGAATGATTAAGTTTGTTGTTTCTGAGTATAGTAGTAGCCCATGGCGTAATGGTTAGTGCGTTGGAATGTCATGCCAGAGGTCTGAGGTTCAATACCAGCCGCTTCCACCTTAAGTTTTTTTCGGAGCTATTACCTCTTGCGAGGAAGTGACAAATCCTCCAAGAGTATCTCTTGTCATAGAAAAGTGCCGCTCACCGTAGCCGTTTGGATTCGGCAATAAACTGTAGGTCCCCTCCATTCCTGCAGACAAGCACACAGGAATGGCTGAAAGTTGTAAGTCACTAGATCCTAGTTCTTCATGAGCCGTTTGTGCCACCAAATTTATTTATGTTTCTGAGTACAAAACTAAAATGGCGGGACTGTAAATGTTGCCCGTTAGCCGCCATTTTGAAAAACGCGTTTAAGCTAATATCTCGAGAACACAAACGAACGAACGTATCGATCCTCCAGAGGAGGAAACGATTTCGTTAACCTCAACCATCGACACTGTTTTTCAAAACCATACTAGTAAAATGAAAACGGCATTTGAAAAACACTGCCCCATATCTCGTAATACTAAACCCACTAATCCACCATGGTGGAGTAGTGAGCTCAAGAAACTAAGAACAGGGGTCAGAAAACTTTTCAACAAAGCCAAACTGAGCAAATTAGAAAAAGACTGGAATTGATATAGAGCTAAACTTAACTCATACTCCAAAGAGTTAAGGAAAGCCAAGAAGATTTCATGGGCTAAACATTGTGAATCCATTGAGAACACAAGTGAGGCAGTGAGCCAGGAAACACTTGAACTCTTTATGGAGCGCATTTCCCTGGATGTAAGAGTCCTGAGGACTCAGGTTATATAATATCAAACTCTTTACACACTGATCAACCAGCACCGGACTTGGAACAGGTTATCACAGATCAGAAGATTATGTGGACAATAAACTCGTTCAAACTCTTTAAATCAGCTGGACCAGACGAGATTATTCCGGCATTTCTTCAACATGCTCTACAGATAATCACCCCATGGCTTAGAGTTATCTTTAAAAGTTGCACTAAACTTAGATACGTCCCTAACAGCTGGAGAAAAATCAAAGTGGTCTTTATTCCAAAAGCTGGAAAACCGACACATTCGACTGCAAAAGATTACAGACCGATAAGCCTCTCTTCGTTTCTTCTCAAGACACTGGAGAGGATTCGTGATCTGTATGTTCGGGACCTTCTCAATCCAAATAATTTGTTCACTACCAACACGCTTACCTTAAAGGTAAGTCAGTGGAGACAGCGTTGCACGAAGTAGTTTCCCAAATTGAGAAAAGTCTCCAGTACAAAGAACATACCCTGGCAGCATTTTTGGACATCGAAGGAGCGTTTAACAACGTAAAAACGGAGTCCATAAAATCTGCTCTGGAAGAGGTTGGAGTTGAATCTGCCATTGTGGACTCGATTTATTCCATGCTCAGTGGTAGGGTCATAAGCTCGCAACTTGGAGACACTATTGTTGAGAAAACAGTTACAAGAGGCACACCACAGGTAGGGGTAATCTCACCTCTCCACTGGGTCCTAGTTGTTAACAAAATTCTTACAAGTTTTAGGAATAAAGGTATCAAAACAGTGGCCTATGCAGACGACATAGTAATTTTGATATCAGGTAAGTTTCTTACTACTATCAGGGATATTATGGAATCTGCACTTAATGAACTATCTTCATGGGCAGAACAAAACGGTCTTGGGGTTAACCCTTCAAAAACTTAACTTGTTCTGTTTACGAAGAAAAGAAAACTAGAGGATTTTACTCCTCCCAAGCTAAATGAAATACTTCTGAAACTCTCCAATGAAGCCAAATATCTTGGAGTAATCCTTGATTTAAAGCTAACATGGAAACGAAACACAGAGGAAAGAACAAAGAGAGCACTTTGTGCTTTCTTCACATGCAAAAAAACTTCGGTACCCGGTGGGGAATGCGACCGCAAGTCATCCAATGGATGTACACGGCGATCGTTCGTCCCATACTTACCCACGGTTCGATTGTATGGTGGAAATTCGTAGAAAAGGATAGCTTCCTTAAAAACCTGAACAAGGTACAGAGATTAGCCTGTATAGGAATAACGGGGGCACGGAGGTCTACTCCACAAGTAGGGCTGGAAATTATTCTCAACCTTCCAGCTCTGGATGACTATATAAGGTGTACAGCAGCCAAAAGTGCATTTCGACTCAAGGAAATGGGCTCTTGGAAGCACAGCACCTTTGATCATGGGTCTCTCTGGCAAAGATATGCCGGACTTGATGTGACCACTGACTACTTACCACCCGTAATAGATTTTAGAAAAAACTTCTCGGTTATAATACCCGAAAGACATGGATGGGAGCCCAACTCACTACTCAGTAAACGGGGTATCCCCTTCTACACTGAGGGGTCAAAAATGGAAGCAGGGGTGTTTTGTGAATCTCTTAATATTAGAGAATCTTACAAACTCCCAGATGAGTGTAGTGTCTTTCAAGCTGAGATTTATGCTATTGAAAAAGCAGCCGAAATTGTTCACGAGAAAAAACTGAGCTCGTCAGAGATCACTTTTTTCGTGGACAGCCAAGCTGCTATCAAAGCATTAGCCAGTGAGACTATAAGATCCAAGGTAGTAGCAAAATGTCGAGGCATACTGAACAATATATGTTACACTAACCAAGTCAAACTCTGCTGGGTTCCTGGAAATAGCAATATAGAAGGGAATGACATAGCAGATGCACTGGCAAGGAAGGGGTCAATATCATATACAGAAAGTAGTAGCCAATTAGACATGGGACTAAACGTCCCTATTAGCGTAATCAAAAGGAAGATAGACCTAATAACGAAAGAGCAAATCAATAACTCCTGGATATCCAGGAACGATTGCGCCATCTCTAGAAGTTTATGGCCTAGAATTAATGAAAAGGAAACTCAGTATATTTTATTGCTGATGAGTAAAAAGAATATCAGAACCCTGATAGGTGTACTGACGGGACATTGTGCCATTGGCATAATGGCTACTAGAATGGGTGTACACGCACCCGATTTCTGTAGGAGCTGTCAAGATGTTGAAGAAATAGAAACCATTAAACACCTGCTCTGCGATTGCCCAAACCTCCAAACAAACCGCCTCCGTTACTTTGGAAACAGGTTTGTTGGAGAACTGGACGATTTAGCGCAGGTCTAAATGGCAAACATGAGGAAATATATAGAAAGTACGGGCTGGTTCGTAAATGTACCAATCTATGTCAACCACTAGCTCTGTTATAGAGGATCACAATGGACCAATAGGCCCCCGTGTATACAACAGCCTCAGAGCTGGGCACGCCCCTCCTAACCTAACCTAACCTAGCCTAAAATTGGTATATAATTTTTTTTTCTACGACCGTTATATATAAGTTATATTAATATAAAGACGGAATTTTCACGAACATTTCCCCACCACCCAAGAGGTAGTGTAAATGGCGCATTTTTTCATGTGGTTTTTGGAGTATATACGTTTGTCTGTATATCTGTATGTACCTCAGCCTGCAGGCTAAAAAACTGAAGCGATTTTCTTTAAAGAGGGAAAATCGAGACTTTTTTAACCTCAAAAAATAAAGGTACTTGCCATACAACCGTTTTGAAAAAGGTTGTTTATCTAAAAACAGCTCTAACGATCTTTTTAAAATTTTTGTGTATACCAGTGGTGGTATGGTCTGCATTTTGGTGAAAAAATTACCAAAACCGTTATTAACGGTACCTGCCATAGAATCGTTTTTTCGAATTTCTCGTTAACGTCTCAACCGATTTTGATCAAAATTTTTCCTCTGAAGGTCCTATCAAGTGTGAATAATACTGCATACAAATATTTACAAAACAAAAATCCTTCGGATTTTTTGAAAACGGGTTAATGGATTTTTTTGAAATTATGGTTTTTGTTATATATTATTATATTCTTAAGAATGGCATACCAAATTTTTTTTCTAAACATTTTCAAGAAATTTTATATATAATTTTTTTTAAGAAAACCACTACGTTTTCTTAAATTTTTTTCTGCATAAACGTATAATGTTTTCAAGAATTGAGATCGCGTTCTTCATTCTGAGATTAAAATATTTTAAGTAGGTACTTGTTTTATCAGTTTAAAGAACGTATTTCAGCATTTCCAATGGGAGATAACCAGACAGCGTCACAAAAAAATTGAACGAAAAAAAAAAAAAATTGGGGAATAATTATTTGGCCTCTTTATAATATTTTATGCCACTTCGACCTGTAGAGAAGCGTCACTTGCGAGCCATACGTCGTAGGAAAAAAATGTATGCACTTGTAGAAAATTTTATGGACTACAACTAGACCTTTTTCCCAACTCTGAAAATATAACTTCTCTAAAAAAAAATGTTCTATGAAAAAAAGAAAGATAATTACATTTCCCATAAAAAAGATTCAAACAAATTTTGTGTATCATAAGCCGTCCGCGAGATATTGGCTAAAATGCGTTTTTCAAAATGGCGGCTAGCGCACAACACTTACCAACCAGTGTTCAATACATTCAATACATTCAATACAAAACAAACTATGGAGGGCTCCGTGAAATCAAATAACCCCCAAATCAAAAAATGAAATATCTCACCAAAATGTTTTTTTTTGAAGTTCCCAAGTTCACCCCCAGTTTATACAGGCGAGTAGAACTAGTAGCCTTTATGTGTGTTAGTGTATCCGTACACGAAAGAGCCGACTAGTAGCTTTAATAGCATAATATTTTTGCCTGCGAGTTGGTTGCTAATTAGCCTGCTAGTGATTTGACATTTGTGTATTGTTTTCCCTTTTACACTTGTGCAGTATTTGTTTTCCGTTCCAATCGAAGAAACATTTTTCGTTGGAAATATATTTTTTGCAGATTTACGATTTGAATTTATCGTATCGTAGAAATACAAAAACAATTAAGAGGATTTATCCATCTTTTAATTTTTTTTATTTTCTTTTTCAGCATTTTGAACTTCTTCTCATTTTTGATGTAATACCTACATATTTCTAAAATTTTTTTTTCGAATATCTTCCTTTTGAATTTTTATGAAATAATTATCATACTAGTTGATCGAACACGCAATGAGCTACTAGTTACACAAACATTAACACAACTAACACTACGATACAAATCCTACTAGTTCTACTCGCTTGTCTAAACTGGGGGTCAAAGATGAAAATAAATCTCCAAAAACTCATGAAACAAGTCCCCAAACAAAAAATGAAATAAGTAATCCAAGCTTTCTTATGAATTTGTTTATTTAGCTGTTCGCATGCCACCTTCGTAGTCCTTAATTTATTATCGATGGACACATCTGGAAGATATTCATTCTTATCAATGTATTGAAATAGACTTGCGTAGCTTCTCTTCGATTTGTGTGTCATCAACACAAAATGAAACAATGAACAAATCTGAAAACAGGAATACGCAGGAAAATGAATCTCAAATCAACTTAATTCATCATGAAATAACCATATAAGGTAGAAAAAAAAGATTTAAAAAAAATGGGTGGTTTTAGTTCCCGTCAAATCTATAATCTATTCATTTAAAAAAATTAAAAAAGCTTGCTTCACATAAATGCAGTGCTAGCACCCAGCATTACGGCGTATAAACAGTGAGGTATGTATGGCGGGGCATGCTGCCCCCTGCAGCCATTATATGATTTGGGGTAGGTGCCCTTATTTCACTTTCATAAAGCAAAATAAGAACAAACATCGATAATTGGCCTTCACTTGGCCTTATTTCACGGAACCTTTTGTACCAGTTTATAATAAGTTCTCTTTTCGTATTTTCAAATGTGTATAAGAATCCTTTTACAAAGTCGTTATTCTCACGTTGTATGGCAATAAAAACCGCTTTTAAAAATTGGTTTTCGTTCTCATCTAGTGGGAAGACCTTCGGTTCCTGAGGACTTATTTCACGGTACCTTAAAGGAATGCACCCAAATTTTCAGACAGATTTGTCATTAAACACTATTTTGTACGTAAAAGAAACATCACGCAAACAAAACAAAAGCTTGACAAATATTATCGGGACTCTTTAACTTATATTGCGACTATTCACCACTGGTTTACCCAATTTCGGGGCGGTCGTACGAGCATTAATGATACCGAACGTTTTGGTCAGCTGAGATCTGAAAACCAGAAATAGTGGATAAAATCCATGGTTTGGTATTGGACGTGCAGGTGCGTCAACTTGAATATGGGGTGATAATCAATGCATCATTGATTTCAGTTTTGCATTACTATTTGGCCATGAAAAATGTTTCCGCAATTGGTGCCGCGTTGGCTCACAAAAGACAAAACACGAATCGCTTCAAAACCTCAAAGGATTGTTAGTGATAGATAGATGGATAGATAGATATTTTTATTAAATAGATAATCAAGTTTTGGTTTACATATTGGGCCTTACTATGAATCAATCACTAATGTCGACTATTAGCAGCATTTGGAAATTTGAATTCTGTATGGGAAATGAGATGATTTTGAATTGAATTTGGAAATTTTCAACGAAATTACCTCATTTGCTCTAATCAAAACGCAATATTAGGCCCAGTTTTCAGTGGTGAGTTAAACCAGAGCTATACAACTCTGGATATAAATTTATTTACAGTTAACTTTAGAAGTAATTTTCAAAAACTAGAAGAGTTTTAAGCATAACAGACTACGTCTTATTCGTACTCAACTGTATACTTAAATAAATTGAGTTAAATAAGTTAAATTGAGTTAAACCAGAGTTATACAACTCTGGATATACATTTTTTTAGAGTTAACTTTAGAAGTAGTTTCAAAAACTAGAAGAGTTTTAATCATAAAAGACTACGTCTTATTCGCACTCACCTGTTATACTTAAATAAATTGAGTTAAATAAGTTAAATTGAATTAAAAATTAAACTGAATTGGATTAAAGTGTTAGACTAAAATTGAAAGGCACATTTGAATATTCAAAACAAAAATACTATATGATAACGTCAAATTTTAAATAAAATTAGTTGAACAAAATGTTCTTAATTTTTGTATTCAAAATTTGGATTTTGAAAATAATCTTTTCAAAAACTATCACAATTATTATTCAATTAAAAACTTAATAAGAGAATGGATTTCTGGCTTTAAAAGCAGTTATTATGACTTTCTTATCGTTACCGGTATTTTTTTTAAATAAAAAAGAAGCAAACAAAAGAAAACTTCCCATTAAATTTGTGTGGAAAAAAAAATTCGCGATGAGCGACCTCAAAACATTACCAGGCTTATTATTTCACTAAAAAGCTAGTGGCATTAAAAATCAGTCTAATGTACATACATAGTTTGAATTACATTTTCAGCCCTTTTTGCTTGTTTTGAGACAAATAGGTATTTCATTTTTTAATTTTAACTGCCTAGGTATAAATATACGTCTACAATTTTGTTGCGTATTGATCGTCTATTGAAGAGAGTGTCTTCTCGAATTTAACGCCCCCTGAAGCTGCCTCCCGGGTAGGGTTACCAGTTCTAAAATCAGCAAAGCCTGACATTAAAGAAAGAAAAGCCTGATTTTTGAGACAAAAGCCTGACAAATAAAAAAACTTTTGTTTTCCTTTTTAAAACATCATTAGACAACATTAGCTGCAATTTATTTTCCCCCGGATCTGATCCGTATTTGATTTCAAAACATAAATACAAGTATTACAAAAACAACACAAGATCCAGGTCGGCTTCGGGATTCGGATTTCAAAACCCATTTTTTGAACACTTCCCTAGAACTATTTTAGTTTTGGAGTATGATATACCACTGTTGAGATTTACAAAAAAAATTCCGTAAAAATCTACAATCCCCCAGATCTGATCCGGATTGGATTTGGAAACATAAATAGAAGTATTACAAAAACAACACAAGATCCAGGACTGCCTTTGGATTTGCACTTCAAAATCCATTTTCTGAACACTTTCCTAGCAATATTTTAATTTTATAGGTTGGTACCACTGCTGAGATTTACAAAAAACCTCAATAAAATTAAAAATTCTGGAAATCAAACATATTTGCCGCGTTCGGGGGGCAAGCCAAACCTATCCGGATAGGTTTGTGTTGTTGTAATCCCTTGTTGAAAAACTTCTGTGCCGAGATTTAGCTAATGGCGAGTGAGTGAGATGACTCACTTTTCATTGAAAATCGATTTAGCTAGTAAAAGTGAGTGAGTAGGTGAGTGAAATGAAACGTCAGTTCACTCGCCGGATGTTTCAGCGGTGACTTGGTGTATGTGTTGGTAAATTTTACACTTTTGCATAAGTGTGCGTTCTTTTCCAAAGGAATTTTAAGAAATCTATTCTCGTATGTGAAATGAAATAGCAAAACAACAATGTATGTATGTAAAAATGATTTGTTTTTTATACAAACATACATATATTTATGTAAAAATGATATTTGATGAACATTATCAATTTGTTATTTACATTCTAATTGTAGGTATACATTTTTTTAATACAAATGAAAAATATAATTCGACATCGCAAGGACGACCCCATCAACTTCGTGAGGACAAACTACAAAACCTTGGAAGAATATTTAGGAGTGGATAGGGCACACTAACTTCACACAAAAGTCACACATTGAATAAATTTTATTTTCCTAAGTTTTTTGATAAAGTTTAATTAAAATAAAAATACAAAATTGAAAAATTAAACCTCAAACAAACAAAACCAAAGACAACAAATTAAAAGATAGTCTTTGGTTATGACATTTCATGTGTTCGAAACTAGATTCGAAATTACTCATTTGACTTTAATAGCTTAATCACTTTTGCGAATGAAGTGAGATGAGTCGGCGAGTAAGGCGAGTCATCTCACTTCACTCGCTGAAATAGCTAAATTTCGGCACTGATGTCAGCTGATGCAACAACAACTCAAGGTATCTGAAAATTTTTGGGATAGGTGGATAGCCTATCTCACTACCACCCGAACGCAAGCATTGTTGCCGCCAGCAGCAGCAAAAGGATTTATTCCGTTATCAGAAGTAACAAAATAACTAATAAGGAATCACGATATAAGAGAGCACAGTTGTGTTGAACAAACTCTAATTTTTCCAACTTGTTTCATATTTTAAGTTGTTTAATAATTTAATTTAGTTTTTAGTTTTTTGTCATCTATTATTATTATTGAAATATTTCTGGAAGAAGGATTCAGAAAATAAAAATATTGTCTCGATTCTAAAATTGTTATTGCCTTGGATCATAATTTGAAAAGAACAATAAAATACAAAACGATAAAATACGGAAAGATAAATACAGTCCAGTAAGTAGTTTATGTATGATAATAATGATCTACAGATGATCTGAACTACCGAAAACACATATATCGCCATCATTCCAATATTTTTTTATGAGTTTTTTCTTCATTTAATAGAGCCGACGCGTCGCGGGGGCCAGTGTCCCCAGATTGAGGGAAAAGCACCACTTTTGCCGATTTTATAATGTGAAAGGGGAAAAAAAGGGGAGAGCCTAAAAAAAGGAAAACAAATCCGAAAAGGGGAAAAATAAATGTTCTATTCTTTCTAGTGAATAGACTTTCACAGCCTTATTTATTAGATTTCACTAATACTCGTTTTAACCTCGGGGTAGCTAAACTGAGTCGAAGCACTTACTCCCTCTTTACGCCACGTCAAAACAAATCTTATATATAAAATATATTATCAAAAAAATGACCAATCTAAAACTCTGGTTATTATTAACGTAAACAAACCCCAGCTAACTTCCACAACTTTTCATTTTAAGTAATTATTATTGGTTTTATTTTATCTAAATATCTATCTATCAAATGAATGGATAAGTAAAATAAAAGAAAACGGTCTGTTAAACTGGGGTTTCGTTTGCACAACTTTTTGCAAATGTCACACGATGCCGATTTCATGTCCGGCTTTATTCCTGCTATGTACCAGTTTTAGCTTACTCCGCCTCTATTCCGCGTGTATTTTTTATAAATAACTTTTTCAGGATTATACTTGTCGTAAAGTCGGAGTAACCTTACTCCGCCTCTAAAACGAGTTAATAAATAAGGCTGTTAGGTTTTAATAAATGCAAATCATATGCAAATACAACCGTGCAACACCCTCACTCATTTTTTTTTACTACATAAGAGGTCTAGTTGGAAACATGAAATTTCTTACATTTTTTCATAAATTTTCAAATTTTGATGTGAAAACCTATAAAAGAATCTATTAGTGAAAATTTCGTGTGCGAATTAAATTAAAATTTCGCCAAATTTTATCAGAATGTTCAGTTTTGACACTAGTTAGGTGAATCTCGTATAGATTGTAGAAGCGTCAAAATTTAATCATTTCGTCATTTTAAACCAATTCGAACACGGCCTTTTCCTGCATGAAGTTATAGTTTTTTGGTGAGAAGAAAGAAAACAAATACAAAGAATTTTTATCTTGAATAGTTTTCAGTGAAAAGGAAACCGACAAAGATTTTAAGGCTGTTAGCATTATATTTCGTAATGAAACAGAAAAAATCTTTTATTTTTTGTCTTTCTCATAGCGGAAAAAAGGACAGAGTGACTAAATTTATAAAATATTTTGATTGACACACTATTATATAAGTTAGGTACACTATGTACAATACAAAAATGTTACAAGATAAATTCAAAACAATATATTTTCAATGTTTTCTTCAAAAATTTAAACGTAATTTACTTAGGGGAAAAAAAGGGATTTTTTTTAGAAAATTAGGGGAAAAAATACCATTCTGGTGTCAAAAAAAGGGGAAAAATGTTTTGGGGACCTGGGAACCCTGCGCGGGGCAGAAATTAAAACTTAAAAAAAAAACTGTTCTTGTTTTAAACATTCGCTCTTCCTTAAGGTGATATTACATTGTCATATATATATGGCAAGTTTGCCAAATAAATATGGCTCAAAAATGTCATATAAGTGTGATAGTCATATTTATATGACAAAATATATATGACTCCATATATATGACAACCATGAATTATTTTGAATTTAAAGAAAATATATGATTTAATGAAACGTGATTGGTCAAATATATCGGATTTTTTAAATATTTTATTTTTCGTATAGCAACTGTGTCATATTTGTAAACAAAAATTGACAGAAAAAGCTTGTGATCATTATATGGCATACTTATATGGCATAGACTATTAATACTTGTCATATATACAAATATTGTGCCATATTTTATATGACTCGCATTGGTCATATATATATGACAATGTAATATCACCTTAAGATACCAAATATTATTTCAAACAAGATTTGTGAAAATTTTCCTTCTGTCAATTTTATTCTGGAAATAAAGCCAACTATGAGAAATAAATTAATTTGTGATCCAGTTTGTTTTATTATCATGATCTGATCCGGATAAGATTTATTGGAAAATAAAACGCAGCTAATGCCTTGAAAGAAAAATCGTAGGTATTTATGTTTCCGAGAATCTGGAAAGCATGTGTTTATATAAAAAAAAAATAAAAATAATTTGTTTTGATTTTTTCAAACAAGTTTTTGGAACATTTTTCTTCGTTCAATTTTAATGCGCAAATATTACCAACTGTGAGAACTAAATATTTTTGTGATCTAATTTGTTTTATTATCATTATCTGGTCCGGAACAGATTTAGTGGAAAATAAAATGCAGCTGTTAAAATCTAAACAGAAACTATTTTAAATAAAGGAACAATACAGTTATAACTTCTGTGTACATGTATATGTACTCACATGTCGTCGGCTAAAGATACAAACTTTCGAAATCCACTTTTTTCAAAAATGAGATTTTAATGCAAATATCAAAGTTGAATTTTATATCTTTTAAAATCTTTAAATTGTCATTTAAAATCACAAAAAAAAGACAAAAAAGAATACCTTATATGTTGAATAAGTAGACTTTGAAAGTAATAAATCACCCTCCTGTAAAATTTTCAAAAATGGAGTTAAGAGGTTTGAGTTCTTAGCCGACGATATGTACATAATTATATAGGTATATAGGTATATAGGTATATAGGCAATATCACTTGTATTTGTCATTATAAGATATTTTTTTATAACGTCAGGTTTTGTTTTTATGTAACTATAGGTGCGTTTTATTGCCAATTTTATAGGTAGCCCAGTAAAATTTCCCTTGGTAAACAATAACAAAACCAAAAGAGCCGATAAATAAGCCAGTAAATTAGTGAATATAAAAGTGGGCAAAGAGTGTGGACTTAAAAATTGAATGTCGGTAACGTAGTTTGTTTTTCACTCACAAAAGTATATGAACACAACCAAATAAATAGAGTGGACATAAAAGTGGATATAGCGTTTTATTGAACTTGCATTGCTGCACTATTTTTGAATAACCAATAAAACGCACCTTATAAAACTGTTCACAAGAAATATTCTTAATATTTTCTTTAGTCACAATGATAGCTTTCTATTGTGCGTTTATCAAGGAAAATTAAAAAAAAAATGAATGCACTGCGATTTACAAGCATTTCGATTTCAACACATTCAGTAAACGTTTTTCTTTTAACGATTAGCTGTATTTTATTTTCCCCCAGATCTGATCCGGATTGGATTTGGAAACATAAATACAAGTATTACAAAAACAACACAAGATCCAGGTCTGCCTTTGGATTTGGATTTCAAAATCCATTTTCTGAACACTTTCCTAGCAATATTTTAATTTTATAGATTGGTACTACTGCTGAGATTTACAAAAAAAACTCAATTAAATTAAAAATTCTCGAAATCAAACACATGCCGCCATCATTCCACATTTTTTTATGAGTTTTTTCTTTATTTTTTAGAGCCGACGCGTCGCGAGGCACGAAAAAAATACATAAAAACTATTAACTTAATGGAACTTAAACTAAAAAAACAAAACTGTTCCATTTTTAAACATTCGCTCTTCCTTAGATACTAAATATTATTTCAAACAAGATTTGTGAAAATTTTCCTTCTGTCAATTTTATTGTGCAAATAAAGCCAACTGTGAGAAATAAATTAATTTGTGGTCCAGTTTGTTTTATTATCATGATCTGATCCGGATCAGATCTGTGCCGAGATTTAGCTATTTCAGCGAGTGAGGTGAGATGACTCGCCTTACTCGCCGACTCATCTCACTTCATTCGCAAAAGTGATTTAGCTATTAAAGTGAAATGAGTAATTTCGAATCAAGTTTCGAACACATGAAATGTCATAAACAAAGGCTATCTTTTAATTCGTTGTCTTTGGTTTTGTTTGTTTGAGGTTTAATTTTTCAATTTTGTATTTTTATTTTTATTAAACTTTATCGAAAAATTTAGGAAAATAAAATTTAATTAATGTGTGACTTTATTGTGGAGTTAGTGTGCCCTACCCACTCCTAAACATTCTTCCAAAGTTTTTTAGTTAGTCCTCACGAAGTTGATGGGATCGTCCTTGCGATGCTGAATTATATTTTTCACTTGTGTTAAAAAAATTTATACCTACAAATAAAATGTTAATAACAAATTAATAATGTTCACAAAATATCATTTTTACATAAATGTATGTTTGTATAAAAAAAAACATCTTTTATGTGCTGCATACTCATTTTTACCTACATACATTGTTGTTTTGCTAGTTCGTTTCACATACGTGAATGGGTATGTTGAAATTCCTTTGAAAAAGAACACATACTTATGCAAAAGTGGAAATTTACAAAAACATACACCAAGTCACCGCTGAAACATCCGGGAGTAAACTGACGTTTCATTTCACTCGCCTACTCACTCACTTTTACTAGCTAAATCGATTTTCAGTGAAAAGTGAGTCATCTCACTCACTCGCCATTAGCTAAATCTCGGTACTGGGGGAAAATAAATAGCAGCTATTATATTTTGTGCGATAATTATAAAAAAGCCTGACAAAGGACAAAACCTGACCAAAGCTTGACTGGATGTTAAAAGCCTGACGCGTCAGGCGGAATCCTGACGGATGGTAGGCCTACTCCCGGGGCACGTGCCCCGGTGTGCTCCCCCATAGATCCGGCGCTGACTATTAGTAAAATGTAAGATTAAAATAAAGTGTGGAGCTTAAATAGAATCATACCAATAAACAATTTAACCTTCTGATTGAAAAAATCCCCACACTTTCCATGAATCTACTACAATTTCAATCCAATTTCCAGTCAAATAAAAAAATGTGGAGTGAACTGTCAAAATTTGTTCAATACCTTCACATTTGAGTATTGCCGTATTCTTTTTTAACAGTTAGTTTTTCAGTACATAAGTACATAAGTAAAAAAAATAGATACAAATAAGAAAAAAGTTATTAATTAGTTAATTAATATGTAAATATAGGTAGATAATTAAGGCTAGTTATATCTTGATAGAGGTTGTATTAAAGGATTTTTAGAGATATTACAATTTTCAAAGAATTTTTCATTAAGAACTTCAACTTTTTTATATGAATATGAAGCACAACAGCTTTTGTATGAAGTTCGGAGGTGGAATAAAACCACGGAAGATTTAATATCATTTTGTGAACTTTATTCTGGGATATTTGTAATTTTTTCATATGCATTTGTGCACAAGAGCCCCAGACGGGAGACGCGTATAGTATAATGAAATAAAAATAAAAATTAGATTATTAAAATATAATTTAATTTTATTAATAAATTAAACTTTGAAATTTTCACAACATTTTCACAACATTAACACATTAACACAAAAATTTCAAAGTTTAATTTATTAATAAAATTAAATTATATTTTAATAATCTAATTTTTATTTTTATTTCATTATATACACATAACATGGAGACAACACCTCAAAGGCGTATAGTATCATTTCTTGAAATATGTACTACTTTATATTGATTTATTTTGTTTTCATTGCTAAGTATTGACCTTCGATTTATGAGGGGATAGATCATTTTATATTGTTTATGTTAGCAGTATGATATTTAAATGTCAATACTCCAAGATACTTAACTGTATCGAGCCAATTGATTTCAGTGCTTTGAAGCTCTAGATTTTGGCTTGGCAAAAAGCTATTCCTTCTTTTTCTAGTGAAAAAGATGGATTGAGTTTTGTCAGCGTTTATTCTAATTTTTCAATGTCTATAATATTCAAAAATAATATTAAGGTCTCTTTGGAGATGTTATTCTATGACACCACCTAGTTCGTGTGCGAAAAATAATGCTGTGTCGTCCGCGTACATAACGTATTCACAATCAAGTATGTCAGGAAAATCGTCTGTTAAAATGTTATATAACATAGGATCAAAAACTGATCCTTGAGGAACACCTGCTGGAATTGATCTTCTAGGAGAAAAATCATTATTCAAATAAAGCATGAAATATCTGTTTGTTAAAAAGCTTTGGATCAATTTAACAAGGTATGAAGGAAATCTGAACTTGATAAGTTTATAAAGCAGCCTATCATGCAGGGGCGTAGCTACCGCTATATCAGCTGTATCAATTATACAGAGCTCCCGAGATATTGGGGCCCCCGAGATGTAGATTCCCCTGAAGATACAGAACACCCGACAGGAAAGTAAAACAAAATTTCATTGAGGTCGATTTTTAGATGTACTTATAAATAATTTGTTTGCATGTGTCTTTTCGATAGTTAATGTTTATTATGGGAGGGGGTCACAATTAGGCTTTCGAAGTTTTGCTTTTCATAATTCTGCCTTGCCTTGCAAAAATTCTGCTTTTCAAATTCTGTTTTTTTTTCGGTTTTACAAAATTCTGTTTTTACAAAATTCTACTTTTCAAAATACATACTGAAAATTTTGCTCAATCTGCTTTTCCAAAGAAACATTTATTACCAATATTTATGCAAACTTAAAATTTTGAAGTTTACAACAAAAAATGTCAGTATTTAACAATTAAAAATAAATAATAGCTAATCTGAGCAAAGTAAGAGTATATTTTTAGCTATTTTCTATTAAAAAATCTTATTTGGCTTTAGCCTAGGTATATTTTCAATTGTTTTTTTTATTTTTTGATTTAAATTCTCCCCATTTTGTGGTTCTATCTGCTTCAGCTTTTGACAAAAAAATAAGTTTTTTTTCTTATTGAGATTGTAAAAACCTTATCATATGACTCGACCGAGCGACCAATACTTTTAAGAGCAACAATTTATACTTCCTCAATTCTTTTTCGTTCCAAAAAATGATTCCGTTTTTGATTTTGAGCTTTTTAACAGAATAAATATAAAATTATAAAAAAAATAAAAAATAATATTATTTCTATAAATATATACATACAGTCGTGTTTTTTAGTATTTCCAAATAGTCGTATTTATTAAAACCAATCTTAGGTACATTTAACAAGGTAAAGACAATCTATTCAGTTGTCTAAAGTTATATCAAAAATTAGATCACTTTAGCAACAATTAAAATTTTTTATTTATAACTTGGATGGCTGCAAGTTAAAAAACGTTTATAAGTACGCTATTTAATGTTTATTTTAAAAATTATAAAACAGAACTCAAATTTCAAATCTACACTGTTTTACATAATTCTGCAAATAGCGCGAGCTATTAATTGCATAATTTTGTAAAACAGAATTTTGAAAAGCAGAATTTTGAAAGCAGAATTTTAAAAAGCAGAAATTTGAATCAGAATTTTAATAAAAGTATTTTGACCCAGGTAGAATTTTAACCGCAACCCGTGCATTATTGCTGCTTATAGATATTTTGATTACTCAAACTAAATAAAGATTTCAAAGCTTCTATAATCTGAGTAGTATGTTCGAAGTCTTAGAACCAGATAAATTGTTATTGTTTTCAAACGACATAATAAAAATATGTGCGGGAAGACTGGTTGAAAAATATATAAAAAAATACTTGTAAAATGATTTCCGCTAACTGCTTTAAAAAACTGTTTAAAATCCGAAATTCAAAAAATTCTTCCATAAAAGAACTTGCTAAATTATTGAATAGTCTTGCTTCAAGTTTTCTCGAAGTTGTCACTACAAGATTTCTTTTTTTTTGACGCTTTCGGTTACAACAAACAGCAACCGCTGAAAGAAGCTTTCCCAGCTTCTATAAAAAAGGAACGGTTATGCTATATAGGATTTATCAATTCCATAGAAGCCGAAAAACTTGAACTGAAATCCTGTTCAGCTATGGAAGATTTAATCAATAAATTTGCAGACAAAAAGTCAAGAAAAGTGTTAATTTGAGGAGTTTTAGTCCAAAGACATATTTTTTAAGTTCAATAAAATATAATGTTAAATTAAACTTATCTTATATGTTGACAAGTGTTTTAGTTAATTAAAAAAAAAAAGTCAATCAAGAGAGGGGCCCCAAAAATTTTTTTTAAAACAGGGCCCCCAAAGGGCTAGCATGCCACACCGAATCAAAGGCTTTTTCGATACTTGGTGTGAAGTGCAATGGTTTTTCCTGAAACCCAATTGTTCCAATGGCAGAATATTTTGATTTGCAACTGCTTAGAAGGTTTATTGGCCTGTAGCTTTGGGCTTAAGCAATGTCTGTCAAGTTAGCATTACCACTTCAACATTTAGAAAAACCAACAATGGGATTAATTGTCGTGAATTATTCGTGAAAGAAAAAAATTTGTCGCGCCTGTTTTTTTTTAAATTAACCCCTGGTAATGCTAACTTGATAGTCAAGTTAGCATTACCAACCCCCACAATTAATTTCAAACAATTTTGAGTACGTCATTAAATGTCGTGAATTTGTCGTAAATTTGTCGTAAAAAAAAACAAACAAATATCGGACTTGTTTTTTAAAAATTACCATCTGGTAATGCTAACTTGACAGTCAAGTTAGCATAAAAAAAAAATGTGAGTAGGTACGTCTTTAAATGTCGCGAATTTGTCGTGAAAGAAAAAAAAATATCGGATTTGTTTTTTAAATATTACTATCTGGTAATGCTTACTTGACATAATAACTTTTTTCATAAAAGATTTTTTGGCAAGAAGTTTGTTTCAACAATTGTCGCTCGACGTCCTTAAATATGATGTGAAATTAAAAAATTTTTCGCGCTATGTTTTCTAAAAAATTCTATCAAATATGAAAAAATACCCCAAAAATGGCATTTTTCCATCAAGTTAGCATTACCACAACTTTAAATGACTATAACTTTTTTCCTAGAAGCTTTTTTGACAAGAAGTTTGTTTAAACAATTGTCGCTCAATGTCCTTAAATAAGTTGTGCCATCAAAAAATTTGTCGCGCCCTGTTTTCTAAAAAAAAATCTATCAAATATTATTTCATTTATTTATTTACAAATCAGCTAATTACTATCTTTACAAAATTAGATATTAATTGATTATTTGAAAAAAAAATATTAATTTGAAATTATTTTAATTATTAATAGTTTGATCAAACAAGTTTTTGTATTTATTATTGAAAAAATTAAATAATTTAAACATTTTATTAAGAGGAGAATGTTGTTCATAACTGGTCCGATAATTGGAAATAAATATGCAATCGGTCAAATTCGTCAAGCTTCTTTGTGGAATATTAATGTTTATACGAGACAGAAGGTGCAAAGAGTCTATTATTCCGTTTATAAGTTTAACAATGAAAACAAAAGATAATTAAGAGCGTCTGCTCTCAAGACTAGGCATGCCAATCAGCTTTAATCTATTACTGTAAGAAGGGATTTCATAAGGATTATCCCAACCTAGACCTCTGAGTGCAAACATAAGAAATCTTCTTTGCACATGTTCTAGTCCGATTTCGTGACATTCGTAATGGGGTGACCAAACCTGACAAGCATATTCGAGAATCGGTCGAACAAATGTTATAAAAAGTTGTTTGATAACAAAAGGATCAGAAAACTGCCTCGACTCTCTCTTTATCCAACTAAGAATTGCGTTAGCTTTATTAGTTATGGTATTTATGTGTGATATGAATTCAAGTTTTTGGTCAAATAAAATACCAAGGACAGAGATATCGTTTACTTGAGATAAAAATACCATTAAGCAAATAATTGACTGGGGTAACAGATAATTTTTTCGTAAAACTAATAGTTTTACATTTATCAATGTTAAGAACCAAGCAATTACGAACACACCATTCAAAAAATGAATTGAGGTCACACTGCAACTCTTCGGAATCATGAATGTTTGAAATTGTTTTTAAAATTTTTACATCATCTGCATAAATGAGACAGTTTAAAAACTTCAACACTGACGGTAAGCCATTTATAAATAAAATAAAAAGTACAGGTCCTACCTACCCTACGGTATTCCAGAATTAACTTCAAACTTATTTGATTCGCCACCATTGAAAAGTACCGAGTAAGATCTGTTAAGTAAATAAGATTGGAGCTACAATACAAATTTTTCACTAAATCTCAGTTTTCTTAATTTAAATAGCAAAACTCGATGTGAGAGTTTGTCAAACGCTTTGCTGAAGTCTGTGAAGACACAATCTACTTGTTTGCTTTATTTAAATGAATCAATGCAGTTTTCTGCAAATTCCATTAAAAAGGTAACAGTAGAACGGCCTTGTGTAAAACCATGTTGATTTTGAACAATAAATATGTCTGTTCCTTTACTTTGAAATTTTGTGATTTTCTGTGCATTTTACTGCCATTTTATTTTTTTTGTATGAACTTTGACAGAACGTTGGACTGAAATTCACACAAATGCACAGAAAATCACAGAGATTCAAAGTAAAGGAACAAGGTTAATGATTTAACATTGAAAGATAACGATTCACAAATAATAGCTTCGAAAAGTTTAGGAATAACCGATAATTTTGCGATAGGACTATAATTTTTAATTTCTTCTTTTTTTTACCTTTTTTGTGTGGAGGGATTATAAAAGAATCTTTCCAAATAGTGGGGAATACACAAGAAGACATTGAGAAGTTAAAAAGCACGGACAAAGGCAACAACAAGTGACTTACACAGTTCTTCAAGATAATAGAGGGTATACCATCAGGGCCTGGTATGAAACTCTCGTCAAGATTAGATATAAAATCTTTGATTTTGTCAGTATCAATATTAAAGTTTATATCAGTCAAGTAAGTAAAAGAATTTAAAGGATCAAAGTTTATGGCTTTTTCGTCATGTTTATCACAGTTCGAAATATCACAGTTAAAAGTATTACAGTTTAAAGTAAAGAAACTGAATATAAAGAAATGAATCCTTCGTACGTTTCACCCTCCAAAACCCATTTGTTTACATTGTTGTTTTTGTAATGTCGATGAATAGATGTGAATTACAACGGGGTAGTAAACTGAGGAGCTGGTTATATGTGTGGGTTTTCCGTGATTTTTTATACACATACTTTGAAAAGCTTATGGGTCAGCTGATTGCTGTAGCTTGTATGCAAACCGGAATGACAGCCGAGGATTCATATCTTTATAAATTCAGTATCTTTGGTTTAAAGTATCATGGTTGTAGGTATCACAGTTGAAGGCATTTTGAAAGAAGTCCGAGAAAAGTTGCGTTATTTATAACCCGAGGGTCATGACTAGAAATGCCATTTGACTTGAGAACAGACGGGTAAGGAGAAGACTTTTTTTTACTACACTTGTCAAAAAAATTAAGGGAACAAAAAAAAAAATCACTTTTTTTTAGTGTTTTTTGAAAAGCTGTATCTCTGTGAAAAGTGGTCGTATTGAGATAAAACAAAAAGCATTCCAAAGCTTTATATTTTTTGTATTGAGAAATTTCAGCAAATGAATTTTTTAAGGTACCGTTATTGCGCAATCATAAGAAGAAGCACGAGCCAAAAATTGTAATTTTTTTTTTTTTTTGAACATTGGCATTTTCTTTGAAAATTTCTTTTTGAGCCAAATCAATGCTTTTTTCGATAACTTGTTTAATCAGTTTTAAAGTAGTCTTTTTTTGTTATTCTAAATTTTTTTTTCAGAAGAATATCTGGCTTTGAATGAAAAAACAGACTTTTGAATTTGACTACCAATATCTTCGCAAGGAATGACGACACAGAAAATTTAAGGGTAGTTTTAAGAACGGGAATTAATTTTCTATAAGATTTTTTTAAAACATTATACCGATTATTTTTTTTGGCTCCTCACCGTTACATTAAGAAAAGGTCAGAAAAAGGACTGTTTAAAGACTTTTTGTTAATCTTTTACTGCTTTACAAATATTGACTGCAGGACTTAATTTGGTAAGACATTTTAAAGAACTATAGACCACCAATATGTCTGTAAAATTAAAAATTAATCCATTGAACCGTTTTCCAGTACCGAATGATGAAATTCGTAAAAAAAAATTTAAGGAACAAATTGGGTGCTTCATAAACATTGTGAAATTGTCATCAAAATGGGAAAGAAAAGAACAATTTTTGTCAACTTTTTTCACAGTTTTGCATTAGTTACAATACTGATGAGATTTTAATGGGAAGAAAAACATCTTTTCGAGAAAAAAAAAATCACAACTCAAATTTTAAAATTTTGAAAAAATTATCCAATTTTTGTTCCATTTTTTTTTTTTTTTGAAAAAAAATTTTTTCTTTCTCTTTAACGCCTATGTAACTGTAACTAACGCAAAACTGTGAAAAAAGTTGACTAAAATTGTTCTTTTCTTTCCCATTTTGATGAAATACAATGTTTATGAAGCACCCAATTTGTTCTTTAAATTGTTTTTTACGACTTTGATCATTCGGTACTGGAAAACGGTTCAATGAATTAATTTGAAATTTTACAGAAATATTAGTGGTCTATAGTTCTTTAAAATGTCTTACCAAATTAAGTCCTGCAGTCAATATTTGTAAAGCAGTAAAAGATTTACAAAAAGTCTTTAAACAGTCCTTTTTTGACCTTTTCTTAATGTAACGGTGAGGAGCCAAAAAAAAATAATCGTTATAATGTTTTAAAAAAACCTTTAGAAAATTAATTCCCGTTTTTAAAACTACCCTTAAATTTTCTGTGTCGTCATTCCTTGCGATGATATTCTTCTGAAAAAAAATTTTAGAATAACGAAAAAAGCCGACCTTAAAACTGATTAAACAAGTTATCGAAAAAAAAGCATTGATTTGGCTCAAAAAAAAATTTCAAAGAAAATGCCAATGTGCAAATAAAAAAAAAATTAAAATTTTTGGCTCGTGCTTCTTTTTATGATTGCGCAATAACGGTACCTTGAAAAATTCATTTGCTGAAATTTCTCAATACAAAAAATATAAAGCTTTAGAATGCTTTTTGTTTTATCTCAATACGACCGCTTTTCAAAAAACTATTTATAAACTTCCAAAAACACTTTGGATTAGTTTTAAGATCTTTTTGCACCTTCTGAATATAAAACTTGAGATTCTATTAAAGATATCTCTTGATTCACAGAAATTTTTAAAATTACCTTCACTTTGAGTGTCGACCATAATTTATTTCTTCGATTTTTAAGGCTTTTTAATTCATTATCGTACCAATCTGGAACAGTATTTTTAAGCTTTATAACAGCAAGAGGTACGGATTTAAGAAAACAATCGGAGAAAATATTATAAAATTGAAAGACCATGAAATTAACATTTAAACAATTATTTAGACAAGACCAGTCTACATGTGATAACAAGGCATTTAGTTTTACAAAGTCAGTTTTCAAAAATGTCATTATTAAAATTATCTGATTTAGGAAAAAAGGAAAAAGTCAGCGCTGGATGATGGTTGTCTTCAGGTACTAGAGGCTCGATTGATTTTTCCAATGTAAGATCGTCGTCAATACTGCCCATAATTTCGTAAAGGCCCTAACTAACATTTTCACTTTTTCGAGATAATGAAGAAAACACTAAATCGCTTACCGCAACCTTTGGATAGATTATGAAAAATATCTAAAAATATTTGTTTTTAAGCTTAATTTGTTCTTTATTTTACTACGCACTTTAAATATAAAAACTTGTAAGTATTTGGCAAATAGGGTAGTTAGTGCTTTTAAATTTTTGAAAAAATATGTTAAGAATGCCCTATGTACAGCAACGCAGGAAATAGTTTTTTAAAAGTTCTTTATGGAAACTTAAATATAACAGAAAAAAAAAATATAAATTTAATTTATATTAATTTAATTTCAAAAAAAAACTTTTTTTAATAACATTAATGTATCAACTAAAAAAATAAAAGGAAAATTTAAATTTAAATTCATTTTTTAATTTTAAAGTTTCAAATTTTGTTATGTACAAAAATATTTCAAAAAATGTAATACAAAATGCCGTCGATGTATGAATCATCTCTTTACCCTGTAATAAAATATATATATATATATATTTTTGTATACTGTGACTTGCCCTATGTTGTAGTTAGGGCTTTTTTAGCTTTGATGCATATGATTTAAAGTTAGGGCTTTTAGAAAATGGGATTTTATGCTTCATTTGAAGATCTAGCGTTATGAAACAAATACAAATAAATCGGAGGCAATACCCCAACTCCAAAAATGCCATAAACTCAAAATCGGAAATTTTGTAGTTAGGGCCATTACGAAATTATGGGCAGAATAGTAGTAAACACTAGATCCAGTAACCTTCCATTAGCGTTTAAAACGTCGTTAATTTGTCGAAATCCCAGAGAAGTTGAATCATCAATTAATTTTGAATCGTCCGATTTAAGATTTCCAGTTGTCAACATTATATTTGTGTCGGGACATCGCAACCAAGCAAGGTGATTAAAATCACCTAAGCAAATAATTTCATCCTGATACTCCAATAGTTCGTTGATGAAACTTAAGAATTCGAATACTTTTGCATAAACATCGTGCGGACTTCCAGGGGAAATATACAGTGTTACAACATATACCTAAGCTTTTATCTGTTAAGGTCACTTTAACGCAGAAAAATTCTTTGTCAAGAGCTATGGGAACATTAATTGGCGTAGATATCAGGTAAGATTTTATAGCTATTAAAATTCCACCTCCCACAGTATCGATACTGGAATCAGAATATCTGGGTGATATGAATAAAACGGAGTAGGTACTTAGAGAAGGTGCTCAATAAGATTCAGAGGAGGTGCTCAATAAAGGAGCACTTGCTCCCGTATCGTATGAATAAAATTTTACACAAACTAGTGAGAACCTCCTCCTTCATGAAGAGTAGGTGCTCTCATACCTCAAACCGATTTTCTGCCTGGAATGTATTATTTTTATTTTCGTTTCCATAGTTTCTATACTTTTTTGTCATTTTCCCTCGAAATATTTTTTTAAGTTTCATATTAGTTGACAAAACATGTAAATAATTCTAGCTTCAAATAATAAAAAATTAAAACTAATATGCTAGAACAACCGAAATTTTGGGAGTTGGTGCATATACAAAATATAAGTGTGAGAGTTTTTCGGTATACATAATATGTATATGCATCATTTCGTAGAACACAAAATGTCTGGCATGTTGTTATCTACGTTTTTAGTGGGAGATATAAAAATATTTAAATTTGTTTCACTGTTATTAAATATCACTTCTAGACTAAGAGCCCACAGCAATTCTTGAGAGTGAGGGATAGCAAAAATTCAATAATGCAATAAGATAGTTCTTTACTTTCTAATCGCAAATATGGAAGTCTTGCAAGTTATGGTTGGGGCGCTGTTTCATTAAAAATGCATTTATTTCTGAAAGCCCATATAAAAGATATACCATTAAAAAACTATACCTATACTTCTATACTATTATATAAAAGAGTAACTTTTTTGTTTATCAGTTTGGCTGTATGTATGCTTTTAAAATATAGATATAATACAAATTTCACTTATCTGGTATGCTATAGGATACAGCAAAAAAGAAAATTTTTGTTAAATACAGAATAATACACAAATTAAAAACTTACCACAAAAAAAATCGTATGGAAATTTTCTAAAATCAAGCATGTAGGTATTTTCCTTGCAAAATTCTGTTTTATAGATTTTCAATTCACATTTACTTCAAGCTCAATTATTTATAAGGAGGAGTTGTTTTGCCATGGAAAATTGCCTTTTGTGGCATCTGGCATGTGGATTTGACTGGTTCCGGTACTATCCGGTTCGTCAAATCCATATTTTTGGTGGGCTGATTTCTGGAATCGGCTCAAAAAAAAATTGTTTTAGGTAGGGTAATATTTTTGTTTTTTTATTTTTAGGGAAAATTTTTGATGAAAATTAAGTGGTGGGTAGTAAAAAATCTTCACCGAAAAAAAAAAAAAACAATTCAAACCATGTGCAGAATAATGTGCCTTGGTAGGTGGGAGCGAGATAGTGAGTAGAGTTGTTTGCACCGGCGACGAGTGTTGATATTTTTGTGGAATAGGAAAAGTTTAAATACAAAAAAAAAAAACATCAACGGTAGGGATTTTCTCTATAGTAAGAAATGAGTGGAGTAGGGTATATTGTATATATGTATAGTAAGGTAGGTATAATATTTGCAGCAAAAATAAATGTTCGCTACTGAAATTGTTTGGTTTGGTGGTGGGTGTTTGCTGGATATGGTAAATGGAAACGAACTTATAGGCAAGGGGCGTGCACAAGGAGGGGTAATGAGCATTTAATGCACCCCTAATAAAAATTATTTTTAATATTTTTTTCCTGAGTAAATTAAACAACCAAGGGCGCACGTAAATAGGATGGGGGGTGCTTATTACATGTAAATCGGCTTAGTTAATTCACAACTTGAGTTCTAATTGTTGGATTTTAAGGTAAGACTGAAATTGGTTGGTTTGGCGGTGTGTGTTTTTTAATACTTTATTTAGGTTAGGTACAAATTTTTTCATGAGGATAAGTAATGGTGGGGTGGTAAAAATATGTATGCAGGTTTTTTGGCAGTGAATTATTCTTCATCGTCAAAAAATAAAAAAAAAAACATTTTCTAAAATCAAGCATGTAGGTATTTTCCTTGCAAAATTCTGTTTTATAGATTTTCAATTCACATTTACTTCAAGCTCAATTATTTATAAGGAGGAGTTGTTTTGCCATGGAAAATTGCCTTTTGTGGCATCTGGCATGTGGATTTGACTGGTTCCGGTACTATCCGGTTCGTCAAATCCATATTTTTGGTGGGCTGATTTCTGGAATCGGCTCAAAAAAAAATTGTTTTAGGTACGGTAATATTTTTGTTTTTTTATTTTTAGGGAAAATTTTTGATGAAAATTAAGTGGTGGGTAGTAAAAAATCTTCACCGAAAACAAAAAAAAACAATTCAAACCATGTGCAGAATAATGTGCCTTGGTAGGTGGGAGCGAGATAGTGAGTAGAGTTGTTTGCACCGGCGACGAGTGTTGATATTTTTGTGGAATAGGAAAAGTTTAAATACAAAAAAAAAACATCAACGGTAGGGATTTTCTCTATAGTAAGAAATGAGTGGAGTAGGGTATATTGTATATATGTATAGTAAGGTAGGTATAATATTTGCAGCAAAAATAAATGTTCGCTACTGAAATTGTTTGGTTTGGTGGTGGGTGTTTGCTGGATATGGTAAATGGAAACGAACTTATAGGCAAGGGGCGTGCACAAGGAGGGGTAATGAGCATTTAATGCACCCCTAATAACAATTATTTTTAATATTTTTTTCCTGAGTAAATTAAACAACCAAGGGCGCACGTAAATAGGATGGGGGGTGCTTATTACATGTAAATCGGCTTAGTTAATTCACAACTTGAGTTCTAATTGTTGGATTTTATGGTAAGACTGAAATTGGTTGGTTTGGCGGTGTGTGGATGGTTTTTTAATACTTTATTTAGGTTAGGTACAAATTTTTTCATGAGGATAAGTGATGGTGGGGTGGTAAAAATATGTATGCAGGTTTTTTGGCAGTGAATTATTCTTCATCGTCAAAAAATAAAAAAAAAAACAATTCAAACCATGTGCAATGTGCCTTGGTAGGTGGGAGCGAGATAGTGAGTAGAGTTGACAGTTTTCGCGTTTCGCCGTCGGCGAATCGTGGTGATATTTTTATGTATACCTAGGAAGGTATGGTAAAACAAAACATAAACAGTCGGTAGGTATTCTCTATAGTGTAGTAAGAAATGATTGGAGTAGGTATGAGTAGGTAGGTATAATAATAAATAATAATAAAATGTTTGTATCTAATCTACTAAAATTGGTTGGTTTAGCGGTGGGTGGTTGGTGATGGTGAATGGAATCGAACTTATTTAGAGGCAAAGGCGTGCACAAGGAGGGGTAAAGAGGCATTTGCGCCCCTTATACAAATTATTTTCAATTTTTTTTTCTGAGTAATTACACAATCAAGGACGCACGTAAATAGGATAGGGGGATGCTTATTACATGAAAATCGACTAAATTTACAACGTGAGTTCTAATTGTTGGATTTTAAGGTAAGACTGAAATTTTTGTTGGTTTGGAGGTTGGTGATGGTGAATGGAAACGAACTTATTTAGTGGCATGAGCGTGCACAAAAAGGTGTAAGGGGGCACTTGAATCACTAATACATTTGTTTTTCTAATTCATTTTGTTGAGTAACTACACAGTCAAGGGCGTAGGTAAGCAAAGGTGATGTGGGGGTGCTTATTACGTTCAAATCAGCAAAATTTACACCTTGAGTTCTAATGGTCGGATTTTCAAGGTTCGAGATTTTAAATGAAGATTAAATGTAATGTGGGAACACAAGAAGACAAGAACGTGCGCAAGGAGGAATCTGGTTTCCAGAATCGGCTCAAAATTTGTTTTTTTTAGGTAATACCTACCTACATATGTATTTTTATTTTAATAGGTAGGTACCTACTTTATTTAGGTAGTACAAGTGGTAAAATTTTTTTGATGTTGATAAATGATGGGTGGGGTGGTAAAAAATGTATTCCGGTTTTTTGGCACGGAATTATTCTTCATAGACGGCAATAACCCTTGCTGGGAAAAAATGCTTCGTTTTAAGAATATGGTAGGTATATGATAGAGAAGAAGAAAAAATTTAACATTCCATTGATATTATTAATTTCTTTGTCAAGTGGTTACTAACAAAATTCACGGTCGTTCGTTCCTTAGGGGGTAATGGGAGGTAGGTATAACATAACATACAAATAATCTGATTTTCAAAGTTGTCTTAAAATTACACTATAGGCAGGCAGGTAGGTACATAATTAGGTGCATTACATTTTTATTCAAATGCAAGCCCACACAACCCACACACATAATTTTAGGAAAATAATTGTCAATGTTCATTGATACGTGTGAAGGCTTATTTTCAATGTTACCTGACAAAAAAAAACGTCAATGTTACCTGACAAGTAACATGGATGGTGTGTAGCGCTCTTTAAGCTGAACATTTTTCGAGTGCTGATTTTAAATCATCTTTTTGGTCGATATTTGGTTGTCAAAGGTTTTACTAAAGAAGACCCGGGCAACGCCGGGTTTTATCGGCTAGTATTTAATAAAAGAGCTGAATACCGTAGACATGAATATGGAGGTCTAAGACCCCTTAAGTGGGCCTTCTGTCTGCAAGACGCACTATAAAAATGAATTTTAAGTGCGTCTTGCATACAGAAGGCCCCACCTTAGAGGTTTTGGACTCTTATCATGTCTATAGTATTCAGTTCTTTTTTCAGAAAAAAAAATGCATTTTTAATCCAGCATCATGTGCAAACGCCCCAACTACGGCTTGCAAGACTTGCATATTTGAAAAAAAAGTAAAGACCTATCTTATTGCATCATTGAATTTTTGCTATACTTCACACCCAAAAATTGCTGTGGACTCTCGGTCTTTTCTGTTGGTCTCGAGTCCTATTAAACAGATCATCAAGTTTCATGTGTTTCAGCATAGATATAATTAAATATCATAATTTCTATTAAAAAAGATTTATTTTAGTGATAAAACGCTATTTCCTTCATTGTTGAGCAACCAACTGAGCTTGCTCGCAAATGAGAAGCAGGTGATCCTCTCGAATGCGAACGTGCCTCGGTTTATTCATATCCAACAATTGAGTAGGTACTTACCTTTGAGAAGGTGCTCATCAAATATGTGGATGCTCAATCGTTGAGCACCTCCTCAAGTATTTTATTCATACCAAATGGAGCACGAGCTCAAAAAAGTTGAGTTTTGAGCAGGTGCTCCTCTTTATTCATATAACTCTCTGTCGTGAATTTGTCGTAAATTTGCCGTGAAAGAAAAAAGTTTGTCGCGCCTGTTTTTTTTTAAATTACCCCCTGGTAATGCTAACTTGACAGTCAAATTTTGAAGTTGCATGGATTTTCAATATTGATGGAAACATTCAATTTTTGGGTATTTTTTCACATTTAATGGATTCTTTTTAGATAAAAAGGGCACGACAAATATTTTGACGGCACAACTTAGTTAAGGACATCGAGCGACAATTGTTTAAACATAAACTTCTTGCCAAAAAAGGTTCTAGGCAAAAATTTATAGTCACTTAAAGTTGTGGTAATGCTAACTTGATCGAAAAATGCCATTTTTGGGGTATTTGTACATATTTGTTTGATAGATTTTTTTTTTAGAAAACAGGGCGCGACAAATTTTTTGATGGCACAACTTATTTAAGGACATGGAGCGACAATTGTTTAACCAAACTTCTTGTCAAAAAAGCTTCTAGGAAAAAAGTTATAGTCATAGTTGTGGTAATGCTAACGTGATGGAAAAATCCCATTTTTGGGGTATTTTTTTCATATTTGATAGATTTGTTTTAGAAAACAGGTCGGGACAAATTTTTTGATGACACAACTTATCTGAGGACATCAAGCGACAATTGCTTAAGCAAATTCCAAAAAAGCTTCTAGGAAAAAAGTTAAAGTCATTTAAAGTTGTGGTAATGCTAACTTGATGGAAAAATGCGGCTTTTGGGGTATTTTTTCATATTTGATAGAATTTTTTAGAAAACATGGCGCTACAAATTTTTTAATGGCACAACATAAACTTCTTGCCAAAAAATCTTCTAGGAAAAAAGTTATAGTCATTTAAAGTTGTAATAATGCTAACTTGGTGGAAAAATCCCATTTTCACGTTTTTTTTTTTTAATTTTTTTTCCTTTCACGATAAATTTACGACAAATTCACGACATATAATGACGTACTCAAATTTTTTTTTGAAATTAATTTTGAGGGGTGGTAATGCTAACTTGGCTGTCAAGTTAGTATTACCAGATGGTAATTTTTAAATAACAAGTCCGATATTTTTTTTTTCTTTCACGAAAATTCACGACATTTAATGACGTACTCAAAATTTTTTTTTGAAATTAATTGTGGGGGTGGTAATGCTAACTTGACTGTCAAGTTAGCATTACCAGGGGTTAATTAAAAAAAAAACAGACGTGACAAATTTTTTTTCTTTCACATTTACGACAAATTCACGACAATTAATCCCATTATTGGTTTTTCTAAATTTTGAAGTGGTAATGCTAACTTGACGGACATGCTTTAGCACATATTTAGCTTTTTATTTATCAGGAAAGTATCTTCAGACAAAAATTTAAAACATGTATGTAAGATACTTGAAACTGTTTTAGGATAGCTGCTTCAAAATTTGGTTTTAAATTTTATCAATACCCGGATATGTGTTGTTAGTGATGTTTAATCAAAACCCAAACGAGTTTATGCACCATTTCACAATCGTGGATTCATGACAATACACCAGAAACCAAATAACAGTCACAATGGACTTCTGTTAGTGAATCGAGGCTGAAGAAGGCCAAGGTAGGTAGTTTGTTCACAAAAAGGCGATTGCAACCGGCGGCGGAGCATATAGCGCAGAGCTCTTGGTTCGATTCTACGACGGCATTAGGTGACGAACATTTTTCGTTTCTATCAAGCGCAGAAGTCATAATGGCATAATTACATGAATTAACCCTCCAGTAGACACATGGTTAAAGGAAACACGAGTGTGCGCGGTCTACGATTGTAGACCATTTAATTTTGCCAAAAAAGAATTTAATAATGCGTTTTTTGGTATATAAATAAAGGTCTGGCTATAGAGGAACTTATAAATATCCATATTCATCACCTTAAGTTAAACGGTTATTGATACACTGAGAAAAAAAAAACAAAAATCACTCACTTTTTTAAGATTTTTCGTATTAATTTCTTAGTAAAAAAAACCTCAAAAAAGTTTATAACAAAAAACAAAAACTTTGTTAGCATTAAAAAAAATAACCAAATTTACTGGAACCTTAAAAACAGGAACCACCAAACAAAAAAATTATAAGACTTTACAATCCATACATATTTTTGGTGGTCACAGTTTTTCTTCTTTCACAAAAAAAAAAAAAAAAAAAAAAAAAACAAAGAAAAAAAATTAAATTAATTCATGAGTTATAAGACCGTATAAAAGCAATAAAAAAACACAAACTGTGCAAGACTTTTTAAGTGCTCCTTACTACACGCAAATTTCGCGAATATTCGCTTTGTTCAACATGTTCGTCCTCATTTTTACTTCTTCTCCTTCGAAGGGACTTTCCTCGCAACTTGATACATTGCCGAGCCAGAAATTGCATGCTGCGCTAGTTGAAATCATATTAAGTATTAACACTTTAAACTAAAAATGGCTAAAAAAGTATTATTCCTAGCTTAAAATTACAAAAATGAATACAATAATTTTATATACACCAGTGGGCGCGTGGTCTACGATCGTAGACCAACCGACTTTCAACAACTATTTACGTTAAGTCTGCCCTCCACAAGAATAATAAGGAGCCTAGGTAGAACAATCAATTAAAGGCCGTGTCACATAGAACGCGGACCGACGGGCCGGTCAATACTTCACCATGGAAGGAAAGAACGCGACGGGCAAATTTTGTTTGTATTTTTTTACAAAGACCGCCGGACCGCGTTCTGTAAGACAAGGCCTTAGTATCTACAGCTATTGTAACACATTTTTTAACTGAGTGGGGGCATTTTAAAAAATTGTGGTCTACGATCGTGAACTAGAGGGTTAAATTACAAACTCGAACTCCTCCCTCATTCCAGCATATTCTCTGGAATAAGTCCCCTGCGACTTTTTTTTATTTCCAAACATGAAAAAATGGCTCGGCGGCGGTAAAAGATTAGGGTCGATTGAAGAGAAAAAATATTTTGATGGGCCCGAAAAATTTTATTATATGGAGGGCATCAAAAATTTGAGAAGCATTGGACGAAGTGTATCGAGCTAGAAGAAGACTATATAATTATATACAACCCTAATATTAAATTTTGTTGTATATGTTGAAATAAATTTATTGTTTAAGAAAAAAAAATTATTTAACGCAAAGAAAAAAGACAAAAAAATAAACAATTAAAATGTCGCGATTTTATTGTTATTTTTAGTTAAGCAATCAATTTGAAGGAATTTTTTCATAAAAATTGATTCGACAAGCAGTGGTATTCTGTTTCAGGAAATATTTTTATCTCATGAAACTTATATTATAGTTAGACGATATTTTCAACAGCGAATCCAAAAAACTATGGAGTTAACCATCCACTTGAACCTTCAATAAATTTGGAAGGTGTAAAGTAAATAAACAATTAGTTAAGGATATTTAAAAAAAAAATTTAATACCCTTTAAGAATACGTCTCAATCATTTCCGTACAATAACAGGTTGTAAAGTTATAAAAAAAGAAGCAAACAAAAAAAAACTTCCCATACAATTTGTATGGAAAAAAATAGCTATGAGTGACCTCTAAATATTAATCTAAACGAGTGAAATTTTATTATTATTATTATTATTATTATTATTATTTAACTAAACTCTAACTAAAAAGCTAGTGGCATTAAACATCGGAGACATTTTAACTTTTTTGAATCATTCTAATGTCCATAGCCTTCTTTTCTTGAATTTTAGGAATCGATTTTAAAATCTATAGCAGCCTAATTTGTGGTACACACCGCACTTTACAGCCTGCCAAACTTGTGTTCATGGCAACGATCCTTACCAATTTCATACAGAAGATGGTTGAAAAATGAAGTACAAGTAGGTATAAGATACAATACACGCATAGATAGTCCAAAGATGCCAACTGACTTCAGCTCCTTTCAATAAAATTAAAAAATAATACATGTACCTACATTTACATTGTAACAACCAACATAAAAAAAGAAAATTGAAAAAAATACAAAACAAAACAATGTATAAAAGAAAACAAAAAGAAACCAGGTACCTTAATATAGGTATATATTAACCTTTCTTTATTTTTTTTAGAAATGAATTTCTGGATTCTCATACCATTATTTCATTTTATTAATTTATATCCGCTTAGGAACATTCGTCAAACAGAGAGTATATAGATAATTAATCGTCGCGCGCCCTTGTTTGACGCACAACATATTGATCAATCTGTAATTTTAATCGGTATTTTGAATTTATAAAATGATGCATTGATGGAAATGATGAATGCGTCATTTTATAAAATCAGAATAAATTTTGAAAATAAATTTATTTAATTCTTCTTCAAGTATTATTGATTGTTTGCACCATCATCATCATAGTGGTGTACTTAGAATTTATCAGGTCTGGTGTAGGTACATTTTTATATTGTAAAAATGTTCATTTGTGAAATACAGATTAAATTTATAACGCAAATATTTTAAACTGATGTTAAGGTTAAGGAATAACAAAAACAATAGAAAACTATTATTGTTGTTGTTTTGTGGACAGGTGTTTTGTATTTCCCAGGGGAATTTGGTTAACTTCAGACACTTCTAGAAATTGAAAGGAGCAACGAATACTGAAAACAAAAACACTAATTAATAGGTAACGAAAATTTTTCAAAATTTTCAGTTTGAAAATAAATTTTTCAAAAACCATTTTCTAAATTTATTTGAATTAAAAACAAAACAAAATAATGGATTTCTTGTCCCATACTTATTTTTCTTGTCTCGACCCAATCTATACGCTCTAGCTTTTTGTCCCATGAAGTGTATAACGTTCTCTCTTGCCGCTCGGGCCTTTGTGGTATGAAGTTCAAATTAAGTAATTCACTCCGAAGTCTGACCATTGTAGCAATAACATAAACATTGTTTGAAATACAAAAGTAGTTTTTTTTTGTGCAGTTGTGATTGAGCGCTCACTCAAGTGAAATGCCAACATTCGCGACCGATCGCTGTTTGAATTCATCGTGTATATCATGTGCAAGGCACTTAACAAGTGCGAATACTATGCCAAATGGCTCAATCGTGTGTGGCCATCTTTATTTAAGTTTTTTAGAAGCAAGAAAATCAACGCTATGGATGATGTTTATCTTCAACAACTAAAGGTTTGGTTGATTTATCAACCGTAAAATAGTTATCAATGGTTGTAAGTACTAGGTCCAGCAATTTAGGTGATGTTTATCTTCAGCAACTAAAGGCTCGGATGATTTATCAACCGTAAAAGAGTTATCAATGGTTGTAAACACAAACACTAGGTCCAGCAATTTAGGTTCCTGACTTTTTATTATAGGGAAGTCAAAAAATTATTTCGAGGCTTTCATCCTTTTGTGGCGATTCCCTATAAGATAAAATCAAATTTTTAATAAGTTTATCAAGATTACAATAGAAATAAAATTGCATTTGAAGTTTTTATAAAATCGCGTAACAATTATTTTTTTTAATGCCTTAATAACTTCGCATTCTACTTCCCAAACTACTTAAAATTGTTGAAAAATGTTTTTCGGCCCGAATATCTCTAGAAAAGCAATGATATCGAATCCAAGATAATATTTTTACATAATGCCATAATTGGTAATTGATAAAGTTTGTAAAAAATTTAATTGATGTTTTTTTTCCAACAAAAAACAAAAAAAAAAACTGCAAAAGAAACTGCTAAAAATTGTATAAAAACGTTTTTCGGATCGAATATCTTATAACAAACAATGATAGGTGCGTTTTATTGGCAATTTTATGGCTAGCGCAGTAAAGTTTCCCTTGATGAACAATAACAAAACCAAAAGTGCCGATAAATAAGCCAGTAAACTAGTGAATATTAAAGTGGACAAAAAGAGTAGACTTGAACCTTGAATGTCGGTAATGTTGTCTGTTTTTCACTCACAAAAGGGTATGAACACAGCCAAATAAATAGAGTGGACATAAAAGTGGATACAGCGTTTTATTGAACTTACATAGCTGCGCTAGATTTGAATTACCAATAAAACGCACCTGATATTGTTTTCAGGATAATTTTATCCTACACAAAATGCCACAGCTGATAACTGATACCCCTTGTAAAAAAATTCAATTGACAGTTTTTTTATCTAAGCCAATAAAACTACAAAATAAACTGCTAAAAATTGGTGAAAAATTGTTTTCGGCTACAATAACTCTGGAACATACAATGATATCGACTCCGGGATAATTTTATTCTACACATAATGACATAATCGATAACAACTGATAAAGTTTGGAGAAAAAGTTCAATTAACAGTTGTTTTCCCTTAAAAAAAATAACTGCAAAATAAACTGCTAAAAAATTTTTAAAAATATTTTTCGTGTTTCATATATTTAGGGCAACTTCGGTGTTCTCTTGATTGTACTGATAAGGTTTTCGAAGATTTTGAATTGGTAATTCTCTTATAAATATAATATCGGGTGTCGAGTTTCAAAGGGCACCAATGGGACGGGAAGCTATCAGTGTGGGTCACACCTGGCCTCTTTTTATTTTAGTTGCTTAAGATAATTTCCATTAAAGCTTGACTGATGATATCGTTTCAATTTTGTAATCTAATGCTTTTAAGCACTTTAAATAGTATTGCAATTAAAAATTTACAAACAAATTTGATGAAAAAAAATAATTTTGTTTGACTTGGCCTTAGAGCTTTTTTAACAATTTCTCGTTGGTAACAAACTCCATTTTTAAGCCAACCAAACAAAAACACATATATTTTTTTGTTCAGACTCCAATGTGGTTCGTTTGGTGAACACCCATGGAAATGGATTTATAAGGGAAAACGAATTCCGTGTAATTACCTAGGCTACGGTTTCGGTTGCAGCGATTTCTAATCGTGAGAGTAAGTAGTTCAGGCGATTGATTGCTCAAGCGATTTTAAATCGTTAGATGTAGCGATCGATCAACCGTTGCTATGCTACACGTTTGTTTGAATTTATTTTCACAATAATTGCAATGTGTCAAAAAAGTGAATATACTCTACAAACTCATGTTCTACTAGTTTTAGTATGCCTTTAATTTTGTGACTGAATGTACATATGTATTATATTCATTTTGCCTCAATAAAAATCTCTTACGGCCATATTATTGACTTTCTTTAAAGCTAGTTTTATTAAAAAACTAGTTCAATAAGGGTTTCAAGTTTTAAATTTTTCAAAAAAAATATTGATTTGATTTATATGTCAAAATATGTATGAATATTTTGATTTAGATGTCAAAGTAATAAAAACTAGTGAAAAACTTAAAACTCCAAACCTGAATAGAACTAGTTTTTGCTCAAAACTAGCTTTAAGGAAAGCCAACAGTATGGCCGTTAGAATACCTGCCATCACTCATTTTGTAGACAACTCGAAAATTCAATCGCTTTCAATCGGTTTATTGGCTTACTCGCGCGGGTAAAAATCTCTGACATTGAAACCACAACGAAGAAAACACGTGCGTTTTAAAATTTAAGCGAGCATCGCTAACTCGCGCGAGTGAAAATCGCTGCCACCGAAACCGTAGCCTTATTCGCAACTATTGATACATAGATTATAAAAAAAATATTGAATGCAAATAATGGGTACTGGCATTGAATAATTACAAATAGAATGGACACCCAGATTTTCCGATTGTAGGTGGCACTATCTTGAAACTTGCAATCTTAGACAAGAACCCATTTAACAAGTTTATTTTTTACCCTAAAGGCAATTTCTTTTGATATTTTCGAGGAAGTTATGTTTTTTTTTTGTTTGTAAAGAAAATGAGCAACATATAATATAATATTTCTTTAAGGTGGTTTCTTCAAAGCCATTCAAGGCCAACGCAGAGTCCGGTAGACAATTTTGTTCTTTCGCGGTAAGGGTTGGTCTCTGTTTGTATTCATATGAAATTTATTGTTTTTATTTTGCAATGAGGAAGGTGTGACGACGATGAACACGGCATTGATTGCGATGTTTCATTTTTGATTTGATTTTGCGTTTCTTTTTTTTTTTTTTTTTTAAAGTAAGAAAGAAATATGCATGTATCTATTGATCAAATTTAAGTTTATTTGACATTTGAAATCATATTGTTAATCTTATTTAGATATCTTAGGGCCACTTGCACAGAAGTTTATTTGACAGCAGTAACTCCTGATTTATAAATAATTAAAGCTATCTGACTGATTTGAATAAAATCACGTTGTAGCAAAATATTTTTTATCTATCTAATGTCGTTTTCCGTTGGTCACTCCTAGCACTCTTTTTTCACTCGATCCACACTCCCAACACTCCAAAAACCTTCCATTTGCTGTTTGGAGTGATGATTTAGGAGTGTTTTTTCACTCCGGATTTCATTAAGGAGTGCTAGGAGTGCACTCTGAAAACACACATACTTTTAAAAGTATGTGTTGGATTAATTGTCAAAATAGTAAATACTTCTTCTTGGGAAGTTCTGAAATTGAAATCATTGAAGAGTTCATTTTAGCTTTTACTTCTACATAGATACACATATTACGGAAGAGAGTTTTTCATATTCCATTGGAATCAAAAAGGAGTGAAACACTTTGAAAATCCAATCGAAAACGACATAAGTTTAAACAGTTATCTACTCCTCGTTCTCTGGATAAATATTTAAACTCTGAATAGCTCTCAAGTCAAATTTTAGAATTTCTTACGAGAAAGCAAGTCAAAGCGTTTTGTGTTTGTTGTGTTCAGCGATGCCAACTGAGGCTTTTTTATGCTTTTTAGGCATTATTTCACTACCTGAGGCTTTGAGGCTTATTTTTTTTCACAAAGGCTTTTTTTTTCATTCCATACAAACTACGTTTTTTTAAAATTTATTTGTTCTTCTTATAATTTATTTATTAATTTATTGTTTAAAACATTCTGAAAAAATCGTGGCCAAAAAATAATTATTATCTATAATTACTACTTTCTTAAAGAATTCAAACTATTCATAATTTTCCAATGATAGTAAAGACAATTTTTTTGCCGTTAGAAGAGATATACTCTCATTCACTACATAGAAAATTAAACTTTTATAAGAAATTTTCCCGTGTTAACTTCTAAATGATGCGCCGTGTAACTTTAACAAAATATCTGAATTTCTGAAAATTAAGGGAAATTTTTATTTTATTAAATTAATTTATCTTAAAAAAAGCTTTGTACACCAAATGATTGACAATAATTGTTTATTCCTAAATAATAAAACATAAAAATATACAAACCTACATTAAACTAATTGTCCACCTTAAAAAAATCTAAAATTCTTAATATTTGTTTATTTGCTTACCCAAACTACCAATTTTACTTCGAAGTTACAAATGTCAGTTCATTTAAATAGAAAAAGATTAAATTAGACTAAAATTGGTAATTTCGGAAATTCAACAAACATCGGACAGTAAATTTATCTTTTCTCCCTGACATCTAGGAGAAGTTCATGAAGAGTAAAGACAAACAGTAACCAAATATTAGATACTCGTAGAGTATCAAGTTTGGGATAAGTTTGCGCACTTTTGACTTTAAAACCGGATTCAAAGTTTAATTGATTTGCTTACTTATATGTATAAACAATTAAAAAATAATCAATATCGACAAATTTATTGGGTGAGTGTAAGCAGTCTATGGCTTAAGGCAGCACAGGGTTTTAGATCAACGTTTTATTAAGTTTAAAGCCCAGTTTTTATATTTAACTATTTTACAATTCATAAATAAATATTATTTCGCATTATCCAACAAAAAAATATTTCAAAGAAACCTAACTTCTTTGATAAATGGAACACGTCAAACATTTCAGTTAAATTTAACAATTTAACTATAAAATTCAAATTTTCTGTCAATGTATGAATTTCCATATACAAGTTCGCATGAGGATTTTTCTTTAAAATTGAAATTAAGCAGAAATGTATGAAGTTTCATACGATTTCCATGCGTAGACTTGCCTTCAAAATGATTTCGCACATTAACCCCAATCGAAGATTTTTTCTATATTTACGCTAAAATTTAAACAAATGTACTATAAAAAGAATACAATTTTTATTGAATAATGTTTGCATCAAATTTAAACTAAAATTGTATATTTAAGGAAATTAGTGGCATATTTCTGAAAATATACAACACGGTTTGAAAATTACGAAAAATTATAAGAAAAGTAAAGTTTTTTTAATTGTCTCTCATCAGCACATTAAATAAAATTTCTGCTTAACTACAACTGATATCGAGGGTTGAAAACCTCCTTGATTGTACATTTTCACAAATTTGAACTTCAGCCCTCTCCCCTTTTTGTTTTGTTGAAGGTATTTGCTTTTTTATGCAATAAATATTTTTTTGTTTTTGTTTTTCTTAAGATCTATAGAGAAATAGATCTAAAATATTCCAACGATTAATTAAAAAAAATTGGGTGAATAATCAAATTTTTGACTTAAGTTCGATAGTAAATTACGTAAAAACAAGTTAGCCTCAACACGTTTTAAAAAAATAATTTATAATATTTTATAATTTATTAATTCTTAATTCTAAGAAATATTTTGTACGCTAGATATTAATTAGCTTGATTCAAATAAATAAATAAAACACCGCATAAACGTGGTACTTATTTAAATTACACAAGCAAACAGAAGATAATGTTGAAAAACCAACAAAAATTTGGTTACGTTTGAAAAAACACCCCGTACCCCGTAGATACAGTCATGATTTCGAACTTTTGGTCCGCTGGCTGGTTGCCCCCCCTAGGAAAAATCTCTAACTACGCCAATGGTGGCCTGCTTCCTGTTGTCCATGCTTTTACTTTGCCGTGGTTACAACAGGCTGATTGCTAACCTGCAGTTATATTCTAAATTTGATATAGTCTATCTTCCTCCAAGAAAATCTGCTACAGATCAGCATTCATATCGCGTTTACCATCAAGTTTAAGTCTGACTGGGAAATTTTTTTAGTTTTTTTGTTGGGCATTCAAAATTTTTTTTCACGATCCCTTAAGAATTAAATAAAAATTTTTCCACAAAGGTGCGTAGGATAAATTTTGGAATTATCCCATATAATGGAAAATTAGATTATGAATAAACTAATTTACCACTTGGCTAAATTAAGTCCTGTTAAATATTTCATTTAAGCCATAAACACTTTAATTATAAATAATTAAAATTGAATTATAAATACAAAATTCTTAATTTTGTTTGTATTAAGTTCCGTAACTTTTAAATTTTAACGGTTAAATTTATAAAAAACAACGAAACAAAATTCACTTCATCAACGTTTAATAAAAATATAAGGGAAGACATTTTATTAAATAAAATGAATAAAGTCTTATGCTCAATTGAATTTCACGTTATTTGATGTATTTTTCAATTTTTTTTTTGATGTGCCATCATATTTTTGTTTAGTAAAAACTGCGAAAATTCAGTTTTTATTTTCACTTCTTCAACGCTTACTAATTTTTAACAATTTCAGGGCATAATATACAAACAAAAATTGTACACAATATTACATTTTCACCTTTCAATAAAAAAAATTTCCAACTTAAGGGTACTATAGACAAAAAAAAATTCAAATTCTTGTATGAAATTGAATTTCCAATTATTTGATATGTTTCGGAACTTTTTAAAATGTATCGTAATATTTTTTTTATTTTTTTTGTTTAACCTAATTTTATTTTTTCAAACACTGATTGCAAGAATTCCTCAACAGTTAAAAGCGGGGATAATTCCGTAAATACACCTTTAAACTAGCTCTACAACCCTACCAAATTTCAAACCTCTATTACCAAAATTTAGAAGTTTTGCACAAATTCCCTGGGCTAATAGTTATCCTCAATTTTATGTATTTATCCGTTCTAAATCTTTCAAGTGGCCCTTAAATGATATATGTAAGTAAAAGTTATTCATATGTATTTTCAATTTCTAGTTTTGTAGCTACTCAAAAATATCAAAGTGAAAGGAAAACTTGTTATCATTATAACAAGTGCAAAAACTCAGATTTTTTATTATTTATCTACCTATACAGAGGGATTTGCATAAGGTGTAACAAAAAGCTAGGGCAGCTAGGTTGGACTTAGACAAGAAAAAATTCGTATGGGAGCGGGGTGGTCTATTTCCCGGCCGTTTAGGCGAGGGGAGCAATTTTCTAAAAAATCCATTTTTGTGTTCGCGCATAACTCGGCATAATATCCGACTTGGTTTGGGACTTTTTTGTTGGATTTCTATTGAATAAGATTAACACACAACGAAGCCAAAAATTGGAGAATTTGACTGCGATTTAGAAAATTCGACCGAAGATGTACGAAAATCCTCGAAAATAACTCGGTTTAACATAATTCTATTTGTATGGTGATTTTTTGTTAGATTTGAATTGAACCAGATTAAAAAACTAGAAAATTGGACCAACAAAGTCCGAAAATCGTGAAAACATCTTGAAATTTCAAACTTTCTTAGGGGCCAGTTATAATTTTTTGTATAATTCAATGTTTTATTAAACGATTTAAAATATAAAAAGGACACGAATCGATTATAAACCAAATGAAATATTTTTTCCATTAAAAAAATTTAATTTGGCAGAAATACTTTGTCTAACGGCCATATTTTTGAGTTTCTTCAAAGCTAGTTTTACTGAAAAACTAGTTCTATAGGGGTTTTGAGTTTTAATTTTTTCACAAGCTTTCATTACTTTGACATCTAAATCAAAATATTCATACATAATTTGACATCTAAATCAAATTAATTATTGTTTTTGAAAAACTTGAAACTCGAAACCCCTAACTAGTTTTTCAGTAAAACTAGCTTTGACGAAACTCAAAAATATGGCCGTAAGACAAGTTCTTATTTATTTTCCTGATGGACATTTCGTACAGAAAACGAGTTTCCACCAGAAAATGCATTTTGTAGAATAAATACTTCCTCCAAAGGACATTTTGTTAATGCAATAAATATTTCAAATGATTTATCATCGATTTGTGCCATTTATATGTTTCAAATCGTATAATAAAACAGTAAATTATCAAAAAGAAAATTTTTCCTGATCCGTTTTCCTGATCGCTATAACTGGCCCCTTAGTTAGTTTTTTGTTCGTATACACATATGTACATATGTAACTCGGCTGAACATAATCCAAATTGGATGAAGATTTTTTTTATTTGGTTTGTATTGAACCAGATAAACACACTACGGAGATACAAATTGGAAAATTAGATCGGAAAAGTTGGAAAGTCTTGATAACAACATCAAGTGGAGCTTGATCGAATTTCGAAACGAACATTAATAATTTAATCTATTATAGGTGGAACGAAGTTCGCAAGGTCAGCTAGTTAATAATACATATGTATGCAGTTGTAGATAAACAATAATTTAGATCGAGTCTTACAATCAGCGTTGCCGATGTGGCATCATCGATCGTTCACTTACTTACTTAATTTAGATGGCGCTGACAGTCCAGGATGGACTACGGCTTCAACCAACAAGACCCTTCAGTCAGCTCGGTCCTTAGCTAGCTGCTTTCAGTTACGCACTCCAAGTTGGGTGAGGTGCGCCACCTAAGGTGTGGTCTTCTTCTGCAGACCATCAGGGGTAGATTCGAAGACTTGTCGGGCTGGTGCGTTGGTGTCCATACGCTCCACGTGTCCCAGCCATCTCAGCCACTGTATTTTCAGCTTTTTGACCAGGTCGACGTCGCTGTAAAGCCCGTAAAGCTCGTTGTTAAATCTTCACCTCCATGCTCCATCGATACAGACTGGGCCGAAAATCACCCGAAGAATCTTCCTTCCTCATGCGTTTTTGACAGGGTTTATGCTTCTGCCTCATACAGCAGGACTGGGATGATTAGAGTCTTATATAAGGTCTCCTTGCCTTCTTAGCCCGACGAAACAGCGATTAGCATCAGTAATTCCTCGTTTGATCTCTGAACTGATGTCATTTTGCGATGTAGTAGTGGAGCCCAGGTAGACAAAGTCCTTGACGACTTCGAAGTTGTACCGTGCACTTATGGCACCTTTTTATTTAGATAGCACTGTGGCACTCAAGGACTTAAAATTTGATTTAAGTGTAGTAAAATAAAATAAGATTAGAACCTTTCCTATAACATAATAATATCACTTTTGTAGTAGATGACGGATATAAGAAACTCAAAAAATCCAAGGAATTCCTTTCTTTTATTCGTGTTTTCTTATATAAAAAATTGTATATAAGAAAGAAAATTTCTTATATAAATAAAATGTATATAAGAAATATATATTAATACGCTTGGGAAAAACTTACGGTACACTTTTCTCCGCTATTACTCAACGGAAATGCATGAGTCATATACCGTTAGAAATGTTTTGTCCCACAGATGTGCACAAATCAAAAATTATGTATGTGCATATGAAGTCATTGGGGACAGGTAAGGGTAATTTGAATTTTTTGAGATTATTGATTTTTATCTTTTTAAGAGGTGCGTTAAGAAGCCTAAAATTTTGAGAGATGATGACTATTATAGATATGGATTTTTGATGAAAAAATGAAATTGCAAAGTTGCCGTTAAGCGGAGAAAGTTACAGTTTTATATATTTTTTTCGAAAAAATCACTCATATGAGAAATATTATCATCATAATAGTATAGTTGATGTTGAAGTATACCTACGTGGAGGTATCCGCATTGCTGATTTGACCATAAATGTCCTTTTATATGCTGATGACTTGGCGATACTCTCCGAGTCTCCAAACAATCTCCAGCTAATGATTAATCGCCTTGCGGATTATTGTAGTAAATGGGGACTTACTATTTACGCTGATAAATCAAAAGTAATGGTGTTCTCAAGATCTGCACGGAACCAAACAACATATTATAATTGGTACTACAATGGAAGTCTTTTAGAGGTAGCTTCTGAGTATAAGTACCTGGGAGTATATCTCAATAAGACCATAGATTTTAGCAATCATGTGACCATCAAAGCTAAAACTTCACTTCACTATCTTGGAAAAACATCTTTTTGAACCAACGAATAATGCCTTCAGCGAAATACAGGATATTTGATGCTGTTGTTAGGAGTTCGCTTTGCTATGCTGCCCAAGTATGGGAAATCGACGAATACGAGTCGATAGAAAAATTTCACAGATGCTTTTTGCAGAAACTCTTTAATTTACCCTTCAAAACACCGAACTATGCTCTTTATCTGGTAACAGGACTGCCTAAAATGTTTAATAGTACTCTGAAATCACAGGCAGACTACATTTTCAAGATATTGTCTCACGGCGATGACCGGCTGACCAAACGAATGGCACTCTATGAGTTAAGAAACGAGGACTGGTGGGTGTCAAAGATCTGGGAAACGCTTGCGGGGAAGTGGTTTTGTTGAATTCACAAAATTTGGGTTATGTAAAAGAACAGCTGTACAAAATAATACAAGCGCACGAAAATTCGGAACGCGATGGGTTTATAATAGAAGCTCGAAAATCAGATAGCATCTATGTTACTCAGTGATGCCAGATGAGATTTTTGAAATCCCACCATTTTTGAAAAAAAATTCCACCATTTTTGTACTGGAAGAAAAAAAAACCACCACGTTTTTTCTGCCTCAATTGTACCTAATAAAAAACAATGGCGCAAAGTTTTAGACGATTAATTATGATGTTAAAGCATTTTTAGCATGATGCTAGGAATATTTTACTAATTTAGTTCCGTTTCTTCGGCCCCTACCGTGTTCCCTGTTGTAATGAATGTATAACGTATATGTAGAGGGGAGTTGGCCTAATAATTCTAATCTGGTTGGATATAGTTCACACTAGGTATTCATCGTGAAATCTATGCAAGATGAACTGAACTTGATACAAATTGCGTATTGACAAGGCCCTCACTAGTCAACTGATGAGTCCAAATGAGATCACTGGGACGAAACGCCAATTTGTATAGACTAAAGGCCGTGAAAAGCTATTTTGAACCAATAACAATGTAGAATATTGTTTTTCAAAGTTCTGAAAAGTTTCATCAATTTTTGAATTTAGAATACTTTTTTAATTTTAAATTGATTAAATAACCTCCATTGCCTCGCTTCTTAGGTTTATGCCTATAAAATTACCAGCATTATTTTAAGCAAGGGATCAGGGAATAACTTTGCATAATTTCTTTCTCAAATTTCTGAAATTTTACATCAACTTTTCAATTTAGAATTCCAGGAATAAAATTCAATTGCTCTCCTATAACGTTTTTAGGGTGGAAGGGGTACCCCTCCTCAAAAATTTTGTAAACACAATTGTAGCCTGACATTTTGTCTTTCTTTTAAGATCCTAACCTTGAAAATCGGATCATTACAACGAAAGATATAATTTTTTTTAAAAAGCTTTGAAAATTCACAATTCACAATTTTGCAACTAACGGAGTAACGGACCATTCTCCAATTCTCAACTAAATTAAAATTAAGATTGTGAGGCTTGTGGTACACGTAAAACATTAATGAAGTATCAAAATAATAGCTGTTTTCCTGACATTCGGAATGGATTAAATGATTTAAACCATGTATGCGTTAGTAAGATATGGGCTCATAAATAAGGGTTCTAATATTGCCGTTATCTCAGCTCAACGGTCGAAACTTTATGCACCCAATTTTTTTAATTTGATTTTGGATACATTATTTCTATTACATGTACAAGTTTCAGAAATATTGACCCACTAAAAAGATAAAAATTAAAAACAAAAAAAAGGTCATCTGAAGATTATCTGGAAGCACGTCCACTTAGACGCTCGTGTGACCAAACTAATTTACGACAGTACCCCTCATGCCGTTTCATAATCTGCGCGGCATGAGAGTCAAACAATCGACAAAGTTGGACGCGCGGACGAAACCAATAAGTGGAAGATCGTGTGTCCATTCCTATAAGCTTTCTTGGTTCTCAGGACGTACGTACTTCCAAATGGACGCGCAGAAAAGGACGCTCGTGTGACATTAGCCTAATGCCTTAATACTTATTATGTATTTCTTTTTTTATATAACATGCAATAAATAAAATTTTATGAAATTATCTATTAGGTACAGTAAAACCCGGATAAGTGCCTCACCATAATTTTGAGAGGCACTTATGCGGGTTGTGCAGTTATAAAAAATCCGCTTAAGTGCTCATAAACACTTATCCCTATATTTACAAAAATAAAAAAAAAATGACAATAAAAAAAAGTTTAATGTTATTTAACAAATAAGAAATAACATAACATCAACTGACTAGTATCGGTAACCTTTTAAAAAGGAAGCGTTAGTGCTAGATGAAAAGAAGCTTTAGCCTTTTTCTGCTGATTTCAATTGCGTACCTACTTAAAAGAATTTTTTTCAGGTAATTTTCAATTAAAGTATTCAAAATAAAAGGCAATTAAGCGGGGAAAAGGCAGTTAAGCGAAAGGCACTTATTAGATGAGTTTTATACGAAAAAATCCTCAAAATTTTGGTTCTAAAAAATAAAAGGTACTTAAACGGGTAAGGCACCTATGCGATAGGCACTTGTCCGGGTTTCACTATACCTATAAAACTTTTTTCTTTCAAAGCTTAGTATACCTATCGTCTCTCAACGAACTGACATTGGTTTGCGAAAAATAACGTTGGACATTTGTGTTTGCTTTTCAATAGGACTGCACTTTCTGTTGTCAGCGTTGGCACTTACAAAAATTCCTTTCCGGTAAGGCTGCTTATAACCAAACAAACATTAGAACAAATAATTCTAACAACCAGTAAAAGTAGGTAACGAAGAACAGGTTAGTTTGTAGCCAAGTGCAGCAGTAACTTAATAATGATTTTAATGACAACAGGCCTTTCTAATAATCAAATTAAGTTATGACTTAAATACTAAAGTAAAATTAACCATAACGTGGTGGCTCCACGAGAAAGAAAGAATACTGTATTGCATGCAATGAAAATGGTCATGGAGGACACTTATAGTATTCTATAAAAAATGCTTTGCTTTTTTTTCTTTGCTCATAGAAAGCTATGGATAGTGTTGTATGAAGAAGCAATTTCGCCTTTGTCATTTGTGGGTTTGTTTCCTTTTTTTTTTTTTTTGGTTTTTCGAATGTAATTAATTAATTGTAGGTTCCAAAAAGAAGTTTTAATCTTTTCCTTGTGGATATAAGCAAAATTAACAATAAATCAATTCTTTTAATTGTTTTAACTTCATAACTTTGCCCTGTGAAATTTTTGAGACAAATGAAATAGTAAGCTATCAAAATGCCCAACCAACATTTTATTATTTTGTGGTTTATTCAAGTCAATAAGTTAAGCCCGAATATGGATACATAAGATCCGAAACGCGTCGCTTTAATAATAAATAAACAAATATTGTGAAACTAAATTATTCAAATTAGTAAAATAAAGGAAAATTTAACAAAAGTTATTATTTTATTTTATCTTTAATTATTACAACATTTTATGGTATACATAAGTACTATCGATCTTTTTTTCCATCGAAATTGACAGATAGTAATCTATGAAATATTTCAGGTGGAGACCCGGCAATAGTACTAGTAGTAGTAGTAGTAGTAGTAGTAGTAGTAGTAGTAGTAGTAGTAGTAGTAGTAGTAGTAGTAGTAGTAGTAGTAGTAGTAGTAGTAGTAGTAGTAGTAGTAGTAGAAGTAGTAGTAGAAGTAGTAGTAGTAGTAGTAGTAGTAGAAGTAGTAGTAGTAGTAGTAGTAGTAGTAGTAGTAGTAGTAGTAGTAGTAGTAGTAGTAGTAGTAGTAGTAGTAGTAGTAGTAGTAGTAGTAGTAGTAGTAGTAGTAGTAGTAGTAGTAGTAGTAGTAGTAGTAGTAGTAGTAGTAGTAGTAGTAGTAGTAGTAGTAGTAGTAGTAGTAGTAGTAGTAGTAGTAGTAGTAGTAGTAGTAGTAGTAGTAGTAGTAGTAATTGACTTTATTTTTCATTATAAGTGTTACAAGCAAAAAATGTTTCTTAGTCTATTTAGGTTTGGCCCCAAGGTCGTCTACCGGATTGGCGTTGTGTTAAATATAAATAGGTATAATAATGTTGTCTATGAAATACACAGGTAAATAGTTTGTTAAATTGTCCGATGGTTTAGAAGTCTCCCTCGATAATGAATTTCCTGTAGTGAAGTGCGTTTACGGTACAGTAGTAAAGTTGATCCCAGCCTTGTTCTCCGTTTAAGATACAAATTGCAGCTTCCTCGTCCTAAGCATATGAGCCGAAAAATCGAATGCGAAATACCCCTAATACTGGACATATTGCCAAAAAGTGTAGTACATCCTCCCTTACTTTCATATTACAGATGTTGCATAAAATTGGTAGTTCTGGTCGGTGCGATATATAATTCAATTAACTAGCTCTCCTCTCATTTTTAGAATAACGCTTATTTTTTGTGTCGAAAAATAGTTTAGAAAATATGTTTGACCTTCAAGTTAATAGTTTAATTTGCTATAGTATAGTCTATATTGGGAAGATTGGGCTTCATTTAAATATTTCTGGTAGAGGATATTGCCAGTTTTTTCTAATAATTCATCAAACTGCCTTCTTAGAGAGTCGCGCTACAAGTTTGGTGTTATGTTTAGGCTTACCCCACATTCGTCCGCAAGTTGCTGCCATTCTTGCACTAAGTTGCCTTTTGTTCTTATAATATGCATTGCGTAAGCACTTTTTTCTGAAGCCTTTCTTTCTCTAGCGAAGTCACTTTTAGAATGTATTTCAAATGCATTTTCAGTGCGTGTAGAAATATAGGGGATATTCCCGTTCCTAAATGTAGCACATAGTTGGGGGTACTATTAGGCAATCTAAATATTCGCTTAAGGAAGTAACGTAAACACTTCTCGACGACTTCAAAGAAACAGTAACCCCACACCTGGGCTCCATATAAAAGAACTGTTGCTGCAGTCGAGTGAAATAACTTCTGTTTTGCACTATGGCTCACGTGTTTATTGTTTATGCACTTGCCCCAAACTGAACATATTGCGCGTTTAGCTTCAGATAACTTGTTTTGAAGGTGTTTATTCATGTTTACATTGGGCGTGTACTATTTCAATTGCCTCACCTGTAAATGTCCACTTTTCATTTCGGCAGTATCTTCCACCACCATTTCTTAGAATCATCATCTTCAACTTCGCTAGATTTACAGAAAGGTTCCATGTTTTACAGTATCTGTCTAGCCTATTTGTCATTAACTGTATATGCATTCAACAGTATCTGCGAGGAAGACGATGTCATTAGCAAACATGGGTGCGGGGATTCTTGTTCGGTCTAGCACAATTCCACCTTTAACATTGTCCTAGCTACATTGCTCGCAAAACATTTATTATTTTTGTCGATATTCCACATCTATAGAGTTCATAGAAAAGTGTCTCTCTAGAAACCGAATTAAAAGCTGCACGGAAATCTACAAAAAAGGCGTAATGCTTTTTGTGTTTCTTCTTGTAGATTTCGGCAATGTTTGTAAGCATAAATATCTGGTCGATTGTAGAATAATTTTGTCTGAATCCCGCTTGAAATTCATGGATAATGTTCTTCTTATTTACCCACTGGATAAGTATTTTAAAAAGCACAGCTCCAAAAAGTTTGGAAGCATTTAAAAAGGATATACCCCTATAGTTTGTAGGGTTATTAAAGTCACCTTTCATATACAATGGGAATATAATCGATTTCAGAAAGCTTGCTGGTATTTCTGATGTTTCAAAAATTCGATTGAATTCAGATAAAAGTGCTGTTTGGAATTCATGCGTACAGTTCTTGTGTAATTCAAATGATATACGGTCTTCTCCTGGGGCTTTATTATTTTTAGCATTTTCGATTACATTTTGTACTTCTTCTAGAGTTATCGGGGCATCTAAGGATTCATCCAGGGCGTTTTATATTGAAATGTTGGTAAGATATGCGTTGTGTTAAGTAAATTGGAAAAGTGGTTTTTTAGTTGTTCGGCTTGTATGCCTAAAGCCGAAAACAGATGTGAGCTTTGTCCCATGCAGCGAAATTAGAAATAGAGATATCGTGCAGAGAAGGCTGCATGCAGAGCCTGGAATATGTCAGCTCTCATAAGAACCTGTGTAAATTTATTTTCGCTGCATTGGAAAAAGCTGCACATCTGTTCTCGGCTTAAGGCGATAGTACTTCTTCTACCATTAATAAGCTTTACAGCTTTCCAAAATTCTGCAGCGCATCTTGTTCCATTTAAAAGGACAATATTTTTTTCGTGAAACGCCTCCTTTTTCCTACGGCAAATGTTTTCAAATCGCTTATTAGCTTCTGCGTATAGAGTTTTGAACGTATTGGTGTTGTTCGTCCTTAGAAGTCTGATAAACGCAAAGGATGCATCCCTAGCTTGCAATCTGCATCAAACCATTATTGTTTACTGGTAACGTTAAAATGTTGTACTGTTGTTCTTTGGGGTGTCGCTTTTTTTATAATTTCTGTTAGTTTTTCAATGTTTGGCGTCTCATTTATATTATTCAAAGCTACGAGCTCTCTGTTGAGGTTTTCCTGATACAAATTTCTAAAACTGTCTTTTCATAATAGCTTAGGTAAGAGGCTGACTTTGTTGTGCTCTTATTGAGTGGGCTCCCGTACAGGCAAAAAGTAACTTCCAACGGCATGTGGTCTGAAAACGTCTTCATTGCTACTTTGAATTCTTTAAGATGTGAGCACATGTTTCCAGTAACAAAACAGTAGTCTATTACCGAGCATGCTTTTCCACGAAGAAATGTGAACTCCCCACGAGAGTCCCCTTCACAATCACAACTTCCATTAAGTACATGGCAATCAAAAATATCCATTAATTCCAAAATTGCAGTTCCTTTGGTATTGCAGATTTCATCCTTAGAGTCTCGGCTTGCATGTAATGAAGATGTACCTAATTCGCTTACAAAATTATTTTGTGACATGCCTATTCTTCGATTAAAATCGCCGATAAGTACAAGGTTCTCTGATTCTAAACAGTAGTTTAATAGATCGGTTACTTTGTTGAAGTGGACACCCGGTATAAAATTGGGGATTCTAAATAATTAACCATAAATTATCACAATACACAAAACTAAGGTAATATCTTGCGCAGGTTGTCAGAAATTAAAAAATGGTCGCTCGAGTGCTCCCACAAACTTCAATTCACACAGCAATATTAAAAACAACAACAAATATCGAAATTTAAAAAATGACTGCTTGAGTGCTCCCAAAAACTTCACACCGCAATATTAAAAACAACAACAAATATCGAAATTTCACATGCAAATGGGCACTGGATCCAACATTTTTGTAGATGCGCAGAACAGAACAAAAATGAAAACGCTAATGATATTACCTTTAATATATATACCGTGATAAATTATATTCTCAATTTTTTGGAGTCAATTCGATATTTGGTTCATTATGTATAGTCCAGTAACCTTATACATCAGCATATGCGTTAGATATGGTAGTTTTGATATTATTTATCGCGCATATCAAAATTCAAGCATAGTTTAGTGCCATTTTTAGAATCTTTTGCTTATAATAAAGAATTTATTGGATTCAGAAAACTTAATTTTATATATATGTAATTAAAGGTGACCAAAAAAGCTTCCCACTGATGCTTAAAAAAGTAATGAAAAGTAATGTAATGACTGAATTTTCGGATGTATCTGTGTGTCAAAGACTGTTTAAAAATAGTTGCTTCTCATGAAATTAAAGCTTAACATCTCAAAATGTATAGTCTAGTCAACGAAAAAAAAATAAATGAAATAAATCGTGTAGTCTGGACTATTTTTTTAAGTGGTAGGGGTGACCTTCAGGTACAACATACTAAAAGTTCCCAGCCCAGGCCCAGGGGGGGGGGGGGGTAAAGGTCCCCTTTTGTACTATTTCGTAAATATTTTGAAAACCAAGAGTATTAGCGGAAAAGTTGATACTACAATATGAAAGTAAATTAAATTTTCTTCAAAATAGGTGTTTTCATATTTTTACTAGGAGCAATACTAAGAGAGATATGGGGGGTACAAATGTCAGAAAATCTGAAAAACCATGCTAATGCGTTAAAAATTTAACGTTTTTTGATGAATTAACCCTGAATATTTCGAAAACCAATCGTTTAAGAAAATTGTACAACACAAAATGAAAGTAAATTAAATTTGCTACACTTCTAGCGAAAATATGACCAAATCTTTTCTGTAGCAAATTTAATTTACTTTCATTTTGTGTTGTACACTTTTCTTAAACGCTTGGTTTTCAAAATATTTACGAAATAGTACAAAGGAGACCTTTACCCCCCCTCTCCCCCCTCAAAAAGAAATATTGAACGACCAATCTTTTAGTTTTACGGTACCTAAAGAGTCGCCAATCTGCAGTTTTAAAAAACAATAAGAAAACTTGCATACTATGCTTAAATTTTTGCACTATGTATACCTTATGTTTTTATTAAATTTCTAGGTTTTTACCTGCATATATCCCCAACGTCATATTTTAAAATAGAGAGTGAATAACTAGCTACTGCGGGTTTTCTATGTCTTTTTTTCTGCCTGGTAATTTTCTTAAACACTTGCTAAGAGATACCGTGGCGTTATGATGTAGAGTAAGTTTATAAACTTATATTATGAACAATCAAAGTTGGAGAAATTATTTTAGCAAATAAATAAATGAAATAAATAAATATATAAATAAATAAGCAAACAGAAGGAAATAAATAGATAAATAAATAAGTAAATAACTAGATAAATAGATAAATAAATAAATAAAAAATAAATAAATAAATAAATAAATAAATAAATAAATAAATAAATAAATAAATAAACAAATAAACAAATAAATAAATAGATAAATAAACAAATAAGTAGACAAATAAATAAACAAACAATTATAAATAAGCAAAATGAAGAAATAAGTTAATAGGTTGATACAAAAATAAAATAAAATAAAATAAGTAAAAAATAGACACAAAAGGGAAAAAGGTATTAATTAATTAAGAAATAGATAATTAAGGCTACTTGAATCTTGTAGTTTTGTTTTTATAACTTTTTCCAAAATTTTACTGCAACCGCTTAGAAGACTTATTGGACTGTAGCTTTGGGCGTTATTTGCACTTTTTCCTACTTTAAGAATGGGAACAACTTTAGCAATTTTTCATTCATCAGGGAAGTATTGTATCTTCAGACAAGCATTTAAAATGTATGTAAGATACTTGAAACCGTTTTTGGATAGCTGCTTCAAAATTTGATTGTTAATTTTATCAATTCCCGGAGATTTTTTGGTTTTTAAATTAGCTATAAAATATTCTATATAAAATTAGTCTATCGATTGGAGTCCTGACATCGCATAGATTGAACTCATTCAACAGACCTTCAACGGTTGAATCTAGTGACGAGGACATTGCAACAGATGAGTTGTGGTTTGTTAAGAAAGTATCCGCCAAAAGTTCACATTTACTTTCAGGGGTAAAAACGATAGCCCCTGCATTTTCTAAGTATGGAATTTGTCTATTTTTCTTTTTTAAGATTTTGGCAATATTCCAAAATGGTTTGGAACACTTATCGAGACTTTTCAAATTTTCATTCCATTCTTTATTTCGGAAAGTTTTAATGTGATCAGAAATTAGCCTGTTAAGAACATTCATTTCAAGATAGTTATTTTGAATGCGAAATCTTTGCCATTGCCTTCTTAAACCATTCCTTTGTTTTATCATTTGGAGTATAAAATGAGGAAGAACAATTGATCTTTTATTTGATTTTGTTTTCAAAGGAACGGATAAGTTTACACTTTCCAGGATATTTGAAGGAAATGATTTTACGAAGAAGAGAATAAACAAAAATAAAAAAAATTATTTTTTTATTGTTTTAGTGGACTATATTGAATTAAATTCAAAATGATTTTAGCTGAATATCGACTTGCTCTCGACTAATAGACTCTAAAGGAAAGGGTATAGACTTATCCAGACTTGAGTTCAGATTTTTCCTAAACATTGGCCAATTCGCTTTCTTCAAATCTATGTATTGCACATTGTTTAAAATGGCTCTAAAACTAATATCACAGTAAACAGGTAGGTGGTTTGAGCTGAGTGCATTTATTGTTGCAAGTTGTGTAATAATATTAGCTACATTGGTTACAAATAAGTCAAGAGTCAACGGACACGATCTTGTAGATTTAGGAATATAGGTTGGACTATTTGGGTATAAAATATTAATTGGATATCTCATTTGGATATCCCAAAGTATATTTCCCCATGAGTTTGCCCTCTGACATCCCCAGTCTCAGTGTCTACAATTAAAGTCTCGACCTACTAGGAATAGACGATAATAGATATTTAGTTTTTTTGAAGAACAGTTAACTGGTCAGTGCTCGGGTCAGAAATGCAGGCTATGTTACCTTTTCCCTGAACATTTTTAAGCTTATGATACACAGTACATACATTTCGGCCAAAAATCAGGAGCTAGCATAGCATTAATCACAGGATGTGGTGCAAAACTTTTGAAGGGAGATATGCGGCGTTCGTATGCTAACCGCATTTTGTGACATTTTATAATTGGAATTGATGGGGAGAATTTCTTCCGAACATAATCATCCAGATACCATACTGCCGTGTTAACTGAAAATGACGTATCTGCATTTTTGGAGTTTTTGAGTTAAGACCACTTTTGATATCTCTGATACAGTTATTATTTTATTCTATTATAATATTAACAATATCTTGCTTCATTTCGGCTTAAAACGCTAAAGAAAAATGACGTATGTGCAAAGAACCATCCTATTTTTAAGAGAAATTGACGTATCTGCACATTTTAAAACAAAACGACGTACAGCTGATGAAAATCGGCATTTTAATTTCCTCCAATAATTTTTCTCTTTTTATTATAATATTTTAAAAACGTTTAATTTTTTATTTATTTTATTATTTGAATTTATGAATATATTATTTTTGTTAACAAAAAAAAAAAACTTTTAAAAGCAACTGGGATAAAAGTGTTTCTCTTTTTATTATTATTATTGTACTATTCATTCTAGAATGTCAGTTTATTAGACTTGACCATTCTTTATTCCGTCAATTTCATTGAATTTGTGTTTCTCTTTTATTACTATAGACAATAATTAAACTTAAATGCCGTAACTACACGAAAAGCTTAAGACAAAATGACGTAACTACCAAAACCTACGTTTGTATTCAATACAAGCAAATACATTTTTGGTCAAAAAATAATATCTTCTCTACTTATTATTTTGTCAAAATATGAAAGACATTCATCCAAAAACAAAAAAGTTACAGATAAAAACAGGAAAACGCATTTATCTCAAAATGCCAAAAATGTAGAAACGTCATTTTCAGTTAACACGGCAGCATAGCACTTGTAGTATCTTGATAAAGACGCGGTACGAAAACACACTTCTCTTGCGGAACAACAACTAAATCGGCCGAAACACCCTCATTTCGGAAGCTATTGAGCTGATGCACGGTTTGCGAAATAGCAGCTCCACCACAAGAAGAAGTATTGTTTTGCATTGTAATTAATCGCGGAGAACTTGGAATTTCCTTAATGACTGACGGTTGTAGTTTCTGTGATGGGTGGCATTATAAGTGAAGTTGGTAACCCTATTGGTAAAGGGATCACATCACTATCTTCTTTCTTTTTTCATTTTGCTTCAACTTCTAAATTATGTAAAAAGAACCCCATAATCGGATAATTTTGTTTGAATTTTAATCAGATCATTTGAAATTTCTTTGAAGGTTTTTTTTACTTTTTTTTTAAGATTTGAAACAATTCAGTAGATTTCTTATTATTGCATTTCTTACAAAACTATGGCAAGCCATTAATAATTTTAAGAAGGTCTTCAATTAGTTAATCTAACATTGAGGCCATATGAGCAAAACCATCACATATCCAACACATGCACATTCTTTCACTATCGGCAATATTTTCACTACAGTGAAAGCAATTCATTTTAAACAAAGGTTAATATTTGACAAAAGTATGCTAATTAAATATAGTTAATAAAATCAAAGCATATATGTAATAACTTTGTATCTCAGGAGTCCTAATCATTTGTCACGCATTATAATATGTATGTATAACGGCAAATGTTGTGGAACATGGGAATTAAGATTTATACAATTTTGTAATTAAAAATTCGGAAAACCTACTCGCTAAGGCAGTTTCACTTCTGAAACGCTTGTCCATCTTGACACAACCTTCTTATCAAAAGTAACAAAGCCAAAGGTTGGCACTGAACGCTTAGATAAAAAGCATTTTGCTTTGGTATGTGTGTAAGCGCGTTAAATACGGGATTTGAAGATTGGACCTCAGATACAAAAAAAAAAAATAAACTAAAAAAAATGTGTTTGTTTTTTGCATTTTTTTTTGTTGAGCGAAAAGCGACATAACTCATGGCACATAAGAAAAGAATATCAAAGTTGATATCAATTTAGCAAAGCAGCAAACAAAAAACACAAAAAACATCGAACGACGAATTCGATATTGTCACAACTAATTCACGACTAATTACGAAAACCCAATTAATAATTTTTCGATGGGCAAATGTTGTTTTGCAAACGTTTTACACTCATAAAAAAAACAGAGCGTTATCTAAATAATTCAATTAAGTCTAATAGCCCTTCCACACTATCCTATTGAGTATTAACACATGTCAAAAAAGTGGGATAGAATTACTTACGACTGCCAAATTTGTGTTAAGAAAATGTTTTCATATTTTGCTTCCACACTTGCGTCAAAACAAATCAATTCACCATAACCTCAAACCACCAAGTGGGATAGAATGTGTGATGGTTTTAGAACCAATCCTAAAAATTTTCATGTATTAACACATGTCAAATTGTGTGAGATGGGCTCTCAAGTAGTGTGGGATGAAATTTCATATTTTGTTTCCACACTATTATACTTGACTTACTTCCCACTTTTTTGACATGTGTTAATACTCAGTGCGATAGTGTGGAAGGCCTTTAAATAAATTAGTCGTTTTTATAATTCCTTTTTTTTTTTAATTTTGTTAATATTTTTTTTTTTTTGATAATCGACTGTGGGGGGGCTTACACCTGCTGTGGGGAGGCCTCAGCCCCAAAGACCCCTCCCATGAATCCGCGGCTGTATTTGACGGTAGCCCAATTATCTCATAACACATATTAATTTGAAAAAATTACAAGACAAGGCAACTTCTGCCTTAAACGAAAACAAAATTAAACGTTCTTAAAAACCTTGTCAATAGGCCATATTAAACTACGGGCGGGTAATAAGGCCTAAGCTTTTGAAATGCTTAAAAATTGAAAATACACTTCAAAAATTTGGTAATTGAGATAAAAAAAAAATAATGAATGCGTTAATAACGTTTAAAGTCTTAAAAACAAGACATTATTTCTTTGTTTAACAGATATTCGGGGCACTCAAAATTGTCTTTATCATCCGCTGATGAGCCGACGAATTCCTCATGATACCACTTACTTGCCGCATTAATAACACAACCTCATGTCAGACCAGATTGCTAGTTTTGGGAGTATCGTAGTTTAAGTCACTGAATTAACAATAAATCAATTAGCAGAAAGTTGTAATTACTTACTAACATGCCTAAAATTTTAAAAATTACATGAAATAAACTTTAAAATAGACAAAATGTTTATACAAAAAGTAGGAGGATAATAAAGGGTGACTTTCCATTCCGACATCCCGATTTCGAAGTTGATTTTTTTTTAGGGGTAGGTAGGCATCTCAATAAAATATTTTTCAAATATTAAGGTGAGGAAACGCCCCTAATGCAATTAAAAAATGTTTAAAATTTTCATAATTTGCACTTTTTATATGCGGAATTTGGAAACGCGGATAGTCTCATTGGAAAGATGAACACCTAAAAACACTAAATATCACAATTTTAAAGTGAGGAAGCATTTACACCTATGTATTTTTAATTAATTTTCAGAAGTTTTTGTTTTGAAAACAAATAATTATTACAAATTAAAGAAATGTCATACGGTCTGTTTAGTATTGCCAGGCATGTATTTTTTCACTTGAGTTTTTATTTTGGGAAAATTTCGCGCGAAATTCAAAACTATTATTTAACCTCACTAAAATATGTTTCAAAATGAGTTTAAATAATAGGTTAAAATCTCGCGTGAAATTTAAAACTATTATTTAAACTCATTTTGAAATACCTACATTTTAGTAAGGTTAAATAATAGTTTTAAATTTCAATTTTTCTCAATTTACCGCATATTTTACCGATAAAATTTTACACTTTCATAACTCATCATATAAGTAATTTCCCTAAAAATCGGGCTAAAATCTGAAAATTCCGAATAAAAATCCCAGAAATCGCAAAAATAAAAATATCCCAAAACCAATGTGTACGTCTGGCAATACTTAGCATACACTGTCACGACAAGTGAAGTTCTTTCATCCCCATTTTGGTGTTTTTTATTTATTTTCTATGTATTTTGTATGGAAAAAGTGTAACTTTGAAAATTAATTAAAAATACTTACAAATATATCCTCACCCTAAAATTTTGATATTTGGTGTTTTTTAGTGAATATCTATCGAATGAGACCATCCGCGTGTCCAAATTCGGGATGCCGTCAAGGAAAATTGAGCCGATAATAAGGCCTATCGTCAAAATTTTGTAGGCCTTAATACATAACCTCCGACACAATTTTTAAAGAAAAACTAAATAAATCATTATTGAAACTATTATGTACTTATATATTTTTCAAACATAAAATGTAAACAAAAGAAGAAATTACGGAAAACTAAAGGACAAATTAATAAACATAAGTGTAATTTTACAAAAAATACTTACGATTAAATAGGCTGATTTTTTATTATTTGGACCGCACCAATAAGTAAACAACACTGAAGACCATGAGTGAGCGAACACGTGTCAACAAGTCTAATGCGTCATTATGGGTGTTAGCTACATTGTAGGCTAGCCGTGAGTGTCTCCTACTATTTTAACTTCCTGTTTTGAAACTTAGGCCTTATTAGCCAACAGGCCTTATTACCCCAACTACCTTATACAAATAGGTAGGTAAGAGAAGAAATAAAATATTATCCATGTTTCAAAAGACCAAAAGAGTCTCCTGTTGTAATCACGTAATCATATCATATCTGCGAATTGTTGCTTTTATTACTTTAAACTTACTTTGTAGGTATAAATTCATTAATTATTTGAAATTTCTTAATTTTAAATTATTTTAATTTCATTATTACAGTGAAAGCTCACTTAGCCGGACAGCGACCATCGTAACACATTTGTCCGTCTAAGGGACGGATGAATTTTTTGGAATTAAGATATTTTTTCTCAAATACCTGCTGGACAGTAAATAGGTACCTACCTACTTGGAGGTAAGGTAGGTATAGGTATGAACAACAAGGTCCTTTTTCAAAGAAGTCAACCAAAATGGGTAACGTTTATTACTCAATGGTTAAAAAACCAAACTCAAAAATTCATTGCAAACAGAAACAAGAAATACCTAAGTTGTTCATAAGAAACATTTTATGCGTTAATTTACATTCATTAAAGCTAGAAAATAAAATCAATTTTGTATGCTTGTAAATCTGGCAGGTTAAGGTACCTATACAAAACTGTGTTTTTATTATACTTAGGTTAGATATTTATACCTTTGTGTATTGCGTCCTCATAAACTAAGTTTTCTTCCCTTCAACTGTAAATTTAGATTTAACTGGTAAGGCCATTTCGTGGAACAAATAATATATAGGTACCTAATTTCCAGTAAACAATTTATGGAGGTGATCCTTTATTGTTTCTATTTTCAACTGTATAAATATTATGTATTTTTTTTTCTGCGAAGTAAAACATTGAATAGAAATTGAATCCAGATTGTTTCTAGGGTTACACATATAAGAATGTAATTTCATATGATGTTTGAAAATACCAATCTGGAACGCACGCGTGTACCTATAATATTCTAAAAATAAATACATAAGTAATCTAATAGGTATAGCTACCTACCTACCAAATTGAATGTTGATTATGCCTTAAAATACGTATTAAAGACATATTTTCATTGTACATACATACATATATCAGTATTTCTTTTCAAAGAATTGAAAAACCGGCTTGTTGTTAAAAATAAAAGCAGCCTTTCATTATTGCAATTATATTTATATATGGACTTAATAAAATAACGTGTAAACAAACATCTCTACATATTTGATTTACATATAAAAGAAGCAATTCAAAATAACATAAAATTAACATTTCCACATTGTATGTATTTTGTATTGTTGAAAATCTTTCATTTTTTGCAAGATCGTAATTATTCAAGTTTTTTAAAGCTGCTTTTATATATAGATCATTCAACTGCCTGTGCGTAGTGTGCGTGCATTGCATTGAAGTTGTTGATTTTCAATTTTCTGTTTGTTAATACGCACATATACCTACCTAGTTACATAGTTGTTTTTATTCGGAAGGTAGGAGTAGATACCTAATCAATTTTGAAAAAGCCCAAGAAACTATTGAACCATATCATTTAATGTAACTATTTTTTTCTAAGAAAAGTAGTTCGGAAGCTCCTATAGAACAATTCAAAACCATAATTCATTTCATTGTCCATAACCGCTTGGTGCCAAGTAAATCATCTCAGCCAGTCCCAGTACCTAATCTATTAAACATCTTATCATCGTTAATATACCTAGTTAGGTTGGTACATGATTATATTTCATAGTTATTCGTAATTTTAATTTTTGTATAGTAACTAGCTTGAATCTTACAAGACTTGTGCTATTCGAATATCAATAATTGTATATTTAAATAATTGTCCTTAAGAATAAAGTTGTGAAACCACCAGAAAATTGAACTCAGGTAAATAATTGGAAGTAGGTACCTACATTATTACATACATTCGTAGGTAATTGCCAGCCAAAGATAGAATCGTTATAGGTAACACGTGTTAAAAATAACAGCATGCATAGTTTCAATATTAGATTACTATTACAAAATCTTAAGTAGGTAGGTACCTATATGAGTTTAAAATATCTCAAGGGGGTGTAAAAAGATTTACTATCGAATCTTTTTTCACCCTGTCAACTTTAGAAATCAAACAAATCATAATAAACTGAAATTCACACGGGAAAGATAGGTAGATACAAACATGCCCAATAAATAATCCAAGGGATGGACAGGCAAAAACAATTGTTTGCCGCCATCAGCACGAGTTCTGTAGAACAACTGTTTGTGAACAGTTCAATAATATGTACCTGTTTTTTTTTAAAGGAAAATATTTGCAAATGTTAATAAAGGTTTACGGTGGGGTCTTTGTCTGGGCTAAGGGTTTAGTTTTATTTGTTTGGAAGGTGTGATAGAGCAATAAAATTTCTTAGACTCACCAGTATGTGTACGTTTGTGGATTTTGAGGTTTTCACTGCGCGCAAATACCTTTCCACATCCAGTGAAAGGACAGGCAAATGGTTTTTCGCCAGTATGTACACGAATATGGTTCACCAACTTGTATTTGGCCTTGAATGGGCGCCCGTTGCGACTGCAGCCGATCCAAAAACAGGCATGCGTTGTACACTCAGGCCCGCCAACATGTTCCACAGTCAGGTGAGTTACAATTTCGTGCATTGAGTGGAAAATTTTGTTGCAAGTCTTTCGACCATTTGCACTTGTCGCTTGGTCGGGGTCCACCCAAAGACATTGCATTTCCTGTTTAACTGCTGATACGGAAGTTGGCTGATGTCGCATATATCTTAGAAATGCTCCAGCCCCGACAGGATTCATTTGCATTGGGTGGTGGGGATGATGGTGGTGTACCGACGGAAAATTCGTATGGTGTGAATGATGCGGATGATATGGATGGGTGTAGTCGGCGGCGGGTGAAATACCCATTCGCATCTGGTGATGGTGGTGGGCGCCCGTATGAAAAGGACTGCTACCAAAGGATGTAGTTCCATTCTCGTGTATCCCATGGTTATGATGCGGGTGTATTGAAGGCATAGAGGAAAAAAGCATTGAATCGGTTGATTTGCTGCAACCTTGAACGCTACTCGAAGCAGCTATGTTAATGTATTCATTTTCACGACGTAAGACAAAGTCATGTGGAGGATATGAGCCTAGTTGTCCATTGAGATGGCTCATGTGGCTGTAACTTGAATTTTGGTAGGTTGCAAAAGAGGAAGCCATATCTGTACTCGAAACAATCGTACTAGGTGTATCAAGCTGGTGTGGAGATTGTTGCGGTTGTTGATGTGGAGCATGTCCTTGTTGTTGCCGAATCAATGTTCCTTCCATATGTGATGATGACTGCTGCTGGTGGGACGATGATGAAGGTGACATTCGTAGGCCATATGAGGCCAGATGATGCTGTGAGGGTGTTGTATCAATGAAAGCATTCATACCTTAAAACTTATGGTCGTAGGTAGGTATATTTGCAGATATTTTTTAATTTTAATATATTTTCTTATACTAACACTTTATTTGGCTTTTGAGAAAACTCCACTTTAACAAAATTATTACCTTTTATTTTATATTTTCAGCTACATATTTATTTTTTTAAGAGAACCATTCACAAATTATAATAAAAAAAATATTAAGCATCTCACTTGGTAATATATGTTACAAAAATTTATATTTTTCAATCGTTGAATATCTATAGGTAGATACACCGCGACGTCATTGATTTCACCAAAAATATATCAATTTCCCGAGCACTTCACGCGACCCTCGCAGCAGGACTGAAAAGTAAAGAAATCACTACCTATAACACTGCTACCTACGTGTTTGCAAATCCAACCCCAGCATCGACTTTTTGTATTTGTTTATGAATCTCTTCTGATAGGTATGTGAAAAGACCGCCTCACATTATACCAGTTTCTTGCAGTAACATAATATGAACATTAGTAAGATAAAGAAAGATATATTGGGTGGTAACATTAATTCCCTTGTTTGATTGGTTTATTTTAGTTTCGAAATGAAACAATATTTTGACCCTCATTGCAGTATATCCAATGGAAAAGATAACAAGTTAAAATTATACCAATTGGTACAAAAATTTCAAGGCGTGGTCTGTGCTCTATCGCCATTTGTCCATCGACGTTGTTGCTCAAGCAGTTGTGTTGTGATGTACTACTGAAACTAATGTACAAAGAGAAAACGAGAAGGATAAAATATTCATAATTTATTTTTTCTTTAAAAGAGTAAAAACAAAACAAATACTAGGTAAGTGCACTGGAGAAGGGCGGAAATTAGTCTTGAGCGCATGACTGTCATTTATGTCATGTTCAACTGCAACCAATTGTTTTTAGCATTAAAAGCATACACAACTTATCGGTTGGCTATGGGCTGTTGCGTTAGCTGCCAATCGTTGTGAATAGAACAACGGCGACAGTAGTTACTAGTTACACAAAACAGAAGTTGCATGTTACTGGTTGGTAGGTGTATACCTACTTTTGCTTTAATTTGCTGTACTAAAATTGAATAATACAAAATTGGGTTTTAGAGAGACTGGGGCCTCTAGGTCTACGAATTATTAATTGCCAACACAAAGAATTAAAATTATTGCATTGACTGGGCCTTGCGTTAAATCATACTTAAGTTGATATTTTTTATGTGGGATGAAAATGAATGGCACATAATATATAAACACAATGAAAGGGTCATGGAGAAAAACCTATTAAAGCAATGCAAGTTCGTTTAATTAGTCGAGCACGCACTTCGGACCTACCTAAGTTTTCTGTTTTTAATATAAGAATAGGTTTAGAAAACCTATTCATGGCGTCAAAAATGTAGGGATAAAACGGAAAGGTAGTGTAGGTAGGCTGAGTACCAAAATGTAGAAAATGTTTTGATGCGGAAGTAATGCCTACATTTTTCATACGCATCAGCAACACAAACTTCATGCTTTGTAGAAATATTGAATTGCATAAGTCTAACGTTTCGGAATGCAAAAAAAAATTAAATCGAAGCAGCTAAAAAGTTTTTGGATGCGCAGTTTGCGCAGTAAATGCGCATCTGATGAACATTGGAACTCAGCCGTACTTATATCTATGTATTAAAAAAAGGTAATGATAGGAAGGTACTATAGATATTATACAAATAATGTCATAGCTACCTATAACGATTTATTTACATCTCAACCCTGTTTGTGAGTCAGATCTCAAATAAATGCGATTTGATTTGTGTTTGTAATAGTGGTCAATCATGCCAATGATTTCAAGTAGGTACTTACATACCTATGTAGTTCTGAAATGAGAGCACTTTTTATGTGACGCTTACAAGAGTTTCCTATAAATTTGTCTTGAAATTCTTGTAAGCGCCACATAAAAAGTGCTCTCATTTCAAAATTGGTACGATTAAAGCGCTTCTAATTTGTATTTGAAGGTTTTAAGTACAGTAGATGCTCCATATAGTGAAGTAATTAAAACTAGGTGGCGACCCTAGGACAAAAAGGTTCTAACTTCACACACATCACTTTCGAGAAAAATGAGGTTGAATATTGGATGTTGAATAACTTTGCTATATTGATTTTAATCAAAACGTGTAAATGTTTACCTGCATTTTATTTTTTGCTGAATTTTGTACAATTAATAAATTAAAAATATACTTAACAATTATTCAGTAATTTAAGTTTAAAAAAATCGATAGAGCTTGGTTGCTCAACGATAGTGCACTTAGACACAGAAGAAGGTTCTTACTGCCTGATAGAACTTTGTGTCACGATTTACATACAAATTTAACAGCACAAGAAGTTTCTATCTGTCAACCAAATAGGTTCTATCTGCAAAATGTTTACTTATCCTAAGTACACAAGGTTCTATCTGGCAGGTTAGAACCTTGTGAACTTAGAGATCGAATGAAAATTGGGTAGATAGAACTCTGTTGCTCAATTATTTTTGAAACTGTAAGAGATAGACTTATGGGAATGGCGGCAATCGAAAGAGCATATCATTTTTAGTACGATGCAATATATAACTCAATTTTACCAAAAATGTCAGTTAGAACCTTGTTGTCCTAGAGTCGCGAGGTCTTTTCACTATATCGAGATTGTTAACTATTTCGAGATAGGAGCTATAAAGGTTTTGCAGAGTAAAATTTGATGCAAAATTAACATTTAATCCGGTGTCAAGTTTCAACTAGGTCAATCATTCTAATAAACATTATAAACATATTGCAGCTGTAATATTCTTGTTGTGTACTGAAAAAAAAGTGTAAATAAAAAAAAACCTCGATATAGTGATTTTTTGTTCAGTAATTTAAGTTTTGTTGTAGTGTCTATAAAATTCTGTGTTCACTATATTGGATAGTTCACTTTACCGAGATTCACTATAATGAGCGTCTACTGTAATACCTATTGGAAACCATTTTCAAGTCAAATAAAGATTCCTAAAAATGTCCATATAAAAAAAAAAGTAAATGGGGATGACACCGATTCCACTGTGGTTCCACCGTAGGCCAAAATTCAAAAAATTCGTTGCAACGTTTGTGTTGGAGTTATAGGAATTTGATGTTATTTATTATTTATTTAATCAGTAATAAAGTTTATTTTTGTTCAGTGTATTTATATAGATATATATATTACATCTATCTATTACATAAAATTCCTTCACTAGAACAAAAGGCATATAGATCGACATGGGCTAGAGCGAGATCACACTATATGCAGTATGCTGAATTGCACTGTTGTCTGTCTATGAATGTGGTCTGTCTGGCGTATGTCTTATACTTTTTTATTCGTTATTGGTGTCTTTTGGTAGTGACAAGTCGCAGCAAGCAAATAAGAATAAAATATATATAATATATAAAAAACATAAAACTGGTATTGTTTTTTATTTGGACAAAAGGTAATAAATTTTTAACAGTTTGTTACCAAAAACCATTGAAATTGGTCAAAAACATCCCAACATAATTATAAATAAAAAAAATAATAAGATATTTACTCAATCCCCTTAGATTTTTATCTTCAAAGTGATCGCATTTTAAAGTATGGAATTTGAGTAAGCGCGACTTCATTTGTTTTCCTTGTTGTTCTCATCGTTTGTGAAATTTTTGTTTATGAGGAATATATTAGTAGAAGGTAAGACTTGAATTCTTTATTTTTTATAGTACATCCTACGATTAAATATATGAGTGGTAATGCCTTTAAATTTGGATAAAATAAAATACAAAAAAATTCGTTTTGTCTTTTAAGTTAAACTTCTAACTGTTACGCCCCGCTACGCCCCAACAAAATTATATAGTGCTGAAAAGTTCAATTCATGTACTTTTTAATTCAACTTGATTTAGCTGCGTAAATTTGCGTATTTACATTTTATTGAGCCTTAAGCAACCATACCTCATATTGTCTATCTATCACATAATACTCATTTACAATAATATTTCTTCTTCAGCATTGGTCAAATATTTCTTAAAATGAAAGCAGAAAGTCCCGTCCCATATTAAATCTCATTTTCAAGCCTTTAAACCCAATTAAAAATTTAGTTTATACACCATTGGAGGTCAGAATCGCTTATTTTTGCAAAATATTAACGTATTTCTGGAAAAATCTTGTCGAAATAGACACATTCTTAAATTAATCGGAATGTTTAGACATTAAGGAAACATGCAATATATCTGAAAATAAATAATATTTGGCTTCATAATCCTCTGCTGGGTGGCCGTCTAAAGATTTTGCGGATAGTACTCTTTATATTACCAACTGATTTCTTTATACTTGAAATTTAAAACAAATTCTTAATTGAAAAAAAAAACTTGTTGAATCAAGCCTAATTTAAAGGCAGTTTTACATTTAACCTACATAATACATATGTATGTATGTAAATGTATTTATATTTCATTGAAAAAAAAAATTGTTAAATTAAACATAGTTTTTTCTTAGAGAAACCGCTTGCGTTTTTGTGAAAGTTTAATGCAGTTTATATGAACATATTCATATTAGGTAAATACATACACATGTAAATATATGCATACTTCATGTTAATATTAAATAAATATACAAGGTGATTCGCATAAGGTGTGAGAAAACCTAGAGCGTGTAGGTTAGGTCGAGACAAGAAAAAATCGTATGGAAAGGGGGTCTGTCCTCCCCATTTAAGCTTTACAAAAAGGTATAGCATGATGTTATAAGTGTTGCCGTTGTTTTTTTCTTTTTTTTTTCTTTTAAGTCAATTTTTTTAGAAAACTGACCCCCCTCCCCCCGGCAAAACGGGCGGTATAAACCCCCTTACCATATGATTTTTTTTCTTGCTTACACGATCTAGCTGTTAGTCGCACCTTAGGCGAATCACCCTGTACACAAACTATACCAGACTTATTGGTAAAACAGACATGTAATTTATAATGATCTTACACCCTTTTAACGAATGTATCTTTAAATTGCGACAAGATAGAGCCAAACTGATTCCAGATTCGCAAAAAGAGCCCTAAAAGTACTCTTTAACCAATTTTTTCCAGTTGTTTTTATGTGCGCAAGTAATTTTGGCCGCCTTTGTTCGGCAGTGGAACCACTGTGGCGATGTAACGTTTGCAGTGGCGAAGCGTTGGCTACGGCCACAAGGGACAGACCCAATTTTTCCTGCCCCTAGTAATTTTTTTCGCACACCCATAAAAAAAACTACGAGATTATACTTTTTTATAATGCGGTTCCGATTTTTCAAAAACAAAAAAAACCTTTATCTACAGTTTCAACCAGTTATCTGTACTACATAAGTTTATAAACTAAGAAAAAATTCTCTTCAAAATTTTGTCAACTGTTGTTCCTATTACTATAGCAAGTGAAGCAAAAATGAAGCAGCAAATTTAAAATTTTCCCATATTAATAACTTTCTGATTTTCCAATTTCCAAGCCGAAAAAATGATTTTTCCTCAGGATATCAAACAAACAACGTTAATTTGCATTAAACTTTAATTATCTAAATTAAAAATCTTCAAAAAAACAGGATTTATTTACTTATTATTTGTTATTCATTTTTAATTTACCTACTTACTTATTTTTTTCTTTAGCTTTTGATAACTTGCATATCACATATACATAAATTGTTTGTAATTTTTGTCTACTTGAAATAAGTAGGTACATATCTTGTTTTTTTGAAAACATGGAACCATGTAGCATTTTTGTATTTTGATGGTTTCTTTACCAGAACATGTGCATTACATTAATTTTTTTTAAATTAATTACATAGGTATATTAAATTGATTATATTAAACTATTTTTTTAAATTAATTACATTAAATTAATTTTGTTAATTAATTAAATTAAATTCATGAATAAATAAATAAATATGCATAATAAAGTAGTAGCCCATGGCGTAATGGTTAGTGCGTTGGACTGTCACGCCAGAGGTCTGGGTTAGATTCCCAGCTTCTGCCACCTAACAAAAATGTTTTCCGGGCTACTGCCTCCAAAGAGCATCTACTGTCCTAGAAAAGTGCAGCTCACATTAGCTGTTAGGACTCAGCAATAAACTGTAGGTTCCCTCTATTCCTGGAGACACGCACACAGGAATGGTTGATAGTTGTTAGTCACGGCTCCGTGAAATAACTTCCAAATGAAATAACTCCCAAAAAAAAATTACATAAATCCCCAAAATCGGAAGTTTTTTTATATGAAAAAAACCCCAGAAATGCGGATTTATTTTATCGATTTTTTGGGGACTTATTTCATTTTTAAGTGGGAGGGTTATTCCATGATGAAATAAGTTCCCAAATTCAAGTGTGAAATAAGTCCCCAAATTTGGGTACCTATTTCTTTGAATAAATAACAAGACTACGGCGTATGAACAGTGAGGTATGTATGGGGGGCATGCTGCCCCCAGCAACCCCCCTGCTTGGTCCACTATAGGATTTGGGGTAGGTGCGAGGTTGGGTGTATGCAAAGTTTCTTTTGCATTTAAAGTATCTGGATTTTAATAAACTTTGACTGATCCTATGTACAGTAAAACCCGGATAAGTGCCTATAGCATAAGTGCCTAACCCGAATAAGTAGCTTTTATTTTTTGGAACCAAAGTTTTCATATAAAACTTTTCTAATAAGTACCTCTCGCTTAACTACCTTCCCCGCTTAAGTCCTTTTATTTTGTATACCTACTTTTATTTAAATTTACCTAAAAAAATTCTTTTGTACTCAATTGAAATCAGCAGAAAAATACAAAAGCTTTTTTTCATCTAGCGCTTCCTTTTTAAAAGGTTACCGATACTAGTCAGTTGATGTTATGTTATTTTTTAAGTAACATTAAACGTTTTTTAACTTGTTAGGTATTTTTTTTTTAATTTTTGTAAATATAGGGATACCTAAGTGCTTATGCGCACTTAAGCGGATTTCTTATAACTGCCAAACCCGCATAAGTACCTCTCAAAACGAGGAATTTATGGCGAGGCACTTATCCGGGTTTTACTCTACACTGGAAGAAAAAATTCTTTTCCACAAGAAAAAAACTGTTTACCACAAGCGATAAAAGGCACCAAGCGTTTTAGTTGTTTGTGACCAATATTTTGAATCTCCAAACGGAAACCTTATAATCTTGCCTGTTAAAAGAAAACCTCGAACTGCAACTAAAAAGTGCTTGTACAAACAATATTTATTTTCTACCCAAAAAATTAATTTTTTAACTCCAAGCACGAATACTGTTTGTGACAAATAACCTGCAATTCAAGGATAATTTTTGTGCTTGCTTTTGTTATTTTCTTCCATTATAGTCCAGTCAACGAAGACTCAAAATCATAAAATAAATGAAATAAATCGTGTAGTCTGGATTATTTTTTTAAGTGGTAGGGGTGACCCCCAGGTACAACATCCTAAAAGTCCCCAGCCCAGGCCTGTGAGCTTAAGACAGGAGGGGGGGGAGTAAAGGTCCCCTTTTTTACTATTTCCTAAATATTTTGAAAAACAAGAGTATTAGCGGAAAAGTTTACACTACAATATGAAAGTAAATTTAATTTTCTTCAAATTAGGTTTCAGTCATATTTTTGCTAGAAACAATACTAAGAGAGATATGGGGGTACAAATGTCAGAAAATCTGAAAAACCATGTTAATGCATTAAAAATTTAACGTTTTTTGATGAATTAACCCTGAAATTATAGAAAAGGTAAATACGTATCGATTCATGATAATTCCATTGACTTGATGAGAAAGAAGGTATGGGGTTGTAGAAGGTGGCGAAAGTTAAAATATCCTTATTTAATTTATTTGATACAGTGTTTTTTGTGATATGAAAAACACTGTATCTTCAAAGGTAAGAAGTATGCAATGTATTTCCAAATAATTCACCAATATTTTGTGAAATAGTTTAAAGATATATATTTAAAAAAACTTGCTAAGGAGGGGGGGTCTAGTTGCCCCCACTTATACGGGAGGGACGATTTCCTAAAAAAATTGGATCAAAATGCATAAATTATCATTTAAAAACAACGGAAACATCTACAATTCTCTACTATAAGTTTTTGAAAATGCAAAAACTTTTTGTATTACTCCACTGCTAAAGCAAGTAATTTTAGTTAAAAGTTTTTAAAAAAAATTTACTTTAAATAAAAATTAAAAAAAAAAAAGTTAACTTATGATAATATTTTTTCAAAATTTTTTATTCGTTACAACATTGACCGTTTCAATGTACTAATTGCTCTACAGAAATAATTTTCTTAAAAAAAAAGTAGCTTTCATAATTTTCAATTTTCTCTTAAACTAAAAGACTTATAGCCATCTAGTTTTCAGTGTTCACCTAAGGATTAAAAACAGTATCAAACACTTAACGAAAATCTAGTACTTTGTAACAAAAAATTTTGAAAAAATATTATCATAAGTTAACTTTTTTTTTTTTTTTAATTTTTGATTTAAAGTCAATTTTTTTTAAAACTTTTAACTAAAATTACTTGCTTTAGCAGTGGAGTAATAAAATAAGTTTTTGCATTTTCAAAAAGATATAGTAGAGCATTGTAGATGTTTCCGTTGTTTTTAAATGATTATTTATGCACTTTGATCCAATTTTTTTAGGAAATCGTCCCTCCCGTAAAAGTGGGGGCAACTAGACCCCCCCTCCTTAGCAAGTTTTCTTAATATATATCTTTAAACTATTTCGCAAAATATTGGTGAATTATTTGGAAATTCATTGCATACTTCTTACCTTTGAAGATACAGTGTTTTTCATATCACAAAAAACACTGTATCAAATAAATTAAATAAGGATATTTTAACTTTCGCCACCTTCTTTAACCCCATACCTTCTTTCTCATCAAGTCAATGGAATTATCATGAATCGATACGTATTTACCTTTTCTATAATTTAAGGGTTAATTCATCAAAAAACGTTAAATTTTTAACGCATTAACATGGTTTTTCAGATTTTCTGACATTTGTACCCCCATATCTCTCTTAGTATTGTTTCTAGCAAAAATATGACTACAACCTAATTTGAAGAAAATTCAATTTACTTTCATATTGTAGTGTAAACTTTTCCGCTAATACCCTTGGTTTTCGAAATATTTACGAAATAGTAAAAAAGGGGACCTTTACCCCCCCCTCCTGTCTAAATCTCGTGGGCCTGGGCTGGGGACTTTTAGTATGTTGTACCTGGGGGTCACCCCTACCACTTAAAAAAATAATCCACACTACACGATTTATTTCATTTATTTTTCCTTCGTTGACTGGACTATTATAGAATTTTTGAAGCTGCCTTTTTTTATTCTCAAATGTATACAATTTTATTTTAATTGAAAAAAAACTTATATTTTACTTACTTGATTTTTCTGAGATTTGAACCTGGGACCTTCCACATACTTACTATGCTACCACTATGCCAACTCGCAATACGAAAAACCTATGTTAAAACTTAATCACATTATACTTTATATTTTCGTCTGTGTGATATACAAATCTGTTGGGCATAATACAATATTGTTCATAACAAACAGCTTATGACCTTCCAACAAGAGTAATTAATATTTTAGCTGTAAATTTTTATTATTCGTTAGCATTACTTTTATCTTCGTTGAATACAGTGAAAAACCAGTCACAAGCTATTTTTTTAAGTTATATAGAACAAAAAAGCTAAAAGATCTTTACTGAAACAGTCAAATCTTATCTATACTATTATATAAAAGAGTAACTTTTTTTGCTTGTTAGTTTGGCTGTATGTTTCCACTAAACTCACAAACAAACAAAAAACCCTTTTAAAAATATGATATACTACAAAATTCACTTATCTGATATGCTATAGGATACAGCTGAAAAGAAAATATTTGTTAAATACAGAATTATAAACAAATTAAAAACTTACCACAAAAAAAAAATCGTATGGAAATTTTCTAAAATTAGGAATGTAGGTATTTTTCATGCAAAATTCTGTTTTATATATTTTCAGTTCACATTTACTTCAAGTTCAATTTTCTATAAGGAAGAGTTATTTTGCCATAGAAAAATGCCTTAAGACAACCGGATTTGAACAACCCGAGAAGAATAATCATCTTTATGTATATTTTAACCCAACAAAATGACAATTTTTTAAATAATTTTAATAAAAAAAAAAAAAAAAACAATGTATTAAGTTAGGCCCCTTATGTGCCAACACAAGGAAAACATCACAATGTAATATTATATGTAACATAGAATTAAGAGCCAATTGTAAATATATCTGTTCAATAAAAAAGTTAAACAGTTAAACATAGAAAAATGCCTTTTGAGGTAGATTCGACTGGTTTCAGTCGAATCGTAATTTTTTTTGGTTGTAGCTTTGCTTTTATTATGCTTTGCCTTTGGTGCCAATTGCACATTTCGGTACGAAAGGCAAGCTCCAAGCAAAGCAAGCATATATGAATGCAACCGTTTGGCTGATTTTCCAGAATCGGCTCATAAAAAAAATTATCATTGGGCTGATTCGCAGAATCGGCTCATTAAAAAAATAATTCTTTGGTGAAAAATATATACATAATAGGTTTTTGGCAGCAAATTTCATCGAAAAAAAATTACAAAATTAAAAAAAAAAACCTTTCAAACCATTTTGGGTGGTAGCAGGGGTCGTGTTTTCGCGTTTCGCCTTCGACGAATCCTCGTGGTGATATTTTTTGTGTGTATTATAAAAAAAATAAACAGTCGGTAAGGGGTAGGTAATAAGAAATGAGTGGTGGAGTGGTGTGGTATAAATTTGCAGCAGAAAAAAATATTTGTACCTGAAATGGGTAGGTTTGGCGTGGGTGGTTGGTGAATGTGAATGGAAACGAACTTATTTACGAGGCAAGGGCGTGCACATGAAGGGGTAAGGGGTTATTTGCGCCCCTAATAAAAATTATTTTCAATTTTTTTTCTAAGTACACAATGAAGAGCGCACGTGAGTAGGATAGGGGGGTGCTTATTACATACAAATCGGCTAAATTTACAACTTGAGTTCTAATGATCGGATTTTCAAGGTTAGAGTTTTTAAACGAAGAAAATGTAATGTTACACAAGATGGTGTGCAAGGAGGGGTCTGATTTCGAGAATCGGCCCAAAAAAAATTTTTGTAGGTAATAGGTAAGGTACCTAGGTATTTTTATTTTTAATACTTTATTTAGGTTAGGTATAAATTTTTTCGTGAGAATAAGTGATGGTAGGGTGGTAAAAATATGTATGCAGGTTTTTTGGTAGCGAATTATTCTTCATCGTCAAAAAATAAAAAAAAAAACAATTCAAATCATGTGCAATGTGCCTTGGTAGGTGGGAGCGAGATACTGAGTAGAGTTGACTTTTTTCGCCGTCGACGAATCGTGGTGATATTTTTGTGTATAGGAGGTATAGTAAAAGTTCATATAAAAAAAAAAAAAAAACATAAACAGTCGGTAGGTATTCTCTATAGTGTAGTACGAAATGAGTGGAGTAGGTATAGGTATGAGTAGGTAGGTATAATAGGTATTTGCAGCAGAAAAAAATGTTTGTATCTAATCTACTAAAATTGGTTGGTTTAGCGGTGGGTGATTGGTGATGGTGAATGGAAACGAACTTATTTAGAGGCAAATGCGTGCGCAAGGAGGGGTAAGGGCATATTTGTACCCCTACAAAAATTATTTGTCTATTTTTGTTTGCTGAGTAATTCACAATCAGGGCGTACGCAAAGGTGATAGGGGGATGTGTATTACATGCAAACTGGCTAAATTTACAACTTCAGTTTAAATGGTCGGATTTTCAGGGTTAGAGTTTTTAAATGAAGAGAAAATTCAATGCAAAAAAAGAGGGTGCGAGGAGAGGTAAGGGGCACTTGCACCACTAATAAAAATTATTATTTTTGTTAAGTAAGTAGGTATATAGGGTGTTTTCATAAACGTCAGACTAACCGATTTCAAAAATAACAAAAAACTATCTGTTTCTTAAAGGTATATACATTTTACTGCTTCGATTTTAATAACTATTTTTAAAATACTTTAAAATCATGACACCCTGTTCTGATTTTCGCTTCAGTAAAAAAATACTTTCGTTTTAAAAACATAGATGTTCTTTACTCAATTATTTAGAAGTTTTCAATTCGATTCGTTTTTGGTTGTCGAATTTGACTTCGTAAAGCTTAAAATGTAAGATATTTTTAAAAACTAATTTTTTTCTTTTGAACTTGGGGAAGAAATACTAACAACGCACAGTTTACAGCTTTTTTAAGTTTTATGGGCAAACACCCATATCTGGTAAGAGGTTTTACCAAGCCGAATTCGTTCGAAATTCAGAACACTGTTTAATTCGGAACGAAAATCAGAGCAGAGGTGATATTTACATTTAAAAAGTAGTTTTTCATTCGTTTTTGTGATTGCAGAAATCGGTTAGTCAGAAGTTTATGAAAACACCCGTAATTACACAAACAAGGGACGCTAAATTTGTAACTTGAGTTCAAATGGTCGGATTTTCGAGGTTAGAGTTTTTGATTGAAGATTAAAGGCAATGAAACACAAGGGCGTGCACAAAGAGGGGTAAGGGGCCAAAATATTATGAATGAAATGTCGGTCACTGACTCCCTCATTCATTCATCTGACTCATCATTGCACAGGTTACCTATACTGTAAATGATAAAAATATATAATAAATTTTATTGAATAGAGAATTTTATGTATAGGCGCACTTAGACGGATTTTTTTGAAATTCAAATTTTTAGTAGGGTAAAATGGGGGTTTTCTGACTAAAGGTCAAAAAACTATTTTCTAAACGAGAGAGGGCACAGTCTTCATATTAATTTTAATCGATAGATCTTTTAAATACAAGGAAGTGTTTAATTTACAAAAATTCTATAAAATCTACGAAGCGAGTTATAAAATGTTAAAAGTTGAATTTTGAAAAATAGACGTAGACAAATACTTTGCCATAAATCGGGGGTTTTAGTAAGGGACATAGATTCAATACTATTAGAAAGGTAATGAAAAAAAAATTATTGATGTTTCAGGAATATTTAATGGGATTTTTTGTACCCACTTTTTTAAAAACCAGACATTTTTTTCACCCATTTTTTTCTGGGTTTTTATTTTTCATTTTTTTATGGGTGGTTCTAAAAATCTGAAATTTCTACACCAGATGAAAACTATTGATTTATAAATATTTTAAAAATTTTCTAATTTTTTCAATACCCCGAACTCGAGAGTCGAGGTATTTACAAAATTATTGAAATCTTTGTATGCCCTTATCCAAATTTTTTAATTGCAAAAGAAACTTTATACACCCAACCTCGCACTTACCCCAAATGCTATAGTCGGCCTAGCAGGGGGGCAGCATACATACCTCACTGTTTATACGCCGTTTTTTTGTTATTTTTTTGGGGGCTTATTTCATTTTTTGTTTGGGGACTTAGTTCATGCGCCTTCATCATTTAATTTGGGGACTTAAAAAAAACTTTTTGGGAAGTTATTTAATTTTTTAATTGGGTTGGGGGGCTATTTCATTGGGAAGTTATTTCACGGAGCCGTTGGTCATTAGGCCCGGATTCTTCATAAGCAAAAGCTTAAGTCACTTCTTAGCTTAAGCTTGGGTTTAATTCACAAGCTAGTCGGTGACTCATGAATTTAAAAGAAAAATAAATCACTAGCTAGTTAGTGACTTATGAATTAAAACAGATTTAATTTATAAGCTAGTTAGTGACTTATAAATTAAAACAGATTGTTGCGGTAAATTTTACCACAACAAGTAACACCAACCCATTCGTTTCCTTTTCACCTACATACCCCTCCTTCCTGTTGTGGCTCCAAAATACTGGCAGAGTATAAAGCAAGCCTGGGCCATCAGCCAGAGTCCTGCTCTTAAAGTATTCTGGAAAAGAAATTCCTTAAATTTTAACGTAACGTAACTAAATATCGGAAAAAATTAGTTTTTGAATTGGTACTTCGCGCTTCGAATCACGCGTGTTGGTTTAATAGTAACTAGGAAAATGCCTAGCGAAAAATTTTTGTCGGTGTTGTTTCTTTTTAATTTTTCTCAACAGAATTTAGTTTGAGATAGGTTTGAACTCGGCCATTAAGATTCGTCAAAATTTGGAAAGGCATCCAACAACTTGCTGAATCCTTGTTTGTGTGTGTGAGAGTAAAGTTTCGTTGAGATTCGACAACGGAGGTTTTTGAGGATAGCATGTAGCTTTCCAGGAAGCCGTGATCCCGTGACTGAAGATCACGAAAACGATTGGCTGGTTGAATGAATGTGTGAGTGACTGGAATGAGTGAGTGGCCGAGACAGAAATTGGTTTTAGCTGGGAAAGTTCACTTTTAAGAGAGCGATCCAAGCAACAAGTTGTGCAGGAAATTTTGAGAAATTTTGAAGAAAGGAAGAAAATCGAGAAAAAGAAATAAATTGTAAAGTCGAGGAAAAGTGTTCGAGGAAATTTTAATAGAAAAGATGTATTGATTCGAGGCGCGAAGCGTCTTGGAAAAGGCTGAGGAAAAATCGAGGAGATAGAGGAAATAGGCAGAGGGAATTCTGAGACGCAGAATATACCCAAAAGATAAGTGGAGTAAAGAATTGGTACAATCCTAATTCATTTTATAAGTAATAGTTATGTTCGATCTTTTTTTAATTTGTCTTTTAATTTAATTAATTTTCTAATTCGATAACGGCCCTTTTTCCTTTTGTTTGCTCTTGGCTTAACGGCTCACCGTAAACACCTTTATTTTAACTTATTGCTATTGTTCTATTTTTTACTTGAAAAAAATTTGGGTTTTTATCCTGGGTTTCGGCCCAAAGGTTTCCCAAATAAAATTTATTACAAGTCCCTTTTGGACATATAAACTTGTGTTTCTTTTTTTATACGGTATTGGCTTCTACTTTGGTTTGATTAAACAGTTTTGGAATTTTACTATTCGTAAAACAAAAATTCCTGGCGCCCATTTGTTGTACACGAGCACACCCTGTACTTACTTTTATTTTCATTCATCTTTTAATTGCTTTTTTTATTAATCGAACTCGATTTATAAATCATTCAATCACTGAACCCACCCCATTGCTGAGCTACCTTGGTGGCAGCACTTAACCAAAGATACTGAATTTATAAAGATATGAATCCTCGGCTGTCATTTGAGTTTGCCTACAAGCTCTATCAGATATGAAATGAGAAGGTATGTGTAAAAATGGCGGTATAAAACTCATACATTTACAGTATTTATCTTCACAACTTACGCATTCACAGTACTTATCTTCACACCACCCTGCTATATTGTTGTTGGATTGCACATCTATTCATCGACACAAAATTAAATAACAAAAACAACAATGTAAACAAATGGGTTTTGGAGGGTGAAACGTACGAAGGATTCATTTCTTTATATTCAGTTTCTTTGCACTTAACTTGCTGTCAACGTTACAGCCGAGTATTAAACGCGCCCATCGATTGACATTTCATTTCATTCGTAAGTTCTCGTTCGTCGTGTCGGTCTAATTATTTGTCTAATTAATATTTTATTATTGTTTTCGTTTTTTTGTTTTCGCGGATTGAAGTTCCGCCAACGTTAATATCTATCGCGTTTGATAAAATTGTAACAAGATTTAAGTCATAAGCTGGGTAAGTGAGTTATGAATTTAAAAAATTTAATTCATAAGCTAGTTAGTGACTTGTATTTTAAAACAGATTTAATTCATAAGTCAGCTTGTGACTTATGAATTAAGAAAAATTAATACATAAGCCAACCAAAAGACTTATTTAAAAAAAAAATTAATTTATAAGTCATCTGAAAGGCTTATGAATTAAAAAGATTTAAGTCATAAGCTAGTAAATGACTTATGAATTAAAAAAAAATAATTCACAAGTCATCTTGTGACTTATGAATTTAAAAAAATTTATTTCATAAGCCATTTAATGATTTATGAATTAAAAAAAATTAATTCATAATCCAGCTTTAGTGACTTATTAATTAAAGCAGATTTAAGTCATAAGCTAGTTTCTTATGAATTTAATAAAAAAATTAATAAGCTATGTAGTTAGTGGTTTATGAGCCGTAAAATCCGAAAAAAAACATCTTGTTCGCACCATGTGAGGCCTTCCTTAAATTTTAGGAGCTCTATGCGAAAACCACTTTCGTTAATAACAATTATGCAGTCAAAATAAGCCTACAAGTTTCTAGCTGGGTTATGAATTAAATTTTTTAATTTTTATAACAGCTGACTTATGAATTAAATTTTTTTAATTCATAAGCCTCTAACTAGCTTATGACTTAAATCTGTTTTAATTCATAAGTCCTTTAGATGACTTATGAATTATATTTTTTTTAATTCATAAGTAACTAGATAGCTTATAATTTTTTTTTTTAAATTCATAAGTCAATAACTAGCTTATGACTTATATCTGTTTTAATTTATAAGTCCTTTACATGACTTATGAATTAATTTTTTTTATTGGGTTATGAATTAAATTTTTTAATTTTTATAACAGCTGGCTTATGAATTAGATTTTTTTAATTAATAAGTCTCTAACTAGCTTATGACTTAAATCTGTTTTAATGCATAAGTCCTTTAGATGACTTATGAATTATAGTTTTTTTAATTCATAAGTAACTAGCTAGCTTATGAATTTAATTTTTTTTAATTCATAAGTCAATAACTAGCTTATGACTTATATCTGTTTTAATTTATAAGTCGTTTAGATGACTTATGAATTAATTTTTTTTATTTCATAAGTCACTAGCTGACTTTTGAATTAAATCTGTTTTAATTCACAAATCACTAGCTGGCTTGTGAATTAATTTTTTTAAATTCATAAGTCAGTAACTAGCTAATGAATTAATTTTTTTTTTTCAATTTATAGGTAATTATACCTAGCTTATGAATTTAATTTTTTTTAGTTCATACGTCACTAACTAGCTTATGATTTCAATTTCTTTTAATTCATAAAGAAAATTTATTAATGAATAAGTTAAAGAAAGACAGTTTTTAAAAAATAAATATTTAGTAGAGATTTTTTGCTTTGAAAGTCATTCAATTTGCCCATTATGCCCTAGTGCTGAGGTATAATGGGCATATGTGGTGTATAATGGACACAGAGGTAAATTGTATTGCAATGCGAGCATGTTTGGTTCCATTCGTCAACATTAGCCTCTCCAAGCACAAGAACAATGGTACCACTTGCAACAAGCTCTGCGGGAAACCCATTTTTCTATGGACTGTGAGTTTAAATACCCATAATACAAGCACTCCTCGTCTTCTGAATTTGCTTCCTTCTCTTCTGTTATGCGACGTGCACGTGATGAAAACTTAAACCCTGTAGCTAAAACACATTTTTTTGTTTCATTGGTCTTCCTGTCATAATTGCGAACCATATAAACTTATTTACTTATCTTGGCATCAAATAAAGAGAATCCAATTTTCAAGTGACCAGTTTCTCGAAAAATACGGGAACGTATCATAATCCCGAATATCAAAATCCCGAATCACGAAAATTATGAATCCCGAATATCAAAATCCCGAATATTAAAATCCCGAATGACAAAATCCTGAATATCAAAATCCCGAACGACAAAATCCCGCCATTGAAAAATCCCGGAAATTTTCGGGATTAATCCCGAATTTTAGTACCTTTTCTTTTGTTTTTTTTTGTTTTAATTTTTTGTGGATTTTAATTTTCCAACTGATATTTTCGGTAAGAAATGTGTAAGTGGAACCAAATAATTATACAATTTTATGTATATTTTATAATTTTCTAGTACTGGTTTTCTTTTTCGAGATTGTTTTTTGGTCTATGTTTTGTCCTTTTTCATTACATTAGCTGCATTTTATTTTCCCCCAGATCTGATCCGGATAGGATTTGGAAACATAAATACAAGTATTACAAAAACAACACAAGATCCAGGTCTGCTTTGGATTTGGATTTTAAAATCCATTTTCTGAACACTTTCCTAGCAATATTTTAATTTTAAAGGTTGGTGCCACTGCTGAGATTTAAAAAAAAAAACTCAATAAAATTAAAAATTCTCGAAATCAAACACATGCCGCCATTATTCCAAATTTTTTTATGAGTTTTTTCTTCATTTAATAGAGCCGACGCGTCGCGAGGCATAGAAAAAATACATGAAAACTATTAACTTAACAGAAATTAAACTAAAAAAATAAAAATGTTCCATTTTTAAATATTCGCTCTTCCTTAGATACCAAATATTATTTCAAACAAGATTTGTGAAAATTTTCCTTCTGTCAATTTTATTGTGTAAATAAAGCCAACTGTGAGAAATAAATAAATTTGTGATCCAGTTTGTTTTATTATAATGATCTGATCCGGGTTAGATCTGGGGGAAAATAAAATGCAGCTATTGTTTTCATTTTTGTCTTATATTTTTTAAAGGCAAAAAGTGAATGTGATATTTTCTTTGGAAAACATTTAAAAATCAAGCAAGCATATTTTTTTGGTTTTGATAGCATATGTAGTGCATATTTAAGAAATAAACATTCAACAAGAGATATATAACTTTATTCCATTCTTTAAAGAATGTGCTGAAAAAGTGCTAAAAAAGTAGTGAAAAAGGTACTAAAATTCGGGTTTAATCCCGAATGGCGGAATTTTGTCGTTCGGGATTTTGATATTAGGGATTTTGTCATTCGGGATTTTAATATTCGGGATTTTGATATTCGGGATTCATAATTTCGTGATTCGGGATTTTGATATTCGGGATTATGATACGTTCCCGTATTTTTCGAGAAACTGGTCACTCGAATATTGGATTCTCTTTATTTGATGCCAAGATAAGTAAATAAGTTTATATACATAAATTCATTTTTCCATTAAGGTTAAGTTTTTAACTTATTTTTTAAATGTTTATTGAAAAAAAGGTTTGGGGCAGAACGGGCGGGGCATAATGAGCATGGGTGCCCATTTTTCCCCGTTCATGTTTTTGGTATCAGTTTCTATATGATTCTATCAACATGTTATACATTTTCTCAGATGGTTCGCAATTATGACAGGAAGCCCAATGAAACAAAAAAATGTGTTTTAGCTACAGGGTTTAAGGTTTCATCACGTGCACGTCGCATAACAAAAGAGAAGGAAACAAATTCAGAAGACGAGGAGTGCTTGTATTATGGGTATTTAAACTCCCAGTCCACAGAAAGAAGGGTTTCCCGCAGAGCTTGTTGCAAGTGGTATCATTGTTCTTGTGTTTGGAGGGCCTAATGTTGACGAATGGAACCAAACATGCTCGCATTGCAATACAATTTACCTCTGTGTCCATTATACCCCACATATGCCCATTATGCCCTAGCACCAGGGCATAATGGGCAAATTGAATGACTTTTTCACTGCAAACAAAATCTACTAAATATTTATTTTTTAAAAACTGTCTTTCTTTAGCTTATTCATTAATAAATTTTCTTTATGAATTAAAAGAAACTGAAATCATAAGCTAGTTAGTGACTTATGAATTTAAAAAAATTAATTCACAAGCCAACTAGTGATTTGTGAATTAAAACAGACTTAATTCATAAGTCAGCTAGAAACTTGTAAGTTTATTCTGACTGCATAATTGTCATTAACGAAAGTGGTTTTCGTATAGAGCTCCTAAAATGTAAGGAAGGCCTCACATCATGCCTTTAAAAAATATAAGACAAAAATGAAAAAAATATAACGAAAAAGGACAAAACATAGACCAAAAACAGTCTCAAAAAAGAAAACCAGTACTAGAAAATTATAAAATATACATAAGATTGTATAATTATTTGGTTCCACTTACACATTTCTTACCGAAAACATCAGTTGGAAAATTAAATTCCACACAGAATTAAAAAAAAAAAAAAAAAAAAGAAAACCTAACAAAATGGTATGATTCTATAAGAAACTGTCATTTAAATGACTGAGAATCACGGAGGACGAACAAATAGACTGAATTCCGAACGACAGAATCCCGAATCGCGCGCGCAATTTTTATACCAAAAAAAGTACTAAGCCATTCGAGATTTTTATATTCGGGACTCTGTCGTTCGGGATTTTGATATTCGGGATTTTATAATTCGGTATTTTGATATTCGGGATTTTGATTTTCGGGATTTTGATATTCGGGATTTTCTTTTGCAAAATTTTCAAATTCGGGATTTTGATATTCGGGATTTCGATACCAACCCGAAAAATACACTTGAAAAAACCTCAAAATTATAAAAACACTATCGAAAATTTTGTTCTGTGCAAAACGAAGAGCAACTCCCATTTTTATTCAAAAAAGGGGTTTTCCCTAATAGCGAGCGATGTATTGAAACTGGTAAATTGCGTTTCGGAGCTGACCCTTTATCTGGTGTAGAAATACAAGGAGGGCCCATTATTCCCCGATTGCCTGCTATGCCCCGGGTTGCCCTAAGGATTACAATGGTCTGATCCCTATAACTTTCCCCCTTATGAACATCGAATTAAACTTCTTGAAATGCAAACGTTATCACATAGAAGATTTAGTGCCAGTTGTACAATCGTGGTTTAAATTTTGATCCGTGGTTCAGGAATTTTAACTCGCCGATTTCGGCGGGTTAACTGAGGTTCAACGATGGTTCAAGGTTCTAATATGCACTAAAAGCCAATTACATGCCTGAACCATCGTTGAACCACAGTTAATCTGCCGAAATTGGTCAGTTAAAATTCCTGAACCACGGATCAAAATTTAAACAACGATTGTACAACTGGCACTTAGTAATGATATCTTATTACTTTAAACGAGCAATTCTTGTATATTTATATATATATGTATATTAGGGTGTCTGTTATTTCCCAAACTCTTTTTTTGGATCGGCCAAGTTATAAATCTAAAGTTTATGCGCTACGAAAAATTTATTGACCAACAAAAATTTTGTCCGATGTCATTAACCCGTGCCTGTAAGGCCATACATTTCCCATACAAATTTGTATGGAGATTTTGCACTTTTTAAGTTTTATTTTTTTCCCCCCGAAATAATGTAGCTATTCTTAATTTTGTTTTCTTATTATTGTTTTTCAACTATTCCTTTAAAAAACCACACCCAAGAATCTATGTAGAAAGAAAAATTTATAATTTATTTCGAATTTTAAAAATTTCACTAATTTGTACTTTTCACCTTTTATTTTTTTTCTCTGAAACTAAACAAGCTATTCCAATTTTGTTTTTTGATTCTTATAAAATAATAAAGCTGTAAAAAAAAAATCAAAAATTATGAAAAACAAAATTTTATAATTAATTTAATTTTTTAAATTATTAAATATTTAAATTCCTTCCCTGTTTTTTGAGTTAATTATTTTTTTTCTTCAACTATGGCAGCTGTTTCAATTTTTTTTATTGGTTTTTGCATATAAATAGTTCTTTTAAAAAAACACACTCCAAAATGGCTTGCATGTAGTTGGCCCCCCGACTTTCAAGCTGGGCAAAGCTGTTAATGGCAATCGTTTGTACATCGTTTGTACAACTTTTAGAATAATTTGTACATGACCCGTTTTTTTTTTTACAGGCAATTTAAATAAACGGACGGTAGTTGGCCCCAAAAAAAATTGTTTTTATTGTTTTGAAAAATTTTGAAATGCAATTCGATAGATAATCGTTTGTACACGTTTGTACAAAAAATATTTTCGTTTGTACACGTCCCAAATTTTTTTTACAAAATTTTTTTTTTTTAAAAATGTGTCTCGAAATTTTGAAAAGTATGCAATCGTTTGTACATTTTTTATGATGATTTTTCATGGTATTAATTTTTTGAATTTAATTGTTTTTTCTATTTTTAATTAATTATTCAAAATTTTGGGACATGTAGTTGGCCCATTTCAATTTTTTTTTACAATTCGAAAAATCTGAAAATGCAATTCGATGGATAATCGTTTGTACAAAAAATATTTTCGTTTTTACACGTCCCAATTTTTTTTTTTACAAATTTTTTTTTTTTTTCAAAAAATGTGTCTCGAAATTTTGAAAAGTATGCAATCGTTTGTACATTTTTTATGATGATTTTTCATGGTATTACTTTTTTGAATTTAATGTTCTTTCTATTTTTAATTAATTATTCAAAATTTTGGAGCATGTAGTTGGCCCCATTTCGATTTTTTTTTTACAATTCGAAAAATTTGAAAATGCAGTTCGATGGACAATCGTTTGTACACGTTTGTACAAAAAATATTTTCGTTTGTACAGTTCCCAGTTGGATTTTGCACACAAATTTTTTTTAAAAAACTTCTGTACAAATTTCGAAAAATATGCAATCGTTTGTACATTTTTTATGATGATTTTTCATGCTGTTGATATTTTAAATTTGATTAACTTTCTATTTTTAATTAATTATTCAAAATTTTGGTGCATGTAGTTGGCCCCATTTCAATTTTTTTTTTACAATTCGAAAAATCTGAAAATGCAGTTCGATGGATAATCGTTTGTACACGTTTGTACAAAACATATTTTCGTTTGTACACTTTCCAAGTAGTAGCCGTGGCCTGATGGTTAGTGCGATGGACTGTCATGTCAGAGGTCTAAGGTTCGAGCCCCAGCCTCCGCCACCTATTTATTTAAAAGAAAAAACGGCTACTGCCTCTTGCGAGGAATTGACAAATCCTCCAAGAGTATCTCCTGTCACAGAAAAGTGCCGCTCGTTAGCCGTTCGGATTCGGCAATAAACTGTAGGTCCCCTCCATTCCTGCAGACACGCACACAGGAATGGTTGAGAGTTGTAAGTCACTAGGCCCTAGTTCTTCATGAGCTGTTGTGCCATCAAATTTATTTATTTTATTTACACTTTCCAATTGGATTTTACACACAAAATTTGTTTAAAAAACTTCTGTACAAATTTCGAAAAATATGCAATCGTTTGTACATTTTTTAGGATAATTTTGCATGATATTAATATTATAAATCTGATTAAATTTCTATTTTTAATTAATTATTCAAAATTTTGGTGCATGTAGTTACTCTAAATTCAATAAAATGCTTAGGTAGGTAGGTATGTAGGTACCAAACTAATATCTATGTGTACCTATAAACTTTTTGTTTTCAAACTTTCTTTGAAATAGGTATCTACCTTCCTACCAAATAATTATATAACTCTGCCTATTGGTACCTACTTAAGATACCTACAAAAATGACGAATAAATATATCCATTTTACTGGAGCTTACATACCTAGCTCTTCTTTTGGTACCTACCTACCTATATTTTGTACATAAACTACCTATTAAGTTTAGTGAAACAACGGAAACTGGCATTAAATCCATAACTATACTAATTTGTATGTGTTTATATTTCTGCCTATGTACCTACATACCTACTAAAAAGTAGGTAGTTAATATTCCCTCGCATTAGTTTCTGCATCAGCAAAAAAAAGAACTCAACAAAAATAAAATAATGCAGTTTACATTTTCGATAACTTTTTTCCTTAATTAAAAAAGCCCAACATTTTTGAATAACAAACCTATTTATTTTCTTAAAAGTTTTACAGAAAAATCAAAGAAAAAACATTATCGGTTTCACGATGCGCTGCAACAAGCCTAGTAAAATTGCAAATTTTAATTTATTTGTAGGTAGGTATACCCAAATATTGAACGCACTTTTGCTATTTCGTTGTAACATTGCAGAAAATACAACTAACAATATCAAAAAATACTTACACGGGCCCTAATTTTATAATCTTGTATTTTTCTGTTGCAATGGGGTACGTACCCATAGTAAAATTGTTGCAATATTGTCTTAAATATAATGTGACTACTTTGCCTATAGGATATCTACATACCTACCTAACTACATTATAAACATTGGTTAATACCTACCTCTTAATACCCTTGATCAAATAACACTGGTCGACAAAATAAAATTATTATTTTGTTATATTGAACGCACTTTTCACGTCACGTTTTTGAGATATTCCCGTTTGAAAATAAAAAACATCGGTTTTTTGCTGTTTCCCAGGTTACGTTAAACCGTGAGGTAATTTGTTTCAACATAATTTGTAACGGTTTCTGAAAGCACTAGTGTTGTTTTTTTAAATTCCAGCCCATAAACTGCATTATTTTATTTTTGTTGAGTTCTTTTTTTTGCTGATGCAGAAACTAATGCGAGGGAATATTAACTACCTACTTTTTAGTGTGTATGTAGGTACATAGGCAGAAATATAAACACATAAAAATTAGTATAGTTATGGATTTGATGCCAGTTTCCGTTGTTTCACTAAACTTAATAAGTAGTTTATGTACAAAATATAGGTAGGTAGGTACCAAAAGAAGAGCTAGGTATGTAAGCTCCAGTAAAATGGATATATTTATTCGTCATTTTTGTAGGTATCTTAAATAGGTACCAATAGGTAGAGTTATATAATTATTTGGGAGGAAGGTAGATACCTATTTCAAAGAAAGTTTGAAAACAAAAAGTTTATAGGTACACATAGATATTAGTTTGGTACCTACATACCTACCTACCTAAGCATTTTATTGAATTTAACTACATGCACCAAAATTTTGAATAATTAACTAAAAATAGAAACTTAATCAGATTTATAATATTAATATCATGCAAAATTATCCTAAAAAATGTACAAACGATTGCATATTTTTCGAAATTTTTACAGAAGTTTTTTAAAAAAATTTTGTGTGTAAAATCCAACCGGGAGCTGTACAAACGAAAATATTTTTTGTACAAACGTGTACAAACGATTATCCATCGAACTGCATTTTCAAATTTTTCGAATTGTAAAAAAAATCGAAATGGGGCCAACTACATGTCCCAAAATTTTGAATAATTAATTAAAAATAGAAAGAACATTAAATTAAAAAAGTAATACCATGAAAAATCATCATAAAAAATGTACAAACGATTGCATACTTTTCAAAATTTCGAGACACATTTTTTGAAAAAAAAAAATTTGTAAAAAAAAATTGGGACGCGTAAAAATGAAAATATTTTTTGTACAAACGTGTACAAACGATTATCCATCGAATTGCATTTTCAGATTTTTCGAATTGTAAAAAAAAAATTGAAATGGGGCCAACTACATGTCCCAAAATTTTCTCAAGCTATTTATACCTATTGTTTAAGCCGTGTGCGAATTGGGTTAAAATCGCGTTAAGTTTTATCCAAAGATTAATTAAATTTTTGACACTAGTGAGGTGAATCTGTAGGTATTTATTCGAAATTTTAATTCAATTCACACACGGCATCAAAATATTTAGAAGCACTAAATTACAAAATTTAATAAAATCGTTCGAGTCGAATTAACCAACTCAAAAATAGGTTAATTTAAAAAAAAACAAAAACTCCAACCCAAATTTCCTTAATGCCAATTTTTTCGCCATAACCTGAAGTTATGTTTTAGTTTTTTGGTAATGCCTACACCATAGACCTTTATTATTTATTGAATAAACATTAAAAGACATTGTACAAGTTATTATTATAATGAAAAATATACAAAAAATACGGCAAAATATGCACGTTAAACGTAAATATACAAAAAATATGCATTATCGATGAAACATGGCGCTTAAAAGACAGTGGGCCTTACCAGCGTTACCGCTGGGCGACCTTAGTCCCATTTTGCCACGTTTTTTGGGTCTGTGCGACAAAGCGACGACTTTTTAGTCAGTGCGACTTTTTTTGATTTTAAATGATTCCATTTTCGATAAAAAAAAAAAAATAAATTAAGCTGCCCGCACAGTAGAGCGAGAAGCGATGCGGAACCGTTCAAATCATAATTAATCAAAACAAATCAAAATAAACAACAAATTTAGGGCCATTTTTTTCACTATTGCTCAACAACGCAACAAGGATAATGATGGGGAGACAATCGCAAATGCATTTACTGCCCAAAGAAATTGATGGCCAATTTACCAAAAAGAATTGTTTCGGAATTTTTATGTAAGCTTTAAAGTTTGCTCGGTCAACTTCTACTTTTTCTGGGAGTTGAGGAAATCTTAAGCTGATCAACTCTAGAGTTAAAAATCGAAAGTTAAAAACGTCAACTTTGTGTTAATAAAAACAAATTCACAAGTTGAGAATAAAAATCCTAAAGTTATGTTCAACTTTGAGTGAATAAAATCGGCCTTAAACTCACAATTGACTAATATAATAAAGATCCACTTAGTCCAGTCATATTAAAAACATGCTGTCAAAAGTCCTCATTAATCCGAGTGTCGGAAAAAAAGTTATTGAAGGTTATTTGTGTCGAAAATAAAGTTTTTCACATATAAATCTGGAACGGTAAATATTATCGAAAAGTACATCGGGTAATGTTTGTAGACCGTGAAATTCTCTATAAAAAAGATTGTGACAATTTTTCATAAAAACTATCATTTAAAAGATATCGAGGTTTAAAAACAGACCAAGTGACAGTCGAATTCATGGAGACTTTTTCGGGAAGATACGAATTTTTCCGAAGTAAAATGTTTATTTGACTGGACACTGTGACTATGCGCAAGCACATCTACATAGGGATTCATCTGAACACTTTTCTCGCACTCGCATATCCAAATTTCCAAAAAATCTTTGATATTAATGATATAGAACAAATTTGGTATAAAATAGGTATTTTAAGAAATGGTTTTAGGTTATTATCTATTTTTGGATCTATATCAGTTTGTTGCCAACATTTTAACTTCCTTTACCGCACAGCAGTGCTTGTGCCGAAAAACTATTCTCTAAATTAACATCAATAAAAAATAGATTAACTAACCGATTAAAGAGAGAAACATGCGAAAATATGTTGGCTTCCATAAATCTCCTATGTCTACAATTATTGTGATATAAATTGATTATGAGTTAAGTTATACGTTTATAAAGACTGCAATTTTTTGTATGTGATTTATTGGAAATAAGAAGTTTAGCAGATTAAGGCGGCAATTTTTTTTTTTTTTAAGTACCTTATGTTTTTTTCGTAAGTAAAAAAAAAACTAAAAAAATATAGGTATTCTGAAGTGCTTTTTCTGAACAATTATTTTTAACAACGTTTTGCGACGTTTTATTTTGAATTGCGACTTTTTGAAGATAAGTGCCACATTTTTAAAATTATTCTGCTTTGCGACCTTTTTTATTTGAGAGCGACTTTTTTTGCGATGTTTCGAAAATTTTCAGCGGTAACCTGGGCCTTACCAATAATTTATTTAAATATTGCAGTTAAAAAACCTTAACTTTAATTTAATTTTAATTTAATTTAATTTTAATTTTTTATTTAATTCGCTTAGTGCAAGCACATATTAATAATAATAATAATATCTTAAAAACTAAATAACAATAGACATCTTAAAGCTAAATAGAAGAAAAAGATTATATTATGAAGGGTAAGAGAAGGATTATGATAGAAGAGCATGTTTGAGAGAGGTTTTAGAGAGATTTAAATCAAAGTTATTACAGTTATTAACTTTTCGAATCATTCTGGTAATAGGTTCATTTTGGCCATATTCGGTACGATGGAAGGGAGTACAGAAGAGGGGAGTATTCCTCAGTTGACGATTGCGAGTGTTCGGTTTGAATTTATCTAGTAGACCCTCGTTATCCACGACTCCATTAAGAAGCTGGTGTACAAAAAGTATATCGGCATTATCGCGACGTCTACTAAGAGTTTGTAAATTTATCAATTTTAGACGGTTTTCGTAAGGTGGTAGATTATATGGGTCGTCCCAACAAAGGCCGCGTAAGGAAAAACGAATGAATCTACGTTGAACGGCTTCAATCCGTAGGTTATGGACATGGTGATATGGAGACCATACTACGGAGGCGTACTCAAGGAGAGGTCTAACAAACGTGACATACAGAGACTTAGTAACATAGGGATTAGAGAATTCTTTGGACCAGCGTTTGACGAAACCTAGAGTGGAGTTAGCTCTATTAATAATATTATCATAGTGAGCCCGAAAATTGAGTTGGTTATCACATATAACACCTAGGTCGCGAATGGAAGTAACAATCGCAACAGGTTCATTAATAAAAAAATATTGACCTTGTGGTAAGGGAGGGCGTTACGGGAGTAGGTAATAGCTTGACATTTATTAACATTCAGTTCAAGGAAGTTGTGTTGGCACCAGCTAAAGAAAGTATTTAGATCAGCCTGTAGTACTTGGGAGTCGGCCATGCATTTGATATGTTTAGAAATACGCATGTCATCAGCGTAGATCTGAAGGTCAGATCCTTCGAGGACAAGATCAACATCATTAATGGTCAATAAGAAAATCAAGGGACCTAGATGGCTTCCTTGAGGGACACCTGATGTCGGGCAGATAGGTTTGGAGCTGCATGATCTGAAAAGGACTGTGTATCGACGGTCATTTAGGTACGATTGAATCCAAGATATTAGTAAGGGCGGAAAGCCATAGGTTTTAAGTTTAAAGAATATAACGTTGTGAGAAACTATATCAAATGCTTTACTGAAATCTGTTGCAATCGCATCAACTTCATTCCAGCTTCCAAGGAGCAGATGGATCTAGATACAAACTCAGTAAGATTGGTGGTTGTAAATCTACTACTAAGAAAGCCGTGCTGTTTAGGAGAGAAAAGCGGCTTACAGTGAAGGAGTAAAATATCGTAAATTATGCTTTCAAACATTTTAGGTATGCAGGAAAGTTTGGCAATGGGCATATACTTAGAAATATCTCCTTTGCATCCTTTTTTATGAATTGGGATAACGATAGAGTCTTTCCATACATTTGGGAACAAACCAAGAGAAACAGAAAGTTGGAAGAGATCAGTGAGTGGTTTAGCTAAATTGGAGACACAGTTTTTAAGAACAACAGCAGGAATCTCATCAGGACCCGATGAAAAATCATTCTTCAGCAGGCGGATTTTATTAATTACAGAGGACACACATATGTTAATGGAAGTAAGGGTGGTTTGGGTGCAGCTGTTCATATGAATGAAGTAGTTAGTATTTACCTCTGTATCGTTAGGGGAGAATGCTTGACCAAAGAAATCTGCAAAGAGATTAGAAATATGTTTAGGATCGGATGATGAAGAATTATTGTATTTTAGTGTTGAAGGATACCCATCAGACTTTCTTTTTGAATTAATGAATTTAAAAAAGTGTTTAGGATTCGAAATTAAATCTGTTTGGGTTTGATTAAGATAACTGGCGTATACTCACTCAAGTTGGAAAAGTTGTTATAAGCCGAGACATAATTGTTGAAGTCAAGATTTGACTTCGAACTGAGATATTTCTTCGTTTATTCCTTCTATTCCTGAGAGAACGAAGTTCCTTGGTATACCACGAAGGAGAAGAAGTAAAATTCTTCTGGGGGAGCAGAGGGATAGATAAAGAAAAACAAGTTTGGATATGTTCATAAAAGGAGGCAATCTTAACGTCAATGTCAGAGTCGTTGGAGATGAAATCAAAGTTAATGTTCCCAATAAGGTTATTTAGTTTATCAAAGTTTGCTTTACGAAAGTTAAAAGATTGCGAAGTGAGGGAGTAGGGTTGGATATAATCACATTCAAAAGCAAAGGTAAGGGAGATAGGGGGATGATAATTGTCAATCTTTGAGAGGATATGGTGACTTAGGACAACTTCAGTGTTATGAACATCAGAAGAGAAGATCAGATCTAATTGCCTTTGTAGACAGTTTTTAACACCACTCATTTGGGCAAGATTAGAAGAAGGGAGGCGGTCAGTACATGGCATTGGATACAATGTAGTAAATCTCATCGTCTGATAATTCCCAAATCAATCGTGGGAGATTGAAGTCACCAACAATTAGTATGTCATCTTCTGGTTTAGAAAGATCGACAACATGATCAATTGCATTCGCTAAAAGCTGATATTCTGTTGTTGGCTGTGCGGGTGGTATGAACCAGCATAAAATGAAAAGGGAGCGTTTGGATAGACAGATTTTTACACAAATAAGTTCAAGGCTAACTATGATGGGAATATTAACCAGAGAAGAATCGAGATTAGAATTCATAACGTTATGGATCCTTAATTATTAACCATACATTATATTCTCAATTTTTTGAAGTCAGTTGAATATATGGTTCATTATTTATAGTCCACGTAAATATTTAGGTATGTAATACCATGCACGGTTTATTATTAAGAGCCCATTCAATTATGATCCATTTTACTGAAATATTTAAGTCGTAACTAAATTTGATTATTGGTAGGGCCCAGTATTTCTTATAAAACGGATTTCTAATCTAATCTCGTCTTAATAGTGTTGCTAGAAAAAAACATGTTCTGGCATATTTTTTGTTGTCCTACATATTACATAGGTATATCGATTTCAAGCAAGCTCTACTCCTGCATCACTGACCTTTCTTATAAGACCGCATTGTATTCTGTATGGAATAAAAATAAATACCTATCATTTTCATTTTCAAAAAATCACAACCTATCTACTTCCATAACTATGTAGATGCATACACACATATACAACATACAAAAATCTGGCAGAATACCTATCCACTTTTGTTGGTTGCCTTGTCTGTTCATTTGTCTTCTTATGAATACCTTGTACTTGTTCATTTGTCTTCTTATGAATACCTTGTACTTGTACTTGTTGTGGTTTTTTTTTCTCTTTTTGAATATTCTTCATGACAATTCTCCACTGAAGCTTGCCTGTTGATGACGAACAATACTTTTTTTCGTTTTTTCCCCGTATACCTACGCCTGCTGTAATTCATCGCTTGTTTATTTTTATCATTCTAGTAATGTTTTAGTGACACCAACCAAAAATTTGATAGTTGTCCCCCTATACGGAGTTCATTTTTCATATTCCAAATTCATTTCGGTCATTTCTTTAGTAACACCAACCACCAACCAAAAATTTCGTTGTGATGCCCCTATACGCTGGAGTTCATTTATGATTTATTGAATTTATTTCATTTAATCATTTTGGTAACACCACAACTCTGTCAAAACGATCCTATAAACATTTTCAATGTTGAAAATATTTCTATTAATATCCGCCTACTGCTGCGCCCACTTTTATTAATGTTTGGTTTCTCGGAAACGGCTCTAACGAAATTGATGAAGTTTTCAGAGTTTGTTCATGAACGAGAAAAAAATTTTGAAATTCGTTTTGGTTAAAATCCGCCAGCTGACCCCCGCCGACTCTTATTAATTATTGGTCTTACTAGAAAATGTATCAATCGAATTGATTGAACTTTTTAGTTTTTTCTTTTCAACAAACACAAAATTAAAAAAAAAAAAATATTTTTAGTAATATGCGCCCACTGACACGCTCACTTTTATTAATTTTTGGTTTCTCGGAAATTGCTCTAACGATTTTGATGAAATTCAGTGTGAAAAAATTTTAAATGTTGTATGGTTAAATCAACCCAATGGCACACCCACTTATATTATTTATTCGTTTTCCTCAATTTCTCGGAAGCGAATAAGGAATTCGACATTAGTTGAATTTTTCTGAGTTTTGTCTTTTGAGCTAGAAAAAAATTCCAATAATAGGCTGAGTTCCGAAGTATAAAAAATGTGTTTGATACGTATCAGCAACGCAAACTTGATGCTTTGTAGCAGAGCTGTAAAAGACTGCAGAACTTTGGTAATGCAGTTAATAAAGTCGCATTTAATTAACTTACCTATTGAATGTAAGTTAATACTGTAATTTTATGAAATGGAAATTATAAATTATAAAAAACAATAAATAGTAAAAAAATTTTTTTAAATTTTATTGATTTTTATTCATTAAATTTAATTTAATTGTATCACAACATTAATTTTAAATAGAGCGACGCGTTTCGGATTAATAATCCATCTTCGGGCTTATGCTGTTGGACTGCGGTGTTGTTGTTCCAATGTTGGTGTTTTGTGTCTTTTTTTGTTGTTGAATTTTGATCTATTTTTTTGTTGGCTTATGAGTTTGTCTCTTTTTATGTCATGTTTCTCCTTTGGTATGTTATTGCGGTGTCGTATATTGCGTTCGTTTTGATTGTAAGTTTGTCGTTGAGTATTTTGTCTTATTCACTTCTGTATACCTTGTAGATTTCAAATTCTTCAAGAGCGTCAAGTGTTGTCCCTTTTTTGCAAATGTGCATGGGTGTTAAATTTCTTTCGAAGTCAGTTTCTTTGTTTATTGTGTTTTGTGCTTTATTTTGTCTTTTTATTTTCTTTTTCTTTTTGTTAATTAATGTGTCTATTATTTCTGTTTTGTATCCGTTTGCTAGTGCAATATGTTTTATTATGTTTATTTCTTCTTCGAAGTCTTGATGGTGCATTGGTACATTAAAAAGTCTGTTGATGAAGGCATTATATGCTGCCATTTTTTGTGTGTGTGGGTGGTGGGAGTTTTGGTGTATGGTTATATCTGTTGTTGTTGTTTTTCTAAATATTTTGTAATTGAGTTTGTTGTTGTTTTTGAGTATGGTTAAATCGAGATAGTTAATTTTGTTGTCCTCTTCGATTTCTGTTGTAAATTTAATTTTATTATTTATGTTATTTATGTAATTTTTTAGAATATCAACTTGTCTCAGTGTACCATCGAAGATGACGAATGTGTCGTCGACATATCTACCATAGAAGATGATTTTTTGTTGTTGTGGATTAAATTTTGATAGGATGTAATTGTTTTCGTAATGGTTAAGGTACAGATCTGCCATTAATCCACTCAGTGGAGATCCCATTGCGAGACCTTCTTTTTGTATATAGTAATTGTTATTGTATGTGAAATAGTTTTGATTGAGTGTGATTTCTATTAATGTTATTATTTCGTCTATTTGTTTTTTGTTGATTTTTGAGGTGGTTAATAGATTGTCTTTTAGTATTAGAATTGTGTCATGTATTGGTATGTTCGTGTACATGTTTGTGACGTCAAATGAAATGAGTTTCGCTTGTGGTGGGATGTTAATGTTTTTAGTTTTGTCTATGAATTCTATGTATTTTTTTATACTATTGTTGTTTTTTATTATTATATTTGTTTTGATTAATTTTTGTAATGCTTTAGCGACTTTATAGCATGGTGCTGTGGTGTAATTTATTAGTGGTCTGATCGGTGTTCCAATTTTGTGGATTTTAGGGAGACCTGTAAATTTTGGTGCTTGTGCGTTAGGTTGTTTAAGTGTTATTTTATTAATATTAGTGAAAATATGTGTGCATTTATTGCAGCCGAACAGGCACAACTGGTCTATAAATACAAAAATGCTAAAATTAAAATAACAAAAGCTAATCTAAACATCAAATTTAATAAACAGTGTCTAAAAAAACAAATCACACCCCAATATGCACAAATAAAAATCAAAACCAACACAATAACTGCCATTAAAACACAAAAAATTCGCATCAAAGAAGAAATCAAATATTTATATGCTAAAAAATTAAAATTAAATAACATGTTATACAAACTTCATTTACAAATGTACCACAAAGTGCATTACATTGCCGCAGAAATTCACACTGAAAATATAAACCAATACACTAAAAAAATATCTAAAGAAATATCTAAAAAACAACAAACGAAACTACAAAAACTAAATAAAAAAGTACAAACTAATATCCCAGAAATTAAACACAAATTCTATCCCAGATTAATAAACAATACCAACATACAACTTACACAAACAGAAATAAAAATACTCAGTAAAGGCTTAAAATACAACATCCCAAAAACTAACAAAAACAATATAACACAAGAAGTAACCAATGCCGAAGCCGCAATTAAAGCAATACCATCACAAGAAATACAAAACGAAACTAGAGTAATAATAAATAAAAAACTAAAAAACAACAAAACTCAAAATAAATTACAAAACAAATATAAAGAAGACATAACAAATTTAAAAACCATTAAACAAAAAATTACAGACAATAACGCACTGATAACGAAAGCTGACAAAGGTAACACAGTCGTCATAATTGATCAGCAAGAACACATAAACAAAACCATAAACTTTTTTAACGATAACAATATAGAGCATATACAAAATGACCCGACTAAAACATACGTAAAAGAAATAAACAAAGCTCTAAATAAATGCACACATATTTTCACTAATATTTATAAAATAACACTAAAACAACCTAACGCACAAGCACCAAAATTAACAGGTCTCCCTAAAATCCACAAAATTGGAACACCGATCAGACCACTAGTAAATTACACCACAGAACCATGCTATAAAGTCGCTAAAGCATTACAAAAATTAATCAAAACAAATATAATAATAAAAAACAACAATAGTATAAAAAACTACATAGAATTCATAGACAAAACTAAAAACATTAACATCCCACCACAAGCGAAACTCATTTCATTTGCCGTCACAAACATGTACACGAACATACCAATACATGACACAATTCTAATACTAAAAGACAATCTATTAACCACCTCAAAAATCAACAAAAAACAAATGGACGAAATAATAACATTAATAGAAATCACACTCAATCAAAACTATTTCACATACAATAACAACAGCTGTATTTTATTTTCCCCCAGATCTGATCCAGATTGGATTTGGAAACATAAATACAAGTATCCAGGTCTGCTTCTAGATTTGGATTTCGAAATCCATTTTTTGAACACTTCCCTAGCAATATTTTAATTTTATAGGTTGGTACCACTGCTGAGATTTACAGAAAAAAGTCAATAAAATTAAAAATTCTCGAAATCAAACAAATGCCGCCATCATTCCAATTTTTTTTTATGAGTTTTTCTTCATTCAATAGAGACGACGCGTCGCGAGGCACAGAAAAAAAAAAAAAACTATTAACTTAATGAAAATTAAACTAAAAAAATAAAACTGTTCCATTTTAAACATTCAATACGAAATATTATTTCAAATAATATTTGTGAAAATTTTCCTTCTGTCAATTTTATTGTGCAAATAAAGCCAACTGTGAGAAATAAATAAATTTGTGATCCAGTTTGTTTTATTATCAAGATCTGATCCGGATTAGATCTGGGGGAAAATAAAATGCAGCTAATTACTATATACAAAAAGAAGGTCTCGCAATGGGATCTCCACTGAGTGGATTAATGGCAGATCTGTACCTTAACCATTACGAAAACAATTACATCCTATCAAAATTAAATCCACAACAACAAAAAATCATCTTCTATGGTAGATATGTCGACGACACATTCGTCATCTTCGATGGTACACTGAGACAAGTTGATATTCTAAACAATTACATAAATAACATAAATAATAAAATTAAATTTACAACAGAAATCGAAGAGGACAACAAAATTAACTATCTCGATTTAACCATACTCAAAAACAACAACAAACTCAATTACAAAATATTTAGAAAAACAACAACAACAGATATAACCATACACCAAAACTCCCACCACCCACACACACAAAAAATGGCAGCAGATAATGCCTTCATCAACAGACTTTTTAATGTACCAATGCACCATCAAGACTTCGAAGAAGAAATAAACATAATAAAACATATTGCACTAGCAAACGGATACAAAACAGAAATAATAGACACATTAATTAACAAAAAGAAAATAAAAAGACAAAATAAAGCACAAAACACAATAAACAAAGTGCGTTATTGTCTGATAAGAAATACATCGCAATAGAATACACCAACCTACTCCCACAAGCAATAAAATACGAATTTAACAAATTAAACATAAACATATCATTTAAAACAAAAAACAATAGCTGCATTTTATTTTCCCCCAGATCTAATCCGGATCAGATCATGATAATAAAACAAACTGGATCACAAATTTATTTATTTCTCACAGTTGGCTTTATTTGCACAATAAAATTGACAGAAAGAAAATTTTCACAAATATTATTTGTAATAATATTTGGTATTGAATGTTTAAAATGGAACAGTTTTATTTTTTTTAGTTTAATTTTCATTAAATTAATAGTTTTTATGTATTTTTTCCGTGCCTCGCGACGCGTCGTCTCTATTGAATGAAGAAAAACTCATAAAAAAAAATTGGAATGATGGCGGCATTTGTTTGATTTCCAGAATTTTTAATTTTATTGACTTTTTTCTGTAAATCTCAGCAGTGGTACCAACCTATAAAATTAAAATACTGCTAGGGAAGTGTTCAAAAAATGGATTTCGAAATCCAAATCTAGAAGCAGAACTGGATCTTGTGTTGTTTTTGTATTACTTGTATTTATGTTTCCAAATCCAATCCGGATCATATCGGGGGGAAAATAAAATACAGCTAATATTACAACAAAAAACAAACAGAAATAACAAAACATGTTCAGGAGTGTATAAAATAAATTGTGACAACTGCGATAAATTCTACATAGGACAGACAGGTCGAACATTTTACGAAAGATTCTTAGAACATAAACCAAAACCAAACACCAAATCTACATTTGCACAACACTTAATTGACAATAGCCACAACTACACTGACTTCGAAAGAAATTTAACACCCATGCACATTTGCAAAAAAGGGACAACACTTGACGCTCTTGAAGAATTTGAAATCTACAAGGCATACAGAAGTGAATAAGACAAAATACTCAACGACAAACTTACAATCAAAACGAACGCAATATACGACACCGCAATAACATACCAAAGGAGAAACATGACATAAAAAGAGACAAACTCATAAGCCAACAAAAAAATAGATCAAAATTCAACAACAAAAAAGGACACAAAACACCAACATTGAAACAACAACACCGCAGTCCAACAGCATAAGCCCGAAGATGGATTATTAATCCGAAACGCGTCGCTCTATTTAAAATTAATGTTGTGATACAATTAAATTAAATTTAATAAATAAAAATCAATAAAATTTAAAAAAATTTTTTTACTATTTTTTGTTTTTTATAATTTATAATTTCCATTTCATAAAATATAACACAACATGGAGACCACACCACAATCAAATAATACTGTAAATAAGTACTTTAACTGCGAAACAAGCAGTCAGCAATCAGTACTTACATTCCGACTGTGCAGTTAAAAAAAAAGTTAACTAACTTTAAGTTAATTAACTGCAGTACTTTTTAACTGCTTTTAGTCTTTTTAGTCAGTGAAATGTATTTGTACTGCGATGATTTTACTTTTAGTCAGCAAGTCTTTTAACTACAGTCAATTAACTTTGGTATAATTCATCGCTTAAGCATTCTCTGGAGTACATCATATCAGCCTTACAGGCACAATGAGTCAATTATTCTATAATACTATACTATAGTCATACTATAAAATGACTAAAAAGTTTTTACTCCCAAAATTATCCTATAAATTCGTTCCGATATCAATTGTATAAGAAAATATAAACAAAGACCGCCAACAATTTCAAAACTCAAAACTCAAACGATTTTAGATCATCGCTATAGAAAAACTGTAGGAGTATTCTGTTTTCTATAGCGATGATATAAGTATGCATACCTTTTTACATCATTGTGCAGTCTTTGATGAATGACTATATGAGGCTTATAGGTTACAATTTTGTATGAAAGAGAAACCGATTTAATGCAATTCACCGCATAATCCATATTGGTCGAGCGGTTAGCGTGCTAGACTGTTGGTGCAAGGGGTCTCCAAGGACGTGCAAGTAATTTTTAATTTAAATACAAATATTTACAATACTAAATAATAATTATTATCTCTAAAGACCCTTTCAGGTGATCATACGGAAAAATATACACAATATGCAGTATAAATATAAAATTAAAATAAAAAATAAAAACAAATGTTTTTTTTTTTATAGAAATACATTCATTCTATAGCACTTCTTACAAATCTTATGAGAGTATTCTTCGGAGTAAAACGATTTTACTCCATAAAGGTGAAATAGGAGTGAAAAAGGGTCGCCTTTTTAAATCTTTGGAGTATAATACAAAACTAATAGAAGTAGGTTTAGGAGTAATAAGATGACTATAGTACTAAAATTGTTAATTGGGACTAAACGCCACGCCCACTCTTTTTACTTCTCAGATTCTTTTGGTTTCTCTGAAATGACTTATACGTTATGGATGAAGTTTTGTGTGGGTAATATTTTACAACTTGCAATGTATTTAGATAGGTGGTATCGTGGACCATAGCTATGAAGCCATAAGAGGTGCTGTGTTCCGATAAACAATATTCTATACAATGTCACTGCCCGAAACCCTCATCTATTCAGGATAGCTCTCATATGGTCATATTTTTACAAGATATACATCCACTCCCAAATCTTGATTTCGGCTTAACTAAAATGAGAGCAACTAAAGAAAAAGCTTAAAAATTACTAATTTTTCTTAGGAAAATTGGTAAAACTAACATAAAAAAAAAGTGCTTTGTATTCTAGGAATAAATAAAAAACTCAAACAAAGTGCAAAAAAAAATAATACAACCTTCAGATCATTATTTTACTATATTAATTCTTATTTGTAAAAAATAAAGTGAGCATTGCATGTTTTGTCTATTTATCTTATCTGTATTTTATCTATCTAATCAAATGTGTCTGATATTACAAAACCATCAATTCTGCATAGTATAACTCTGTAGTGTATAAGCTATACCTAACATTTTGCAAGGAAATATCGAAAATTCTGAGCGAAGCTCGGTCTCCCAGGTACTTGTATTTACTCACCAATTGATAACTGGGGTTATTGACTCACCTGATTTGTTAAATTGTTTAAATTTCAACTACCGTGGAGGAGGTCACAACCTTTGGAGTTTGAATTTAATGAACTTACCCCAGCGCCCAACATCGCACTAATTACGGATTGCATGAACCTTTGACTCGCACGTGCAAACTATTAAATGTAGGGGAAAGGTGCGATCAGTGAGACAGTTTTCTTTTAAATTGGTATATCTCTGAATGTTTCCAAGCTACGTAAACGAAACCTTGAGAATATTGTAAGGCATATTTCGCCTTAATGTTGCAAAAGAAATTTCAGTGAAAGAACTCATGAGAACATCACAATAAACTGAAACGTGGAAAAAGTCAAACTGTCTCACTGTTCGCGAGCAGTGCGATCAATGAGACAGTTAAAGGCAAACAGTGAGACGGACAAAAAAAAACAAGCAAACAATGAAAAAAATGCTTAGTAAGTAGGTAGTTAGTAAATATTTTATTAATTAAATAAAGTATAACGTAAATTAATTTCTTCAAAGAAAAGTAACAAAAAACAATAAAACTAAAAAAGTAAAAACATAACAAAAATCACATTGAGATCATTTTAAATTCACAGATATGGTTTCGAATAAAAAAAATTATCATTTAAGGCTACTTCCATAGCCTTGGAAGTCAACATTAAACATAACCGATGCCTTTTGGCGACTAGTGTGACCACATGGTTTCGGCGTTGGCAGCACCAGCTCTATATCTTCGTGTGCTACCGAAGCAATATCCTCAACATCAGGCTCAGTGAATTTATTCCTTGTGCCACTCCTCCGCAGGAAGAGAATTTGGTAGTGGTTGCTTTCGTCCTTATCCTTTATTATTTGGCCAATATAATAAACTGTTTTATTTTTTTCTGCATTGAATCGAACCAAAACATAGGTCCCGGTTTTAACTTCTTGCGGAAAAATCTCCTCCGTAGAGCGCACACTAACGAATGAACCGTCTATAGAAAAATCTTGAAGAATCATGTCATCATTGCCATCTGATTCAGACTCAGATTGAAGAACTCGTTTTTTGATAGCTTGAATCTTCCTTTTTGGTGTCTTTTTCATTAATTCTCTCTTCTCTAATTCTTCTTTTTCCGGCGTGTCCGTCAGTATCGTACTTCTCCTCCTTTTTTTTTCGTTCTTTTCTCTTATTCTGCCTTGGTGCAGCCCTAGGGTAGCCTTTGAACTGTTCTAGGCTGATAAAATCGATTTGCGGTTCAGAACGTATAGGTTGATTTGAAACATTCAAAATTGTTTCTCCCTCAAGATCAGTTCTTTCTGGTGTGATGAGTGTCGATATTCCTCCACTTGCACTTGGACCTGTTTCCTCAGTTGTATCAATAAGAGGCCTGTCAGTGACCAAACTGCTCATAAAGTCCACATCAGTAAAAGCATTTCTGTCCGGAGGATAAATTCCAGGCTTTTGAAATCCTGCCTTTATGTTTGATGGTGTCATCGACTTATCAAAAGCGTAACTGGCAGCTTTTGCTATGCCGTAAATGGAAAAAGTTTTACCAGGATTCTGCATCATGAATGAGTCTATCGCTTGGTTGTATGCTGTTTTAAACGGTTTGTAAACGGAGACATCCATTGGTTGCATTTTGTTCGAGGAATGTGGCGGAAAAGTCAACATTATAACGCCATGCTCTTTTCCATAATTGAGAGCGGCAACGCTAATGTGGCTTTCGTGATTGTCCATCAACAACAGGGTGGGATTTTCTTTGGAGCTAGATGTGAATTTCACAAAATGCTCCACCACTTTAAAAAAAACAACTCGAGTTCATCCACCCGGATGGATTTGCTAATCCAAGTGTACCTGCAGGTGCACCAAGCAGCATGTGGTCTTTAAAATGCACTCTCGGAAAAATCATTACTGGAGGGATGAATTGGCCAGTTGCACTTATAATGCAACACAAGGTGACTAACGTTCCTCTTTCAGCGCTGGTAACTTTATTAACTTGTTTCATGCCTTTTTGTGCAAGAATTTTTGCAGGAATCTGGACCGTTGTTAGCCCGGTTTCGTCGAGGTTATATATACGAGTTCCTGAAGAAAATCCGTCGGAAGATCGTGACAGGACGTCGAATAAATTGTCATAGAACTTGTTAACATTGTGCCTGTTAAACGAAGTTGCCCGAGATAGGCTACATGCCTCTGAAATGCGAAGGGCAAGCGAAGGGTTCCTTTTACGGAAGCGTTTTAGCCAGTCGGTGCTCGCTCTTCTGTTTTTTATCCAATATTCTTGCATTTTTTTGGAATTAGCAACAGCGGTCTGGTAAGCCAACCTCCCTACATCTAGCAAAGTCAATCCATAGAACATAGTGGAGCAGTTTTTTATATAGGATGTTAGAGATAATTCTTCTTCCTTACTAAACACGGCATTCACTGCGTAGTTCGGGTACAACCTTGCAGACGGAGATTCTTTGAAAATTTTCACATACCGCGAAAGAGTTTGGTATGCCACACCGTTATTTTTAGCCGCTTTCCGCAAAGATAATGCCCTCTTTTACCACCATATCCACCGCTTTTTTCATTGCATTGGGTGGAGTTTTCCCGAAGGAAAAACGTTCCACCGACATATTTAATTCGTTTGGTGCCAACAAAAAAACCTGTTATGGAGAAAAAACAACAAAAATCAGTTGCTGTGTAAGTAAAACCGTTTTGTAATGAAAGTGCAAACAGTGAGACATGTCTCACTGTTTGGTTTTTGGAAATGTCTCACTGTTCGATTTTTGTCATTTCATATAAAACAAAAAATAAATATAAAAAGGACAAAGAGTTCTAAGAATTTTTTGTTTTATTATAAAAGAACACATATAAATGTTATATGTAAAAAAAAATTGTGTACTTACCCGATTACTTCGTGTTACAATGCTAAATTTGAACACACTCCGAAAAATACTTCGATGGATTTTTTTGTATGTTTACCCGGTGGAGGTTAACGCGCAACTGAAACTCGTGCGCAACAGAATTAAAACATGTATTGTGTAGGGGTAAATAAACGTTATGACCAGTACTGGCACGTCTGTGCATGTTTTCAGAAAAGAGAAAAATGAATTGTCTCACTGTTTGCACTGTCTCACTGTTAGCACCTTTCCCCTAAACGTAAATCTTTTCGATTTTAATATTAATGAAGCAAAACTTAAAAATGTATTGAAGACCAGTGAACCACGCTCATAAATGTTTTTAATAGTTGAAATGTTGTCTTCATTGTATTAATTCCTGTTTTGTTTATATTAATGTACTTGTTTTTTTTTATATAATGTTTTTCTTAGTGTATGTTTTGTTGTAGTTTGTTGCCTACTAACTACTAACACTGCACTAAGTGATGAGCCAGTGTGCACAAATTTTGTGTTGGCAAATCATTGGTCGTAAGTCGCAGCTTGATTTTAGCTCTCTTCGACAAAGATCTGATAGTGTCATTGTATATAAAACCTATAGTACTATCATGGAGTCGTTTTTTTTTACGTCCGCCGTTCTCGTTAGGAGGCGCTGTAGTAGCCACAGCTATTAGAGCGAGTGAGTTGTTTATTATTGATACTGACAACAATAATGAGAGTAAACGAGATGTTTGTAATATCATTTTTCGTCAAGGCAACGACAAGAATTGTGAGCAAGAAAATAGAAAAACTTATCAAAGCAAACGTTTCCGCTAGTAAATATTTCAATTCGGGAATTGTGTAGCAATGTTGCAATGTGTCTATACCCATTGTCGCAATAAACCGATACAAGGTATGCTCATCAACTGTGACGTCATCCTGCTGCAGGTGTAGCTACATAGCTAGGTACATGGTTGTTAGTTTTTTGTTTCTTTTGAATTTAATTTAGGTAAAACTTTTATAATCATTTTGTTACCTTTCTACCAATTATTTTTCCTGTTTTGTTAAGGACCAAAAACAATGCAAAAAAAAATATTTTAGTCCTTTAGGAAAATCTTATTTTCCTCAAGAAATTTTCAAATAAATAAAATTGACTTTATATTAGTGGAGGTAGAAAAAAAGTTAACACTGCCATTATTAAAAGTAGGTACCTTATTAGAACAGTTTTTGGTTTACAGAGAGACCGAGAGCTGCTGAACGATTTGCTCAAGGTATTTTATACCGCTCCAAATATTATGAGCATGGCTTTTGTACCAGTGCAAACATGCAATCAAATTAGTGCTAAGACCACTAAACGGACCTTCAAAATGTAAAAAAGTTAGCAAATAAAAATCCAAACATAATTCCATTGGTCTGGCAGTGTTACCGCTGGCCTAACACTACCATTATGCACTTGGTAATGCAAAAACAACAATAATAGTTTTTATAAAAAAAATTAAAAAAATGAATTTGGTGGCACAACAGCTCATGAAGAACTAGGGCCTAGTGACTTTCAACTCTGAACCATTCCTATGTGCGTGCCTGCAGGCAAGGGCGTACGCAGGATTTCGATTAGGGGGGCAAGCTTACATTCCATTTTATTTTTTTAAACAAATCATAATAATTAGTGAAAAAACTAAAGGATATTTTTAGCTATTGTCTTAAGAAATCTTATTTGGCTCAGGCTAAGTGCCTAGATCTATTTTATATTTTTTCATTTAATTTTTTTTCTTTTGTGTTCTCTCCATCTGCTCTATATGCTATCCAGCTTTGAAAGTAAATAAGGGCTTTTGTTATAAGGATTTAAAAACTACATTACATTACAAAAAGGGTTTTATACCGCTTCAATTTGTTCACTAGTACTTGGTAATTATCCAAACTAAATTCCATCAACATGGTAGCAATACCGCGGCTCTAACACCCCTATAATGCACTTTTAAAATGCAACAAAAAATAAAGTTTTTTTTAACCGCTTCAAATTTTTTCATATATAATTATTATCTGTCCAAACATAATTCCATTGGTCTGGCAGTGATTCCGAGAGCCTAACACTACAATCGGAGTATCGCATAAAAAGGAACAATTAAATGTAAGTTCTAGTATGTTACTAAATATTGTGATATACTATGTTGACCATCCGTCTCGGGTTTTCCGGGACTGTCCCGTATTTCTATAGCCTGTGCCGGTTTTTTTTTTTTAAGAAACGCTGGACGTACAACCTTTAAGGGTGTATATATATCTATGTATAAATGTTCATAGGTACGCATAGTTCAAAAAATAACCTTCTCTGAAGTTTAACAAAAAAAAAAAAAAAAAAATAATCTTTATTTGACGATAATCAGAATCAAGAAAATAATTATTCAAGTCTCTGAAATCAACAAAAAATCCTCATCCCATAGTTTTGTTTTTGTTCTGTATTTTAATATGCGAAATATAATCTTCAGCATAACTTCAAAAAATAATCGTCATTTCATTATAAACACAAAAAAAAAACAATACCTCTGAATAAAAATATACATACATACATGCATACATACATAAATACATACATTTTTCCCATGCCTTGTAAACAAATTTCAAAACTAAAATGAATATTGGCAATCGTTGTTATGGATACCGATACAAACAGGAAAAATATATGTAAAAAAAAAACAATAACAAATGTATGAGAGAATATAAATCTGTATAGCAATAGCTACTCACAAAAATAAGGCTTTTTTATATTCTCTCATACATTTTCTACCACACAGGCAGAACTTTATCCTGAAGAAAAAAAAAATCAGCACACTGCTCATATTCATAGAATGGCAAAACAAATCTTTCCCCCTTGAACCCTCAATAAATTCGTTCGCAATGTTTTGCTTCTTCTTTTATTTCCATTTCCTTCATGTTATTATATTCTATACAAAATTTTTTTTACACTTTCCTTCTTGTTATTATATTCTATACAAAATCGTTCTTTTTTTTTCTCCCTCGAACTCTCACACATTTAGTATACAGTGTCCTCGTTCTTCTATTCAAGATACGAACCCTGCAAAAGTATCCAATAGATAAAAAAGAGAAAATGTCGCGCTTCTCACTAGGTGCCGCCCTAATTATTTGTCAACGTGATAGTACTATAGATTTTATATACAATGATAGTGTGTGTTGAACGTAACCAGATCAACTAAGGAACGCGCCCAACGCAATTGACAATCGAAAGGAGCCCATGCAAAACTTACAACAAGATGTCAATCAACAAAACGTCAACGCAAATTGTCATTCTTCTTTTTTCACTTGTACAAAAAAAATAAAGTGTGTTCTCAAAGTTCAAAGTGTGTTTTTTTATTTTATTATAAATCTTTACTTTTTCTTAAAAAATAATTAAAAGGCTTTACAGAAAACATTGGTCCTTCGAGCTGTTAAATATAAATATAAATTTTCGTAAAGATTAAAAGAGTGTGTGCGGATTAAGTTATTTTAGTGTGTCAACGAGGGATAACCTTCAGAACTCACCAGGATTTGACGCCATTTTAAAAAAACGAGTAAGTGATTTCCTTACTTTTTATTTTATATTTATAATAAATTAATATGGCGAGCAAACAATTAAACGCAAAATGCAAGCAACTTAAAAAGAACATCGAAAATTTTGGTAAAAAAGGCAAAGCAATTAGTGTGAATTACGTTCAAACCCGAATCAAATTATTAGATGAGTTGTGGGAATCTGTCTCTGCAATATATGAAGAATTTATATGTGCTGAAGATGAATAGGCGAAGAAGCAATCTGAAGCTGAAACCATGTATGAAGCGTTTAGAGAAGAATACTGCGATTTTCAAACAAGGCTTCTGGATTCGCTGGCAAGTCTTGGTCGCAGTAGCGTTCCAAAGAAGTCTCTGAAAATGGAAAAGTTTGTAAGAGCGACGAAATTCACCTGCCAGCCATTAAAATACCTTCTTTCGACGGAAGTTATGACACTTGTCGGAAGTAAGGCATCTTTTTCGGATATTCAAAAGATGCACTACCTTAAGACAAGCTTAACGGGCGATGCCGAGAAGTTGCTTTCATCCTTGAAGATTCACGGCCATAATTATGTGAAAGCATGGACGATTTTGAAGGTCGTTATGATCACCCTCGTGTCCTTGTCAACATCCAGTTGAGTGAACTGTTTAATTTGCCATCACAGTCACAAGAGCGCGTGGAGTCGATTAAAGATTTGTTATACACTTCGACTCAAGTGATTCACAGTTTGGCAAATCTGAAAATAGAGGTAGAACACTTAGATCCAGTGCTAATTTTTCTTCTTGTGCGAAAGTTACCTGGCAAAACTCAGCAGATGTGGGAGGAGAAGCTGAACGAAAGAGAAGACCCGAAGAAGTTGCCGACGTTTAATCCTTCGTTCTCATCCTTCTTGGAGACAAGATTCCGGACTCTAGAAGCGGTTGATCAGCAGCATACTCATGTAACATCCAGCACGTCACGTAACTCTTCGCACAAGCAGTCATTCATCGCACATGCTCAGGCTGATAAACTTAAGCTTACCTGCAAAATATGTCAAAAAAGTAAACATGCGGTGAGAAGATGCAATAAATTCTTGAAAATGAGTATTACCGAGCGTAGTCAGGTTATTAATAAATTAGGCTTGTATCGAAACTGTCTAGGATATAATCATGCAACAGATAATTGTCCAAGTGGTCGTAGGTGTTATCATTGCCAACAACCACATCATACATTATTACATGCTACTAACATTCATTTTCAGCCAAGCCAACAACCTTCACGCTTACAGCATAATAATAACTCTTTTCAGCCAATGCTACAACCAACAAATGTTAGTCATCCAAACAATCAATTACAGCAACAAAATGTCAACCAAAATCAGCGAAATGCTACTTTGAACGCAGAGGCTCCTTCATTTCATACTGCCAATGTACAACCGTCTACATCTAACAATGTAACTTCTCGGCTGTGTGGCGCCATAACCCCGACCTCAAAATTTTTTGACGAAACATGTCGCATTCGTTTGTCCACGTTTGTCCAGGCAAAAAAATCGTTTGTCCACCCTCAGGAAAAAAGTTATTAAGCTTTTCTTTTTTATAGCAAGTACCCCAAAATTAAAAAACGCCTCTACTGCCCACAAATTTGAACTTAGGAGGTCCGGACCAATTGCAATCGTTTGTCTACCGGCTCCTTATCATTGTCCACCCAAAATTTTCGTTTGTCCACCCTTAGTTAAAAATTATTCAACTTTTCTGTTTTATAGCACAGGGCATAAAAAATTAAATTTTTTTTTTTGCGAATTGGAACCAATTGCAATCGTTTTTCCACCGATTGTCCATGTTAGTCCAGAAAGAAAAAAATTTTTTCGACCCTTAGTTCAAAAGTTATTCAACATTTCTTTTTTATAGCAACACCCCCAAAAACAAAAAGTCCCCTAAAATCACAATTTTTAACTTAGGTGGCCCGGACCAATTGCAATCGTTTGTTCAACGGCTCTTTATTATTGTCCACTAAAAATTTTCGTTTGTCCATCCTTCATTCAAAAATTATTCAATTTTTCTTTTTTTATAGCACCCAACATAAAAAATTATTTTTTTTTTTTGCGGAAGGAAATTTTAAAAACTGTTCTCTGAAATAATTTGACTTAAAAACATAGTAAATGAAAGGCGTCCTGCTTTAAAAAAAGTATAGCAGGACATTGTCAGTGTTGCTGCTGTTTTTTAATGATTTACCTTTATTGTAAGTTGATTTTTTAGAAAATGTGAACCCATGCCTAAGAGAATCACCCTGTACATATATTATGAAATCTTTCATTTTCTACAAATTTCTTTTATTTATTTTAGGAACCAGGCTATTTTAAAATGTGATTTTTTATTAATTTAAGGAGTATATCAATTTTTTGTTGGTGGTGGACAAACGAAATTTTTGGGTGGACAATCACGAGCAGCCGGTGGACAAACGAACTCACTTGGTGTCCGAGCATCCTATGTTGAAAATTGGGGATGTTGCTATAAAAAAGGAATATTGAATAACTTTTGAACTAAGGGTCGAAAAATTTTTTTTCTCTCTGGACTAACATGGACAATCGGTGGACAAACGATTGCAATTGGTTCCATTAGGCAAAAAAAAATTTAATTTTGTATGCCCTGTGCTATAAAACAGAAAAGTTGAATAATTTTTGAACTAAGGGTGGACAAACGAAAATTTTGGGTGGACAATGATAAGGAGCCGGTGGATAAACGATTGCAATTGGTCCGGGCTACCTAAGTTAAAAATTGGGGATTTTAGGGGACTTTTTGTTTTTGGGGGTGTTGCTATAAAAAAGAAATGTTGAATAACTTTTGAACTAAGGGTCGAAAAAATTTTTTTCTTTCTGGACTAACATGGACAATCGGTGGACAAAGGATTGCAATTGGTTCCATTCCGCAAAAAAAAAATTTAATTTTTTATGCCCTGTGCTATAAAACAGAAAAGTTGAATAATTTTTTAACTAAGGGTGGACAAACGAAAATTTTAGGTGGACAGTGATAAGGAGCCGGTGGACAAACGATTGCAATTGGTCCGGACCTCCTAAGTTCAAATTTGTGGGCAGTAGAGGCGTTTTTTAATTTTGGGGTACTTGCTATAAAAAAGAAAAGCTTAATAACTTTTTTCCTGAGGGTGGACAAACGATGGACAAACGAATGCGACATGTTTCGTCAAAAAATTTTGAGGTCGGGGTTCTGGCGTCACACAGCTTAACTTCTCACCACTCGCATTACAGCTTTCCGACCAAAAACTCACAAGTTTTACTGGAAACCGCCCTTGTAAGAGTAAAGTCGTCGTTAGGAGAGTGGTTGACGTTGCGAGCATTGTTGGATTCTGGTTCTGAAGCGTCGTTTATCACGGAGTTTGCCCCCCAGTTGCTACAACTTAAATCGAAACCAACTCATACGGAAGTGTCCGGGTTGGGTTTGGTTAGCAGTGGCACTAGTCTAAGAGTTGTAGACATCACCTTTGCTTCGCAGCATTCCTCTTTTGCGACAACAACGCAAGCCTTCATCTTTAAGTCACTGTATGGGCATCTGCTGGCCCGCACCCTTCACGTTGAGAATTGGACTTATCTCAACGATTATGTGTTAGCCGATCCAGAGTTCTTCAAATCATCCAAAATTGATCTGTTACTCGGAAGTGATGTCTTAGCTGAGCTTTTGTTGCCGGATCTGATTCAGCCAACCGATGAGTCGATGCCGGTCATGCAGAAGACAACATTGGGATGGATCTTATTCGGAAAGGCCCCAATCATACGCCAAGCAAGTCAACCAGTCAGGAGTTTCATGAAAACGGTAGATGTTGAAGACCAACTTCGAAAATTCTGGGAATTGGAAGAGACCCCAAATTGCTGCTACCATGATCAATAAGGAGATGTACGTTGACGATTTGATATCCGGAGGAAACAGCATCGAAGAAGCTGAAGAAAAGATTATTATTATTATTATTAAAAGCTTTATTCGCCAATAATTTTTGTTTACAAATATACAAATTAATCATCAAAATAGGTAGATACTTATAAACTTAACTATTTCTTAATTATTAACAAGTATTATTATTAATCTTCAATACGTAAACATTTATACAATATTTTCTTTAATTTTAATTGATTTATCCAGCATAAGCCTCCCCCATTGCTGTCCATATATCTCTATTTTTTGCGTCATTATACCAGTTATGGTTGAATTGGTTTAGATCGTCAACCCATCTCTTTTTTGGTCGCCCTCGTGGTCTTCTCTCGTCAATAAAAGTCCATTTAGTTATTATTTTGGTCCATCTCTGGTCTTCAGTTCTAGATATGTGGCCTGCCCAGCTCCATTTTAATTGTTTAATTCGTTGAATCACGTCAACTATGTTTGTTCTTCTTCTGATTTCATCGTTGCTAATTCCTTGCATTGGTCGTATATTTAAAAGTTTTCGTTCCATTTTTGCTTGGCAGACTCTCAGCTTATCATGTTGATTTGATGTAAGTCCAAGGGTTTGCAACCCATACGTCAAAACCGGTAAAATTGTCGAGTCAAATATGTATTTTCTTGTTTTATTGCTTAAGTTTGACTTCAATATTTCGTTTAAGCTCCAGTATTGTTTCCATCCGTTAGTTACTCGTTTATTTATTTCTTTTTCTTCTTGGTTTGTGAAAGATTTTATTTGTCCCAAGTACACGTAATCTTCAACATAGTCTATTTTATGATTTTCCAGCATTATTTCGTCTTTAATATGATTAGTCATTACTTTTGTCTTGGTTAAGTTTAAACATAGTCCGTCTTTTTTTCAGGTTGTTAAGAGTTGATTCAACATTGACTGTATCTGTGATGCCGAGTTTGAAAGGAGAACAACGTCAACTGCAAATCTTAAATTATTTATATACTCCTTCCCGATTTTTATACCGTATTTATTTTTCCATTTAAGCCTTTCAAAAATATCTTCCAGGACGGAAGAAAATAATGGCGGTGACATGGGGTCACCTTGTCTTACTCCTTTTTTTAAATGAAATTCTCTCCCCATTTTGTCGGTTTTTACTCTGACGGTGTTGTTTCTGTAAATATTTTCAAAAGTCTTAATAAGGGTGGGATGGATATTTTGATTTCGTAGTGCCGTCCATATACTGTTGTGTTCCACGGTGTCAAAAGCTTTGGTAAAGTCTATAAAACATAGGTAAAGTGGCTTTTTAAATTCGTTATGTTTTTCGATGAGCTGGTTTATTGTCTGAAGATGGTCAGTAGTTGAGAATCCTTCTCTAAATCCTGCTTGTTCTCTTGGTTGCTTGTCATTGAATGCTTCTTTAGTTCTTTTATATATTGTCTTCGAAAAAAGTTTGTAGATAGTGGAGATCAGGCTTATAGGTCTATAGTTGTTTATGTCTTCCTTGTCTCCTTTCTTATGTAGAAGCGTTATTGTACTCTGTTGCCATTGTCTAGGTAATTGTTGAGTTGTCAAAATTATGTTAAATATTTTCGTTAATACTGGTGTCAGAGCGTCTTTTCCATATTTCAGCATTTCAGCTTCAATTCCGTCACTACCTGCGCTTTTCTCGTTTTTAAGACTTTCGATCGAGGATGTAATGTCATTTTCGGTGATCAGGAATGTATTGTCATTTTCAAAGTTGTCAAGAGAAAAGTCAAAACTTGTATCGGAAGATATGTCACTTTTTGATTTGAATAGTGATTCAAAGAAACACGTAGCTGTTTCGTTGATATCTTTTCTTTTTGTTGTTGTTTTAGTTTTTTGTTTCAGTGAAACTATCCATTCCTTTTCGTTAATTATGAAGTCTTTTGTTTTTTTAATTGATTTTGTGTTTTTTTAAAATCTCTTTAATTTTTGTTTCGTTAAATTTTTGAACATCGTCTTTTATTTTATTCTTTACAGTTAGTCTTATAGTTTTTAATTCTTGTTTGTCGTTTTCTGTTGGATTAGTTATTTTCCTCAGTGTTTCTCTTTTGTTGATGAATTCTTTAGTCTCATTAGATATCTTTTCCGTTTTTCTAGTCCTTGGTTTCATCAGTTTGTCTTTTGCTGTAGTCTTTATAATAAACTCTAACGTGTTATACATATTTTGGAAATCGTCGTTTAAGCTGACTGTGTTTATAAGTTCGTCTATTTTTCTCGTTAAAGATTCATTGTAATTTTGAATGATTCCAGAATCGATTGAACTCGGGAAGAATAATTTTTGGTGGTTTCTTCTTATTGTAATATGGTCAACTTTTATTTTTATTCTCAACATTCTGTGGTCACTATCAAATTTTAAATTATTTACTGTAGATACATCTGTAACTGTGTTTATTTTATTTGTCAAGGCAAGGTCGATTTCATTTTTATGTCTTCTATCAGGCGATAACCATGTCCATTTGTATTTATCTTTTTTCTAAAAGAAGGAGTTTGCAAAAGTCAAGTTCATTTCTTGTATCCACATCATAAGCTTTTTCCCACGCTAATTTCTTTGTCCGTATCCAAAATGTCCAAATAAGTGCTGTTCTCCATCTTCCATTTTCCCAAGTTTTGCGTTAAAATCGCCGATTATATACATTACTTCAGTTTTTGTTTCTTTATAAGCACGTTCTAAATTTTCGTAAAAAGCTTCAAGTTCTTCGTCGGTTGCTTTCTCTGTTGGTGCGTATACTTGTATGATGGTCGTTTTTGTATTTTGTATGTCAAGACTTATTGAGCAAATTCTCTCGTTAAATAATCGGATATCTAAAATATGTTTTATCAAGTGTTGTTTTACTAAAAATCCTACTCCATATAATCCTTTAGTTTGTCCAATATAACAGAATATTCCATTTTCCGATTAAATTATTTTTTGTCCTAATAATCTTGTTTCAGATAATCCAATTATATCCCAGTTTATATTGGCAACTGCAAATTGCAATTCCTCTTGTCGTTCCTCTGTCATCAAAGTTCTTACCTTTATTGTGCAAATCTTAATAGCATTGTTTCGATTTTCAAATATAATATTTTTTGGTGTTTTGTTGGTTGTTTTGGGGGGTTTGAGCCTACATTTCTTACGGTGGCTAGCCGGCTTGAGAAAGGGGTAATTTCTATTTTGTGTTTTGTTTTATTGTCATTTAACTTTCTGGTCAAATCATGGTTCAATTGTTGCTACTTATTAGTCTGCTGTACATCTTGTAATAAAGTTTCGTTTTTATTCGTTTTGAAAAATTGATCGATTCGGTTTTTTTGACGTGTGTCATCTAGTTTATGTGTTTCAGATTGATTTTGTTTTTTGTTAAACTCTGGATCTAAACGTTGAGATTCGCATGGAAAAATATGTTTAAATGTCCTTTTGTTTGAGCTTGTGGAAGCAACTACGTTCATATTTTTGTCTTCTTGTTGTCTATCGAATTTTTGCTTTGTTTCTTTTTCTTTGCTTATTAAGTTAAGGTCCTCTTTTATTTGGTCGTCTTTTATATAAATAATTGCGTCCTTTAAAAGTTTTAACTTTGATTTATTTTTCATTATTGCTTCTTTTTTTATTTGTGTTGTAAAACCGACTAGCAATGGTCTTGTTCGATCTCCCTTTTTTCCAATTCTCCTTACGAAACCTAGATCATTTATATTTGTTTCGATATTCATTATCCTGTTAAGAAAGTCTAAAACGCATTGTTGCAAAGAAAGGTTTTCCGTCTCTGCGTCTACAATATTGTAAATTACAACATTTTTTTCTTTTTAGAGTTCTTTCTAGAGAAGATAAAGCAAATTAAATCGACATTAGAGACAGCTCGATTTTACTTACGGAAATGGACGTCCAATTCTGATGAATTACTTTCGAGCATTCCAACAGGAGAACGGGAATCAACATTCTCAATGCCGTCAGAAGATTCGGAACGAGTAAAGACGCTCGGTGTCAATTGGCTTCCTTCTCTCGATAAATTCTCCTTCTGCTAAAATTCGCTTTCTACTCCACAGCCGACGAAACGATTTATTCTATCCACGATAGCACGCCTTTTTGACCAAAAGGGGTGGATTGCTCCATGTATCGTCAAAGCAAAGATGTTCATGCAGCAACTGTGGATCGGTAAGATGTCTTGGGATAAACCAATCGAAGCATCACTCCTGGAGCAGTGGACCGCGTTCTACGAGGACCTGCCAGCCATCAATAAGCTAAAATTTCCAAGATGGGTTCAAACGAGTGGCGAGCTGTCTCGAGTAGAGCTACACGGCTTCAGCGACGCATCCGAAAAGGCATACGGTGCAGCAATTTATCTACGCGTTGAAGATGAGAAAGGCCAAACCAAAATGCACCTTCTCATCGCAAAATCGAAAGTTGCTCCCGTTCAGCCAGTAAGCCTTCCTCGATTGGAACTTTGCGGTGCTGTGATGTTGGCAAAATTACTGGATCACGTCATTCAGGTCTTCGGAAACAAGATCATTAACAAGTTTGCGTGGATGGATTCAACCATCACCCTTTCATGGATTCGAGCTTCACCAATAAAATGGGAGACATTTGTGCGGAACAGAGTTGTCGAAATACAGAGATTGACTTCCGTCAAAATATGGAAACATGTTCCCACTCAGTTCAATCCTGCAGATTTAGTCTGCAGAGGAGTTTTACCATCGGCTTTGCTGAACAACACGTAATGGTGGAATGGACCCAACTTTTTGCGCGATTCTTGGAATTTTCAATATCCCAAACAGCCAACAACACAAGTTCATCATATCGAACAGACTGTTCCGCCAATCAATGAGCTCATGTATAGGATGTCTGAAATACTTACTTTACTTTAGATGGCGCTCACAGCCCAGGATGGACTACGGCCTCAACCAACAAGCCCCTCCAGCCAGCTCGGTCCCTAGCTAGCTGCCTCCAGTTACGCACTCCAAGTTGGTTAAGGTCGTTTTCCACTTGTGTGCGCCACCTAAGGTGGGGTCTTCCTCTGCTGCGCAGACCGTCAGGGGTAGATTCGAAGACTCGTCGGGCTGGTGCGTTGGTGTCCATACGCTCCACGTGTCCCAGCCATCTCAGCCGCTGAATTTTCAGCTTCTTGACCAGGTCGACGTCGCTGTAAAGCCCGTAAAGCTCGTTATTAAATCTTCTCCTCCATACTCCATCGATACAGACTGGACCGAAGATCACCCGAAGAATCTTCCTTTCAAAGCACCCAAGCAGATTCTCATCCGTTTTTGACAGGGTCCATGCCTCTGCCCCATATAGCAGGACCGGGATGAATAGGGTCTTATATAAGGTCTCCTTGGTTCTCTGAGAGAGGGCTTTATTACTTAGATGCCTTCTTAGCCCGAAGAAACAGCGATTGGCAAGAGTAATTCTTCGTTTGATCTCTGCGCTGATGTCATTTTGCGATGTTACAGTGGAGCCCAGGTAGACAAAGTCCTTGACGACTTCGAAGTTGTATCTATCCATCGTGACGTTTTGCCCGAGCCGACGAGGTTGAGATTCCTTTCTCGATGATATCATATACTTCGTCTTGTCCTCATTAACAGCCAAACCCATTTTCGCCGCCTCCGATTCAATACTTGCAAACGCGCCGGTAACAGCTCGCTTCGTTCTCCCAATGATGTCAATATCATCTGCATAAGCAAGTAGTTGAACAGACTTTTGAAAAATTGTACCTCTGTTGTTGACTTGCGAGTTGCGTACAATTGCTTCAAGAACGATGTTAAACAGGTTGCATGATAACGCGTCGCCTTGCCTCAAACCTTTCTCGACATCAAAGGGTTCGGTGGTGTTCTTGCCGACTTTGACGGAGCAGCGAGATTTCTCCATCGTCATCCTGCACAAGCGGACGAGTTTGGCAGGGATGCCGAGATGCGCCATGGCTCTGAATAGCTCGTCTCTGTCCACGCTATCATATGCGACTTTAAAATCGATAAAGAGGTGGTGTGTATCGATTTGAAACTCCTGGGTTTTTTCCAAAATCTGTCGGAGTGTGAACATTTGATCGACGGTTGATTTGCCGGGCCTAAAACCACACTGATAGGGGCCGATCAGATCGTTGACAAACGGTTTTAAGCGATCACACAGTATAGATGACAAGATTTTGTATGCGACGTTGAGGAGACTTATACCTCTGTAGTTGGAACAGGTCAGAGCATCTCCTTTCTTGTGGATGGGGCACACTATACCGAGGTTCCATTCATCGGGCATACTTTCCTCCGACCAAATTTTGGAGATAAGCTGGTGTATACTCCCTACCAAGTCATCTCCCCCTGCTTTGAATAGCTCGGCTGGCAGGCCATCCGCACCAGCAGCCTTGTACGTTTTAAGCTTGGCTATCGCTAACCGCACTTCATTTGGGTCGGGTGGACGGAAATTTTGACCATCATTCTGTCTTACAGCTGAATTTTGGCCATCTTCGCCGTTTAGCAGTCTAGAAAAGTGTTGTTTCCAGATCCTCAGCACCGACTGTGTGTCTACCACCATATTCCCACTCTCGTCTCGGCAGGCTTCCGTTCTGGCCTTGTAACCCTGGGTAGTTTGCCTCACCCTTCGGTAGAACTTTCGAACATCCACCCTGCCGCTACAGTCCTCAATAGACTCGACCGCCCGCTTCGCATGCTCTCTCTTTTTCCTCCTGAGAAGGGTGCCGTGACATAAGGCCATGCGTCATAAGGCCATATTTTGGAATATGGTTTTATGACGCTTTCGTAAAGTGACATTAGGCCATATTCGAACGGATGGCCTTTTGACGCTTTGGTGAAGTGTCATAATGCCATATTTTTTTGCGACTTAATGCCATATCTTAATATGGCATCGTGACACTTTCTTTAAGTGACATAATACCATATTAAAGCAATTTTGATACTCGCGGTACGAAAAAAAAATGACAGTTTTGTTGGACGTAGCTTTTCCTTGCAGTTTGCAGTATTTTTAACGCCAACGGTTCAAATTATAATAATAGGAATACTTAGAACTTATAAGAGTAAATACGATTCAAGCAAAAATCTATCGATTTTTTTTACCTTCCCTTGGCCAAGTATTTTTTCTTTAAATAGCGTATTTTAAGAAATTTAAAACACTATTCATAATCCTTGAGACTTTTCCACGTGAACATCTCACATCGAATTGGGTGTTCCAATTTTAATTCACTCAAAGCGTAGCGGAAAAAAATTTTGCCGAAGAGAATATCAATTTGGGGTGTGAAAATTAAAAATTCGCGCGAATTTTTAATTTTCACACCCCAAATTGATATTCTCTTCGGCAAAATTTTTTTCCGCTATATAGGTTGCATTTGAATTTTACTTCATTCAAAGAATAGCGGAAACAAAAATTTGCCGAAGAGAAGATCAGTTTGGGGTGTCAAAATTAAAAATTTGCACGGATTTTTAATTTTCTCACCCTAATTTTTTTCCGCTATATTGTATTCGAATTTTGTTTCACTAAAAGGCGTAGCGGAAAAAAACTTGCCGATGAAGATATCAATTTGGTGGACAAAATTTTGCCGAAGAGAAGAAAATGAAAATTCATGCGATGTTTTAATTTGTACACCCAAAATTCATCATTCATTTTTGAGGACAAATGCTGCTATCAACATAATTATCTAGAGTTTTAACTTTCTTTACATTATTATTATTTGTATTGTATTATTTATACTAGAATGTCAGTTTATTAGACTTGACCATTCTTTATTCCGTCAATTTCAATTTCTTTACATTGATTTTTTTTGAATGCAAGAATTTTCATTTGAAATCAGTTAATAGCATAAAATAAAGGATTTAAAATTCTAAAATCTAAATGAACCCTTGTTGCCCTTACAGATTTTATTTTAGGGTAAATAAGAAATATATGCATCTGAAAGTGACACAAGGCCATAATGGTCTTACGTCACTTAAGGTAAGCGTCACAAGGCCATTTGTTCGAATATGCCCTTATGTCACATTATGAAAGCGTCATACAGCCATATTTTAAAATATGGCCTTATATCGCATGGCCTTATGTCACGGCACCCTGAGAAGTCGGCGTTCCTCCCTTCGCTTTTGCCCGTAGAGCTCCCGGGCTGCTCTCTCAGCAGCTCTGGTTCTAGTCTGCAGCATTGCTTGGTAGGCCTCGTTCTTTGCTTCATGTGCCAGTCTGCATTCTTCATCGAACCAGGGGTTTCGTTGTGGTGGCCTAGTGAAACCCAGCACATCAGTAGCGGCACTTTTGATGGCATTTTGGCAGTGTTTCCATTGGTGCTCTACAGATGATGCTTGTGGCGGGCTTGTTGAGAGTTTAAGAGAAACGTGGTCTGCAAAAGTCCTGGCTATCTCTTGCGATTTTAGCTTCGCGAAGTTAAATCGTTTTACAGCATCCGCTCGTCGTTGTGGCGCCATAGATATCCGCATACGTACTTGCGCTACCACCAGGTAGTGATCCGAGTCTATGTTGGCACCTCGGAACGTTCGGACATCCAGGATACTGGAAGCATGTCTGGCGTCTATCGCAACATGATCAATCTGGTTGACGGTTCGTTGATCCGGAGACCTCCAGGTCCCTTTGTGTATATTGAGGTGTGGGAATAGAGTGCTTGCTATGATGGCATTTCGCCCCGCCGCGAAATCGATGAGCCTGAGTCCGTTACCGGAAGTGTTGTCGTGCAGGCTGTGTCTTCCGACTATCGAACCAAAGATGCCCTCCTTTCCAATCTTGGCGTTGAAGTCGCCAAGAATAATCTTGACGTCGTACTTGGGGCACCTATCATACGTATCCTCGAGGAGATCGTAGAATTCTTCTTTGGTTGAGTCATCCTTTTCTTCTGTTGGGGCATGGGCACAGATCAACGTGATGTTTTTGAACTTTGCTTTGATGCGGATTGTGACCAGGCGCTCGCTTACATTTCTGAAGCCCAAGACTTCTTGCCTAAGTCTTCCCCTTACCACAAAACCACAACCAAAGAGCCGCTGACCTTGCTCCTTGCAGCACTCGCCGAAGTAGATGTCACACGTTTGCATCCTTCGGATGCCCTCTCCATCCCATCGCACTTCCTGGATGGCTGTTACATCAGCCCTTAGCCTATCCAGGTTCTCCACTAGTTGTTCGGCTGCACGTGGCCTATTTAGGGTCCGTACATTCCACGTGCAGATCCGAAATTCATTGTCCTTGTTTCGTTTGCTGGGGTCGTCAACATTAAAATCATCCATATCTGAGGCTTGTTGTTGTTTCGGAACCGATAATTTTTTACGTGGTAGGAAAGTCACCCCGACGCACAACCCCCTAGCCTGGAGGACCAGATTCTTATTATAACTCCAAGGACGGGGAGCCGGATAAACCGCTCCTTATAGGCCTGAGCTACGAATACGTCGTAGTAGCCCATATAAGGTGTTCACTAAGTAGTTCAAACTGACTAGAACTGTAGACGCCACCGTTGATTCCATCTGGGGAATTCCTCCGCTGCCGCCTGAAAAAAGGAGAAGTGCCTTAGTGGAAACACTCCTCCCCCCCTCTCTCGTCTGCTGCCACCTTAAACCGTCCACAGGGATTGGATCCCCATCTTCAGTCAAAGGTACTAGGCACCCGATGTTCACCACGGGGAGGTGAGAGTAGGAGTTGATAGACAGAGGTTGAGTGTGGACGCTTGTGTCCTCTTGAATGCACCGCGTTGTCTACCCTTTGATGTCTGAAATGCCTAAGTTAATACGTATTGTTGCTATGATTTTACGTTTCATCAATAATTTAAGGAAATACATACCCGACTGGAAAATTAGACCAATTCCACCAAAGGAACTCGACGAGGCAACAAAAATATTAGCTAAAATCGCTCAACTGGAAATGTTTCCTAATGGTATTTTGAAATCCAGAGGCATGGCATCTCTAAATCCATTCGTAGATTCTTACGGAATCATACGTGTTGGTGGAAGATTGAAGAACGCTAACCTGTCCTATGATCAACAACATCCAATCGTCCTGGAATCAACTCATCATTTTACCAAGCTTATTCTTCATGAAGCACATGAGAAGACTCTTCACGGAGGCATTCAACTGATGATGGGTTATCTCCGGAAAAGGTACTGGATTTTTCAAACGAAGCGAGCGGTTAAAAAATATATACACGATTGTGTTATATGCTACCGGTATAGGACCAAACCAGCTCATCAACTCATGGGAGAGTTACCATCAGCTAGAGTGACTATATCTAGATCATTCTGCCATACAGGCGTTGATTACGCTGGTCCGATTAGCATCCGAGCTTGGAAAGGCCGAGGAGCAAAATGCTATAAGGGCTATTTGGCCATTTTTGTCTGTCTCGCAACGAAGGCCATCCATTTTGAAGCAGTAAGTGACCTCACTACCCAAGCGTTTCTAGCTGCGCTTCGACGCTTTACATCACGACGAGGAGTTTGTACCCAGATTGCGGTACCAACTTCATAGGCGCTGAGGCTGAGCTTCACCGTCTTTTAAGAGACGCCAAACACGACTGGAAGGAAGTTGCTGAAGTGCTAACATCACAAGGAACCAAGTGGAATTTCATTCCCCCTGCTTCTCCCCCCTTTGGAGGATTATGGGAAGCCGGTGTTAAGAGTGTCAAGCACCACTTCAAAAGAGTTGTCGGAAATGGGACAATCACTTTCGAGAAACTCACCACGCTTTTAACGCAAATTGAAGCGTGTTTAAATTCGAGGCCTCTCTGTCCCTTAGCAGAAAATCCCGATGATTTTCAAGCACTGACTCCAGCACATTTTTTAATTGGAGCAGAAATGTTTACGGTACCCGAGCCAGATCTTACTGTTGGTAAGACAAACTTTTTCTTATCTCTGTGAAGGCTGTTTCACAATGCGACGAGAAAACTAGACGTCAGCGTGACGAGATCTCTTCGCAGTTTCTCTCTCTTAAAAAAGAATTTTAAACAGTGAAATAATACATAATCAAGCATTTCTCGTCGTCTCGTCACGTCATAAAGTTCGAAAAATTGAAAAAAAGACGCAACGTGACGACGAGAAATACTTTATTATGTATTATTTCGTTGTTTGAAACTGGTTTTAAAGAGAGAACAACTGTGAAGAGACCTCGTCACGCTGGCGTCTAGTTTTCTCGTCGCATTGTGAAACAGCCTTAACACAATTCAATGCAACCCTCCACCTATCTTTATAAATTGCTACCGTGCAAAAAGACGAAACAGCGCTAACCATAATTCATCCCAGAATAACCCACCAGCTATTATTTTTATATTATTTATTGCCTCGCACGAACGAAATGCTTTTCTCGTGGCTGCCGCAAACTATCGCAAAAAAATTAAATCAACTTTAAAACTCAATGATATTGGTCTCGTTTCAGAAAACACTTGCTCAATAAACTGTTATCTGAATGAGAGCTTGACCAGACACTCTCGCTTTCTATTACAAAGTGCTCTTGGTCTTAAAAGGAAAAAGAAATTATTCTCTGTCTTCTCGAAATCAGGGATCGTGTATGCTAAGAGGACAGAAAGCGAAAAGAGTTTTCCCATTGAAAGCTCTAAAGATCTTCATTCTATTGCTGCTGTAGTTCCTGTTGTTGTTGCTGCTGATGTGACCGATTATTAATTAAGTCATCACGTTGTATTTTCTAATTTGTTATCTCATTATAGTTTTTATTTAAAAATTGTTATTGTTTTCCTACTTTTCCTTTTTCTCTTTTTCTATTTCTATACTACTACTTTTGGTACTTTATCTCTTTTTTTTTCTATAACTACTACAACTTTTGGTACTTTGAGATCTTGAGTGATTTTTTGTTCTTATTTCCTTTGTTCTTTTTTATTTTGTCTTGCAATGAGTTCTTTTGTTTCTTACAGTGAAGTACAAAAATCTGTGCACGCTATGATTAATATACTTTCAAATTATCGTGATGGTTTCAAGGTTTGTTACTTAAATGCTCGTAGTCTTAATGATGATAAATTAGATTATTTAAAATATCTATTCGCGGATTCTAGTGTTGATGTTATTTGCGTTTGTGAGACTTGGTTCAAAAGCGACATATCTGATTTGCAGTATAACCTACCGAACTATTCTATTATAAGAAATGACAGAATAACAGATACATGGGGTGGTGGTATAGCAATTTATTGTGAATCCTCTCTTAGGGCCAAAATAGTTGGTAAATCCATTAGTTTGGATACGGAGTTTTTATTTATCGAAGTAACTGATGGTAGTACTAAATGCTTAGTGGCTTGTGGCTATATTCCTAATAGAAGTTGCTCTCCACTGGCTTTTTTCTCAAAACTTTTGGTCTTTACTGCTTTGTATGATCATATTTTATTATGTGGGGACTTTAATGCAGATTTGTTAAAAAATGAAGCTCGTGCTTCTCAATTGTATGAGTTTGCCTCTTCCTCAGGGCTTACAATAATAAACACAACACATCCAACGCGATTTGCCAGAAACTGTTTACCTAGCCTCCTTGACTTAATTATTGTACCTAACCCTTCTTCGATTATTCTTTTTAAAAAAAAATAAATAAATTTGATGGCACAATAGCTCATGAAGAACTAGGGCCTAGTGACTTACAACTCTCAACCATTCCTGTGTGCGTGTCTGCAGGAATGGAGGGGACCTACAGTTTATTGCCGAATCCGAACGGCTAACGAGCGGCACTTTTCTGTGACAGGAGATACTCTTGGAGGATTTGTCAATTCCTCGCAAGAGGCAGTAGCCGTTTTTCTTTTAAATAAATAGATGGCGAGGCTGGGGATCGAACCTTAGACCTCTGGCATGACAGTCCATCGCACTAACCATCACGCCACGGCTACTTTCTTTTTGATCAGCTTTAATTCGACCTTGTATCTGACCATGATCTGCTTTTTTGTAAGTATGATATTAGTTTCACTTACTCTGCTATTCCTTATTCCTTCACTTATAAGGATTTTCGTTCAATTAATGTTGATGCTTTACAAGTCGCCGCTTCCTTATCACCTTGGTACAACTGTAGGCTGATTTCTGATCCTGATGCAAAACAAACCAACAAAAAACCGTTGCGATTCGAAACAAACGCTGTCCCTGGTTAACAACTGAAGTAATTGATGCTATTAAAGTTCGAAACAGGCTTATACTAAATGCAAACGAAATCCATATTGTTCTAATTGGAATATTTACAAAAGTATACGAAACCGTGTAACAGTCTTAGTACGTAATGAAAAAAGGCACTATTATGCCTCAAAGCTAGATACATCCCTCTCTTCTAAAAAGCTTTGGAACAATCTTCGGCAGATTGGTATATGCAATGAGAAAAATTGCTCTATAGGTGAAATCGATCCCGATCAGTTAAACAATCACTTTGTTGGTTCAAATACTAGTGAAATTGACTTTGATTTCAGTGAAAACATAAATCGATCCCTTCTTTCTGGAAGGGAATTAGAAATAGTAGCAGTGAGTGAATTCGAAGTTATGGAATGTATAAACCAGATAAGATCCAACTCAACAGGAGAAGATGGTATACCTCTGAGATTTATAAAACTTGTTCTGCCTTTCATTCTATCTCACATTACTCACAATATAAATCACTGCATTACAACGTCAACTTTCCCCAACGCCTGGAAAATCGCAAGAGTAATACCCATCGCCAAAAAAACTCCTCCTGAAACCGTTGCTGACTTAAGACCAGTCAGTATTTTACATTGCTTGTGAAAGGTCCAAGAGAAGCTAATATCCAAACAGGTAATTCGCTACCTGTCTGCAAATTGATTACTTTATGAACGGCAATCTGGTTTTAGAGCTAATCATAGCTGTTCGACGGCTATGGTTAGCATATTTGAAGATTTAAGGCATCATTTTGATGAGGGTTGTGTTTCACTTCTATGTTTGCTTGACTTCTCTAAAGCCTTTGACAAGCTTGATCATAATATTCTTTGTTGGAAATCACAAAATCTGTTCAATTTTGGTAATAGTGCAGTTAGCCTCTTAAAGAGTTTTTTAAGTGGTAGGTCTCAAAGAGTTTCTGCTTTTGAAGCATATTCAGCTTTGTTACCGGTTAAACAGGGTGTTCCACAAGGATCAATTCTTGGCCCTATCTTGTTTTGTATTGTATTTTTAAAGTAAAAAACGATAAAATATTAACCGCAAAGTCCATAAATCATAAAATTAAATAAAACACAAAATTTTTTCCTTTTATTTGAACCTTAAGTGACTTTGCCAATTTTAATTTAATATATTAAAGTAAAACAAACACTAATATATCAAATAAGATTTGGATGCATTTCGACGTTAGTCATCCTCAGCGAGTACGTTCGTACTAAGTCTCCCATGAGTGCAGGTCAGTTAGATGTTAGCATGAAACCTATTTGAACTGAAATTACAACAAAATTAAAACGTTATTTAATAATTTCGTCGATTGTTTTGAACAGTGGGGAGCGTATTGGTGCCTCCAACGTGTTCATTGTAACATTTCTGTTAAGATACATATATATACTTTCGTAAATATTAGAACAATCTCGAACACCAAACGCTTTAAAACTGCTATCGTTCTTCATTTCTCACTCCTACCTTAAGCAAAGCTTTTGTTTCTTGTTTTTTCCTCTGTACTACAAATTTCTAATCTAGCTTTTATTTTATTTTATTTTATTTTATTTTATTTTATTTTATTTTATTTTATTTTATTTTATTTTATTTTATTTTATTTTATTTTATTTTATTTTATTTTATTTTATTTTATTTTATTTTATTTTATTTTATTTTATTTTATTTTATTTTATTTTATTTTATTTTATTTTATTTTATTTTATTTTATTTTATTTTATTTTATTTTATTTTATTTTATTTTATTTTATTTTATTTTATTTTATTTTATTTTATTTTATTTTATTTTATTTTATTTTATTTTATTTTATTTTATTTTATTTTATTTTATTTTATTTTATTTTATTTTATTTTATTTTATTTTATTTTATTTTATTTTATTTGAACTTTCACTATATTAATTTGAATAGCTAATGTATCTATATCTAAGTACTATAAAAGATATTTATCTTAATGTACCTTTTTTTGCTTTTATATATAAATAAATTGAATTGAATTGAATTGAAACTATGTCGATCGGTGGAAAGCTATCCAATTTAGTCTAAACTCATGACAAATGGTGATGTCAATACAATAAGTGTTGACAGTAAAATTCTTGAGTATGTTGAGGACTTTACATACCTTGGCCAAATTATCTCCTTAAAAAATAAAGAAACAAAGGATGTAGACCATCGAATAACAAGTGCCTGGAGACAGTTCTGGAATGTCCAGCATCTATTAGACTTAAATATTTCAAACAAAACAAGAAAGTATGTGTTCGACTCGACGGTGCTACCAGTTTTGACCTATGGGTGCCAAACTTGGTAAGTTACAAAAAATATTGAAAACAAACTTCGATCGTGCCAAAGAGCAATGGAAAGAATAACCTTGAACGTTCATATCACTCAACGAATAAACTACAGAATTTTAAGAAAACGAACTAATTTTGAAGATGTAAGACATAGGCTTAGGAAACTAAAATGGGATTGGGCGGGACATATCATGCGTACAAATGATAACCGATGGACAAAATTAGCGACAGATTGGCTACCACTAGACAGGAAAAGAAGCGTGGGTAGACAATTTAAACGCTGGAAGGATGACATCCGGGCAACATGCCCATTCTATTGGCGAGAGGCGTTTGACAGAAGTAGGTGGAGATATCTGGGGGAGGCTTATGCTCAGATAACATGATAATTATTTGTACTTAACAGATATATCTACATATATTGAATTAAAATTAAAATTGTTACTTAAACTATCTATGCATATATATATATATATATATATATATATATATATATATATAAAAATAAATAATAATAATAATAGAGATACATATTTGTACTTAAGTAATTTATGAGTGAATAAAGCTTGAAATAATAATAATAATAGAAATTGGGTAAAAAAGACCGCTATATTGGAAGGGTATTTAGCAAGTTTTGATAAACTAAATAAAATTATCATGGATAATGAATTTAAATCGGAACAACTTATTAAGTTCTTAAAGGATAAAGGCATTGAAGTACATTGGACTAAACCCAACAGTCACACTGGTAATGCCGATGTTGAAAAGCTCCATTCGACATTAATAGAAAAGATTCAAGCGATTGAGGAAGAAATGACAGTTGAACAAAAGATCCAAAACGCAATTGGAAACTATAATGCCAGGATTCATTCCACCATAGAAATGACTCCAAGACAGGCTTACAGAATAAATGACACTTTGTCTATAAAATTAAAAATATTACAAAAATAAATAAAAGTAGGGAAAAGTATGTAGAAAACAGAACTAAAGGTTATATAAAAAATTATAAAAGAGTTAGGCATAAGGACCAACCATATTATAGAAAATTCCCATTACAAAATGTACATTTATTAAACGTTAAAAGAAAACCTAAATTTGCAGATACTAATAATCCAATTGATGATGATAACCTCAGTACAAGGGTTATTGCAGGTTCATCCCATACCAGAAGAGAACGGGTACACTAAAATAAGAATTAGACAAGTAGATATAGTTAATGATACAGACACTATTTTACATATAATTAATGCAAGTGAGTTGTTACAAATTTGCAATGAATTAGAATTAAACATAGAGCTTTTAAAAATAGAAGATAAGCAGATTTTTTATCATGAAATAAGATTAATAAAAAGTAAACTTAGAACAATAAGCAGATTAAAGAGAAAAAAAAGAGGACTAATTAATGTTGTTGGTAGAGTTCAAAATTGGCTATTTGGTACAATGGACGATTTAGATCGCGAAGAAATTCTTGAACATCTAAAAATAACTGATGAAAATAACCATATATCTATCAATACTCTTAACAAACAAATACAAATAAATGTACATTATAATAAATTTTTATCTGATTAAAAACTTACAATAGAAAGCGATAGAACTAAAATATTAGAATCATACAACACAACAAATGAATTTATTCGTAATTTAAATTACAAAATTTTAGTTTTGGAACAGTCAATTAAGGTTAGATTTTTGGAAAATAAAGTAAACCAAATTCTTGATAACAAAATGACTGCTAAAAATAATATTATTCATACGAGTATGCTTACTTTGGAAGAACTAGAAAAATATAACATAGATTTTCCTACAACTAAACTCATAAAAGCAGGAGTTATGAAATATAAAAATGACTTATTAATATTCGCTATCAAAATACCTGTAAATTTTATATCAACAGAACTTCAAATTATAAAATAAATTAATACCAAACACCAATCATTTGGAAATTAACGAAAAAGAAGAAATGATTGTAGAAATAGACGAACAAATATATAAATACGAAGAAAATTCACTTTTTAAAAATTTAAAGAAACTTAAAAATTGTATTATTACTCATTCATGTTACTTAACATACAATAATTTAACAACCATTGAAGAAATAGATGACAAAAATATGTATAAAGAAGTATAAAAAAATATGTATAAAGAAGTAATTTGGCAAAATTGTGATCAAAGAAATATTACATTAACAGGAAATTATTTAATTAATTATAATAATTGTTCATTAAAAATAAAACAAACTAAATTTTTTAATAAAGAAACTATTACACCAGATAAATATTTTTATCCATCAAATAAAAATAATGAAATGTTTTTAAAACCGATTGATTTTAATAAAATAATTATGGAAAATGTTAAAAATTTAGAAGAAATAAAAGAACTACACTATCATAAGAAAACAATGTATGGCTCAAATATAAGCCTAGCTTTAGTATTAATTCTAAGCATAACTGGTGTTGTTACTTTCGTATTATTGAAATCAAAAAATAAGACCATCAAAATTGTAAACAATATGAAGCCAGAGACTACAGATTTAAAGCAGGGAGGAGTAACGTATATTGACCCTGCCATGAAAAGTGATGAGCCTGCTAATAAAGACAATATTAGCAAATTCAATCCACTTTCATGGTAGGGTAAATAAACACCTTACTTCTACAACAAAAAAAGCGATCTTATTGCAAATTAAATTATGTAATTGGAATCAGCATTAACAAATAGGTAGAAACGATACCCTACTCGACGTAGCTCCATGAATATAATTGTTGGTTTTGTTGGGCTTTAATGATCGTTTTATTGGATGCAATTAATAAAAAACTTATTCATCTTGGATTACCCTACGTTTCGCCAGTTTTTTTCCGGCTTCCTCAGGGGTTTTTTTATTTGTCTAAACAACCAATAAAAATACATTTTATAATTATTTAAAAATAAGTCAAAGAAAACTATACGATTTCGATAAAAAAATTTCACTTACATTGTAGAAAATAAATTTTTACATTTAAATTGACTGACTTTTTTAAATAAATTAACAAATAAATAAATAAATTAATTCCACACATCAATAAATTAACATTTTACACTATTAGGACAACAGAAATTAAAACTAGTATCACTTTTTGCTATCACAGATCAGATATTAATGGCAACACTGTATAAAGAACTGATGTTGTCGATGTCTTTTTGGTGGTTCATTGTTGTTCTCATTTTTTGTTGGATGCGAAGACTTTCTAACGTATAGCAGGTGGAGGTGCGGTTCTCTTTACCCAGTATTTTGACGTTTTCAAAGTCAAGGCTGTTTCACAATGCGACGAGAAAACGAGACGTCAGCGTGATGAGATCTCTTCACGGTTGTTCTCTCTTTAAAACGAGTTTTAAACAACGAAAAAATACATAATAAAGTATTTCTCGTCGTCACGTTGCGTCTTTTTTTCATTTTTTCGAACTTTATGACGTGACGAGACGACGAGAAATGCTTTATTATGCATTATTTCAATGTTTAAAATTCTTTTTTAAGAGAGAGAAACTACGAAGAGATCTCGTCACGCTGACGTCTCGTTTTCTCGTCGCATTGTGAAACAGCCTTGATCGTGGTCCGTCATGTGTTGTGAGAGTGCTGTAGCTGTTCTCTTTTTTCCAGCTTCAAGGCTGTTTCACAATGCGACGAGAAAACGAGACGTCAGCGTGACGAGATCTCTTCACAGTTGTTCTCTCTTTAAAACGAGTTTCAAACAACGAAATAATACATAATGAAGTATTTCTCGTCGTCACGTTGCGTCTTTTTTTCAATTTTTCGAACTTTACGACGTGACGAGATGACGAGAAATGCTTTATTATGTAATATTTCACAATTTAAAATTCTTTTTTAAGAGAGAGATTCTACGAAGAGATCTCGTCACGCTGACGTCTCGTTTTCTCGTCGCATTGTGAAACAGCCTTCAGGCTCTGACAATCTTAAGGCTGTTTCACAATGCGACGAGTAAACGAGACTTCAGCGTAACGAGATCTCTTCACAGTTGTTTTCTCTTTAAAACGAATTTCAAACAACGAAAAAATACATAATAAAGTATTTCTCGTCGTCACGTTGCGTCTTTTTTTCAATTTTTCGAACTTTATGACGTGACGAGATGACGAGAAATGCTTGATTATGTATTATTTCACTGTTTAAAATTCTTTTTTAAGAGAGAGAAACTGCGAAGAGATCTCGTCACGCTGACGTCTAGTTTTCTCGTCGCATTGTGAAACAGCCTAGAATACAATGCGGTCTGATAAGAAAGGCCAGTGATGCATTTGAGTGTGCAAGCAGGAGTAGAGCTTGCTTGAAATAGATATACCTATGTAATTCGTAGGACAAAAAAAAAATATTCCAGAGCATGTTTTTTTCTAGCAACACTATTAAGACGAGATTAGATTAGAAATCAGTTTTATAAGAAATACTGGGCCCTACCAATAATCAAATTTAGTTATGACTTAAATATTTCAGTAAAATGGATCATAATTGAATGGGCTCTAAATAATAAACCGTGCATGGTATTACCTAAATATTTACGTGGACTATTAATAATGAACCATATACTCAACTGACTTCAAAAAATTGAGAATATAATGTATGGTTAATAACACTGGTCGACAAGGTTTTTGTTACAGAAACCAAACTATACTTTTCCAAAGGTTTTTGCTGTGCTGAATTCGAATCTGAAGTCAGAAATATTCTATCACGTCACGTTTTTGAGATATTCCCGTTTGAAAATAAAAAAAAGTCGGTTTTTCGCTGTTTTCGGGGTAACGTTAAACCGTGAGGTAATTTGTTTTAACATAATTTGTAACGGTTTCTGAAAGCACTAAGTTTCTTTTTTTTAATTCTATTTAAATTTTTCCGATATCTCTTCCCTAACCCGAGAAATCCTGATTTAGTTGTAAGCCTTTATCCTATAAAATTTGAAAAGTCGATAGGGGCAGATCATGCCATAGAACGACCTACTCTCATCGAGGTACAAGGTAATAAGTATACAGTTTTGTAGGTGGTGTCTAACCAAACATTTTGCGCAAGGGTTGCCTAGCGTAAAGTGGCCAAGGCATAGGGTTGCCACGCTTTAAAGGTCAATTTTCGGGTTCTTACAACTATCTGACACAGCTTAGACGGTAAGTCCTAACGACGTACAGAAAATACCACGTAAAAGGAAATTTTATTTAAAAATGTTCAAATACTTGGTTTCTTAAAAATCGTAATTTCAGAAGGGTGAATTAGGGTAAACAAAGATACAAGTCTAGAATCTATTTTCTGAACAAAAAATGATAAAGTGATAATTCTTTCTTTAATCGATAGATAATTTCAATATAAAAAAGTGATAAATATACAAAAAATGTAAAAAATCTAAAACTCGAGATATGAACGTTTAGAAGTAAAATTATGAAAAATAGACGTTAGAGAAAAAAATTACCATAAATCAGAGTGATGCTTTTTGGAAATAAATTTTATATTTTTAAAAAGCAGATAAAAATTAAATTGACACGTGTTTGCCAAAATTTTGTATTAACGCTTTCTTTTTATTTAAGTATATTTTCGAATAATATACATTTTTTTCATCATTTTTTTGGTGGTTTTTGATTTTTCCCATTCTATGGGCATTGATATTTTCATTGAAAACAGTATCAGCTTAAAGATACATTTATAACAAGTACGATAATACTAACATTTTTTCAAAATTTAATACCTTAACCTATGAGCTGTGACAGATAATTGTAAAAAGCCGAAAATTCACCTTTAAAGCGTGGCAACCCTATGTCTTGACCACTTTACGCTAGGCATCCCTTACGAAAAATGTTTGGTTAGACATCACCTACAAACTTTATACTTATTATCTTGTACCTCGATGAGGGTAGGTCGTCCTATGGCATGATCTGCCCCTATCGACTTTTCAAATTTTATAGGATAAAGGCTTACAACTAAATCAGGATTTCTCGGGTTAGGGAAGAGATATCGGAGAAGTTTAAATAGAATTAAAAAAAAAGAAACTTAGTGCTTTCAGAAACCGTTACAAATTATGTTAAAACAAATTACCTCACGGTTTAACGTTACTTCGAAAACAGCGAAAAACCGACTCTTTTTATTTTCAAACGGGAATATCTCAAAAACGTGACGTGATAGAATATTTCTGAGTTCAGATTCAAATTCAGCACACCAAAAAGCTTTGGAAAAGTATAGTTTGGTTTTTGTAACAAAAAAATAATTTAATTTTGTTGACCAGTGTAATTTACGTTAACGTTAATTTCACTGCAATATTTAAGTCATAACTAAATTTGATTATTGGTAAGGCCCACCGTCTTTTAAGCGCCATGTTTCGACGAAAATGCATATTTTTTGTATATTTACGTTTAACGTGCATATTTTGTCGTATTTTTGTAGGTATATTTTTCATTAAAATCATGTTTATTCAATAAATAATAAAGGTCTATGGGGTAGGCATTACCAAAAAATTAAAACATAACATCAGGTTATGGCGAAAAAATTGGCATTAAGGAAATTTGGGTTGGAGTTTTTGTTTTTTTTTTTTTTTAAATTAACCTATTTTTGAGTTGGTTAAATCGACCTGAACGATTTTATTCCATTTTGTAATCTAGTACTTCTAAATATTTTAAGGCCGTGTGTGAATTGAATTAAAATTTCGAATAAATTTTATCCGAAATTAAATTTTGAAGTTTGTACGTACACATACCTACAGATGCACCTCACTAGTGTCAAAAATTTAATTAATCTTCGGATAAAATTTAACGCGATTCGCACATGGCTTAAAAAATAGGTATAGATAGCTTTTGAAAATTTAGAAAATATTAACCCAAAAGTAAAAAAATCATGTTCCCAGTAATTCTGACTTTTTAACATTTCTTTCGTTGAAAGGTACCAAAACTTTTGTTAGCCACGAGAGCAAGCTCGTGGGACTCACTCGTGTAATTTTTTTTTTTATTTTTGATATAATTAATGTCTTAAATAAACCCATGTCAATAAATTTAAACGATTCACCATTATAAAATAAATTATGCATGTACCTATTTCAAATAGGTTTTAATGGCTTATAGCCCCAGAAAATTGACGTTATGTTCGACAATCTCACTTGTACACTACATATTTTTTTTGTTTTCAGATTTTAACGTGTATAAAGCTTGCATATACACATTAGCATAATCAATTAAAATTGTAACTAGAATTTTGTTCAATTTTGTGCTATTTATGTGTGGAAGTCTCGAATTTTGTGCTAGCATAGTTTTTGTTTTATGTAAATTTTTGCTACCTACCTTAATATTAAGCTAGCAAAACTTCTAAACTGCTCAAGATAATCAATTGAAATAAAAACTAGAATTTTGTGCTATTTGTGTGTTATTATTGTGTGGCAGTCCCGATTTTTGTAGCAAAACTTCTAAACCGCCCAGCATAATCAGTTGAAAGAAAAACTAGAATTTTGTGCTATTTGTGTGCTATTATTGTGTGGCAGTTCCGATTTTTGTGCTAGCATAGTTTTGTTTTATGTTTTGCTAGCTTTATATGGGTAGCATAACTTTGCATAAAAAAAACTATGCTAACACAAAAATCGGGACTTCCGCACAAAATAGCACGAAAAGAGCACAAAATTTTAGTTTATATTTCATCTGATTATGCTAAGCGGTTTAGAAGTTTTTCTAGCTTAATATTTAGGTAACATATAGATTTACAAAAAATAAGAACTATGCTAGCACAAAAATCGAGACTTTACCACAAAATAGCACAAAAAGAGTACAAAATTCTAGTTATGGTTTCAATTGATTATGCTAATGTGTATTGTATATGCTAGCTTTATAGACGTTTAGATTTATGTCGTTCTTTTTAGTGCAGTTTTTAAAAATACATTACATAGGTACATACCTACATACATAGAATATATTTTGAAAAGCAATCATAATCATTTTATTTTTGAGCATATACATAATTACTTTTTAAGGGCATAAATATGTAATTGATTTTTAAGGGCATAATTATAAGCGCTTAAACGATTTTTTTGGTTGAATAGAAAAGTATGATGGGGTTAGTTAAAAAAAATTAACAAGATTTATTTTTTGCCAAATTGAAAGTGACATTAAATACCTACACCTAGAAACTTCAAAACTTATAATGGTGTTTGAAACAGCTTATTACGTTTTAACTAATTTGTAAAGTTTGTAAAGATTAGTCATGTTTTAAGTTTATCTAGCAAAATAAAGTCATTTTTAATGTCCCCATGGTTACTCTATGAGTCAAATCTGTAAATTTTTCACTTATAATTTGTTTTTGTATTATTAAATAAAAAAGGAAAATTGATTAAATTCAAATTGAACATTTTACTAACACAAACAAAAAATCTTGTCGATTTAAAACCAAAAAATTAATTGACTAGAAAAACAAACAAAAATGTAATTTCCATGCATGACTAAAATTCAAATATTTCAGTAACCAAATCGAATTTTGAACTTTCCAAAATTTCTAAAAATTAAAAATGTCCAAATCTAATTTGCACACCAAAAATTTTAATTTGCACACCTCTGGTTAATTTTTAAACCAATGATTAAAAAGTGCTTAAAACATACAAAAATGCACTTTGCCATGTCTGACTAAAATTGAAATATTTCAGTAACCAAATCGAATTTTGAACTCTTAAAAATTTCTTAAAATCAAAAATGCCCAAACCTAATTTGCACACCAAAAATTTGAATTTGCACACCTCTGGTTAATTTTTAAACCAAGGATTAAAAAGTGCTTAAAACATACAAAAATGCACTTTGCCATGTCTGACTAAAATTGAAATATTACAGTAACCAAATCGAATTTTGAACTTTTAAAAATTTTTAAAAATCAAAAATGCCCGAATTTACTTTCCAAATTTTAATTTGCGCACCTCTGGTTAATTTTTAAACCAATGATTAAAAAGTGCTTAAAACATACAAAAATGCAATTGCCATGTCTGACTAAAATTGAAATATTTCAGTAACCAAATCGAATTTTGAACAATTTAAAATTTCTTAAAATCAAAAATACCCAAATCTAATTTGCGCACCAAAAATTTGAATCTGCACACCTCTGGTTAATTTTTAAACCAATGATTAAAAAGTGCTTAAAACATACAAAAATGCACTTTGCCGTGTCTGACTAAAATTGAAATATTTCAGTAACCGAATCGAATTTTGAACTTTTCAAAATTTCTAAAAATCAACAATGCCTAAATCTAATTTGCACTCCAAAAATTTGAATTTGCTCACCTCTGGTTAATTTTTAAACCAATGATTAAAAAGTGCTTAAAACATACAAAAATGCACTTTGCCATGTCTGACTAAAATTGAAATATTTCAGTAACCAAATTGAATTTTGAACTTTTAAAAATTTCTAAAAATCAACAATGCCCAATTCTAATTTGCACGATAAAAATTTGAATTTGCTCACCTCTGGTTAATTTTTAAACCAATGATTAAAATGTGCTTAAAACATACCAAAATGCACTTGCCATGTCTGACTAAAATATATATACGGGGTGATTCACCTAAGGTGTGACAAAAAGCTAGAGCGTTTAGGTTAGATCGATGTTAGAAAAAAATCTCATGGGATGGGGGGTCTATTTCCCCCGTTTAGCCGGGAGGGGCAATTTTCTAAAAAATTGACCTAAAACAGAAAAAATATTCTTAAAATACAACGGTTACACTTACAGTGCCATGAGATACCTTTTTGTAAATTCAGAGATCTCTTGCTTTATTTATTATTAAATCAAATTTTTTGGGAATAGTTTTTAAAATATTAATTTTTAAACTCAAAACTAAAAAAAAATTCAAAACTGTTTTTTTTCAATATTTTACGTAGTTAGGTACTTTTTTTTTCCCGAAATTGAACTCTCTTATTAGTTTTAAGTCAAAAACAGATAACCGGATGCTGAAACGTCTTTTAGTTTTTGAGAAAATTAAAAATAACGAGAGAAGCAATTTTCTAAAAGAATTGAATTAATACAGAAACGAAAATTATTAAAAAACAAACGTAATGGTTAGAACGCCACGCAATACTTTTTTGGAAGGCCTGAATTTTTTGCTTTTGTTCTGTTTCTAAATTGAGTTGTTTTAGAGAGCCGTTTGTCAAAAATTAATTTTCAAACTTAAATTTTTGAAAAAAAAAATTTTAAAAATTTGTTCAAAATTTTACGTTATAAAGCAATATTTTTGTTTTTAATATTCGATGCTCCAATAAGTTCAAATCAAATACTAAGAACTAGGTGCCAATGTCTTTCAGTTTTTGAGAAAATTGAAAATAACGAAATCTACTTTACTACTTAGTATGTAGAAATAGGATCTTTGGAGCAACAAAATAACGGATGGAAATCAAAAGGAAAACATTCTTTTGATATCTCAAAAACTGAAAGACTGAAAGACTGGCATCGATCCAACCTAAACGCTCTAGCTTTTTGTCACACCTTAGGTGAATCAACCCGTATATATATTTTAGTCAGACATGGCAAGCGCATTTTGGTATGTTTTAATGATTTTTTCATCATTAGTTTATTAATTAGGCAGAGGTAGGCAAATTGAGGTTTTTTGGTATGAAAATTTGATTTGGGCATTGTTAATTTTTAGAAATTTTGAAAAGTTCAAAATTCCATTTGGTTACTGAAATATTTCAATTTTAGTCAGACACGGCAAAGTGCATTTCTGTATGTTTTAAGCACTTTTTAATCATTGGTTTAAAAATTAACCAGAGGTGTGCAAATTCAAATTTTTAGTGTGCAAATTAGATTTGAGCATTGATGATTTTTAGAAATTTTTAAAAGTTCAAAATTCGATTTGGTTACTGAAATATTTCAATTTTAGTCAGACATGGCAAAGTGCATTTTTGTATGTTTTAAGCACTTTTTAATCCTTGGTTTAAAAATTAACCAGAGGTGTGCAAATTCAAATTTTTGGTGTGCAAATTAGATTTGGGTATTGTTGATTTTAAGAAATTTTGAAAAGTTCAAAATTCGATTTGGTTACTGAAATATTTCAATTTTAGTCAGACACGGCAAAGTGCATTTTTGTATATTTTAAGCACTTTTTAATCATTGGTTTAAAAATTAACCAGAGGTGAACAAATTCAAATTTTTATCGTGCAAATTATAATTTGGCATTGTTGATTTTAAGAAATTTTTAAAAGTTCAAAATTCGATTTGGTTACTGAAATATTTCAATTTTAGTCAGACATAGCAAAGTGCATTTTTGTATGTTTTAGGCACTTTTTAATCATTGGTTTAAAAATTAACCAGAGGTTTGCAAATTCAAATTTTTGGTGTGCAAATTAAATTTGGGCATTTTTGATTTTAAGAAATATTAAAATGTTCAAAATTCGATTTGGTTACTGAAATATTTCAATTTTAGTCCCACATTGCAATGCATTTTTTTATGTTTTAAGCACTTTTTAACCATTGGTTTAAAAATTAACCAGAGGTGCGCAAATTCAAATTTTTGGTGTGCAAATTAGATTTGGGCATTGTTGATTTTAAGAAATTTTGAAAAGTTCAAAATTCGATTTGGTTACTGAAATATTTCAATTTTAGTCAGACATGGCAAAGTGCATTTTTGTATGTTTTAAGCACTTTTTAATCATTGGTTTAAAAATTAACCAGAGGTGTGCAAATTAAAATTTTTGGTGTGCAAATTAGATTTGGACATTTTTAATTTTTAGAAATTTTGGAAAGTTCAAAATTCGATTCGGTTACTGAAATATTTCCATTTTAGTCATGCGGAAATTACATTTTTGTTTGTTTTTCTAGTCAATTATGTTTTTTTTTGTGTTAGTAAAATGTTCAATTTGAATTTAATCAATTTTCCTTTTTTGTTTAATAATACAAAAACAAATTATAAGTGGAAAAAAAGAAAAAAAAATTGTGGGAGTTGAACTTGCGGACCCTCGTGTAGCGTCCGTACTTTACCAACACGCTATTGCTAACAACAGATTTCAGTGTTTAATTTGTTATAATACGGATTTTAATTATGCAGCTTACTACCAAAATTTAAATTGTTGATTTATTAATTAATGAGAGGTGTGCAAATTAAAATTTTTGGTGTGCAAATTGAACCTCCAAATGTGCAATTTGTTAAGCCCCTGTGCATTTCGAAATTCAACTTGGTTACCGAGATATAGCCATTTGAAAATTGCATACAAAGTGAAAATTGTTTATAATTAAAAAAAAAAAAAACGCCCGCTGGCTTCGCCGTGGTGAACTTTTCTACCAACTTTTTAACTCATTTGTACCTAAATGTCTACCTGCCTCTTTTTTTATTCCTATTCACTGACTCGACCTCGACTGATTGGCAAACGAACGCACATTTTTCACACAAAATATGAATCGGATGGCCTCCCTCTATATTTCAAATAAAATAATACGTCTAGATACATATTGAAAACTGGTAAGTTGCTTTCCACGCCGCCTTCATCTCAGATCGTGAACTGCGATTAGGAGATCAAATTTTGTCTAATTTGACGTTCAATGCATTTCCCATAAGAGAAAACTAAAAACAGGTCTGAAAAAGTTTATTTTCCTAATTTATTTTAAATAAACGAGTATTCGTATTATAATCGCAATTGAACAAAAAAAAATGTGAGTTTGTAAATCAAGCGTAAAATGTATCGAAACTGATAACTAAAGTGCTTTATTTTATAGATAAAAAAAGTAAACAAATCAACATTACAACGAGAAACAACAACAACAATATTTGGCTACGAAAAAAGCAAGACAGGGGCGTAGCCAGTATTATTCAAAATGTTTTTTTTTTTTTGTTTTGTAAAATGTGTTTGAGAGTCGTAAGCAAAAATTATTGTCAAATAAGAAGAAATGATTTTTTTTTTATGTGAAAAATCTTTTTTGTAAAATCGAGTATAATATCGTGTATAAATTCGTTAGAGATGTGGAAAATAGTGTGATCAAAAACAATTTTTTCACACACAGGCAACTCTAAGCAGGTTTCCGTTTTTCACCTTTTTGCAAAAAGCCTTTTCATTAAGTCTAGAAGCCTTAAAATAAAAACAAAACATCAAATATTTAGTAAAAATATTAACACATAACAAAATATCATTTTTAGTGAATTATAAATGTGTGCCCATGCCCAGAATAAACAGTTTTCATTTTGTACATGTCTATGTATCTACATATTTCAAAATGTTCCATATTGATTGTTTGAGTTTTCTTTATAATCTCTTTAAATGTTTTTTATTTATTCAATAAAGTTTCTAAAATTTAAAACATAATATTTCAAACTGTGACAAAAGAGTTACATACTCTTCTTCGGCTAGGGAACACATAGCAGATAAACACATTTTAAAAACATAAAATAATGTTAAAAAATTATTTTAGTTTATTCACAATTGATTTTGCCCCTTGAAACCCCTTCCCCAACTACGCACATGATCTCATTTCAACTGGCGACGTTCATCCATTTTGGAAAACAACAACAACAATACACGTTTGTTTAAATTCTTTATGGGCAAAATAAAGCAAATAAGAAGTTATATTCGGTAATAACTAGACACATTTCTATTGACGCATGGAGTCACGGCACCTAGCAGTCAACGCGTGAACGCTGAGTAGGAGATCAAAAAAACTTTGATTTGACGTTCAATGTATTTCCCATAAGAAAAAATAAAAAAAAAAAGGCTGGAAAACATTAATTTAACTAATCTATTTTATAAGAACGGGTATCCATATAATAATTGCAATGGATTCACAATGTCTGTTAGTTTGTTAATCAGGAAGAATATATACCGAATATAACTTCTTATTTGCCTACCTACACTTCTCCTCTTTGTTATACTTTTCGTGATGGGCTTCCATTCATCTTGCTTGACTTTTGTTGCTGGATAATCAATACGTTCCACAATACTTAAAAATCTCGATTTGGTGTATATGCGGCGACACCTATCATTAGGTTCGCGTAAGTTTTGTGGTTCCTCTATGTATATAATTATAATAGAGGTCTGCATGAATGTATTCATTTGATCTATTGACACCAGGAAAATTGCTTTCGACACCACCTGCATATCAGCGCGTGAACTAGGGGGATAAAAATTTTTTTAATTTGATATTCAATGTATTTCCTATAAGAGAAAACGAAAAAATGGTCTGTAAAACATTAATTTTACTACTTAATTTTATATGAACGGGTATCCGTATTTTAATTGCAATGTAATAATAAAACATGTGAGTTTGTGAATCGAGCTTAAAATATATCAAAACTAAAAACTAGAATGTTTAAATTTATAGATAAAAAGTGGAAACAAATCATCCTCACAATGATAAACAACAACAACGATACCCAGTTAAGGAAAAAGCAAGGCAGAAGCGTAGCCAGTTTTATTTAAAATGTGTTTTGTTTTTATTTTGTGCTGTGTAAAATGTGTTTGATAATTTTAAAGAAATTTTGCCCATAATTATGAAAATACATGAAATTATTTTTTATGGTGAAAGTTTTTTGTTTTTTTTTTAAATCTAATAATGCCGAAAATTATTTTTTACCTTGTTTTGTACTATTTACAAAATTTAATTTGAATGCTAAGAAAAGCTCCCAAAAACAAAAATAGAATCAAAAATTTAGCAAGAATAATAACAAAATTTTAAGTGAATTATAAATGTGTGCCCTTAACAAGCTGTTCCAATTCTGTGTTTGAAAATTTACCGTATCTATTAATTATTTAAGTTTTCTTTATATTCTGTTAAAAAGTTTTACGTTAAAATGTTCCAAACATAAAACATACCTATTCTCCTATTCCACATTACTAAAATGCAAATACATACCTACATAATTTATATATAGTTCTATGTTAAAAAATTATTTACCCTTCCCTCACTATGCACATGATCTCATTTCAACTCGCGACGGTCATCCATTTTGGAAAACAACAACAACAATACACGTTTGTTTACATTCTTTAAATCTCCCATTTGAATTTAATTCAATACAGTCCACTAAAACAATAACAAAAATAATTTTCTTTTATTTTTGTTTATTCTCTTCTTCGTACATTCTTTATGGGCAAAATAAAGCAAATAAGAAGTTTAATTTACTATATATTCTTCTTGATTAACAAACTAGCATACAATGTCAATCTATTGTAATTATAATATGAGTAGAGTACCCGTTTATATAAAATTAATTACTAAAATTTATGCTTTCAAGATCATTATTTGTTTTCTCTTATGGGAAATACATTGAATGACAAATCGAAAAAAAATGTATCCCCCTCTAGTAGTTATCGCACTGACTGCCAGGTGCCGTGACTCCTGGTGCCAATACAAATGGTTACACTACTTCAGTATTGATACCTGGTAAGTTGCTTTCCACGCCGCCTTCATCTCAGATCGTGAACTGCGATTAGGAGATCAAAATTTTTCTAATTTGACGTTCAATGCATTTCCCATAAGAGAAAACTAAAAACAGGTCTGAAAAAGTTTATTTTCCTAATTTATTTTAAATAAACGAGTATTCGTATTATAATCGCAATTGAACAAAAAAACATGTGAGTTTGTAAATCAAGCGTAAAATGTATCGAAACTGATAACTTAAGTGCTTTATTTTATAGATAAAAAAAAGTAAACAAATCAACATTACAACGAGAAGCAACAACAACAATATTTGGCTACGAAAAAAGCAAGACAGGGGCGTAGCCAGTATTATTCAAAATGATTTTTTTTTTTTTATTTTGTGTTTTGTAAAAAGTGTTTGAGAGTTGTAAACAAAAATTATTGTCAAATAAGAAGAAATGATTTTTTTTAATGTGAAAACTCTTTTTTGTAAAATCGAGTATAATGTCGAGTAAAAATTCGACAGAGATGTGAAAAATAGTGTGATCAAAAACAATTTTTTCACACACAGGCAACTCTAAGCATGTTTCCGTTTTTCACCTTTTTGCAAAAAGTCTTTTCGTTAAGTCTAGAAGCCTTAAAGTAAAAACAAAACATCAAATATTTAGCAAAAATATTAATACATAACAATAACATTTTTAGTGAATTATAAATGTGTGCCCATGCCCAGAACAAACAGTTTTTATTTTGTATATGTCTATGTATCTACAATCTACATATTTTAAAATGTTCCATATTGATTGTTTGAGTTTTCTTTATAATCTCTTTAAATGTTTTTTATTTATTCAATAAAGTTTCTAAAATTTAAAACATAATATTTCAAACTGTGACAAAAGAGTTACATACTCTTCTTCGGCTAGGAAACACATAGCAGATAAACACATTTTAAAAACATAAAATAATGTTAAAAAATTATTCACAATTGATTTTGCCCCTTGAAACCCCTTCCCCAACTACGCACATGTACTCATTTCAACTGGCGACGTTCATCCATTTGGGAAAACAACAACAACAATAAACGTTTGTTTACATTCTTTATGGGCAAAATAAAGTAAATAAGAAGTTATATTCGGTATTATATTCTTCTTGATTAACAAACTAACATACATTGTGAATCTATTGCAATTATTATATGGATACCCGTTCTTATAAAATAGATTAGTAAAATTAATGTTTTCCAGACTATTTTTTCTTATGGGAAATACATTGAACGTCAAATCAAAGTTTTTTTGATCTCCTACTCAGCGTTCACGTGTTGACTGCTAGGTGCCGTGACTCCATGCGTCAATACTTAATTCACAACACATATTTGAGCAAGAGCACTCACAAAATGGAACTCACAAAAAGAAACGAAACGAGTACAACATTTCTGTCGCTGACTGATAACAGAATGGGAACAGTGCTTGTTTCTTTCCTTTTTCGTGAGTACTCGAAGAAATTGAATTGGGTACACTACTTTAAAGTGAGTACTCAAACTCATTTTATGAATATTCAAACTCCGTCATGAATATTCAAAATATGTTTGGTTGAATTATGATTGCATTGCAAAGCATGCAATTGGTTTTGTTGTTTAAATTAAAGGCAAGTTCTTTTCTTATCATAACAAAATAAAAATGTAGGATTAATGATGTAAGATCAATATTTTTTAAATAATTAATAAGAATATAATGTATGTGTAAAGATAAAAGTAACGTTAATAAAAAGGATGTTTCTTAGAGCCTTAAAATTATGAATGAGAAAAAGAATTAGATATAATGTTTGGTAAAATTCACTCACACCCACGCCCGACCTTTTAACGCCTAATTTTCCTCTTTCGTGGTTTCTCAGAACGGGAGTAACGATTTTGATAAATTTAAGAGCTTGTTCTTATGACCGAAAGAAAGTTTATAGTTAAAATTATTTAAATGATTTACTGACTTATTTAAATAATTACTTAATGACACTTACTGCCACACCCACTTCTAATACTTCTTGGTTTCTCATATATATGGTACCTATGGATAAATTAGGTAATAGTTTTAAACTTGAAATGTATCTAGATAGGTGCTATCGAGGGCCATATAGCCACACAGCCATAAGAGGGGCTGAGTCTCTCTGAAATCATGTACTGACATAATAATTTAACTTTTGCGTTTCTCTTGATAGATGAGTCCCGTATAGATCAAGGGCGGATCCAGGGGGGGAGACGTGGGGGTCATGACCCACCCTGGGCCATATCCATTCGCTTATTAGTACTCATTAGTTTCATAAAAAAAGAGACTTTGCAAAAATAACATATCCAGAACTTGACCATCCCCTGGGCCATATCAAAAACACTATACATCTAGAAAATTTTGTTATTTGCTGCTGTATATGTACCTACCTACATTGTTTTTATTTTTACAAAAATCAACAACCAATTATTTTATGAATTTGAACAAGAAAGAGAGTTATTGGCTCCTTAAAAAATCCTTAAAACAAGAGGGTTCGACGTATGGTATGTTTGTTTACCTATTTGGTGAGCATGGTTTTTTTATACTTAAATAATAAAAAGAATAATAAGTCAATTGGTGAAGTTGCGAATAGGTTTGCAAAAATAAATTGTAACAATTTTTACACAAAAATAAATGAGGTTGCACAGATATTCGCAATCTCAAATCAAAAGTAACAGTATTTCCAACACAATTTTTCAGTGTTGCAGTCAAATACACAGTGAAAAAAAATGGAATCGTCAATTATTAAATGTTTGTTTGCAACAAAAGCTTATCCCCTTCAGGTTTAGTTAAGCACCGAGATCTTTTCCAAAAGTTCCGATGTTATGAAAGTGAATATTATATTACCACCCAAATGGGTGGGTTGATTTGCTTGAAATATAGTAGGTACACATTTTTTTGCAATCGCCTAAAGCTAAATTTCGAATTTTTGATCTACATAGAACCCGAAACTGACAAGCAAAGTTTTTTTCGTTCAAATTTTTTCTGGTAGGTATATTAGTTAATGATTAGGTATATCATATACAAATATTGTAATCCAATTTTTCACGCAGGCACTAGAGGTTCATGTCTTCACGATTCGGTGCAATACGCCTGGTCAAATTTTGAAAATGTATTTTTGTTTAGTAAGTTGTGAACGAAATTTTTCTATTCTGTAGGAAAAGTCTAGCAAAATCACAGAACTTTATAGAAGAATAATAGCTGACAGTACAAATTACATTAAGCGTGCTTTCAAATACACGAGTGTATATTAGACTGATTAAAAAAATTAAATTGTCTTCGATTTTTAATGCCACTAGCTTTTTAGTTAGAGTTTAGTGAAATAATAAGCCTGGTAAAATTTCAGCCGTTTAGATTAATATTTAGAGGTCGCTCATCGCTAATTTATTTTTTCCATACAAATTGTATGGGAAGTTTTGTTTTGTTTGCTTCTTTAGTTTATTAATTTACAACCGATTATCATACGGGAATATTTGAGACGTTTACTTAAAGGAAATTGTTCTTTAAAAATGTCCTTCACTTCTTATCTAATTAGTTCACTCCTTCCGAAATTATTGAAGGTTAAAGTGGATGGTTTATTCTACAGTTTTTGGGATTCCCTGTTGAAAATATCAGCATATCAGTGTATACCTCTATAACATTTCATTCAAAAATATTTCAAATTAAATTTTGTTTGTAGCAACCAAAAGAAATGAAAATCAATTCCAACTCCTATTACAAAAATTATTCAAAAGAGCAAATTCGTTGCAATTGCAAATAATTGATAAAGATAGCACTCCAAGTCAAATTTAAGACCTCAAATACTTTCAAAATGTTTGTAAAATGTGATATAGAAATTTATCTTTACAACAAAAAATACCTGAAAGTATAGTTACATACTCAAAGTAATTTTTCACTCTAATGCCCGATTTCATAGAAGACTTTTAAACATTTGCAAGCCTATTTAGCATTAAATAGGGATTTTTTGGTTTCACCAAGTACTTTTAAAAGCCCTTATAAACTAAAAGCTCATTTTCGTCTCAGTAAATTTTAAAAGCGTATTTTACTGCCATCAGAACAAGTAGCCGTAGGCAAATACCTACAAAAATTATTAAATTTTTTCCGTCGCATTGGTTTTTTTTATTGTAGGTAGATCCTACAAAATATGAAAACCTGTAGCCTACATAATTTATTGGACTAGTTTGATTTAGTAATTTTAAGATGTGAATATTAATACCCAGAACCTTCAACGACATTCCGTATGCCCACCATAAAAATTACTCGAGTTCTTTAAAAAGGAATATGTACATTACCTACCATTCATTTACACGTACATTGCACGACCCATATGTTTGAAGTAATGCTATTCTTGACGTTTGAATTTCCAAATAATGCTTTTTCACAATTCTTCATACACTTCGTATGCTAGAGTGAAACAACCTATTATTTGTATCCAGGGATGTGAGGAAAATTCAATTTTAACTAAAATTTCCCTAATATTTTCCTTTTCTACATTGGTGAAACTTAAATATTTTAAAAGTCTGATATTATATAAAAGGAGTTTAGATAAAAGTAATTTTAGTGTTTGTTTATGAAATTGGTCATAAGTCCATAAAAACCACAGCTGTATTCATCAATTGCAAAACGCAAAACGTGATTGTATTTTGAAGTATTTTATCTGGACTTCGGTTTTAATTGCCCATGCGATTTAAGTTAAATCTATAAATAAATAGTAAATAAATAAATAAATAAAGGAATAAATAAATAAGGAGAAAATACCAGGCAAGGTACACAAGAGGCTATGTGTTTGTGTAATGCCTTTCACTCTTGGAAATAATTGAAAGCTCAAAGTGTAAACTACATGCCGATGAAAAATTAGCAATGTTATTTGACTATTTAAATCAATATAATTATGTATAAATATAGTGAGTATTGAATGTTTTCTCTACATATCTTATTTCTATCTAATCTAATGTATCAAATACAACTTAACGATCAAGTATGTAGAATAACTCTGTTTTATAAGTTATAACATTTTCAAGTTAGATTTTATTTACAAGAACTGGGTCTGAGCCAATTAAACTCCTACGCTCTGAAATGAGCTGTTTTGCTGCTGAAAAAGTACGCTCTGAAGCAGAGCTACTTGCTGGAACCGCTAATATCTGAGAAAGTACCTGTATAAAAGTGTATAAAAGTGGAAATTGAACTTGATGGAAGTGACACCACTTTAACACATTGAAGTCATCCTTGAAAAAAACTTTAGATTTTTCATAGACCTGGGGCCTATAACACAATGTGACAAGTTGACAAGTCTTAATCCACTTGTCCAACTATACTTGTCCGAAGGATACGATCTTTCATAGACTTGACGCTTTGTGTTACAGGATTTAGGACAAGTTTGTCGCTTTACACTTGTTCTACAAGTACTTGTCAGGTTGTGTTACAGGCCCCTGAAGTTCATTGTTTACAGCGTCTTCGTTATTTATGACCTGTACTTGTGGGACGAAGTCCTCGAACAAAGTTGATTCATCAGATAAAAGAATTTGTAAATTCTGATTTATTTGCCGTTCCATATCATTTTCCTCACTTCCTTGATTTGTTGCATCATTTGAATATAATTGCATCTCGCGCTTAACCTCATTTCGAATCTCAATTTTTTCATTTTCATTAAATTGAATTAATTTGTTTGCGGGAGGAAATAAAAAAGGGCAATTTTGTGCAATATATTGAAATTTTGTACAATAATAGAGTCCAAAAATGTATTCAAGCTAATTTTAAAATTTGAAATTATGTCTAAATCATTAATTGTGGAAGCGCATGTTTTTTTTTAATCAATGAATGTGGACCATACAGTGATGAGGGGTGTGATAATTTTCGCCTTCCAGTTTTTTTGAGGCCTCTTCAAAAGCTCTCAAAATTTTACTCAATGCTTTTATTGAAGTCAAATTTATGTTACCTATTCTTTGCTGTTCATTTTTTTCCTGCAAAATGTTTGTTAATTCAACCCAGTTCTTTTCGATAGAATCGAGTAAATAATAGTATGTATTCCACCTCGTACATACACAGCTTTTTAAGGAAGTCTTCAAAGAAGAGTTTAAACCAGATTTTTTGAAAAACCTTACAAGTTTAGTACACAATTTACACAAGTCTAAAATGTGTTGATTTTCTTTAATTGCCTTTTCAATAGTATTGTGAAGTAAATGATTTATGCAAAAATTGTGATTATCGGAACTAAAAGCTGAAATCATGTTTATCCCTCTATCCGTCACCATGATCACATTTTCGTTGATATCACATTCAAATTCATGTAAAATATTACAAATCTTTGATTCGATATTTTGCCCTAAAAATAAAATTTAAGAATAGGTATTAGTTTAAAGAATGTAAGCTGATAACACTGGTCGATAAAATTATATTTTTTGTTTTTGTCACAAAAACCAAACTATAATTTTCCGAAGGTTATTGTTATCCTTAACTCAAAGCATAAGTCAGAGACTCCGAGACTGTAACATGAAGTAATTTGATTCAACATAATTTGTGACGGTTTTTATAAGCACTAATTTTCTTCTTTTATATACTGCTTATATCTCTCTGATATCTCTTCCCCTTTTTGTTTAAAAAAAATTAAAAAAAAAAAACAATATAAAAAGTAACTTTCATTTTGTTTTTTAATTTATCAAAGACTAAAAAAGAATTTAGAATCTTGTTTTCCCTTCATATAACACACACTTGAATATCTTGATTTAAAAGAAATAAAAGAATAGAATATTAATCTTCAAAAAAGCTATAAAACATTATTGTATCTATATACTTAATTTTAACCGTTTTTTCCCATTTTAAGTCAACTTTAAAGAAATTGACCCCCCTGCCTCTAGATATAGAATGTTTCCCCTGTAAAAAAGAATGATCCTAGGATAAGATAAGATATAGTGTACGAATAAGTGTTTCATCATACCCACAAAAAATATTTATAACTTATTTATGTCGAAAAATTTCGAAGTGAAAAACTTTAAACCTAAGAATTCTTTTTGTTTAATAATAATATCGATGGGAATTGGACCATTTTCCGCAAAAAAACATCCTTTCAAATAACACTAAAAATTAAAAAAAAAAATTGTTTTGCGTTGGTATTTCTTATACAGATGCATTATCTGGTATCATAAAATTCAGTTGAGTGGTTTATATTTTATTGAATTTTAATCACCCTGAACAATAATTCCCTGTTAGTTAAGTTTTTTTTTGCATGTTAATGTCCATATTTCCACCTTAACAAATTATCCGACATTAGGCTTTACGCGACCTTATGCTCATAATTACAAACGTCTTATTTGTCGCCCTATTTAGTAGAAGAATTACTAACCTGTACATGATTCACCTTTCAAAGATTTCGTCCCCAGGAGTCTGGTTATTAAAAGTCCTTCTTTGATGTAGTGAATCGTAAGTAATACGTATGATGTTCTTAAGTAAATATCTGTCCATATATCGGAAGTAAGACCAAATCCATTTTTCCTTATACTTTGTATTTCATTATTTACAATTTTGAAATATTTATCATAAAAAATCTCTATATTTAGGGCATCTGTTGTAGGATGCGGGAGTAAATTGTCAACGTTGACGTTTGGACCATATTTTGCTCCAATTGTTATTAAGAACTGGGCAAATTCTTTCAGTCTAGAGTCGTCAACAATTTTAAATGGCCTGTAATTTTGAATTGTCCACTTTGTAAATTAACTTACACTTTGTTTTTTATGTTCACTGTCAACTTCAATTTTTGGCCCGTTAGAGTTTTCAATCTGATTTTTTTTTTCAATATACATATAGCATTTATGTTTAACAAGGTTTGAAGTACTACTTCTAATTAATTTGTAGACACTACAAACAATTTCGGCACGCAACTAGATCTGGAAGTTTGTCACCATTTTGATTTTGAATATAAGCAAATGTATTCCAAACTTTGGACCGAAAATTTTCCGTGTTTTTTACTACTTTGAATTCACCGCTTCGTAGTAGCCGTGGCGTGATGGTTAGTGCGATGGACTGTCATGCCGGAGGTCTAAGGTTCGATCCCCAGCCTCGCCACCTATTTATTTAAAAGAAAAAAAACGGCTACTGCCTCTTGCGAGGAATTGACAAATCCTCCAAGAGTATCTCCTGTCACAGAAAAGTGCCGCTCGTTAGCCGTTCGGATTCGACAATAAACTGTAGGTCCCCTCCATTCCTGCAGACACGCACACAGGAATGGTTGAGAGTTGTAAGTCACTAGGCCCTAGTTCTTCATGAGCTGTTGTGTCATCAAATTTGTTTATTTATTTTTTGAATTCACCGCTCATTATTTTTGTTTTTATTGCCGAATTGCTCAGCAGTGCCTCATTGACCACACCACCGGATGTACTTGCCATGGAGATATCGCAATCATATGTGGACTCCTATGTTTAATTTTGTAATACATATTTATTTTAATTTTGTACCCAGCAAATATTTTATCTGAATTGAGAGCATCAAAATGAGTAAATATATGTACATAGGTAAAAACAGTTTTCTCAAGTGCACCCGAAATAAATTATAAGTATTCACATTTACAAATGGGTACTCATAATATTTGCCGGTGCACTAGAGTGAAATTATGAGCATTCACAAATGAATACTCATTTTTTGTGGGTATAGTGCTCTGTGTGCTTGTTTGAAAATGAGTATTCAACTCATGCTATTTTCAAACATCAGGTAATGCATTTATTCACGTATCAAGCAGTGAGTACAATGAGTTGGGTGCACCAAATGCTAATGAATGTCTTAAAACTAGTTTCAAGACATTCATGCAGACCTCTAGTATATAAACTCAATGATACTACCTAAAGCATAATTAAGTGCATTTCAAACAATCTTTTGTTTATTAAAAGGTATTTATTTGATTAAGAACACTTAATTTTATATAGAGTTAAAGAATTATGCTTTGCACTGGTGCTAAAAAACGTATATGTCATCACTGAACTATTTGACACATCGGTGTGCCAAATACCGCATACAAATACTTGCTTCTTAATATAAAAGGCAAAATGCCCTTAATATCAAAGGCAAAATTCCTTTAATTTGATAGCGGACTCATTTTCTACGTCATTTATTTCGCACATTATGAACAATGATTTGGAAAAAAAGCTAAAATCTTTATTTTGCAATCGGCAAATTCAAGTTCAAATATCAAGGCTTTCCCAATAACTATTTTGAAAATATTTCAACCATATAACAAGCTCATTGCCACCTTTCATTTGATACCAATATCGTTTAGGTACATTCTTGGCCAGAAATGGGTAATTCCCTTTCTTACGCTGAAATTAAATCCACTCAATTCATGTTATTCCCCTTAGGCTTTCAGTAAATTCATTCTCTCGTCAATTAACATACACACGTTAGTTAAGCATAACAGTCATCTTAGTATATGCCTTTTAAAATTTTGACAAATCATATGTTGAATATGCACAAGTAAACCAAACAAAACTTCCAATAGAGAGTATCAAATTACAACCTCGATTACCATTTCAAGTACAAGTAAAAGATTGTTAAAGATTGTTGAATAAAAGTCAATTTTTGCAAGATCGTTTTGTAGGAATTGAGCGTTTAACTTGACAGGCAATACATCCCCTGTTTCTCGTATAAAGCAATTGTTATAATAATTATAGTTGAAAATGTGTCAGGAAACCTTGGTATTCCTATTCTTTCTTCGAGTTTCGTACTTATTGTTCAGATTTTTTTTGTTTTGCCCTAAGTGAAAATTTGACAATAGCGACAATAGTCAAAAGTACTATTCAGAACATTGTATTGAAAGTCTTCTGTTTCCCCTTCAATTAAAATATTTTTCAAAAATTGCTACACATAAATTTAATACGTAAGAATTTTTGTTTGCTAGTATTTATAAGGGCATTATACAGGAGTAATATTCTCACCAAATTATAAACATAAAGACAGAGTTCCTTTAGCCCAAAAGGTTTTGTACATATAAAATTTTATTTTGAAAGGAAGGTTATATTTAAAATAATGCTAAGTGTCTTTGTTTTCATTTTTCTTTGTAAATAATTTCAAAGCAATACTCAATCGAAACGAAATTTCTATAAGTACACATACATACATATATAAGTACATTACATAATAAGTAAGGACTTTTAAGATTTTATTTGCTCATAGGAAAAATAGTTTCGTGAAAAAGAATTTATATTAAGAACTTTTTCAAATTTTAAAGATAAAGTATCTGCAGAAAATCAGATATAGTATTATTTTATTATTATTAAAAGCTTTATTTACCATTATACATATAGCTCAAATACATTCACAATAATTTTTTTTTTTTGTTTACTTAAATTTTTACATTATATCTATATTTTAAGAAGATTTAATTTTGTTTTTTATCTTTAATCCCTAAATTTGTTCTAAATATATTATTTTTCAATTTAGGTCAATCTGGCATAAGCCTCCCCCATTGCAGTCCATATGTCTCTGTTTTTTGCGTCATTGTACAAGTTGTTATTGAATTGTTATTGTATAAGATCCATTCATGGTTTCTTTGGTCTTCCTCTTGGTCTAATTTTGTGTGGTGGGGTCCATTTCGTTGTTATTTTTGTCCACCTATTGTCTTGTAATCTAGAGATGTGACTGGCCCAACTCTATTTCAATTGTTTTATTCTTTGGATTCCGTCTGTAATATTTGTTCTTCTTCTTATTTCATCGTTCTTAATTCTTTGAATAGTCCTTATATTGAGTAGTCTTCTTTCTATTTTTACTTGACGTATCCTGAGTTTTTCAAAGGAATTTGATGTAAGTCCTATAGTTTGCAATCCGTATGTCATTACTGAAAGTATTGTAGAGTCCAAGATATATTTTTGTGTGTCATTACTTACCGAGTTTTGAGTCTAAGGTTTGTTTAACATTCCAAAATTGCTTCCAGCTATTCGTTATTCGGCGATTTACTTCCTTTTCCTCTTGGTTCGTGAAAGATTTCAGCTGTCCAAGGTATATGTTATGTAGTCATCAACATATTCTATTTTTTTCGTTTTTTTTATCAATATGTCTTTCCTTATTTGGTTCGTCATAGCTTTTGTTTTGTTTAAATTTAATTTGAGTCCGTGTATATTGCATCCAATAGAAAGTTTGTTAATCATTTTTTCTAAGTCTTCTGGTGTTTCGGAAAGCAAGACTATGTCATCGACAAATCTTAGATTGTTGAGTCTCTCTCCCCATATATTTAGTCCAAAACTCCAAACCTTTGTGTCCAATTTAGTTTTCGAAATATTTCTTCAAGTACTGCGGAGAAAAGTGGTAGAGATATCGTCCAATTTTGTCAGATTTTACCTTTGGGGTGTTGTTTAGGTATATATGTATTTTTTAAGGTCTGAATGAATATCGGGTTAATGTTCTGATTTCTTAATGCTGTCCATATGTTTTTGTGTTCTATAGTGTTAAACGCTTTGCTAAAATCAATGAATAAGAGGTAGAGGGGTTTTTTATATTCGTTAAATTTTTCCATTAGTTGATTTATAGTCTGTAGATGGTCCGTTGTTGAAAAACCCTCTCTGAAACCGGCTTGTTCCCTAGGTTGCTTGACATTGAGAGAGAGTTTTACTTCCTTGTAAAGTGCCTTTGAAAAAAGTTTATTATATAGGTAGTGTCGATATTGAGCTTATTGGTCTATAATTGTTTGTGTCTTCTTTGTCCCCTTTCTTATGTAGCAATATAATGATACTTTTTATCCATTGATTTGGTATTTGTTGCATTCTTATTATAGCATTATAAAGATTTGTCAGTGTTGGGGTCAGCGTTTCTTTGCAAATTTTATAATTTCAGCTTCTATCCCGTCACTTCCTGCACCTTTTTTCCTGTTCCAAGCTGTCTATAATACATGCAATATCGACTTCGTTGAAAAATAGTGAGTTGTCGTCGAAATTATATTTCAAATCATTGTCGTCAGCTGTATTGTCGATTAATGAAAAAAGTAACTCAAAAAATTCTGTTGCTGTTTTATTTATGTCCATCCTTTTTGTTTTTCGTTTCGTGTTTTTTTTTTCATAGATACAATCCATTCTTTATCGTCAAATAAAAAATTGTCATTCTTTATCGTCAAATAAAAATTGTTTTGCCTTCTTAATTGATTTTGTTTTTTTAAATTATGTATTTTATCTTCGTGTCGTTGTATGTTTGTATGGTCTATTCTTGTTTTGGTTCTTATTGTTTTTCTCAGTTCACTAAGTTCTTGTTTCTCGTTTTCAGATAAAAACTCCTTAAATCTCAAGTTATCTCTTTTGTCTATCAATATTTTTGTGTTCTGGGAAATTTTGTTAGGTTTTTCGTTTTTTTGTTTCATGATTGTATTCCTGGCTGTAGTTTTTATGATATTTTCAGGGGTGTCATAACTGTTTTGAACACTTTCCTTTGTAAACGTTATGTTAATGTGTTCTTCAATAACATTTTTAAGTTGTTCGTTGAATTCTATTCTCTGTTCTGTAGTTATTTCTTTATGAGTACAATAATTGTGTTGATTTCTGTTCAAAGTGTTGTGATTAATTTTTATTTTTGCGCTTATGAGTCGATGATCACTATCAAATTTTATCGTGGTTAATGCTGAGACGTCCATAATTGTTTTAATTTTGTTTGTAAACATGAGATCTATTTCGTTTTTTATTTTTCTGTGTGGTGATATCCATGTCCATTTGAATTTGTTTTTTTTTTTTGTTAAAGAATGAGTTTGCAAAAGTCAAGTTTAATTCTTGTAGCCAGTCAAATAGTTTTTCTCCTCTTTTATTTTATTGTCCATATCCAAATCGTCCTATAATATAATCTCCGTCGTTTTGTATACCCATCTTAGCGTTAAAATCACCGATAATATACATTACTTACTTCTGTTTTTGTTTTTTGATATGCTTTTTCAAGTCTTTCATAGAATATGTTTATCTCATCGTCGTCGGTAGCTTTGTCTGTTGGGGCATAGATTTGAATTATAGTCAGTTTCGTGTTATTGATTTTTAGAGTAATACTGCACATCCTTTCATTGAAAAATTGTACGTCAATTTTGTATTTTTGTAGTTCTTTTTTTTAATTAAAAATCCAACTCCGTAGAGTCCTTTGGTTTCTCCTATGTAGCAAAATATACCATAGTCATTTTCAACAATTTTTTGTCCATATATTCTTGTCTGTGACTGGTGTTGTCAGTTTAGTTAAGTTTTTTGGGGGGTTTAAGCCTATATCCCTCATGTTGGCAAGCCGGCTTGAGGAAGCTATCATTATATTAGGTTCATTAGCATGGTCGTTCGAAGTGGTAATTAGTTTTTTTGAAGTTTAATTTGTTGCTATATTTTGTTGTTTGGTGCAGTGGCGTAGCGAGGGGAGGGCAAAGGGACACAGGCCCCGGGCGGCACTTGGCTTTGGGGCGGCAATTTTTCAAAATATCTTGGCAATTATATCTGCAATTTTTCTAAATATGTTAATGTAAATGGTTTTTGTTTGTTATGTTTTTATATTTTCTTTTCATTCCGATACATTTTTCTGTGGATAAATTTTATCAGTCCAGATAAATTATTTAAAAGTTTTTGAGCGGTAACACGGCTTTATTATTTTATTCAAAATTTTCAAATTTGCAGGTTCATTTATTCTTCACTTTAGAAAGTTTAGTTTTCACAATTAATCTTTGTGTAGAGGGATTTATCGCAGAGGCCATGACCCTTCGTCATTGTTACCATAGTAAAGGAGCTAGAGTCCATGTTGAGAATTTTTCAAGGCGGCGCATTTTACGAAGTTCTTATAACAGGTTACTGGTTGAAAATTTAGACTGGCAGTTCTTTCGAGAAATTAAAAACAAATCGGACATACGTATATGTATGTTATATCTAATCAGTTATGAAAAATGTAAAAGTATAGGTAATACAGTTTTGCTAAGTAATTGGTGAATTTTTGAAATAGATAATTAGAAGTTTCGATTCCATCTGAGATAAGCTGTGGCAATTTCGTTGAGCTGAAAAAAAAAATGTTAACCGTTTTTAAAAGATAAAACCAGTTTTGAACAATTTTGATGGGCTGTTGTGAAAAATGTTTAAGTTAAAAATAAGGTTTGGCCAATATTTCTGTTTCTTCATTTCCTTATGTATGTATAACAATAATAGAAACAAATAATATGTAATAATTACTACTTTAACTATAAGAATAATAATAATTAAAGGCAGTGCGGGTTGATTTTTTTAAAACCGGTTTTGTTTTTCAGCAATCATCACCCGATTAGACACTTTTATCTACATAATATAATATAAATAAATATAATAAATCTGTGAACAAAAAATTTAAATTCACAAGGTAAGTTAAGTAGCTGTTTTACTTTGATTTTTATTTTAAACAGCAAACAAAATTAAAGGCCCAGAAAAAAATTGCTAAGGGCGGCAAAATTGGCTCTGCCCCTGGCGGCAAAAACGCACGCTACGCCACTGGTTTGGTGAATTCAGAGATTCGTTTCGCGTTTTTTTGAAAAATTCGTTAATTCCAGTCTTTTGTTTTGCCTCTTTTTGAATGTGGCTTCCTTTTATTTTTTTATAATCTGAATGAGAATGTTTCGAGTCATATAAATGTCTATCGTCTTCATGTTGTCTTGTTCTCTTTTGTGCATTTTGGAAGTTTGTAGATCAAGTAAATAGATGAGATTTCACTCAATCATATATTTCCACGGTAATTTATAAACTTGCTTTCTACAATATTTTGGTAAACTTCTTCTTTTATCTTAATTTTTGTTGATATTGTAATAAAGTACATTGAATTCTTTAATTTGCTGGGAATTTTATTTCTTTTACACCACTTTCTGACACTTATTCAATCAATTCTCTAGGAGCAGTTCCAATACACTTGTTTAACCAAAAAACTCACTCAGATATAGTATACAAGATTTCGTTGATTATCAAAGAGAGGCTAAAAAATTGGAACATATAAAACCGAGAAAAAGGGCAAAAACCTGTAGTTTCTAAAATATTCAAGATAATTATGCAGTAAATTTTGTTTGATTTGTGGAAGTTATTTGCACAAGACTGACTAAAAAAAATAACAAAAGGACATTTTATTTTCGCCCTGTAGTGCAATGATTTTTTTTTAGGCAGTTTTGTTAGTTAAAAATATATTTAGCGCATTTTGATTCTAAAATGCCTGTAAAATGAAATTAAAAAAAAAATTTTAGCTCCCTTTTGAAAAGTGCCTTTAGCACCGTTTTGGTAATCAAATGCGAAACGATACCTATTTAGGTATCGTCCAAAAGCCATCGTTTTGAAGATATCGTTTTGATGATAATCGACTTACGTGAAGCAAATATTTGATCGTAAATTTGGATTTGAGTATGAAAATTTTTGGAATTTTGAAAAAGAAAATTATATCTGGTATAGAACGGATATTTCATCATCATCATCATCATATTATAAAACGGCAAACATGAATTTTGTGGTACAATTTACGTGGTGAAGAAAAGCCGAAGGCATATAAATTATATACTGTTGGAAAGGTTTTGTGCCACAGAAGTGCACAAAATATAAATTAATTAAATTATTAAACCGCAAATAAGTTTAATTAACAAAAGAAAATTTCGTATTAAGAGGGAGTGAGAAGCGAGCGAGAGAGAATATTTGTAAAAAAAAAAAACACAATGAGGTGGTTGTTCATCGCGCACGGATGAGCTTCAGCGGAGAATCATCACCAAATACACCTACAAAAAAGAGAAAGAAAAAAAAACAACCACGAAACAATGCAACACAATTATTGTGCATGTGTGTGGTTTGGGTAGATAGGTAAAAATGGGAGCGAGATAGAATACAAAGTCATAGTGGAGTTGGCAGCTTGCACCGTCTCGCATTGGTATAAAAATCGTCGTGTATAACAAAAACAAAAATACATTTGGTTGGATATTGTACGTTCGGTCAAGGTTTTTTTATAGGTTTTAAAAGGCGTAAATTCACGAAAAAAATTTGTAAACTCATACAAGGTAGGTAAAGTACCTGTTATGTTTTTAGCTTCAGTCAAAGTTTTTGTTTGATTATAAGATAATGTAATTGGCACTCGGATTTCGAGGGCTGGACGTAGGTACTAGTCTTTCTAAATATGTAATCAAAAATAAAATCTGACAATTAGAACGAAAGCTAAAAACCAGTTCCAAATCGGCTCTTTTTCACATTTCACGTGGACAACGAACAATTATGCCCATTTTTCAAGATTTTTGTGAAATGTTTTATCGAAACTTTTTAATCTATTCTGGGGGTTGTGTAGCTTGTAGAATTATGATTCAGATATCAATTTAAACGTTAGCTTTCGAAGGTGCTGGCAAAAGAAAAATTAAATTTATAGATTCATCCAGTAAAAAGTTGTGAGGGCATAAAAAGATTTCATTAATTTAGTAAATACCTCAAGTTTGGGGTATTGAAAAAATTTGAAATTTTCAAAATATTTATAAATCAATAGTTTCCATCAGGTATAGAAATTTCAGATTTTTAGAACCACCCATAAAAAAATGAAAAATAAAAACCCACAAAAAAATGGTTGAAAAAAATGTCTGGTTTTCAAAAATCAAAAAGTGGGTACAAAAAATCCCATTAAATATTCCTGAAACATCAATAATTTTTTTTTCATTACCTTTCTAATAGTATTGAATCTATGTCCCTTACTAAAACCCCCGATTTATGGCAAAGTATTTGTCTACGTCTATTTTTAAAAATTCAACTTTTAACATTTTATAACTCGCTTCGTAGATTTTATAGAATTTTTGTAAATTAAACACTTCCTTGTATTTAAAAGATCTATCGATTAAAATTAATATGAAGACTGTGCCCTCTCTCGTTTAGAAAATAGTTTTTTGACCTTTAATCAGAAAACCCCCATTTTACCCTACTAAAAATTTGAATTTCAAAAAAATCCGTCTAAGTGCGCCTATACATAAAATTCTTTATTCAATAAAATTTATTATATATTTTTATCATTTACAGTATAGGTAACCTGTGCAATGATGAGTCAGATGAATGAATGAGGGAGTCAGTGACCGACATTTCATTTATAATATTTTGGCCCCTTACCCCTCTTTGTGCACGCCCTTGTGTTTCATTGCCTTTAATCTTCAATCAAAAACTCTAACCTCGAAAATCCGACCATTTGAACTCAAGTTACAAATTTAGCGTCCCTTGTTTGTGTAATTACGGGTGTTTTCATAAACTTCTGACTAACCGATTTCTGCAATCACAAAAACGAATGAAAAACTACTTTTTAAATGTAAATATCACCTCTGCTCTGATTTTCGTTCCGAATTAAAAAGAGTGTTCTGAATTTCGAACGAATTCGGCTTGGTAAAACCTCTTACCAGATCTGGGTGTTTAATAAAGCTTAAAAAAGCTGTAAACTGTGCGTTGTTAGTATTTCTTCCCCTAGTTCAAAAGAAAAAAAAATATTTTTTAAAAATATAATGTTTTAAAAATATTTTATTAAAATCGAAGCAGTAAAATGTATATACCTTTAAGAAATAGATAGTTTTTTGTTATTTTTGAAATCGCAGAAATCGGTTAGTCTGACGTTTATGAAAACACCCTATATACCTACTTAACAAAAATAATAATTTTTATTAGTGGTGCGAGTGCCCTTACCTCTCCTCGCACCCTCTTTTTTTGCATTGAATTTTCTCTTCATTTAAAAACTCTAATCGTGAAAATCCGACCATTTAAACTGAAGTTGTAAATTTAGCCAGTTTGCATGTAATACACATCCCCCTATCACCTTTGCGTACGCCCTTGATTGTGAATTACTCAGCAAACAAAAATAGACAAATAATTTTAGTAGGGGTACAAATATGCCCTTACCCCTCCTTGCGCACGCATTTGCCTCTAAATAAGTTCGTTTCCATTCACCATCACCAATCACCCACCGCCAAACCAACCAATTTCAGCCTTACCTTAAAATCCAACAATTAGAACTCACGTTGTAAATTTAGTCGATTTTCATGTAATAAGCACTCCCCTATCCTATTTACGTGCGCCATTGATTGTGTAATTAATCAGAAAAAAAAAAATTGAATATAATTTGTAAATGCCCCTTTACCCCTCCTTGTGCCTTTGCCTTTAAATAAGTGCGTTTCCATTCACCATCACCAACCACCCACCGCTAAACCAACCAATTTTAGTAGATTAGATACAAACATTTTTTTCTGCTGCAAATATTATACCTACCTTACCTACTCATATATATACCACTCATTTCTTACTATAGAGAGAATCCCTACCGTTGATGTTTTTTTTTTGTATATGAACTTTTACTATTACACAAAAATATCACCACGTTTCGTCGCCGGCGAAACGCGAAAACAACTCTACTCACTATCTCGCTCCAACCTACCAAGCACATTGCACATGGTTTGAATTTTTTTTTTTTTTTTTTTTTTCTTTTGTTATTTTTTTTCGATGAAGATTTTTACCACTCATCACTTATTCTCATATTTACCATATATAATATATCATATATTATCTACCTAAGACAACTTTGTTTTGAGCTGATCCAGAAATCAGCCCAAAACAACCAAACATATGGATTTGACGAGCCGGATAGCTACCGGAACCAGTCAAATCCGCCAAAAAAGGCAATTTTTCATTAACTTTAACTTTTTTATTGAACAGATATATTTACAATTGGCTCTTAATTCTATGTTACATATAATATTACATTGTGGTGTTTTTCTTGTGTTGGCACATAAGGGGCCTAACTTAATACATTGTTTTTTTTTTTATTAAAATTATTTAAAAAATTGTCATTTTGTTGGGTTAAAATATACATAAAGATGATTATTCTTCTCGGGTTGTTCAAATCCGGTTGTCTTTGTAATGTAATGTTAGGTAGGGATGGCTTCTAGCCACGGTGGTAGGTTGACGTCGCGTCCTCGTAAAATTGGATTGCCTCGTCGTCGTTGATAGAAATGATTCTTTCATCCAGTATTGCTGTTACATCTAGGTATCTAGGCTCGGGATGAGGCAATTTTTCATGGCAAAACAACTCTTCCTTATAAATAATTGAGCTTGAAGTAAATGTGAACTGAAAATCTATATAACAGCATTTTGCAAGGAAAATATCTACATGCTTGAATTTAGAAAATTTCAATAAGATTTTTTTTGTGGTAAGTTTTTAATTTGTTTATTATTCTGTATTTAACAAATATTTTCTTTTCTGCTGTATCCTATAGCATACAAGATAAGTGAAATTTGTATTATATCTATGTATTTTTTAAAAGGGTTTTTTTGTTTTTTTTTGTGAGTTTAGTGGAAATATACAGCCAAACTGACAAACAAAAAAAGTTACTTTTTTATATAATAGTATAGATACGTCATACGACTCAGCAAAAACTTCTCCCTAAAACTCAGAAGATAGATTACTTTTAAACTTATTAAAATCTATTTTTGAAATCAAGTTATGGGAAATAAAATCTGTGTAAACATTATTTTGACCTAAATCAATAAAAATTCCTGTCATAGAATGGTCAGTTATTTTTAGATCAAAAACACACTTTTCGCAGGAACTGACAAAAGGAGCAAAACGGCCATATACATATATATGATCTAGACATGTTCCGGACGTGTCGCGTCGGTCTGGTAATCTCTTTTATAAAAGAAACAAGCCCATGAGAAGCTAATAAATCGAGATAAGTTGCGACAAATTCACTATTTTCCAAAATATCTATGTTCAAATCACTTACAATCAGTGCTGGGGGATCGTGGGAAAAATCCCTTTTTGTGGGAATTTCGACCTCTAAAGGGACAAAGGGAAAACCAACCCAATTTATGGGAATTCTTTGGTTTTTGAAATTTTACCCGGAAAAAACAAATGAACAAAATTATAATCTAAAAAAATAGATAATAGATTAATTCGAAACAAGTGAAAATAAAGTGCAAGAAATGTCAGAATTATTTCTTAGAAGATTCTATAACACCTGATAAATTACACAATAGATACAAACCGCGATCGTGAATATAGTATAGGTACTATCAACGACTAGATATACATATATCTTTAGTGTTTAGAAAAATCATGATATATCCACAAATAAATTGCTTCTTCACTTCCACAGTTAATAGAGCATAAACGCTTGGACCGAATTGCTTCAAATTTGGTACTTGTATGCACTTAATAATATACAGGGTGTCATCTGCTTCGTGTAATACATTTTTGGGGGATGATTATTGGGTCATTCTACCACCCCTGAGGCTGGAGGTGGTATTTTCTGAAAAGTTAACTTTTAATGGAAAAAATTATTAAAAATAAATGGATTTTTTGAGACCTAATATCTCATTCTTTTAGTAATTTTTTAAATTAAGTTGTTTTAAATAGTTTTAAAAAAAAAATTATTTCATATTCAAAATTTTCGTCTTTTTTTTTTTTAATTTCTCAAGAATTAAAACTTAACTTTATTTATGTGCTTTGTTGGTTTTTAATATTTTTTTATTTTTCATTTTAAGTCCACTTTTCAACTTTTTTTCTGTGGGAAATAAAAAGGGGAAAAAAATATTTGTGGAACAAAAAGGGAATTTACAGACTGCGTGGAGGGAATTCTGTTAAAAATGCCCCCCAGCACTGCTTACAATTAACAAGATCTCCGAATTATAGTGATAAGAAAGTTGAAAATTCTTCCATAAAAACCGCCATATTAAACAAATGAAGCCATCTTCCCGATGGAGCCCTAAAGTAAAGTATGTTGACGTAAATTATTGATGCAAAATCTTCAGATGAAAGTGACGCTATGAAACATAAAACAGTCAGACCAGTAAGATAACGAATTTTTGTAGAAGACTAAACTTGTAGAGAGACGAAGAGACGCTAGCTTCTGAAAATAGATCGACTAATGAAGACTCTATGGCTATGAGAGATTACTTTTTTTTTTCAGTTTAAAAAGTACTTAAAAAATCAATCCTTCTACATATTATGTTCACAACGGAACGTAGCCGTTCGCCAACTTTTACCTTTTCACGTGCACCACGTTTTACGTTTCAAATTGTATGAAGAAAAAAAAACAACTTTTCGCATTGGAAAGAAATATATTGTTGTTATTTGTGTCGCGAAAAAAATTATTAATCAAAAGGAAGAGTATTGGAAACAAAAAATTGTGAATTCTGAGCTTGTACACAAGAATGTTTTTTTTTTTTCTTCAAAATACTTTCAAAGCTGTACAGCTGCATTGTGGGCACGGAAGAAAAATAACGTACGACACTTTCGATAGCTCTTCCAGTTCCGCCTGTGGCTCCAGTTCCAGCTCTCTATTCTGTCCAGGCAGTTAATTGCAGACATTTCCTCAAAACTGAAGAATGAAATTAAATTGAAAGTAGGGACCTCATCTTACGAATCCGGCAGCGATATTTCGACATTGGAATAAATATTTCGTTAATATATTTACCCATGAACTTGACTCACGAGAAACGACATAGATGTGATTTTTATATTAAGTTTTTTGAATTATTGTGATAAAAATATAGTTTTTCATTTTATTAAATAAATATAATTTTAAAATGATTTGAATTAATTTTATTTTGCAGTTTAGATCCAAAAATTTTGTGTGCCGAAAGTGCCCCTAGCATTGACGAAAGTGTCCCGTGTTGGGGCACATTCGGTGAAATGACTTTTTTTATTTTGATTATTAAATGTTAACGTTTCATAATTATGTAAAGTTTATCAATACCTTTATTAATTTCGTAAATATAGAGCTTTAAATTTTTGGTGCCGAATGTGCCCCAGTTTACCAGACAGGCCTCCCATTTAACATTATAAATATTATTAACTTAAACCAATTTAAAAATCAAATAAGTAAGCACAGTCGACTCCGCTTTACTGCACTCCGCTTAACTGAAAAAGTCGGTTAACTGAAACAAGAAATTTATTACGGGGCTTTTTTCAACAGTTTCCATGCAAACTACTTCGGATACTTGAGCTTCGCTTAAGTGAAAACACCTTTTAATTGAAACAAAACAATCTTGACTCAATGAATATTTTCACCGCATAACTGAAACTATCACTGAACGCTGCCACCAAATTTTTAATTGAACACAACTTTTCAATTTTAAATGTCAAAATGTTTCTTATTTCTTCATTCTCGTACTTTCTGTAATTCCCTACCAGTTGTTGATTTTATATTTTTGTTTAGTTTTTGGATTAAGCGGCCCATACACACAACACAAGTGTGTGCACCGGTGTCATGACACCAGTGTTGCCTTCCGCCATACACGGAACACATTTAGTAACACCGACACAAAAAATCAAAAGATTTTGATTTTCTTGACACCGTGTTCGACACCGAAATCGGTGTAGACACTTGCCCATACACACACCACATTTGAGTACACCGACACCAGTGTCAACACAAGTGTTGTGTGTATGGGCCGCTTTAGACAATCTCAAAATAAATTTGTTTTTATAAAACTCCGCTTATGTGAAACTAGTTTAAGTTATCCGAAGTTCGTTTAAATGAGAACTCCGCTTAACGGAAACAAGTTTACTGCAATTTTAGTGTTCCAGTTAAGCGGAGCCGACTGTATATATGTAAAATCATTTACTAACTAAATTTCCGGAACAATTACAATTGAATGTTATACAACCAATTATGTAAAACAACCTTAATATCTTTGAATTTTGAACAACAACAACAACAACTTAAAGGTTAAGGTTAAAGTACCTAAAATTAATTCGTAAGCAATTGGTGGTATCACCTTCAAGTTGTTGTTGTTGTTCAAAATTCAATGAAATTGACGGAATAAAGAATGGTCAAGTCTAAAAAACTGACATTCTAGTATGAATAATACAATACAAATAATAATATCTTAATGGCAATTGAGCCAAATAAATTAAGATTAAATTAAATTAAACGCTTTTTGACTAAAGTGTTACGTTTGAGATTTTAGTAACGTTCTAGAGTTGGCCTAAGCTTGTTGGGGTAAGATCGTGTTCGTTTTTTTTTTCTTTTTTCATAAGAATTTTGTATCATATTTGTCTTGTCAGCATTTTATTCTTCTTTTTTTTCAGCCTTTTTTTTTTCATTTGCTTTTATTTTCTTTTTCAGTCTTCATTTCAGATTGTTTGGTGTAGGCTAGACATACAATCAAGAAGGAAACGTATTTAAATCAAAGTAAAATGGCAACAATTTGGGGCCAAACATGTTTCTTATTAAACCGCACGTTCTGAATCAGATTTAAAAACTAAAATTAGTAGGTAACAATGAATTAATTTGAAATAACAAGTTTATTAGATTCAAAGCAGAAATGCATTTAAAAGTAATACAAAACGTATTTGAAACAAAAGCGTATTCCATTGAACTTTTTAATACGCATCGTATTTAATTTAAAGTACCTTTCTCTTTGGATTTTATTCAAATACGTGCGGCTTTGATTTTATTAAGAACGTCTTTGGCCCCAAATTGTTGCCATTCTAATTTCATTTAAATACGTTTTCTTTGATTTTATATTGTTTGTTTGGCTCAGTGAGGACGTTTGCATCTCAGTTTGATTGCAGAGCATTGCATAAGTCTATCGAATGTAAAAGCTCTTATCACGATGCCGTAGTATGCATAAAAAACCATTTCAAGTTTAAATGAAATTGATCAGCGTTACCATCTAGTAGGTTAAATTGCACAATTACAATTTTGAAAAACAAAACGAAAAAAATGAAGTAGGAAGATAGGTGCGTTTTTGTAAGGGTATCCCCATGGGCCTAATCCATTAAAAAAAAGAAGAAATGAATAACAAAAAATACCACTTCATTCATTTATAAATAGTTCATTGAGCAACTAGAAAACAGAATCATTTTAACAATATAAAATAACAAAATATTTAAAAATTATTTGAGTACTACTATTAGTACGGTCTATCATTAACTAAAAACAAAATTTACAGTTAGCCATATCTGTGAAACCGATTTAAATTATTTTTTTTATACAAAAGCTTGTAATAAGTTTAAATTATGCATACTGCATATTAGTCTGAGGAAAAGTGACCCGAACCCAAATTTTCTGTATGGTTTCTTTTGATGGTTTCTATATCAAAAAAAAGTGTGGTGAATCCGAAAATGCCGGGTATACTTTTAGGGACCCTGAGCGTTTTAAAATATAACGTCATCAAAAAAGGACCTCTGCGAAAAAGGCGGTAACAGGTTTACATAAATAAAAAGTCGGACAACAAGAAACGCATATCTTATCAATTCCCAAATAAAAAAATTATTACGATTTTTTGGGGATAATGCGTTGGGAAAAGGGGTGGGAGAAATTAATGAAAAACTCATATTCATCACCTACAACTTAACACTAAACAACACAATACCGATTGACAGAGAAAGAACATCTTTCGCACACAAAGCTAACTCAACGCTGAATACAATTTTCAATAACACAAAACCAATCATACACAAAACAGAGCAACACAATATTATATACGAAATACCATGTAAAGGAAAATTAAACGAAGAGTGTAAAATGATATACATAGGTACAACAAAGCGCAAACTAGCAGTAAAGGCTGTTTCACAATGCGACGAGAAAACGAGACGTCAGCGTGACGAGATCTCTTCACAGTTGTCCTCTCTTTAAAACGAGTTTCAAACAACGAAATAATACATAATAAAGTATTTCTCGTCGTCACGTTGCGTCTTTTTTTCAATTTTTCGAACTTTATGACGCGACGAGACGACGAGAAATGCTTGATTATGTATTATTTCACTGTTTAAAATTCTTTTTTAAGAGAGAGAAACTGCGAAGAGATCTCATCACGCTGACGTCTCGTTTTCTCGTCGCATTGTGAAACAGCCTAAACTCTGTATACAAAATTGCCATTCTGTGATGTTTATGTATTGTGCTAAAGTGTTTAGTTTTAATGTAAAACTTAATTTTGTCATTTATTTATTTATTTATTTATATTAATTTATTAAAACTGTCTTTTTCAAATGTTGAATGTTGGGACGATGCAATTTTAAGATTAAAAATGCAATACAAAAAAGTAAGCTTATAATAAAATTTTAGAATTTAAAAATATTTAAAAATTTAAAAAGAACAAAATTGTTAAAATATATAATATGTATATGTATAAATTATGTAGATTAACCAAGGCCCCTGAAGATGCTGAGAATCTCCACCGAAACGTCGGGATAAAATTTATGTATTTGTTTTTATTTGCATAATATAATAAATTGACCAAAAAAGCCCGCATAAACCATTTAATAAAATAAAACCATGTAGTTTTCAGTGTTCGATGTAAAGAGAGCATAAGGACATTAAAATTCGCGCGAATTTTAATGACGTGGTCTCTTTACATAAAAAAAAATAAAAACGAAACAAACAATGGCAAAGTAATCGAAATCGAAATGAACAAAAATCAAAATGAATAAAAACCGAAATATTCGAAAAATCAAATAATATAAGAGGAAATGAACTTAAAATAAACCATGTAAAAGACTCAATGATATTTTTTCGAAAAACAAATAAACCAAGTTAATTGAAAACCTTTTTGATTAAAAACATAACAAACGAAATGCAAAGCGACTAAAACGAAGTCTTTCTTTTCCTTTTATCATGTAAATCTGCAATCATAAGTAAAAACACAAAAAAGAAAGGGCGATAACTCTGTAAATTTGTAAACTAATACAAAATACAAGCTAAAATAAGGTTGCTCATTATTTCCTTGATTTTGTCTATTATTTTGCTAGTTTTGTGATGTTAGTTTTGACAATTTTTCAGTCTTATTAAATCCAGCATACGAATACAAAATATCAAATTAAGCTGTTAACATTTTTATTAAATAGGTACGCTGACATTCCTCAGTGCGCACTAGGTTCGAAAAATCGAACGCACCTAGTAATTCTAATTAAGCTGTCAAAACAACGCAACGTATCCATTGGGTGGAGTTTGGTTTGAGATCGCAACGTGGCCGGTTGTGCCCGGCACAGCCGTGCATAAATACAGTGCTTAAAGTACAGCTATTGTTTAATTATTTTAATACTTATTGCCAAAGCCCAGGATAGGAACCCTTTGAGGGGAGGGAACTCCTTCCTGGCACAAAACAGGAGACAGTTTTCTCCAGCAATTGAAAATCGGGCCCTCATTGCAAGAGCCCAATGGGACACCGTTCGTACGTTACAATATTAACGGACCTCCAGGCAGTAGGTATCTGCCTAGCAACTGATAACCGTCCGACGACGGCTTACAGGGAACTTAACGGGCCATGCCAGCCAAACTTGGTTACCCACAACCGATAGCCGACTATAGTGCCGACTATTGTCCATAGAAAACTTATGGACAACGCATGATTTCCATGTAAACGCATGATTTCCTGTAAAATATTAAATATTTAATATTCAATAACTTTACTAAAGACAAAAATACGTTCGTATTTCAAAAGATTTCAAATGTAATTATGTTTTTTATAAGTCTCAATAAAATGAATCTGAATCCATTGGGTGACCCTTATCCGATTCATAAGTCAATGTCAACGGATATATCGCCGCAACGCACGCGACGGACTCTATTGGTCGGGCCCTTTAGACGAAGATATAAGATGTTAACATAAGAAGTGGGAGAATCGGGGGAACTTTTTTCCATTCTCTTTGTTCTAACTTTTTTTATGTAGCAGAATCTATATCGCTCTCATTCAACTCGTAGCCCACACCTTTACGGACAATTGTCAAAATGCCAATGCAGATTCAACAGCGGAGTTGTTGTCAACATTTGGTACATTAAAAAATTCGATTGTATTTCTCAAGTATGATTGTTCCAAAACATTTATTCTTTTTGGAGTAAGCTCACTGATGATTTTAGGTCATTGTTTTCATTTATCAATAATGAGAGTTGTGAAAGACAGTCTTGATTGACATCTCCAGGGTTTGCGGTTCTTATTAATTGCTTCGAGTTCAGCGGCCAACACATTTACACATTTAACATGAAAAATAACATTGCACTCATTGCACTTGAGTTTTCTTTCATTGCGATCGACTTTTTTCTCACATAAGCAAAACATTTTAATATTTCTTTATTCTTTGTTTAGGCACGAATATTAGAAAAGTAAATTAATAATGCCAAATATCCACAACATGTTGATCTTTCAATCAGGTAATACGAGACTTTGTCTGTGATATTGCTTAGACCAGAAACAGAAATAATCGTATTTATTACGGAAGTCTGTTCGATACACGAGCATCCCACAACACACTTGCACCAAATTGAATTCAATTAAATTTAAAAAGAGTTTCAGTCTTTCAATAGAGAGGGTCGACTTTCAAAAGGAGCACTAATGATTTATTCTATTATTATAGGTGGAACGAAGCTCGCTGGGTCAGCTAGTATAGTACCTATATGTTTTTATTTGAAACATGATTTTGCGTCGTATGACCACGAATCCGCATTTGAGTATCTGCAACAATGATAAAGTACCTAGTCTGTATAAAAATAACAATCTTTTCATATGAACAAAAAACTCAGAAATAAAACATAAAATTAGCTAGGTAGGCATAAAAAGTTTATTTTAACTAAATTTTTTTTTTCGGATAGCAGTCAGTGAAACTTGTTTTTGTTTATAATGTTCAACTCATTCTTGGATTCTTGTCAGTTTCCCGTTTCGTTATGAATTGTATTTTATCTTTTAGTTGAGGTTGCTATATGACAGGTTTGTCCATCATTCGTCAATATCGTGTTTTTTCTATTTGGAAGGTAACTAATGTGACTGAAATGATAAACCCTTTTTTAATGAAAATAATTTTTGCTCCCTTTGATAATGCGTTTGCCAATGTGTTTTTCATTCCTGGCAGAGATTATTGAAAAACGATGCAATGGTTAGATTCATTGTGATTCATATGATCAATAAATTTTGTTTAGATTTTATTTTTGCATTTTTTTATTCTCTTTCAACTTGCAATAATAAAAATAGATACCTACTCAACGGGAACCAAAACACGACGCACTGTAAAAAAAAAAACAGTGTAAGTAGGTACCTACCATTAATATTTCATACCTACCTACTTATTAAATTTTTCCTTAGAATTAAATTTTAATTTGAACTTTAATATTTATATGTAGTCCATTGAAATGTTACAAAATTTTGGACGTACATATGTACCTCGCATTTTGTACAACACAAAATTGTTTTCGCTATTAGCCGTGTTCCCAGGGCCGGACCAACCATATGTGCAAGATGTGCAAAAGCTAGGGCTGGCAACGAGACCGAGACTACTTTAAAAGCACCCGAGACGAGACCGTATTTTTTGTACCGAAATTCGCCGAGAGTCTCGCTGGTCTTGCCGGTCTCGGTGGTCTGGTTCCGGTTTTCGCTAGAAGAAATATTTCCTGAGGAAGAATTTTAATTTTGTAGAGGTTTTTTAATCCATTTAAATCGGAGCCATCCTTCAATGGAATTTGAGATTTCACATTTCACGATGGTTTAAAAATAGGCACCAAACTATATTTTGACGTTTGGATTTGGATAATGTTTTTTTCCAAACTACACCTTTTTCCGGAGCCAACAATAAAATCGGAAAAATTTCGAATTTTCTTAGGTAAAATTTGAATTTTGTAATGGTTTTTTAATTCATTTAAAACCGAGACATCCTTCAATTAATTTTGACAGTTAATTCTGTTGGTTTATTTTATAAAATCGAGCGTTGTATGTACTCTTTTTTTAAATATTTTATTTGTTTTTGTTGTGAAATAACTAAATTTACACAATTTTTCAAAATGTTTTTTCAACTTAACTTAAAATGGAGCATTCAACTTAAGTGAAAAAAAACTTGCATTGAATATCAAAGTCTGATCCAACTCGATTTTTTGATGCTGCATATAAAAGTAGTATTAAACTCTTAAATGCACTTGATAAATTTATAGGTATATTTAGAACAAATACGTGCATCCCAGTCGTATAGTTCTTTATTTTTGAAACCATTGTTAACTATTGTATGTATTTGGCCCTGTTTAGATAACAGAGTTGTAAAAACTGCAGTCTTTTCGGTACTGCAGTTAATTGACTAAAAAGACTAATTTCATTAAGTCTTTTAACTTACAAAAATACTTTAACTAAAATCGAGCAGTCAGCAGTCAGTACTAATATTCCGACTGTGCAGTTAAAAAAAAAAAGTTAATCAACTTTAAGTTAATTAACTGCAGTACTTTTTAACTGCTTTTATTCTTTTTAGTCAGTAAAAAGTCTTTGTACTGCGATGATTTTACTTTTAGTCAGCAAGTCTTTTAACTTCAGTCAATTAACTGTAAGTCTTTTAATTTCTTAATTTCTAGTCTTTTACTTGTACTTATAAAAGGATGGAATACAAAGAAAAGAAATTTAAAAGAAAAAAAGTTAAAAAAAACTTACAGTTAATTGACTGTAGTTAAAAGACTTGCTGACTAAAAGTAAAATCATCGCTGTACAAAGACTTTTCAATGACTAAAAAGACTAAAAGCAGTTAAAAAGTACTGCAGTTAATTAACTTAAAGTTAATTAACTTTTTTTTTAACTGCACAGTCGGAGTGTTAGTACTGACTGCTGACTGGTTGTTTCGCAGTTAAAGTACTTATTTACAGTATTAACTTACATTCAATAGGTAAGTTAATTAACTGCGACTTTATTAACTGCATTACCAAAGTACTGCAGTCTTTTACAGCTCTGTTAGATAATGGGAAGCATGAGTACTGACTGTCAAGTTTCATCGTATTAACATTAAAAACTGATTCGCCTCAAAATACATTGAAAGAAAAAACAACAATTTTACAATTTCACTGTTTGAAACAACAACAAAAGAAAAAACAGACTCAGGAGTCTGTTTTATACATTTTCTTCGTGCTCCAAACAAGACTCCACACTCTATCTTTTCAAAGCTAAACAGGCGTGTCTTATGTTACAACTTTTTACCACCAAAAAAACACGAAACACCTAGACCTAGACCTAGACCTAGACCTAGACCTAGACCTAGACCTAGACCTAGACCTAGACCTAGACCTAGACCTAGACCTAGACCTAGACCTATACCTATACCTAGACCTAGACCTAGACCTAGACCTAGACCTAGACCTAGACCTAGACCTAGACCTAGACCTAGACCTAGACCTAGACCTAGACCTAGACCTAGACCTAGACCTAGACCTAGACCTAGACCTAGACCTAGACCTAGACCTAGACCTAGACCTAGACCTAGACCTAGACCTAGACCTAGACCTAGACCTAGACCTAGACCTAGACCTAGACCTAGACCTAGACCTAGACCTAGACCTAGACCTAGACCTAGACCTAGACCTAGACCTAGACCTAGACCTAGACCTAGACCTAGACCTAGACCTAGACCTAGACCTAGACCTAGACCTAGACCTAGACCTAGACCTAGACCTAGACCTAGACCTAGACCTAGACCTAGACCTAGACCTAGACCTAGACCTAGACCTAGACCTAGACCTAGACCTAGACCTAGACCTAGACCTAGACCTAGACCTAGACCTAGACCTAGACCTAGACCTAGACCTAGACCTAGACCTAGACCTAGACCTAGACCTAGACCTAGACCTAGACCTAGACCTAGACCTAGACCTAGACCTAGACCTAGACCTAGACCTAGACCTAGACCTAGACCTAGACCTAGACCTAGACCTAGACCTAGACCTAGACCTAGACCTAGACCTAGACCTAGACCTAGACCTAGACCTAGACCTAGACCTAGACCTAGACCTAGACCTAGACCTAGACCTAGACCTAGACCTAGACCTAGACCTAGACCTAGACCTAGACCTAGACCTAGACCTAGACCTAGACCTAGACCTAGACCTAGACCTAGACCTAGACCTAGACCTAGACCTAGACCTAGACCTAGACCTAGACCTAGACCTAGACCTAGACCTAGACCTAGACCTAGACCTAGACCTAGACCTAGACCTAGACCTAGACCTAGACCTAGACCTAGACCTAGACCTAGACCTAGACCTAGACCTAGACCTAGACCTAGACCTAGACCTAGACCTAGACCTAGACCTAGACCTAGACCTAGACCTAGACCTAGACCTAGACCTAGACCTAGACCTAGACCTAGACCTAGACCTAGACCTAGACCTAGACCTAGACCTAGACCTAGACCTAGACCTAGACCTAGACCTAGACCTAGACCTAGACCTAGACCTAGACCTAGACCTAGACCTAGACCTAGACCTAGACCTAGACCTAGACCTAGACCTAGACCTAGACCTAGACCTAGACCTAGACCTAGACCTAGACCTAGACCTAGACCTAGACCTAGACCTAGACCTAGACCTAGACCTAGATCTAGACCGAGACCGAGACGAGACTGGCACATTAAAATTTTCACGAGAAAAAGACGAGACCGAGATCGAGACGAGACTTGGTTAGGCGAGACCAAGACCGAGAACGAAACGTGACTGTAATTTTTCGATTTTGACGAGACCGAGACGAGACTAACAAAAGTCTCGCCTGGTCTCGTCTCGTGGCCAGCCCTAGCGAAAGCACAGGGCGCACAGTTCCGTGGGCGCATTTAGGGTTCCCAACTGTCTTCCATTTTGGGGGACAGTCCTCCTTTTTTACTATTTGTCCTCCCGTCCTTCCTCACTTAAAAATGTCCTCCTTTTCAAAAATCTGAAGGATAAAATCAATGATTCAATTGATAAGTATATACCTTTGGTGTTTTATCGCGCATTACCAGGAGCAAGAAAATGTAGTCTGATCTTGCGCTAACAAATATGTATAATCCTAAAATAACATCCACCACAACTGTCCTCAGTTATTTCTTGCAAAGTAACTAACATAACTTTCAATGTTGCATTCAAGGAGAATTTAACTCGAAATATCGTAAAATTAAAGATCCTACTAGACCCGTGCAAGTTTAATCTTACTTATTTAATCTCAAAATATACAAAAGAAATAAAAGATTTAAAATCTCAACACAAAAAAGTTCCACCCCACCTCATGTGCAAGTTTTATTTCATACACACTAAGTCGCGAAACCCATGGGAAAATATGTCAAAAAAAACATATATTTATACGGAATCATATGGGTAGAGCGTGCAGGTTTTCTATTACGCACTGTACAGTGTACCTGTGAATGTGTTTTCTCATAATAAATGTAAGGTCCATCAAGCTGGGTCCGCCACAATCGAAAATCGAAATTATAATGATGCAGGAATTTAGGTTTGAGGGGGAGGGCATTTTAGTTCCAGGTCGGGATTGCAGTACAAAATTGGAACTTAATTAGTACTAAATTCCTGCATCATTAGTTTTTTGAATTTTTGTGTTTGGAGGTGTGGTGGTTCTAGCTTGACGTCAGGGAGCAACAAAAGAACAAGCTCAACAATTGCAGGTCAGTCAAGCTGGGTCCGCCACAATCGAAATTCTAATGATGCAGGAATTTAGTACTAATTAAGTTCTAATTGTGTAGTAGCCGTGGCGTGATGGTTAGTGCGATGGACTGTCATGCCAGAGGTCTAAGGTTCGATCCCCAGCCTCGCCATCTATTTATTTAAAAGAAAAACGCTCGTTAGCCGTTCGGATTCGGCAATAAACTGTAGGTCCCCTCCATTCCTGCAGACACGCACACAGGAATGGTTGAGAGTTGTAAGTCACTAGGCCCTAGTTCTTCATGAGCTGTTGTGCCATCGAATTTATTTTTTTATTTTTTTTAAGTTCTAATTGTACCGCAATCCCGATCTGGAACTAAAATCCCCTCCCCGTCAAACCTGTGGCGGACCCAGCTTGACGGACCTGCAATTGTTGAGCTTGTTCTTTTGTTGCTCCCATTGTTTTGGCCTTCTCGAATTTGATGCCACCTTCATTAAGTAATCGTTCCTTAATGTTAGAAAAATTACAGTTAAGGCCACAGACAAAAATATCACGGACTAAATCTTTTCTTAGGTCTTTAAATTCACACGACAGACCTTGGTTTTTTAAAACTGTAATATATTCGTCAATGGACTCACCATCATCTTGTGCCCTTGCAAAGAATTTATGGCGCTCCGTGACAATGTTAACTTTGGGAATAAAAAAGGCTTCGAATTTTTGTACCAAGGTGTCATATTTAACGGAGTCAAGTTGAAAGAGTTAAATATTTCCAAAGAATCTGGTTCCATATAATGATGCTCGAAGAAAAATTTTGAATTGATTTAGCCAATTTTTCCACGAGGCTGGAAGGTTTGTAGATTTTAGATTGATTGAGGGGCGAAATAGATGACGAAATGTTGTTCACAATGGCATATGCGTTTGCCGAAGGTTTCGTTTCGGTAATTTTTTTTTTTTTTAAATTTTTTTTTAGGAAATTTTATTTATTTTATTTTTTCAATATAGCTTTTAACGGCCTTTAGTCCATGAACATTTTTGGCGTTTCGTCCCGGCGATCTCACTTGGACTCATCAGTTGACTAGTGAGGGCCTTGTCAATACGCAATTTCCATTAGATTTCATGGTGAATACCCAGTGTGAACTATATCTAACCAGATTAGAATTCCTAATCATTGAAGCTAGAAGTTTTTTGTGCCCGTTGCCTGGCAATGTTTATATACGGAGATTTTTTTTTTTTTTTTCTTCTAAAAATGATTAGGAATTCTAATCTGGTTAGATATAGTTCACACTGGGTATTCACCATGAAATCTATGTAAGATGAACTGAACTTAATGGAAATTGCGTATTGACAAGGCCCTCACTAGTCAACTGATGAGTCCAAGTGAGATCGCCGGGACGAAACGCCAAAAATTTTCATGGACTAAAGGCCGTTAAAAGCTATATTGAATCAATAATTCAACAAGTCCAATAAAATAGTGCTAAGTCTTTTACTTGGCTAATTTATTTCAGTAGTATATAGAATTTGTATTATTAAAAAAAAAAAAAAAAAAAAAAAAAAAACCTTCGTATATAAACATTGCCAGGCCACGGGCACAAAAAACTTCTAGCTTTAATGATTAGGAATTCTAATCTGGTTAGATATAGTTCACACTGGGTTTTCACCATGAAATCTATGTAAGATGAACTGAACTTAATGGAAATTGCGTATTGACAAGGCCCTCACTAGTCAACTTATGAGTCCAAGTGAGATCGCCGGGACGAAACGCCAAAAATTTTCATGGACTAAAGGCCGTTAAAAGCTATATTGAATCAATAATTCAACAAGTCCAATAAAATAGTGCTAAGTCTTCTACTTGGCTGATTTATTTCAGTAGTATATAGAATTTGTATTATTAAAAAAAAAAAAAAAAAAAATTATTTATGTTTGTTTGAAACTATACAGAAAATAAAAATAAGGAAATCACTTTTATTAATGAGCCACATCTGACACCATGTTGTATAAATGTTGAATGAAAGAGAGAGGTTTAACTTAAGAGAAGATGTCTTTATTCAATGACTGACAAATTTATAATGCATGGTATATTCTATTCTAACAGTAGGTATTATATTATATAGTATAATATTGGTTTATGTAATATCTTAGTGTATGAGTAAGTATACAACACAGTGCAGGATTAGGCAACAGTATCCAAGTATGTGCACTGTGCAAGCCATCGCTTGAACCTGGATCTGTCTAATGCCATGTCAACTCCTGAAATTCACAATTGCCTTGGTGTAGTTAGTGAAATAGCTAACTTCTTCCGCAATCATTCAAATGCAAATATAACTTTCAAAAACGTCATTAAAGATCACGCACCGGAGAGTCGAAAAACTCGACTTCTACGCCTTTGTGAAATAAGATTTATTGAAATGCATGACAGTATTATTCTATTTCCTTAGTAGAGCTCTTCAAATGCATCTCAATAAGTCTTGAAGAAATAACGAGCATAACGTAGGCGATGTCTTCGAAAGCATCAACTCTTCTGGCAGCGGTCCAAAAAAGTGATTTCCTAGTAAGCCTCATTGTATGCGAAAAACTGTTCAATTTAACGCTGCCCTTATCAGTTTTCTGACAGAAAAAATCCTTAGATTTCGTTCCTGCAATCGACCGCACAAAAGAAGTTCTGATTTCTCTTAAGAACATCAGAGAAGATGCCGAACATTTTTTCAGAGAGGCTTTTCAATCCGCAACTCAACTTGCAAAGGACTTATTTGAAGTTGAATTAAGAGCTCCAAGAACTTCATTGAAACAAACAACTCGTTCCAATTCAGAAACCTCTTCTACTGAAGAGGTATAAAGTATAAAAAACTACACCAATTTAATAAATAATTTAAAAAACATTAATCCACTACCCAACTACAAAATGATTTCGTTCGACGTCACCAACATGTACACCTATACCTATAAACGAAACCATCGAAATACTCTTCTAGGAGAATATAATTTACAGTGCGTATGTGCTGTAGATTTTATTAAGAGTCGGTAGTCATCGACCAGAAATTGCGTCTTAGAAAGGTACGACAGCATCTAACTGATGAGCCCAACTGTCGTGCATGGGCGAAACGCATTGGACTAAAGGTCGCAAAAAATCTTCCATTTGAATTTAATTCAATACAGTCCACTAAAACAATAACAAAAATAATTTTCTTTTATTTTTGTTAATTCTCTTCTTCGAAAACCAACAACAAATTCAAATTTAAAATACACAGAAAACCAACAACAACGGACATCACTATACAAAAAGACTCCCACCACCCACACACCCAAAAAATGGCTGCATACCACGCATTTATAAACAGGCTAATACCAATGGATAAAACAGACTATAATAATGAACTAAACACCATTAAATACATTGCGCATGCAAATGGATACAGCACTAATATAATTGACAAGCTAATAACAAAAAAGAAAACAAAAATTTATAACAACAAAACCATCAACACTAAAACATCCGAAAACAGATACACATCAATAACATACACCAACATACTACCACAAACAATACAATATGAATTCAAAAAACTAAAAATCAAATCATTTAAAACAACTAATAACATCCAAAACATATTGAAAAATAAAACCAAAAACGATTGCGATAAGTTCTATATTGGACAAACAGGTAGAACTTTCCATGAAAGATTCATAGAGCTCAAACCAAAGCCCAATACGAAATCATCATTCGCTCAACATCTGATAGACAACAATCACAACTACACCGACGTCGACAATAACCTAGAAGCATTACACATAATATCCAGGAAAGGGAAAATACTAGACGCAACCGAAGAGTACGATATTTATAAGGCAAACAAATTAGAACAGGACAAACTATTAAATGACAAATTAACATTAAAAACTAACCCACTATACGACACAGCGATTAAAACCATATTAGCCAAAAGAGGATCAACATAGATAAAAAATAAAAATTTTACAACAACACAACAATTAACATTGGCTTTGACTGACACATAACAACGTCAAATTAAATTGAGTTATTTCGCCCGAAGATGGAGACACACTCCGAAACGCGTCGCAGAAACATCTAAATTTATTTATTTAATATAAAATATAAAAGTTGTGATAATAATTTGATTAAAAATATTAAAATAAAAACAAATTAAAAGTTTTCATCCATCCCTTTATTTGCTTTAATTTATCAACTAATGGACGTCATTGAAGAGAGTGAAAACGCCTGAAGTTCTCCTGTGGTCTTGGTGCGGAAGCCAGGAAAAAATCGCTTGTGTCTTGACTCCAGGAAGCTCAATAAAGTAACCAAAAATGACGCCTACCCATTTCCTCATGTAGAGAATCTGTTAAGTCTTCAATCGGAAATACATTTTATTAGTAGTGTTCACCTGAAAGACGAATTTTCGCAAATTCCTCTAGCTGAATCGGCACGGGAAATGACAACTTTTAGTGTTAGTGTGCCAGGTAGACCCTTGTATCAGTTCAAGGTAATGCCATTTGGCCTCTGCAATGCGGCTCAACGCTTATGCAGATTTATGGACAAAGTGGTTCCTAATGAATGGAAACAAAATGTATTTGTATATTTAGACGATTTACTGATTGTTTCCAGAACGTTTGAGGAACATGTACAAATTCTGCGCACCCTAGCTTCGCTTTTGCGAAAAGCAGGATTGACTATCAATCACGAAAAATTAAGATTTTGCTTCAAAGAGCTCCGATATTTGGGTTATATTGTTGAAAGAGGGTGCATAAAAACTGACCCCGATAAAGTGTCAGCCTATCTGGCTGGTACAGGTGTTTTGTCCCAAATTATTCATCTCTCGCCTCTCCAATAACAGATACGCTAAAGAAAACTAAAACTTTTGTTTTTACCCCTTAAGGTCTTAAGGCTTTCGAGGAACTTAAGCTAGCATTGACAACAGCCCCAGTCTTAGTCAACCCTAATTTTCAAAAACCCTACATCATTTTGTGTGATGCCTCGTCTACAGGTGTCGGCTGTGTCTTAAGTCAACTCGACGACGAAGGAGCTGAAAAACCCATCTACTATTATTCTTATAAATTGAATCAAGCTCAACGTAACTACAGCGTTACAGAATTGGAGTGCTTGGCTGCCGTCTTAGGCGGTGAAAAGTTCCGACCTTACGTTGAAGGACACGAATTTACGATAGTTACCGACCATTTGAGTCTCAGGTGGCTCATGAGTCAAAAGGATTTGAGTGGAAGATTAGCGCGGTGGAGTTTGCGACTTCAAAAATACTCCTTTGTTATATAACATCGAAAGGGCTCCCAAAACGTGGCACCAGATGCACTATCTCGAGCGTATGCAGCCGATGAAATTGCATCAGTCAACGAAAGCGTAAGCCCTACCGATGTTCTAAAGGTCAATCTTCTGATCCAGCGTTCAAGTCGGATGAGTACATGAGTTTGATTAAAACTATAGAGATCTTCAAGTTTCAGAAAATTTTGTATACAAGAAGGTCATACACTGTACAGGGGATCCCAGGGAAGACGATTGCGTTTAGAAACTGTGGATTCCTGCCACGCTGACCCAAGACTTATTCCGCTTGGCTCATGATCCTCCTCGAGCTTCGCATGGTGGAATCACAAAAAAATTGTATCGTCTTCGAGAACGTTTTTAAATAAATAAATATATTTGATGGCACGAACAGCTCATGAAGATCTAGGGCCTAGTGACTTACAACTCTCAACCATTCCTGTATGCGTGTCTGCAGGAATGGAGGGGACCTACAGTTTATTGCCGAATCCGAACGGCTAACGAGCGGCACTTTTCTGTGACAGGAGATACTCTTGGAGGATTTGTGAATTCATCCTTGCGAGAGCGATTAGGAAAGCAACAGCTGAAATTGCGATTTAGTTCCTAGAAGAGAATGTATTCGCACTATTCGGAGTACCAGAGTCACTTTTGTCGGACAATGGGAAACAATTTATAGGAAAAGAATTCGCAAAATATGCGCCGCAAGATAACGCAAGTGAGCGCGCCAACCGATCAATCTTGGCAGCCATAAGGTCTTACGTTGGGTCAGACCAATCCAATTGGGATAAGCAGTTGAATTCTATTTTATGTGCATTGAGGTCAAGCTTGTTCCTAAAACAGGTAATTTTAGTACCAAATTTTGTTAAAAGAACAAACAAAACTTAAAACATTTGTTCTCGATTTAAATAAAAAAAGTCCGATTCAAAACTTCAATTTTATTTGAACAATATAAATCAAAAAAAAAATGCACCATAGTTCTATAGTTCCTGATAGTTTTCCAAAATAGTTCTGTTCGATTTCCCCGTAAAAACGGATTTTAAAAAATGATATGCTAACTTCGCGTAGCATATCAATTGTTGAAATCTTAAATGAAAATATTTTTTTTTAGATGTAAGAAACATCCCTCAAGAGTTCCTCATACCTAAGAAAAATAGTTCCGTTACATTAAGGCCTAAAACAAAAAAAAAAAACAAAAAATTAATTTTAATAAAAAAAAAAAGACTTGTTATGGAAAAAACAACAGAATTTCAGAAATCACGGAAAATTAATCCGGTTCATCGATGCACAAACATAGGTACAATGTGTCTAGAGTATAATTCAAAGAATTTTCCTTTCTAATACATTTCTACTATATATATAATAATATTTTTCTAATTGTTTAAGATCCAACTTTATAGAATTTTTCTTACTACATTGATAAGCTGTTAGAAAAGCTTTAGAAATAGGAACTCCTAGGATTATATTCTAAGAACATAAGGTCTATCTGATTAAATTGATAAATGAGATGGAACTCGTAAAAAAGTATCAGCATATCAAGGTCGTTTACCAAAACACGTGAAAAAAACGGTGCCGTGACATAAGGCCATGCGACATAAGGCCATATTTTAAAATATGGCTGTATGACGCTTTCATAATGTGACATAAGGGCATATTCGAACAAATGGCCTTGTGACGCTTACCTAAAGTGACGTAAGGCCATTATGGCCTTGTGTCACTTTCAGATGCATATATTTCTTATTTACCCTGAAATAAAATCTGTAAGGGCAACAAGGGTTCATTTAGATTTTAGAACTTTAAATCCTTTATTTTATGCTATTAACTGATTTCAAATGGAAATTCTTGCATTAAAAAAAAATCAATGTAAAGAAAGTTAAAACTTTAGATAATTATGTTGATAGCAGCATTTGTCCTCAAAAATGAATGATGAATTTTGGGTGTAAAAATTAAAACATCGCTTGAATTTTTCATTTTCTTTTCTTCGGCAAAATTTTGTCCATCAAATTGATCTTTTCATCGGCAAATTTTTTTCCGCTACGCTTTTAGTGAAATAAAATTGGAATACAATATAGCGGAAAAAATTTAGGGTGAGAAAATTAAAAATTCGTGCAAATTTTTAATTTTGACACCCCAAACTGATCTTCTCTTTTTTTTCCGCTACTCTTTGAATGAAGTAAAATTCAAATGCAACCTCTATAGCGGAAAAAAAATTTGCCGAAGAGAATATCAATTTGGGGTGTGAAAATTAAAAATTCGCGCGAATTTTTAATTTTCACACCCCAAATTGATATTCTCTTCGGCAAAATTTTTTTCCGCTACGCTTTACTTACTTACTTTACTTTACTTTAGATGGCGCTCACAGCCCAGGATGGACTACGGCCTCAACCAACAAGCCCCTCCAGCCAGCTCGGTCCCTAGCTAGCTGCCTCCAGTTACGCACTCCAAGTTGGTTGAGGTCGTTCTCCACTTGTGTGCGCCACCTAAGGTGGGGTCTTCCTCTGCTGCGCAGACCGTCAGGGGTAGATTCGAAGACTCGTCGGGCTGGTGCGTTGGTGTCCATACGCTCCACGTGTCCCAGCCATCTCAGCCGCTGAATTTTCAGCTTCTTGACCAGGTCGACGTCGCTGTAAAGCCCGTAAAGCTCGTTATTAAATCTTCTCCTCCATACTCCATCGATACAGACTGGACCGAAGATCACCCGAAGAATCTTCCTTTCAAAGCACCCAAGCAGATTCTCATCCGTTTTTGACAGGGTCCATGCCTCTGCCCCATATAGCAGGACCGGGATGATTAGGGTCTTATATAAGGTCTCCTTGGTTCTCTGAGAGAGGGCTTTATTACTTAGATGCCTTCTTAGCCCGAAGAAACAGCGATTGGCAAGAGTAATTCTTCGTTTGATCTCTGCGCTGATGTCATTTTGCGATGTTACAGTGGAGCCCAGGTAGACAAAGTCCTTGACGACTTCGAAGTTGTATCTATCCATCGTGACGTTTTGCCCGAGCCGACGATGTTGAGATTCCTTTCTCGATGATAGCATATACTTCGTCTTGTCCTCATTAACAGCCAAACCCATTTTCGCCGCCTCCGATTCAATACTTGCAAACGCGCCGGTAACAGCTCGCTTCGTTCTCCCAATGATGTCAATATCATCTGCATAAGCAAGTAGTTGAACAGACTTTTGAAAAATTGTACCTCTGTTGTTGACTTGCGAGTTGCGTACAATTGCTTCAAGAACGATGTTAAACAGGTTGCATGATAGCGCGTCGCCTTGCCTCAAACCTTTCTCGACATCAAAGGGTTCGGTGGTGTTCTTGCCGACTTTGACGGAGCAGCGAGATTTCTCCATCGTCATCCTGCACAAGCGGACGAGTTTGGCAGGGATGCCGAGATGCGCCATGGCTCTGAATAGCTCGTCTCTGTCTACGCTATCATATGCGACTTTAAAATCGATAAAGAGGTGGTGTGTATCGATTTGAAACTCCTGGGTTTTTTCCAAAATCTGTCGGAGTGTGAACATTTGATCGACGGTTGATTTGCCGGGCCTAAAACCACACTGATAGGGGCCGATCAGATCGTTGACAAACGGTTTTAAGCGATCACACAGTATAGATGACAAGATTTTGTATGCGACGTTGAGGAGACTTATACCTCTGTAGTTGGAACAGGTCAGAGCATCTCCTTTCTTGTGGATGGGGCACACTATACCGAGGTTCCATTCATCGGGCATACTTTCCTCCGACCAAATTTTGGAGATAAGCTGGTGTATACTCCCTACCAAGTCATCTCCCCCTGCTTTGAATAGCTCGGCTGGCAGGCCATCCGCACCAGCAGCCTTGTACGTTTTAAGCTTGGCTATCGCTAACCGCACTTCATTTGGGTCGGGTGGACGGAAATTTTGACCATCATCGTCCAGGTTGAATGGAGTGTTCTGTCTTACAGCGGAATTTTGGCCATCTTCGCCGTTTAGCAGTCTAGAAAAGTGTTGTTTCCAGATCCTCAGCACCGACTGTGTGTCTACCACCATATTCCCACTCTCGTCTCGGCAGGCTTCCGTTCTGGCCTTGTAACCCTGGGTAGTTTGCCTCACCCTTCGGTAGAACTTTCGAACATCCCCCCTGCCGCTACAGTCCTCAATAGACTCGACCGCCCGCTTCGCATGCTCTCTCTTTTTCCTCCTGAGAAGTCGGCGTTCCTCCCTTCGCTTTTGCCCGTAGAGCTCCCGGGCTGCTCTCTCAGCAGCTCTGGTTCTAGTCTGCAGCATTGCTTGGTAGGCCTCGTTCTTTGCTTCATGTGCCAGTCTGCATTCTTCATCGAACCAGGGGTTTCGTTGTGGTGGCCTAGTGAAACCCAGCACATCAGTAGCGGCACTTTTGATGGCATTTTGGCAGTGTTTCCATTGGTCCTCTACAGATGATGCTTGTGGCGGGCTTGTTGAGAGTTTAAGAGAGACGTGGTCTGCAAAAGTCCTGGCTATCTCTTGCGATTTTAGCTTCGCGACGTTAAATCGTTTTACAGCATCCGCTCGTCGTTGTGGCGCCATAGATATCCGCATACGTACTTGCGCTACCACCAGGTAGTGATCCGAGTCTATGTTGGCACCTCGGAACGTTCGGACATCCAGGATACTGGAAGCATGTCTGGCGTCTATCGCAACATGATCAATCTGGTTGACGGTTCGTTGATCCGGAGACCGCCAGGTCCTTTTGTGTATATTGAGGTGTGGGAATAGAGTGCTTGCTATGATGGCATTTCGCCCCGCCGCGAAATCGATGAGCCTGAGTCCGTTACCGGAAGTGTTGTCGTGCAGGCTGTGTCCTCCGACTATCGAACCAAAGATGCCCTCCTTTCCAATCTTGGCGTTGAAGTCGCCAAGAACCATCTTGACGTCGTACTTGGGGCACCTATCATACGTATCCTCGAGGAGATCGTAGAATTCTTCTTTGGTTGAGTCATCCTTTTCTTCTGTTGGGGCATGGGCACAGATCAACGTGATATTTTTGAACTTCGCTTTGATGCGGATTGTGACCAGGCGCTCGCTTACATTTCTGAAGCCCAAGACTTCTTGCCTAAGTCTTCCCCTTACCACAAAACCACAACCAAAGAGCCGCTGACCTTGCTCCTTGCAGCACTCGCCGAAGTAGATGTCACACGTTTTCATCCTTCGGATGCCCTCTCCATCCCATCGCACTTCCTGGATGGCTGTTACATCAGCCCTTAGCCTATCCAGGTTCTCCACTAGTTGTTCGGCTGCACGTGGCCTGTTTAGGGTCCGTACATTCCACGTGCAGATCCGAAATTCATTGTCCTTGTTTCGTTTGCTGGGGTCGTCAACATTGAAATCATCCATATCCGAGGCTTGTTGTCGTTTCGGAACCGACATTTTTTCCGTGGTAGGGAAGTCACCCCGACGCACAACCCCCTAGCCTGGAGGACCAGATCCTTATTATAACTCCAAGGACGGGGAGCCGGATAAACCGCTCCTTATAGGCCTGAGCTACGAATACGTCGTAGTAGCCCATATAAGGTGTTCACTAAGTAGTTCAAACTGACTAGAACTGTAGACGCCACCGTTGATTCCATCTGGGGAATTCCTCCGCTGCCGCCTGAAAAAAGGAGAAGTGCCTTAGTGGAAACACTCCTCCCCCCCTCTCTCGTCTGCTGCCACCTTAAACCGTCCACAGGGATTGGATCCCCATCTTCAGTCAAAGGTACTAGGCACCCGATGTTCACCACGGGGAGGTGAGAGTAGGAGTTGATAGACAGAGGTTGATTGTGGACGCTTGTGTCCTCTTGAATGCACCGCGTTGTCTACCCTTTGAACATAAGGCAAAAATTTTTTTGCTGAAGAACACCTCTTCAGAACAATGGGAGGGATACTATCCGGGCCAGCGGATTTGTGAATGTCGAGATCTTTCAGAACTCTAGCAACTGCACAAGTGCGAAAGAAGATTCGTCCCATTAAATCGTTTATGCTCTCAAGTACAGGTGGAGTCATATCTTCTTCTGGCAGCGTCGAGTTAACAGCAAACTGTGCTGCAAGCAAATTGGCTTTATCGAGTGAGCTGACAAAAGGAGTATCGTTGAAGACGAGCGTTGGAACCGAGGACGAGGTGGTATTTCATATGTTTTTTACAAATGACCAAAAATTTTTACTACCTTTGGGACATTGTAGTATTTTTTGCCGTAATTTTTAATCATGTAAAAATTTGGTTCTTCGAATATGAACGTTACAGGTCTTTCTAGCTTGTTGAAACTTTTTCTGGTTTTCCTCAGTAGGGTTGGCTTTATAACAACGGAAGCTTACTTCTCTGACCCTAATAACCTCCTTACAGCTCGAATAAAACCATGAGTTTTTTAGGGTAAATAAGAAATATATGCATCTAAAAGTGACACAAGGCCATAATGGCCTTACGTCACTTTAGGTAAGCGTCACAAAGCCATTTGTTCGAATATGCCCTTATGTCACATTATGAAAGCGTCATACAGCCATATTTTAAAATATGGCCTTATGTCGCATGGCCTTATGTCACGGCACCTTAAAATTGGAACACCCAATTTGATGTGAAATGTTCACGTGGAAAAGTCTCAAGGATTATGAGTAGTGTTTTAAATTTCTTAAAATACGCTATTTAAAGAAAAAATACTTGGCCAAGGGAAGGTAAACAAAATCGATAGATTGCTTGAATCGTATTTACTCTTATAAGTTCTAAGTATTCCTATTTATTATAATTTGAACCGTTGGCGTTAAAAATACTGCAAGCTGCAAGGAAAAGCTACGTCATTTTTTTTTCGTACCGCGAGTATAAAAATTGCTTTAATATGGTATTATGTCACTTAAAGAAAGTGTCACGATGCCATATTTAGATATGGCATTAAGTCGCAAAAAAATATGGCATTATGACACTTCACCAAAGCGTCAAAAGGCCATCTGTTCGAATATGGCCTAATGTCACTTTATGAAAGCGTCATAAAACCATATTCCGAAATATGGCCTTATGACGCATGGCATTATATGTCACGGCACCGAAAAAAACGATCTAAATAGAAAAAATCATATTTTTTGTTAGAAAAGCGTTAGAAATGGGAACTCCTCGGATTATATTGTAAGAACATTAGGTATATCTGATTAAATTGATAAATGAGCTGGAACTCGTAAAAAAGTATCAGCATATCAAGGTCGTTTACCAAAACACGTGAAAAAAACGATCTAAATAGAAAAAATCATATTTTTTTTAGAAAAGCGTTAGAAATGGGAACTCCTCGGATTATATTGTAAAAACTTTAGGTCTATCTGATTAAATTAATAAATGAGCTGGAACTCGTAAAAAAGTATCAGCATATCAAGGTCGTTTACCAAAACACGTGAAAAAAAAATGATCTAAATAAAAAAAATCATATTTTTTGTTAGAAAAGCGTTAGAAATGGGAACTCCTCGGATTATATTGTAAGAACATTAGGTCTATCTAATTAAATTAATAAACGAGCTGGAACTCGTAAAAAAGTATCAGCATATCAAGGTCGTTTACCAAAACACGTGAAAAAAACGATCTAAATAAAAAAAATCATATTTTTTGTTAGAAAAGCGTTAGAAATGGGAACTCCTCGGATTATATTGCAGGAACATTAGGTCTATCTGATTAAATTGATAAATGAGCTGGAACTCGTAAAAAAGTATCAGCGTATCAAGGTCGTTTACCAAAACACGTGAAAAAAACGATCTTAATAGAAAAAATCATATTTTTTGTTAGAAAAGCGTTAGAAATGGGAACTCCTCGGATTATATTGTAAGAACATTAGGTCTATCTGATTAAATTGATAAATGAGCTGGAACTCGTAAAAAAGTATCAGCATATCAAGATCGTTTACCAAAACACGTGAAAAAAACGATCTAAATAGAAAAAATCATATTTTTTGTTAGAAAAGCGTTAGAAATGGGTACTCCTCGGATTATATTGTAAGAACATTAGGTCTATCTAATTAAATTAATAAATGAGCTGGAACTCGTAAAAAAGTATCAGCATATCAAGGTCGTTTACCAAAACACGTGAAAAAAACGATCTAAATAAAAAAAATCATATTTTTTGTTAGAAAAGCGTTAGAAATGGGAACTCCTCGGATTATATTGTAGGAACATTAGGTCTATCTGATTAAATTGATAAATGAGCTGGAACTCTTAAAAAAGTACCAGCATATCAAGGTCGTTTTCCAAAATACGTGAAAAAAAACGATGTAATTAGAAAAAATCTTACTTTTTGTTAGAAAAGTGTTAGAAATGCGAACTTCTCGGATTATATTGTAAGAACATTAGGTCTATCTGATTTAATTGATAAATGAGCTGGAACTCGTAAAAAAGTACCAGATTATCAATGTAGTAAGAAAAATTCTATAAAGTTGGATCTTAAACAATTAGAAAAATATTATTATATATATAGTAGAAATGTATTAGAAAGGAAACTTCTTTGAATTATACTCTAAACACATTGTACCTATGTTTGTGCTCGACAAACCGGATTAATTTTCCGTGATTTCTGAAATTCTGTTGTTTTTTCCATAACAAGTCTTTTTTTTTTTTATTAAAATTAATTTTTTTGTTTTTTTTTTTTGTTTTAGGCCTTAATGTAACGGAACTATTTTTCTTAGGTATGAGGAACTCTTGAGGGATGTTTCTTACATCTAAAAAAAAATATTTTCATTTAAGATTTCAACAATTGATATGCTACGCGAAGTTAGCATATCATTTTTTAAAATCCGTTTTTACGGGGAAATCGAACAGAACTATTTTGGAAAACTATCAGGAACTGTAGAACTATGGTGCATGCGACCAGAACTCCAAAAAAAAAATTGATATGCTGACACTTGATATGCTAACTTCACACACATTTACACCACACCATGCAAAACAAAAAAAACATAATGCTAGCCAGCGGGATTAACTCTCTGCTATGTACAGCAAAGAGTGAATTCCGCTAATCTTCTAATGCACTTGCAGATCGATTTATAAAAGTGCTTATGTGATAGGTGATAACCGAACAAAAAATAGAAAGAATAGAAATTTGTGCTTGCTCGTAAATAGTAAAAGCAATACAGAAAAACTGCATGGGGCATATTAAACAATGTTGGTTTAAAGAAAAGTTACGTTAATATTCAAAGAAAATTTTAGGTTGAATTTCAATACAGCTTAATGCATTTCTTAACATGCCGCCACCCCGGAAGGCCACTTCAGGAAACTGGTAGTAGTGCCAGCTTAGTAATAGGTCGTAAAAACATCCCTGCCTTGGTGCGAAGGGTTACCACACGAATACGTCCATCGTTACCAGGGTGAAGCTCTTCGATACGGCCTAACGCCCATTGCGAAGGGGGTAAGTTAGGTTGTTTCAAGACTACGAGGTCATGCATTTTGAAGTCTCGGTTGATTTGTCTCCACTTAGGTCTTTGTTGAAGCGAGGTTATATAGTCCGACTGCCATCTATGCCAAAAGCTTTGTAGCATATTTTGGACCAATTCCCACCGTCCAAGTCGATTAAAAGGAACTTCTAAATAATCGGGATCCGGTAGGGCAGTATATGGGCGACCTATAACGAAATGAGAAGGGGTTAGTGGGTTCAAATCGGTATCGGAAATAGCACATGCTGGTCGAGAATTCAAAAGGGCCTCAATTTGGGCCAAGAGTGTGCCCATTTCCTCAAATGTTAGGATGTTGTCTCCGATGACGCGACGAAGGTGCTGCTTAACGCATTTGACACCCGCTTCCCACAACCCTCCAAAGTGAGGGGCATGGGGTGGAATAAATTCCCATCTGATGCTCTCTGCTGCCAAGGCGGTGGAAACTAGCTCGTTGTGCTTAGAGGATCGCACTAACTCATAAACCTCTGAAAGCTTTCCAGCAGCTCCTTGAAAGTTAGTGCCATTATCGGAATGAATGACATTACACTTTCCTCTTCTCGCAATAAATCTTCGCAGTGCAGCAATGAAAGCCTCAGTTGTGAGATCGATAACTACCTCCAGATGCAGGGCCTTGGTTGCCATGCAAACAAAGAAGGCGAAATACCCTTTTATTAGCTTCGTTTTTCGGAGTTTAGATGCTCGAAGCGTAAAAGGACCTGCATAGTCACATCCAGTTTCGGCGAATGCAAATGATGGTGAGAGGCGAGCTGACGGTAGATTTCCCATCAGTTGGGAAGAAGTCAATGAGCGCAAGCGAAAACAAGGAAGACAAGTGTGCACCACTTTGCGGATCGTATTTCGGGCTCCAATTATCCAGAACTCTTGGCGAACCACGGAAAACAACTCGGACACACCAGCATAAAGAAACTTTATGTGAGCATCTTAAAGTATAAGCTTTGAAACAGTGTGATTTTTAGGTAATATAATTGGGTGTTTTATGCTGAAAGAGACAAGCGGAGCATTTGAAATCCGACCCCCTACTCGCAACAAGCCTTCTTTATCAACAAAGGGGGCTAGCGAGGACAATTTAGACTGTGGTAAAACCTGATTCTGCTCTTTAAGTTCGCGAACTTCTGCATTAAACTCCCTTTGACAAAATCGAAGACAAGCTACTTTCGAAGCGCGAAGTTCATAAAACTTTAAAAAACCTGAGTGACGCTGCTCAGCTATGCCAAGTCGGGAATTCTGAATAAATCGTAAGATGAAGGCAACAATGCGAACTAGCTTTCCCCACGAAGAAACTTTTTAGTGATAAGCTTATCAAAGAAATGGGATTCTGGATACGGTGGAAGGACGTTTCCTCTCTTCTGGAGCATTTTCCATCACATTAACGACGACAAGAGCTGGCCATTGATTCGGTTCCGATAAAATCCAAGCTGGCCCATTCCACCAAAGTGCTAAATCTAAGAGCTTGCTTGGCTCTATCCCTCTAGAAGCGCTATCTGCTGGATTTTCTTCGGAACGAACGTGATTCCAGATCGATCGAGGCAGGTTATCCAAAATTTCAGCGGTGCGGTTAGCTACAAAAGTATTCCACCTGCGAGGGAGAGAAGAAAGCCAAGCTAGAACAATAGTAGAGTCAGTAAAAGCGTAGATTTGTCCAGGCGTTGCATCTAACGACGAACATATAAGTTTAATTATGCGACTAAGAAGAAGAGCTCCACACAGCTCAAGACGAGGGATCGACACTTGCTTCACAGGGGCAACGCGCGTCTTTGCTGCTACCAGATGAACTTCGACGACTCCACTTTCATGTCGTTTTCGATTGGATTTTCAGAGTGTTTCACTCTGTTTTGATTCCAATGGAATATGAAAAACTCTCTTCCGTAATATGTGTATCTATGTAGAAGTAAAAACTAAAATGAACTCTTTAATAATTTCATTTCAGAACATCCCAAGAAGAAGCATTTACTATTTTGACAATAATCCATGGATGGAGTGAAAAAAGAGTGCTAGGGGTAACCAACGGAAAACGACATCAGAAACGCCGCGCGCGTAAACCACCGCCGAATAAGCCTTTTCAGAAGCGTCAGAGAATCCTATTAGGTCAAAGTTTTTGGAATTCAAAGTATATCTACGGGGGATCTTAAGTTTGCCAAAATGCTTTAAATCTACTCGGTAAGATATCCACTTTTCAGCTATTTCCGATGGCAATGGGTCATCCCAGTCTATCCTGTTTTTATCCAACCAAAGCTCTTGGAACAACATCTTGAAGAGAATAGTAGAGGGTGCTAAAAATCCCATTGGATCAAAGATCTTTGAAACCTCAGACAATAAATTTCTTTTTGTGGGCTTTTACGATTCTTCTAACTATTATTCCTTTTTCGTGACCTTTTGAGATTTAAATCCTATAATCCTAAGTGGGCTTTAGGACTTTTTTAATTTTTTTCTTTTGTGAAATAGACGACGTTTCGTACGTGATTACGTTCAGGTCTCTAAATAAATTTGAATTAATATTTATTTTTATCCAAAATATAACATTACTTACATATTCAATTGGTCTATCAAATTTTGAAACTAAAATTTGATATATATGGGTTTTTTAATATAATTTTTAGTATTATTGTTTACTTATTTGAAGTCTTTAGAAAGACGTTCAAATTATCAAAATTTAAATTAAAAAATTTAAACAATAATAAAATTTCCTCTCAAATATTATATTTGAAAATAATTTCAAAATAAAATATGATTTCAAAATACTTTCAACCAAAACAAGTTAAACATAATATTATTTTATTGTCTATTAATAAATTGACCATAAAAATAAATAAATTTGATGGCACAACAGCTCATGAAGAACTAGGGCCTAGTGACTTACAACTCTCAACCATTCCTGTGTGCGTGTCTGCAGGAATGGAGGGGACCTACAGTTTATTGCCGGATCCGAACGGCTAACGAGCGGCACTTTTCTGTGACAGGAGATACTCTTGGATGATTTGTCAATTCCTCGCAAGAGGCAGTAGCCGTTTTTTCTTTTTAAATAAATAGGTGGCGAGGCTGGGGATCGAACCTTAGACCTTCGGCATGGCAGTCCATCGCACTAACCATCACGCCACGGCTACTACAATAAATTGACCATACATAGTGCTAAGTCCTTCACAGTCCGAACGTCTATTAACTGTATAATCAGTATTTAAAATATGTAGCATTTCTATTATCATTCTTTTATTGTAATGTTTTTCTGTCTCTAAAATGTCTACATTGCTAAAATCAGGTCTATGTCCTTCATCTATACAATGTAATGCTAAGGCTGTTTTTTGTGAATTACCGTTATAAATATTAGATTTATGACCTGATATACGGTTTTTAAGTTTTTGCATAGATGTTCCCACATAAACAGAAGGACAACCTAATATTCCATCACCTAGACATTTTATTTTATAGATGATGTTAGATTTATCTTCTTTTGATAATTTACTTTTAAAATTTGAAAATAAAGATGTTCTTAAAGTATTAGCTGATTTAAAAGCTATACGAACATTTTCTTTATTTCTTATAGGAGCAGCTAATATGCGATTTGAAAGATTAGGGATATATAAATCACTTTTATAAGAAAACTGTTGTATATTCTGTACTAAATGTGTTTGTATTAAAGGATTAAAATATCTATTAATTAATGTCCTTATTATATTAATAGGACAAGAATTAGAGTATAATATATCTTCAATTATTTCAATATTTTTGGGCCGAAAAGTAATGTCACTGTTATCTAACACTTTACTTATAAAATTTTTTGCTGTATTAATAATAACATGTTTTGGCTGTCTAGAATTGTAGTTGATAAGACGCCCACTTAGGATTATAGGATTCTTCTAACACTATTTTGAACGAGAAAATATCATGATAAGGATTCCATACAATTCCAAGCACTTTTTTCCATCGGAATCAGGGTCCAGGGAAACCGTTTCATCTTCCTCAGTAGTACTCCGAATCATCCAACAATTCGACACCCATTTGCTAAGTTGTAAGCCACCACAAGAGAGAATTCCTAGTAGCTGATCCCTCAACTCCAAAACCTCAGCCAACGAATCTGAACCAGCAGCAAAATCATCAACATAGCAATTATGTAGAATCGCATATGAAGCCTTAGGAAACTGATCCCCATAGTCCTTAGCTAGTTGCCTTAGAACTCTAATCGCTAGAAAAGGTGTTGGACCAGTACCATAGGTGACCGTATTCAGACGAAAATGAGCAATGGTGTCAACTGAAGATTCTCTCCAAACGATGCGTTGGAAGTCACGATCCTTAGGACTGACCCAAATTTGACGGAACATTTTTACTATATCCGCGCAGAAAACATAACGATATAATATAATTGCATATAAACGTTTAGCAAGTTTCTCTGAAGAGGAGGGCCGAGTTTCATTCAAACTAAGTCCTGCTGAATCTTTGTGGGAACCATTGAAAACAACCCTCATCTTATTGGTGCCGACAGCGTGGTGGGGTAAATAAAACGTTTTACCTGACGTAGGCTGAATTTCACTATCTGGGATACGACTCATGTGGCCCAGGTGTTCATTGCGAGCGAACCTTCGCTCCAAACTGAATAGTCTCGATAAGGCGCCAGAAAGAGTATTCCCAAAACTCACTTCACTCTGACGAAAGGGTAGTTCAACAATGAACTTGTTATCTGGGGCTCGAGAAAAGGTTTCTTCAAAGTGCTTATGAGCAAAATCCTCATTTTCAACGGATGGCAGATGAGACGCAACCTCTTCTATTTCCCAAAACGATTTCATAAGAGCCTCAATATCTACGCCTACATGCATCGAAATAACATGATTTTTGTTATGTTGCCAGCAATTACCCATCCAAAAACTGTGTTGTTGTTGCGATGGCCATCCATTAAACTACTCCACACCCTATCTGAGCCGAGCAAAATATCGATGGGCCCAGGTGCATTGAATCCAGGATCCGCTAGTGGCAGATCAGCAAAAACAAGAGGATTCTCAATAGTGAGGGAGGTTGGTGGGGTTGCTGACGTAATGGTTTTCAACACAAAAGCCTGAACATAAATGGGGCAAGAATCCAAACGAGAAGTTATATGCAGAGATACAACACCTTGCGTAACACCAGCATTTAACGCAGAAATGCCAGAAATAGGCAAGCGAGAATGAGAACGAGAAAGCCCTAACATCCTTACAGCACGATCAGCTACAAATGAGACCTGCGAACCCGTGTCGAGGAGGGCACGCAGGTGCGTCCAACACTCTAACAACAGCAGGTAAAATAACGGAAGATGGATTATTGGACCTAGAGTGATTACTCACAATCGACTGTGGCGTTGGCGAGACCTCTTTTTGAGGTGTATTTTCGATTCCAGGGTTAACGACCCCAGCAGCATTAAGGTGCACCAACGAATGGTGACGAGAGAAACAATGAAGGCACCGGCTCTTCTGTTGACAACGTGACGACGAATGTTGTGTCCCTAGGCAGTTATAACAAAGTTTTTGTTCCTTAACGAAACGACGGCGTTCTTCGACGGACAAAGCGATAAACGCGGAACATTGATAAAGGGGGTGTTCACTTTTGCATTTTGGGCATACTATTTTGGCAACAGCTAAGCTCTTAATCTTTCCCGCAGACTTTGACGAACGCGAATCAGGTTTGTGAACTTTGAGCTTAGACTCACTTGTTTCTAGAGCACTACACCTTCTCTCTAAAAAGTCTATCAGCTACCTGGTTAATGGTAGCTTCTTCAGAATTTCCTCTAAGAAAGCTTAAAAGCAAAGATTTCGTCGTGATGAACTTTGACTCAAATGCTTCGAATTCAACCTCATGATTTACATATCCTTCATCTGCATGATATTGGTGGAGGTCGAATTGATTTGCACTAAAGTCCTTCCATGCGTCTTCTAAGCGATCTAATCTTACTTCAATTGCCTCTATTAATGTGTCCTCAGGAATCGATAAAGAAAAGTTATGCACCCTCTCAATACTAGCCTTAATGTGACCACGTGATTCTAGCAAAGTATCCATGACTCAAGCTTCTTAAACAAGTATAACCACTAAGCACGAATCGAGTAAGGAACAGCAAATCCGATTCCAATCAAAAATCAACAACGTACATATATTTACCTATCCCCAAGAGCAATGAGGATTTAAATATTTGTGGACTGTATCCAAAGCCGATAGCAACCACCCGATTAAACGACAAAACCGTTGATTTAAATGTTTTAAAATCCGGTGACGGTGACGGTTGAATTTCAATACAACTTAATGCATTTCTTAACAACATTCTTTCTGTATTAATTTGTCCGGAAAGAAATAAGTTTAGTAAAATAAAATCAAACCCGAAAAGGAACCTCGCAGAAGGGGACTCGGATACCTGATTCATAGTCGTGACACAAATCAATCCTCGAATCTGTTAGCGAAATCTAAGTAAATTGCCGCCAACAAGCAGGTTTAGTACCAGCGGTAATCCCGTTCTACCTCCTGTTCCTAAAGAATAAATAGGAATTGGGATTGGGTCTTCCCTAGTGCCCAACATCGCAAAACCTATATATAAATAGACATCGAGTTTAACCTCTACGAGTAAAAGCTTTCAGGCTCGTATCGAGTGATATTCGCTGTCTTATATTCGCACACTTTCAGTGTGATCAACGAAACTAACCTAATTTCTGTAAGCGGAGCCGTCGTAAATAATCACGAACAAGTAGGTTTATACTGCCCTTCATGAGGTTGTGCGTACAGTTGAGAAAACAATACACTTTAAAGAATTCACCTTGGCTACCTTTTTGGACATAGAATGAGCCTTTAACAATGTCTTAACCGACTCTATTCTTGAATCCCTAGTTGACATTGGTGTAGAGGACTACATCAGAAGATGGATAATTTCCATGCTAAGGGAAAGACAGATTCAGGCTACGTTAGGAAATACAAGTTCGATTAAGCACGTTAGTAGGGGAACACCTCAAGGTGGGGTTCTATCCCCTCATCTATGGCTGTTAGTCATGGACAAAATTCTCGTAAAGTTGGAGAGATATGGAGTGAAGGCGGTAGCGTATGCAGATGATTTGGTGGTACTGCTGTCAGGAAAGTTCCTGCCCGTGATCAGTGAGATCACAGAGATGGCCCTGAGTAAGGTTAGTAACTGGGCCACGAGTTGTGGACTAGGTGTTAACCGAAGTAAGACTGAACTGATGGTCTTTACTACCAAAACTAAAATACCCCCCTTCACTCTACCCCGACTAAATGGTCAGACTGTATTTCTGTCTTCTAGTGCGAAATATTTAGGCGTCGTTCTCGACCCTAAATTAAACTGGAAACTGAATATTGAAACTGAATAAAGAAGGCCTGCATAGCTTTCTATGCCTGTAGTAAAACATTCTGTAAAAAGTGGGGTCTCCAGTCGAAGATGATACTGTGGACGTACACAGCCGTTGTACGACCAATCCTCACGTACGGCTCGATTGTATGGTGGCCCGCACTTAGCAAAGCGTACAACATCGACAAACTCAAGAAGGTTCAGAGAACAGCTAGCGTTGGTATCACAGGGGCCTTGCGATCATGCCCAACGGATGCCTTAACTTTTTTCTGCACCTCTTACCACTTGATTTGCATATCAAATATTTAGTATCTTGCAGCGCGATAAGATTAAAAGAATCAAATTGGTTAGTTTCCCAAACCATACGGTCATAGCAATATCACGAACTTGATCCCTGCTGATCTGTTTTCAACACCTACAGACTACTGCACTCCTACTCTGGATTTCAGTGGGGATTTTAATGTTGTTTTTCCACCCAGGCAGGATTGGAAGAACAACATCGTGCTGAGAGACTTCGATACAACTATTTTCACCGATGGTTCAAAGATGAAGTGTGGTGTCGGTTCAGGAATCTTTTCAGAGTCTCTGAATATCTCTAAATCTTATCGGCTACCCAACTTTGCCAGTGTTTTTCAAGCGGAACTACTGGCAATTAGGGAAGCATGCAGACTACTTAAACAAGACCCTAACCAAAACCGTAATACTGCCATCCTGACAGACAGTCAGGCAGCCGTTAAGTGGAGGTTTCCTTCAAGAAAATAGGTGGGAACTTCACGTTTAGCTGTATAGCATCCACAATTTCTCAAATATTTTATTGAAACAAAAGGATTTTGATTGAAAAAATATTAGGCAAAAATATTTGTTTACTTTAAAAATAAAAAAAAATTCTTTTTGTACCTCAAATCCGCTACAGAAAATAAAATATCCACAATTTTACGGAAGGGTTTCGATGAATCACTGGGGCATATTTTAGAAATAATTTTTTTATTTTTTTTATATATTTTTTTGTAAGAAAATAATTGTTTAAAGTTAAATCCGTCCTTTTTTTTAATAATTTTATAATTTATTCCAAAAAAAAAATGTGCAATTGTTCATAATATTAGCGAATTTACAAGGTAATATGGTTACGCGATTTGACAAAACTTCAAAAGTTTTGAAGGTAACGATCCCAAATCATGTATATTTCAAAGTCAATAAATATGGTGTGTTATTTAAAATTTTTTTTTCAATTTTTTAAAAATATATATAAAAGTGATCTTAGGTCAAAAACCAAAAAAATACGTTTTTTTTTGTAATATTTTTTTCAAGATCCTGGGGCAAAGTCTTGCTATTTTTTTCTTTTTTTTGAAATTATTTATGTTTTAAAGAAAATATGTTTAATAAATCAATTCGGTCAAAATTTTCTTATTTTTTTGTTCATAACATAATTTAAAATGCAATTTTATTTAAAAAAAATTTTCATGGACTAAAGGCCGTTAAAAGCTATATTGAATCAATTTTATTTATCGACATTTGAAACGTCGTTGTGAAGAAAGGATAGCTTACTCAATTTTCAGTTATTTTTAATATTTTTTTTCGATATTTTTTTAACTAGTTTCAAAGACAGAAACAGAAATTACTTGCATAAGTTTTTTTTATTAAAATAATAGAAAAAGGTTCTATTTCGCAATTTTTAACAACAAATTTCCTTGCACACGCACACAAAGAAGCTTGCAGTTCACAAGAATTCCGCTCCATCAGCGCGGGTAATTTGCAAGAAAAATTTCCCACATTCGCTCTCACTCTCCTGTCTTTTTTTTTTGTGTTGATTTCTTCTTCAATGATCTCTAATTTCTAATGACGTGATGGAAAAGACTTATGTATAATTTTGCTAAGCTAACTTGAGGCTGCTTTTTACTTATGAATGAATGCATGGTTACATTATGTCTTTGTGTCGTTCGATGTGATCAATAGGTATACCGTATACACCCAACATTTTTTAAGGCAGGTTAACAATAAGGAAATTAGTAATTCTGAAGATGTTTTTGATAAAATGTTCGTGTCTGCGAAAAAATTAAGAAATGTGTATAGGTAAGTAGGAAGTTAGTAAGGTATATCTATCATTTATTTTTCAATGGGGATGTTTTAAAGAAAATAGGGAAAAATCTATGAAAAATCTTTGACGTACGCAAAATTAAAATACAGTTTTGAAGATAGGTTGATTCTTAGTAGGTACGTATTTATGCATAAAGTGAAGTTTGCCTCATGATTGGGCAAATTTGCTTGCCGACCGCTCCATCAGCGCGGGTCATTTGCAAAAAAATTTGCAAAATTCAGTCTCACTGTTTTGTCTTTTTGTTTGCGCTGATGTTGACTCCTATGTTTTATCTATAGTTTTTTTTTCTTCTCATCTCATAGGAAAAAATCTATAAAAAATCTTTGACGTATGCAAATTTTGAATACAGTTTTGTAGATATGATTGTATGTAGGTTGATTATTAGTAGGTACGTAAAGTATTTATGTAGGTATAAAGTGAAGTATTTATGTAGGTATAAAGTGAAGTTTGCCTCATGATTTGGCAAATTTTCTTGACCACTACGCCATCGTAAATCGGTTTTTTATTATCCTTTTTTTTTTAATTAAAAAAAACATTTAAAAACTGCTTTATATTGTTAAAAAATGTTTTTCGGCTCGAATGTCTCGAGAACAACCAATGATATTAACTCCCAGATAATTTTACCCTACACACAATGCCATAATTAGTAAATTATTAATGTTTGTAAGAAAATTCAATTGACAGTTTTTTTTTTTTTTTTGAATAATTGTTGAAATATTGAGATCAAACAGCCTTACCTTGACTGTAGAACTGAAAAGTTTTTCGAAGATTTTTAATTGGTAATTTTCTTATAAAAAATAACATCGGGTGTCGAGTTTCAAAGGGAACCAATGTGAAGTTATCAGTGTGGGTGAAATCCAGCCTCCTTTTTTCTGTTTTAAGACAATTTTTAAGAAAATTGCCATCCTGGCTAAACGAGGCGAATAGATCTCACTCCTATACAATTTTTTTCTATCTCGAGTCTTGACCCAACCTATATGCTCTAGCTTTTATTCATCACCCTTTTTTAGATAACTGCCTATTTTTGTTTTTGTTTTATCTGGACCCATCTGCACGCTCTTACGCACACCTTAGGTATGTAATATAGGTAACATGTATGTATATATGGTATGTATCTAACTAAACGTTGACCTTATGTACTAATGCAATCCATTTATCTACCACCTACATACGTCACTTGAGAAATCTATTTTGCATCAAAATAATATCTACCAATTGACATTGTGCCGTCCCGAACCTGAAAAAAAAATAAAATATATAACCCAAAAAAAAAAAGACCTAGGTCTCCAAAAAATTTGTTCTTTCTCAACAGTTTATTAAAAAAAATTTCTATTCTACCTATTCATCCTAATTTTTTCATACCTACCTAAGTTAATTTTTTTATTTTAGTCATGCAGGATGAGCTTTCAAACCTGAATCTTAACCTCAAGGTCACTTTGATTTGGGTTCCGGGTCACAGTGGCATTGAGGGAAACGAGCGGACGGACGAACTGGCCAGGCAAGGATCAGCCCTTCATAGCTCACTTGCGGAAAGAGTCAGCATTCCTCTTGGAGTTATTGAGTATTCTCTCAATTTTCCTCACTGAAACAAATCGTAGGTAGTGCAGTCTTACAAACTGCGTCATATCTAGAAAGATTTGGCCCACCTACAATAAAGCCCGAACAAACGTCCTGATAGGTGGACCCAGGCGAGACATGGCTAGGGTCGTTGCAACTTTTTCCTGTCACTGGCCAATCGGAGAACATGCGGCGAGGCTGGGAATTCATCACAATACTCACTGTCGTAGCTGTGGGGACCAGCAGGAAAAGGAAACAGTCTTTCATTTCCTCTGCAATTGTCCCGCTTTGGCCAAAACGAGATCACACTCATTGGGAAAAGCGTTCTTCAATGACCTCCACGAACTTTCTGAACTGAAGATCAGAGACCTGATCTCCTTTCTCAACGCAACAAAGTGGCTCTGAGCCAAGATCGGTCGCGTCTGCACCGTCTTCCAAGCTTTCTTAGTCAATCTTCTGAGACCACGAGCAAGTTGACAATAGTTTACCGTAGCCTACAAATCACCGAGTCTGGCAATTTGTCTGGCAAGTTGCACTTAAAAATCGTTTTCTTTATGATCTAAAAACTTCCCCCCCCCCCCCTAATCCAGGGTGTTAAGTGGACCGAGTCTATTGGATGGTTTGCAGCCAGGGGGTAGATAGATAGATTCTTTATTTTTTCATCATAAGGTTTTACAAAATTTAATATAAGAATAAGGTCATGGCAATGCTGCCGTCTGCCTGAAATGACATTTCATATGATATACATAAATAAAAATATAATACAAAATGCAAGTTATCCAAAAACTTGTACAGTAAGCTCACTATTCTTTTTTACATAATATAATGTTTCTCAATTTTGACGTGATTTGAAACACAAATAAGTTTTGTATGTATAAGTTTTATTGATTTAAAAAAAAAAAGAAAACAAGATTGTTTATAAATATAATATATGTACTATAAAATAGTTTTTATAATAAAAATTAGTTTATATAATATACAATTTAGGAATACCAATTTTGACATGATTTGGAACACAAGAATAGATTTAATGTATAATCTGTTTATTTTACAGGTACATATTAGTCTTCTAGACTATGTAATATTAATTTTGAAGTGATTTAAAACACAAAAAAAAAGATTTTAATTGGGCTAAACTACTGTTTTTATAAGTTAACTAAATAGGTAATCGATCCAATCAACTAGGGAATTGATTTCTATAATTAAGAGCGTCTTGAATATATTTGACTAGTGTTATGTATACACTATAAACTCCTCATATAGATCTTCTTATTTGCATGCTCTGCATTTGATACTTTATACTCTCTACCCACACAATATTCTATAATTTCGTGCACACAGCACATTCTTCTTTTCTTTGTCTATACTATGACTCTGCAGCTTTTGTTAAATATAATTATGAATAAAATTCATTCCTGTTCTACTCTCCAACTCGTTCGTTTGTTTCATTTATCTAAAGGTCTCATAAAAAACATAATAAATTTGGTGTCAGAAGTAAAATAATAAAAAAAAAATATTATAAATTCAAGTTCAATTCGGTCAAGAAAAAAAAAAAAAAAGTTTGAATTCACAGTTTAATTAATTGAAGTATCTATACCTACTGAATGAATATGGAATATATAGCAACAGTGTAAGTACTTGGTTTATCATTTTGTTTTTCGCATTTTGTTATATTAATTTGTGCTTATTGTGCTAATTGTGCGTTAACTTCTCGTGATAATTCATTGAATTAAAAATTTTAAAATCATGTCGAATGAGGATATAAGTAATGCTAGTGTTGGAGATGAAGTTATAAATGATAATAATGAACAAAAAAATTTTCGTGGAGATTCTTCGGAACTCCCAATCACCTTTCTCATTAAATTTATTAAAGGCTTCGACGGGAACAGGGATCAACTGAATGGATTTATTGCAGATTGTAATAAAGCCTTTGGCCTTGCAAATGCAACGCAAAAATATATCCTATTAGACTATATACAAACACAAATTTCCGGCAAAGCCAAAGCGGCTTGTGTCAACCGAAGCTTTAAAGATTGGGATGAACTCAAAGCATTTCTTAAAACAATGTATCAAGATAAAAAACATTACTCCCAACTTCTTTGTAATTTAACAAATCTAAAACAGAACGTTGATGAATCCGTTGCACAATTCGTGTATCGAGTGGAAACACTCTTAAAACGGACAATAAATGCTACACCAGAAGGTGCTCATCTTACTGGGAAGTTAGAAATGCTTAATGAAATTGCTCTTAATAGATTTATTTTCTTTTCCTTACCACGGATATCAAATTCCCTTAGAATAAGAGAAATTAAAACACTTAACGAAGCGATATCAATCGCTATAGCTGAAGAGCAAGTTCTAAATATGTATCAAAGTCCACCTCGAAATAAGTCAAAACAGATCAATCAAGCTTCTTGCTCAACTTCCGTAAGCTTAAATAGTCCCAAATCAAATGGTTCTAACCAAAAACATTGCAAACATTGCAAAAAATACGGACATCTAATAGAGGAATGCCGTAAACGAACATACAATAATAATAAAAAACAACAGAACATTTCAGCCTCAAATCAAAATCCAAAAAACGGGTCAAATTCTTCAACAGTAGTTGCTCTGCTGGAAGAATAAATAAACCAAGCAACATTTCTAATTATTCTAATCCATTTAAAGAAGAACAAATTCTCCTCGAAGGAAAATGTTCCTCAACTATCTCTATATTATGTGACTCTTCAAAAAACGGTAAACTCAAACTTCTTATCGATACTGGAGCAAATGTTTCTATTGTTAAAGCAAAATCTTTAAAGGAAAACACACCAGTATATCTTAATAATAAAATTATCCTCAATGGTATAAGTCCTGATCACTCAATAGAAACGAGTGGTTATTCTATTCTGTCCCTGAAAATATCAGAAAAATTCTTTAATCACCAATTTCATGTTCTTAATCGAAACTCAAACATTCCTTTTGACGGAATTTTGGGTAATGATTTTTTAAAAGCATATAAAGCTTCAATTGACTACGAAAATCACATGATTATTGTTGACAAGAAAAAAATTTCTATACTTTATGAATACGAAAACAAAATAAATAACATTCAAATTCTTAAACCTAGAACTGAAACTCTCATTGAGGTTACAGTCCAAAATCCAGAAATCAAAGAAGGTATTTTACATATCATAATTTTAAAAAACGGAGTATTTCTAAGTAAAGCTGTTACTAAAGTCGGCTCTAAATCTAAAGCGTATGCTTCTATTCTAAATACTACTGAAGAAAATTATACTCTTCCAGAAATCGAATTATGTCTTGAACCTATTCCAGAAAATTTTAATAAATCAAGTTCAAAAAATCATTCAAAAAATATTTCTCATACAAGAGACCATGAACTTTTAAAAAATATAAGAACTTCACATCTTAATGATGAAGAAAAAACTTCGCTACTCAAAATTTGTCAAGAGTTTAATGACATATTTTTCTTAGAAGGAGATTCATTGACTAGTACTGATACCATAACACATGATATCAATACCGGATCTTCACCTCCAATCGCTGCTAAAACATATCGTTATGCTGAAGCTCATAAAAGCGAAGTGAAACGTCAAATTAAGCAAATGCTTGATCAAAATATTATAAAACCATCCAAATCTCCATGGTCTGCACCACTTTGGGTAGTTCCCAAAAAACAGGATGCTTCCGGCACTCAAAAATGGCGTGTCGTAGTGGACTATAGAAAATTAAATAATGTTACTGTAGGAGATGCATATCCTCTCCCGCACATATCTGAAATCCTCGACCAACTAGGTCATTCCGTTTATTTCACAACCCTTGATTTAGCCTCTGGTTTTCACCAAATCAAAGTAAATTCGAATGATACTGCTAAAACAGCTTTTTCTTCACCATTAGGACACTTCGAGTTCGATCGAATGCCCTTTGGGTTGAAGAACGCTCCTGCGGCCTTTCAAAGGTTAATGGATTCAGTTCTTTCAGGATATCAAGGATTATATTGTTTTGTATATCTCGATGACATTGTCATTTACGCGTCCAATATTCAAGATCATGAAATGAAATTAAAAAAAATATTCAATCGAATTAGAATTCATAATCTCAAACTTCAGCCTGATAAATGTGAATTTATGCATACAGACGTAACATACTTGGGTCATGTCATCACAAAAGATGGAGTTAAACCTAATCCCGAGAAAATAAAAGACGTTTTATCCTATCCTACTCCTAAAAATCCAAAAGATATTAAAATCTTCCTTGGATTAGCTGGCTATTACCGTCGGTTTATACAAAATTTCTCGTTTATTACTAGACCCTTAACCAAACTTCTTAAAAAAGATATTACATTCATATGGACAAAAGATCAAGAAAACTATTTTAATACTTTGAAGAAAATACTAACTACCGAACCATTATTACAGTATCCAGATTTCTCCAAAGAATTTATCGTTACAACAGATGCCTCCAATTTTTCAATTGGAGCAGTCCTAAGCCAAGGTGTTATAGGTACTGATTTGCCTATTGCGTATGCAAGCAGAACACTTAACCGTTCAGAATCTAATTACAGTACCACCGAACGAGAATTATTAGCCATTGTATGGGCGACGAATCATTTTAGACCATATCTCTATGGTCACCATTTCAAAATCGTAACGGATCACAGACCACTAGTTTGGTTATTCAATGTGAAAGATCCTGGTTGGAAATTAGTCCGCTGGAGACTAAAACTCGAGCAATATGATTACGAAATTGTTTATAAGCCTGGTCGTGTTAATATGAATGCCGACTGCTTATCACGAATAAATTCAAATAATAATGTATTGTTTACCGAGATAAAAGAATCATTCGAAGATTACGTTAAATTCTACTACAATTCTCTTACTCCAAATATCTATGATTTTACCGAAAGTTCAGAAGTTATACTTAAAGCTCAAGATCATATAGCATATTTAACTGCTACTGATCTATCCGAAGATAATCCTTATATGGATGATATTTTATCAATGTCCAAAAATCCCGAAATCATTACTAACTCTTCTCATGGGCTCTATTCCATCTCTAAATCTCAAAACAAAAATGGAAAAAATATCTATCACTGTTTTATCAAACATTTGTATTTTGAAAAACCCAAATACGCGGATTTCTTTTATACCATACAAAATCTAAAAATTGAATTAAATAAAGATAATTTCAATTCAATAGCAATCGCTAATCCTGTTGATGATTTCAACCAGTTTAAATACGATAAATGTAAACAAATAATACTGTTTGTTTTCCGAAATTCAAACATTAAAATCGTTTTATTTAACGATACTATTATAAATCCATCGAGCGATCAAATTCCTATTATTCTGAAAGAAAATCATGATAGTCCTCTCTCAGGGCACTGTGGTTATCACAGAATGTTAAAACGAATTTCTGTCAAATATAAATGGCCAAAAATGAGGAAAGACATTAAAAAGTACATTAAAAATTGTACTTCGTGCCAGATAAATAAAACCATTAGGAAAAAACATAAAGCTCCAATGGAAATAACGAGTACATCAAGCTTTCAACCGTTTGAAAGATTAGCACTAGACATAGTCGGTCCATTACCTTTGTGTGAGGATGGTTCCAAATTTGTATTAACTATGCAAGATGACCTTACAAAGTACTCATATGCAATTCCATTGCAAAATCATGAAGCTAAAACAGTAGGAGAAAACCTTGTACATTTCATTACCATGTTTGGCATACCTAAAAGTATTCTCACTGATCAAGGATCTGACTTTACCTCAGATCTAATGAAAAATGTAACTAAACTATTACACATCAAACACAAGTTTTCTACTGCTTATCACCCTCAAACCAACGGAGCACTAGAACGCTCGCACTCAACTTTGAAAGATTACTTGAAGCATTTTATCAACTCCAATCAAACGGACTGGAATGAGTATATTCCGCTAGCAATGTTTGCCTACAATACTAGTGTCCATGCTTCTACGAAATTTACGCCTTTCGAATTACTTTTTGGACACAAAGCTATTCTTCCAAGTTCAATCACATCTAATCCAGAGTTTAGATACTCTTATGATTCGTATCATGACTCGTTAAAATATAGACTAAACAAAACTCATCAAATTGCACGTGATAATATAATGCGCTCGTAGTAGCCGTGGCGTGATGGTTAGTGCGATGGACTGTCATGCCAGAGGTCTAAGGTTCGATCCCCAGCCTCGCCATCTATTTATTTAAAAGAAAAACGGCTACTGCCTCTTGCGAGGAATTGACAAATCCTCCAAGAGTATCTCCTGTCACAGAAAAGTGCCGCTCGTTAGCCGTTCGGATTCGGCAATAAACTGTAGGTCCCCTCCATTCCTGCAGACACGCACACAGGAATAGTTGAGAGTTGTAAGTCACTAGGCCCTAGTTCTTCATGAGCTGTTGTGCCATCAAATTTATTTATAATATAATGCGCTCAAAGCAAAATTCTAAACAACGTTATGACAAAAACGTTAACATATCCGAATATAATATAGGTGATGAGGTTTACTTAGAGTCTACTGAAAGTAAACCTGGTAAAAGCAAAAAGCTTAGCCCGAACTTTAAGGGTCCTTACAAAATAGTAAAAGTTCACAAGAATCAAAACGTTACAATTAAAATCAGAAATAAATTTGTTCGTGTTCATGTCAATAGACTAAAACCATTATCTTCTCTTCCAGACTAATCACCTTGTTGATGAAGGAAGTGTCTTCTTTCGAGATTCAACCCATAAAAACTAGTAGTGGTATATACTACGAGCAAATAGGTCATGTAAAATTTTATTCTGATAAATATGAACTAATCATTTACACTAATATCTCATTTTACTCAAGGAAACTTAATAACATTGAAAAAGTTTTCGAACAAACGCAATCATTTTGTCCCGAAGAAAATCCTTCATTTCATTGTTCTCAAACGTTAAAATTTTTATCTATCAAAATTCATACCTTATTTCAAAAACAAGAAACTCTATCCCATTTATTGAATCATTCGCAAGAGAAAAGAAAACAGAAAAGGGGTATATTCAATGGTGGTGGTTACGCGTTAAACTGGCTTTTTGGTAATCCAGATGCAGACGACGCACAATATTACAATGAAGCTATTAAAAATTTTGAAGAAGATAATTCAAATTTGCAAAATTTAATGAAAGAACAAACAAAAGTGATAACAAGTACAATTTCAAATTTTAATGATTCTATTAGTGCTTTGAAAATGCATGAAGAAACTTTTAATGCTAATATAAACAAATTAAATCATTTTATTAAAAACTTTAAAGAAACCAAGAGTTCTATCGAAAACTCTGTCGTATTATTAGATCATATAAATTATTTAACTTATTTAAGTAATGAACTCGATGAACAATTTGATCTTTTAACAGATGCAATTTTACTTATCAAAGCCAATATCATACATCCATGTATTATAACTCCTAAAAATTTTATAAATGAACTCGATAACAATGTAAAAACATTAACAAATGGAAAAATGTTTCCTTTACCTTTACAATATATTTATGCTTACAAAATATTCGAAATAAGTACATTAAAAGCATTCTATTCAAATGAACGTTTGATTTTTGTCATTCAAATTCCTTTGATAACAAATCTATTGTATAATATTTATAAACTAATTCCATTACCAATTGTACAAGATACTTCAACTTATGTTTATATAGAGCCTACTTTTCAATATATAGCATTGTCAAAAAATAAGCAATCTTATAAACAAATGAATAATCTAGACCTTTGTAAAAAATTATCTGAAGAAGACTACATCTTCCAAAATCAAATGGTGTATTCCACAATGGATAAACCAATATGTGAAACAACAATTCTCATCACAGCAAACAACAAGTTACCAAAAACCTGCAAAGTCAATACCATTAAAGGAAATCTAGAGATCTGGCAACCACTCAAATTTAATCAATGGATCTATGTACTGAGTGAACCACAAAGAATTACTGTTGACTGTCCAAATAAAGACATATTTGATGAGATCATAAAAGATACGGGAATCCTCAAACTTTCAGAAGGATGTCGTGCTTACTCCAGGCTTGTCCAACTTATCGCAACTGGAAAAATTAGCACAGAATACCAAAATATTATTCCGAACATAAATATCCTTGAAGATGACTGTTGTCCCAAAGCATCGATGAATAAAACAAATTCCACGTTTTATCTTTCACCAATTCATCTTACAAATATTAAACTTGATGATCTAAAACATGCAGCACATCGACTAAAATATATTGATGATCAACTTGACCACATGATAAACAAACATACCATAATTCAACATGGTATTTGGGTAATAATAACCCTTAAAATAATCGCTTTTATAATAGTATGTTGTATCTTACATAAGACGTTTTCTTGTATTGGATTATATACATTTCTCCGACTACTATGCTGTAAGCCCAAAAGACGAGGATCTTCACCAGGATGTCTTGTGACAATCTACAATCAGTGTAGCGGTCAATCATCTCCAGAAACATATTCTTCTCCACCAATAACCATGCAAGCAGTACAAGAACGAGAAAATAGCAGGTTACCTATAACAGAATCAGACACTAAATCTTCAAAAACTCGTGTCAACTACATTTCTTCCAGACGATCAATTTCATCGTCCCGAAACAGCTTATCACCCGGATTTTCTACTTCCGATTAAAAATATGTAATTAAATATGTAAATAAGTAAATTCTCTTTATTTTAATTTTAATAAACACATAAAAAGAAAACTGTACAATATAGTTCTAAGCGAAATTTTGTATAAAATTAATTCGAAAATATTGTAAGAAAATTGTAAATTCTCATTTCAATTCATTTCTTTCCACTATTTTCTTTTCCTAAGGAGGGAGGTGTTATGTATACACTATAAACTCCTCATATAGATCTTCTTATTTGCATGCTCTGCATTTGATACTTTATACTCTCTACCCACACAATATTCTATAATTTCGTGCACACAGCACATTCTTCTTTTCTTTGTCTATACTATGACTCTGCAGCTTTTGTTAAATATAATTATGAATAAAATTCATTCCTGTTCTACTCTCCAACTCGTTCGTTTGTTTCATTTATCTAAAGGTCTCATAAAAAACATAATACTAGGCACAACCATCCCAATTCTCCATTAAGGATTTCAAAAAAAATTTCTAAAGTAATAAAGCTGGCTCCAAAGTGTAATCTTCGGACCTCTTGTAGAATGGGACACTTGGCCACGAAGTGGTAAATATCTTCATTTTCTCTTCTATTACAAAGATTACAAAGCTGTGGCAAATCTTGTCGATGCGGGATGAAATTAAGATTTAAGATTTCGACTCTCGTTCTAAAAATGAAACTTATTTGAATGGCCGAAAGATTATTACAAAAGTAGTTATGAGCGGTAAGAAGCTGATGGTTCAATTTTTTGTAGTGGTTTCTCGACGCTGATGAAGCTGCTTTGGCTAGATTATCCTGAAAAAATTTTTGGTCTACTAGAGCTATAACCTCATCAAATTGCTTATGCCAGTCTTCAATTCGATCTTCTGACAGATGTAGAACCGAATCGTGGTCAAGTGCCAACTGCTTCCACTCTTTGAACGGAGTCGCATTTTTTAGTAACAAATTCTTTAATATAATTCTATGGAGTGATCTTTCGTTTCTTTTCATTGTTCTTATAATGTAATCCGCGCTAGTCTTCAAGTTTTTAATGTAGATTGGCGTTATCCCTGATTCCACGTATATTGCATAATTTGGAGTGCAATTGGGTAAATGAAAAAGTCTTTTGAAGAAATTTCTTTGTACAAGTTCAAAATTCTCAAAATATTTGTAAACAAAGACTTGGATACCATATGTCATGCAAGTGTTAATTGTTGCGTCAAAAACCTGATATTTAGCTTCTCGACTTTTTTCTTTAACGTGCTTGCAAAAGTTTAGGTTGTAAGTCAAAAAGACACCCAAGTACTTAAATTCCTGTACAATATCAATACTGACAGTGTTGATAAACCATTTTTCTTCCGACCGTCTTCTTGATTGCCTACCTTCAAAAATTAAAATCTTGGTTTTTAAAGAATTTATATGAAGACCCCAGGTGTCACAGAAAGAACTAAGACGGTTTATTTGCATTTGAAGTGTTGATGGTTTGTCCGCAAAAATTACTAGATCGTCAGCATATAACAGAACTTTTATTAGGGTATTTGCGTATCTAACTCCTCCAGGAAGATAGTCACAGACGTCGTCTACATATAAGGCAAACAGTAACGGACTGAGAATACAGCCTTGAGGTACGCCTGCCGAAGTTTCAAATTGGTTTGAGAACCTCAAACCATCCCATACTTTTGCGTCAGTCAAAGAAATGAGTCTTTCATACATTAGAAGGAATTTTCGAGATATACCCATACAAGATAATTTATAGATAAGAGCTTGTCTGTTGACTTTGTCGAAGGCAGCTTTGAAGTCAACAAAACAAGTGTAAAGCTTTTTTTTGTTATCTATAAATTTTTGAGCCATGCTGGAAATTGCAAAAATTTGGTCCGTCGTCGAAAAACCCGGTCGAAAACCAGCTTGAAAAATACTTAGATGATTGTTATTTTCTATCCATTTAGAAAGCCGTTCATACAAAATTGCTGAGAAAATTTTTCTTATAGAATTTAATATTGAAATACCTCTATAATTCTCAACTTCGTTGGGATCACCCTTTTTAAAAATAGCAAAAATCAAGGATTTTTTGAAATTGGTAGGAGCAGACAAAGAGTTGTAAACTTTATTATAAAAGTTTACCAAGTAGTTTTTGAATTCTGTTGTGCTGTTCTTATAAGATTCTACTGGAATTCCATCAATGCCTGGACTCTTCCCGTTTTTACAATTCTTAAGAATAGTTTCCAATTCTAAGAGCGAAAAATCGACATCGAGTTCATTCACGAGGGTATTTGGTAAAGCATACTCGAAGGTGTGAAGATTCTGGTTAACTGAGAGTAGTGTTTTAAAATGAGCAGCCAGCAACTCAGCTTCCAAGGAAAACTTCACACCTTGAGACTGTCCAACTAGTTCGCGTACTGTAGTCCAGAACTGTTTAGAGTTGGTGCATTTTTTCAAGTCTTCGGCTTTATTTCTTAAATAAGATATTTTCTTAATTTTACAAAGATCTTTATAGTTTTTATTGAATCGTAAGTAATTATTTTTGAAAAACTGTGAATTGGTAGTTCTAAAGAGCTTCAAATAAATAAATGAGAGTTTTCGTAGACGCTTGCAATCATTATCAAACCAAGGGTTTTTTGCTACAAAATGTTTGGAAGTTTTATGTGCAAAAGGAGCTGCAGCTATAATAACTTTATTTATACTTTCACTTATTTCTTCGACCGTGTGTGTAGATTGTTGAACTAAAGAGCACGAATGTCGATTTAAGAGTTGTTTATATAGCGTTGCGTTGTTTTCTGACCATTTTAGCTTAAAAAAGTCGGAGTTTGCATTTTGAATTGACTCAGAAATTTTTATTTTGACAATAATAGGAAAGTGGGCTGAAAAGTTCACCATAGCAACCTCAAAATCTTCGAATAAAGCTAGCCAGTTAGTTGACATTGCGGCAAAGTCAATAATGGATTGCCCTTGGCCACTTACAAAAGTGAAATCACCAGCCTTATCACTATTAGAACAACCATTTAATATGTATAATCCGAAATCTGTAATAAATTCAATCAAACTTCTTCCATTGCTATTTAAAATATCATCTTTAGAGTTTCTTGGAGATGAGAGAATATTACGCGAATCTAAAAAGATGTTAGAAAAATTTTGACATTTACCAATTCTAGCATTTAAGTCTCCAATAATCAAAACGTTCTCATATGTGTTTCTATTCATAAAATCTACCAGTTGATTGAATTCGTTTGCCCAGTTATTACAATTCAGGTAAACAGGTATAATGTAATAATGTTGTTTTTTACTAATCACGTCAAAAATTATTTTCTCTTCGATAATTTTAAAGTTTACAAAATTTTCTAATAAATGTTTTTTAATACCGTATAAAATACCCCCACTGGCTCGTCCATTATTACTAACTCTTATAGCAGGTGTGAACATTACCTTAAAATCTTTAAAATATTTTATGTAGTGATTTTGGTTATGAGCTTCAATAAAAGTTTCAATTAAAATTATGATATCAAAATCTTGAAAATACTTAAAAAAATCTGGTTGTAATAGTTTGTTTTTGAGGCCAGTAATATTATAACAACATATACTAATTCTATTCAATATATTATTTACGTTATGGCAGACGACAGTATTTACCTATTGACTAGTATCTCTGACACGTTGTATCCTTTGAACGGTAGGTGGCGCTCGAAAGTGGTTGTTGGATGAGATTTGATCATTCGAAAACGGAGCCAACTTCATTCCCTCGCTGCTGTCAATGTATTTGTTGTAGTTGTCACCAAACAGCTCAGTTAGAAATGACATCTCTGCTGTTGATTTGACAAGTAAGCCATGCGACAACTTGTAAACAAAAATTTTATTGTTGATCATCAACTTGTTGTCTCCTTTTAATAATATTTTTGCGCTTGGGTTAATGTGCAATAATTTGTTTTTTATCTCCACCAGCGATTTTCTTTTCTTTCGGGATAAAAGTGATTGTTCGCGAAAAACACTAAATCCAGAGCCTTTTAAAGTGTGCGCGGCTGCAATAAGCTTTTCTGTGATTTCCGCAGTTGGAAGTTCCATGATGACAGTGCCTCTTTCGTTGTTGTTGTTGTTGCGAATTTGTCTGACATTTTTTACGGAGATTTCTTCACCTTCGTTTAATTGTAGAAGCCCCTTGCAAGTATGTTTTGCTAATTGTATTGCATCGGTTTCTGCATCCAAAGGGAGGTGTACTACAATAGATTTGGCGTTGTTTGTGCGACAAAGAATCTCCAGTTGTGTTTCCAGAAGCTCACATCTTTCCGTCATAACTGATAGCTTGTTGTTGAGTTCAGAATTAATTTCCTTCAGGGAAAGCAGCTCATTGGAAAGACTTAAAAAGTCATCTTTTGTAGCTAAATTTTTAAGCTTTTCATCAAGGGTTTTAGTTAAGATGTTTTTGAGATCAGCAACGGATAGATTTCCTATTCCCATTTTTGTAGGCCAGGGGGTATACCGGTGTATTATAACGGTGCCTCTTTGACACCAGTGCCGAGATTTAGCTATTTCAGCGAGTGAGGTGAGATGACTCGCCTTACTCGCCGACTCATCTCGCTTCATTCGCAAAAGTGATTTAGCTATTAAAGTGAAATGAGTAATTTCGAATCAAGTTTCGAACACATGAAATGTCATAAACAAAGGCTATCTTTTAATTCGTTGTCTTTGGTTTTGTTTGTTTGAGGTTTAATTTTTCAATTTTGTATTTTTATTTTAATTAAACTTTATCGAAAAACTTAGGAAAACAAAATTTAATTAATGTGTGACTTTATTGTGAAGTTAGTGTGCCCTACCCACTCCTAAACATTCTTCCAAAGTGTTGTAGTTAGTCCTCACGAAGTTGATGGGGTCGTTCTTGCGATGCTGAATTATATTTTTCACTTGTGTTAAAAAAATTTATACCTACAAATAAAATGTAAATAACAAATTAATAATGTTCATCTAATATCATTTTTACATAAATGTATGTTTGTATAAAAAAAAAAAACAAATCTTTTATGTGCTGCATACTCATTTTTACCTACATACATTGTTGTTTTGCTAGTTCGTTTCACATACGTGAATAGGTATGTTGAAATTCCTTTGAAAAAGAACACATACTTATGCAAAAGTGGAAATTTACCAACACATACACCAAGTCACCGCTGAAACATCCGGCGAGTAAACTGACGTTTCATTTCACTCGCCTACTCACTCACTTTTACTAGCTAAATCGATTTTCAGTGAAAAGTGAGTCATCTCACTCACTCGCTGCGGTTTCGAATTAGCTAAATCTCGGCACAGGTCGAATCAAAGAGTAACTATGACCTTACCATATTATTTGTAACTGGTTAGTGGGCTTTAGGTCAAAAAGAAAGATGTTATATTCGAAGCGACGTTTCGAGCATGGCTATGCTCATCATCAGGCCTTTTTTTCACATAACATATAAAATACAATTATATTACATAAGTAATAATGAGCTTTTGTAAAAAAGTATCGTCAAAAAAACTTACAAAAAACATTATGGACATCTAGCAAATAAATCTTAACAATTTAAACAATTGTGGATTTAAACTATAGAAATAAAAATAAATAACTGTCAGTTCAATGTTCAAATTCTATTTTAAAATTTTTAAATTTTACAGGCAGTAACTGGCAAATGTCACTCCACGCTTTTCACACTGTCACCTATATTTAATCTTATGGTTATTTGGCATTGGTCTTCTTATAAGTTGCCTGTATGTGTTGCTAAGATTTTCACAATCGGATCTGCGATTGATAGCATTATTGTTGTTGATAATGTGCAACATTTCTAACAACATTCTTTTGGAATAATGTTGCTCAGTCTGCAAAATTTCTACATTCTCCAAATCTGGTGTATGTTTTTCTTCTATGCAATGGAGAGCAAGAGCAGTTTTTTGTGCAGATCCATTATTTAAATCAGATCTATGACCAGAGAGCCTGCTTTTTAATTTTTGCTTAGAAGTACCTACATACACAGCAGAACATGCCGTTTCTTTTCCTCCCTTGCAATTTATCTTATTTACAACGTCAGACTTATCCATCGTGTCAACTTTGGCTTTAGTGTTAATGAAAATTTGGTTTCTAAGAGAATTTGCCGATGTAAATGCAATTCTCGTTTTTGTTTTTTCTCTTATAGGTGCTGCATTGATGCGATTAGAGAGGTGAGGGATGTACAACAAACGGGGGTATACAACGTTTGTTTTTCTTCTTCGTCACCTTTCTCTTGGGTATGAGTTTGCCGGTAGTTTTTGATGAGCTTCTCAACTATTGCAGGAGGGAAGGAATTGGAGTGCAGGGTGTTTCGAATTATAACTTTATTCTAGCTAGTGAAGGGAGAATACCTCCCACGCTGGTAAAAGATGTAGGAAAAGCTAAAGAAAGCGCTAGTGATGGGAATACACCATCACAAGTTATCTCTCCAGCTAATAAACGGAAGCGCTTTACTGGTCCACTTTCGGGATCGGGACAGCCTGGTGGCTTGGATGACCCATTAAGGAAAGGACTTAGTGGCGCTGCTTCCAGGTGGTACTTCCGGTTCCTTGCTAGGGGAATGCCCCCTCAGGAAGCCAGGAAGAAAGACCAAGAGAGAAAAGCAGATCCAAATAATGATCTTTCAACAAGCCTGGAACAGGGTAAGAGGGGAAGCCACCACATAACCTCTCCCCAAAGGCAAAAAGCCAAAAAACCCAGGACATCGGCAACAGTAAAAGCGGGTCCAAGCACCGATAGCACTAAAACCGGTGAACAAAGGCTCTCTTATGCAAGTGCGGCCAGCAGTGTTAGAATTGCGGTTCTACCAAGGGAGTACCCTCAAGTGTAACGTGGCCTCGTTGCATAAAATAACATTAACGATAATCATTCATCAGATTTAAAATTGCATACTTATCACTAACATGCTTAAACTAGGCATTCATATAATACCCTACAATAATAATATCTAATAATAATGAAAATAAATAAAAAAAAAAAACTAAGCATTCTAAAACCAACTTTAACACATAATACCTTTGTAGGGAAGAGGTGACCATGCACACCTCCTCAACCCCAACCTGTCCAACATCACCATCACTTATGTACGAGACGAGCTCAAGTACATGGAACTACACATCCATAATTTACATTACAAAGCTCAGATAGGTTACATATCCACATAGGCATCTGAAAAGGTAAATAAACAAAAATCAGATACAACAATATAAAAAATTACAGGATTGCAGATATAAACCTTTACCACAGCCAAGGCAACCAAGGCAAAAACTACTTTGGTGGCATTTGTTTACATCTGCGTATAACAAAAAAAAAGCGCATAAACTACAAATACTTACCTTCTTATAAAACTTTCACATGTAACCAGGCTGAAACACAAACAGAGAGTAATTAAACATTTGTTTTACACTATATAATTATATTAATAAAATAAAATATTTAATCTTACCAAAAGCTCGACCTTTTCACAAACAACTTTGACATAAGATCTTACTAATGATATTAGTTTTATCTCACTCTTAAAGGAGCAGAAAAGATCAGTTTTCTCGCGACGGCCATTTTTTTTACGGCGAATTCGTACAAATAATATATTATGCATTGGTGAAATACACAATGTAATAGATTTTTATAAGGTTAGGTAATATACAAATCTTAGGAAACAAAATACCTACCGTCGCCGTCGGTTACTTTCAAAAAAGGAAATGGTAAGCCAGAGGGAAGTGGCAATGAATATTGTTATTCGAATGATTGAATTAAAAATGTGATAATGATGATGCTGTGATATTAGATATAAGTTAGAAATAGATTTAGTAGGATAATGTTAGTTAATAGCTAGACAATAGTATTGAACCCTAGCCTTACATAGGAAGCCTAGGAGGGGAAATGAGACAGAAGAACGATACTGATATATGAGTACCCACCTACCCTTGCAGTTATAAAATTATTTACCTAGATAAAACAAAGAAATATGAAATACATAATAAGGGTCTTTGTGCGCTTAAAGACAAAGGGTAGTCAGATGACTTGTGAATAAGTCAGTTTTGTCGGATCTTTTTTTCTCTTTGAAAGTTTTCTAACACAAAAATTAATTAAAGTTTGAAGTTTTTTTTTTTTTAAACCGGAATACAAAAAAATAAAAATTCCGAAACCAAGTTAAAAGCATCTTTAACAATCGAATATACAATTATAAAAAACAAAAGAGAAAAAAAACATAAAATCCGAAGCAATAAAATACACTAGTGAACATAGTGTCCCAGGATTTTTTTTTTTGAGTTCTGAAAAGCCCCTACAGACCAAAAATATACCAAACAAGACTTAAGAGTAATTACAATAAAGCAGAGGTACTCATTCGTGATCCCAGGGGCTCCGCAATTACAGTGGACACAATAAGTGCCTCTGCCCCCGTAAAAAGGTTTAAGGTGCCCTGTCAATAGCAAAACCTACAGCAAAGGACATTGAAGTGCAGAGCAAAACTAGAGACATTAAATATTCTAGAAATTGTTTAATATCTCCCCAAACAGGAAGAGTGAAATAATTATTCCCTGAAGAACATAGGGTAGCCGCTTACATCCTAAGCATACGTATCCATATCCATATACACTTGTCAAAAAAATTAAGGGAACAAAAAAAAATCACTTTTTTTTACTGTTTTTTGAAAACCTGTATCTCTGTGAAATGTGGTCGTATTGAGATAAAACAAAAAGCATTCTAAAGCTTTATATTTTTTGTGTAAGGAAATTTCAGCAAATGAATTTTTTAAGGCACCGTTATTGCGCAATCATAAGAAGAAGCACGAGCCAAAAATTTTAATTTTTAAATTTTTAATTAATAATTTTTTTAACAGCATAAGGAATTACAAAATAACATTTGTATATCTATTTTCATATTATTTATGCCTTTTTCATATTATTTATGTTTTTCCAAGTCTTACCACGTCCCCCAAAAATTTACAGTAGGTTAGGAAAATCCCGTCGACGAAACGTAGCAAATACTTAATAGGACCTTGTTTGTAAAAACTCTGAGAAAGTTTTGCTATCCCATCAGAAATAAGAAATAACCCTTTTATATTAATAGTTATTTATTTTCAACATTGAACTTTTGTATTCCGAATAATGCCAGAAGTGCTTAGCGTATCAGACCAGTTAGCGCAAAATTCCAGTACCGATACTCAAATACACCAATTTTTTTAAATTTATTTTTGTCTCGAGGCAAAAATAAATAAAAACTAGGTGAGGGCCTACTATGATTTCGATAGTAACCCTTGCTGGTCCCTTTTAATACGCTACTATGTAAGGCTTTTTAGGCCCTCATCTAAGACAAAATTGTTTTTCCAGGCGGTTAGGATTTTATTTATACTTTATTTTATTTATATTTTATACTACAGGCTTGCAAAAAAACACGGCTACTATTTGTTTTTATTTAGAAAAAATGGCCGCGTTCGGGGGGCAAGCCAAACCTATCCGGATAGGTTTGTGTTGTTGTAATCCCATAGGAAAATTCAGCTGATGAACCAAACAGCTGTTGTCAAAAACAAATCTAAAGCTATCCTAAAATTTTCGGGATACTAAACTATCCTATGCGCAATTTGAGGAACAGCTGATTATAGCTGACTTTTGGTTTTCGGGTGACGCTTGAGTAGTTGTTTGTTTTTATTGTTTGTTGTTTGTTTTTGGCTTTTAAACATAAAAATACATATACAAATTGTTGCGAAAATAAACAAAATGAAGATATCTGTCAATTGGAAGGACACAACATACGATTTTGAAGACACAGCAGAGATCTGGGAAAAAATAATTTTTGGTACTTAATTGAACTTTTTTCAGCTGTTTTGATTTTTGATAGGTAACCTATCCGGTTCGTTCGAAAACATATCCGATACTTAAGTATCTCAGATAGCCTATCTGTGTACCCCCCGAACGCGGCCAATGTGTCCTCCTTTCATTTCGAAGAAAGTTGGGAACCCTAGTTCCAGCTATGAACAGACAGACTCGACAGACAGGACAGACTGACTTTACTTCCTTGAAAGATAAGGATATCTGACATAGAATCTTCACACACCACCGCAAAATAATATCAAACCACTTCAACAATATATAATCACAAAGATTAGAATCAACAACACTACCAAAATATATAAATAGTAAATAAAACATTTTTTTTTTAAATTCTTTTTTTTATTAATTTGAGATTGATTTTGGGATTTATCAGGAATCTTATTTCTCTCTTTCAGTTTTTTTTATTTAGCAATAATTTTCTTTTACATTAATTATACTTTCATTTTATTTTTTTTTTGAATTCCTAATAGTTTTATCCTTGAATTATTTAAAAGAAAATTATAAAGTTTTTTTTTTTTTTGAAAAATTTTATGAATTTTTAAATCTTTTTTTTTTACTTTTGAATTTTTTTTGGAATTGACAAAAGTTTCAAATAGTGAATAGAGAGTTTTTTTTTGGAGTTTTACCCCGTTATTTATATTTTTTTTTCTTTTTGAATTTATTTTTTTGTTATTTTTTTTTACTTTTTTCTAATAATTGATTTTTGAATTTAACATTTTTTTTATTTTTATTTCTTTTTTTATAAATACATTCCTTTTGAATTTTTTTTTTAATATTCTCTATTTTTTTTTATTTGATTTTTGAATTCTCTATTTTTTTTATTCTTATTTTCTACTTTCTACAAATACATATTTTTGAAATCATTTTTCAATAATTTTTTTTAGTTTTTTTTTTTATTTTTACATTCCTTTTTTATAGAAACACATTTTTGAATAATCTTTATTTTTTTTTTATTTCGAGTTCATACGAGTATTAGTAATTTTAAGAAATCATGGGAGGAGGAGCAGAGGAGCTATTAGTAAAAATACCTTACCGAGAACATGTACTAGGTACCCTCGTAGGAATCTTTTAGGACAGGCTGAAGACAGGGCACCTGTACCAGGGGACAATCCCAGTGCAATGTCCACACTTAACGACAATGCTCTGAGTAGGTCACTAGATGAAAACCCACCAGGCGCATATGGCCCTGATGTGACTTTGCCGCAAGGTAGATTCCAAAGTGAGTCTGTGAGGGAATTCACACATCGTCGACCAACGATTGAGGAGGTCAACGAGAGAGAGAGGGCCTTCACGGCCCTGGAAATGATTATGATATTCTCGATCAGATCCGTCTGATACAGATCGAGGAGAGAACTGTCCTTGCAGATATGGAAGCTCTTGATCGAAATACGCAACGTGAACGTACGCGCAAACAATATGATTCCAACGTGGATTTCATTAGAAGAGTATCTGACGTGAATTCAGAACCTCTAGAGCGTAATGATCAACGAAATAGAAATCGTCAATCGTATGAGACAGATACAGACTTTATCAGAAGAGTTACCGAGGAAAGTATTTCCAATAAGATAGAGACCGCGGTAACAGCAGCAGTTCGGGAATATAATGATAGGACGTTGAATATGTTCATTGAGGGCATGAGTAAGATGTTCGTCACTATGGAAAACAAACTTAAGGAAGTTAATAAAAAACTAAGTGAGCTAGAAAATCTGCAAATATACTTCCGCCTAGACCTGTGGTACCAGACCCAGCAATCCCTCAGAACGTACCAATACTACGTCATACCTCTAATGTGAGGTTACCAAGAGATACAGGGACTCAAAATTTTAGGGATACCAGACGGGTGGATGTACACAAATGGGGAATAAAGTTTGATGGGACATCTAAGTCTATGCCTGTTGAAAGTTTTATTTTTAGGGTTGAGACAATTCAAAGAAAGTGTGCAATGAGCAATGAAGATCTGTTTGCTAACTTTCAACATTTGTTATCAGGGGCTGCCCAAATTTGGTACTGGCAGTACCTTAAAGAAAATGCAGGAGACGTAATGCTCAATTATCATGATTTAAAATCTGAGTTATTAAATCAACTTAAAAATAAAAGAAAGGACCCTGAAATTCTACGTCAAATAAATGGACAGAAAACAACTTCTTCATGAAACCTTTGATTAATTTTATAGTGATATTAGGGCCTTGTTCTTGCAAATGCGAAATCGGCCAAGTGAACAAGACCTTATAGGAATCTTAATGCCTAACATAAAAGATAGAGTTGCTAATCTCATCTTTAGCAGTTCAATGAATTCAATTCATGAATTAAGAGAGCAGTGTAGGCGAGCTGAAATTCACATAGCAGCTAGAGAGGTTAGGTTTAGAAAAAAACGTAAGTGAGGTAGACTATCGAAAACATGAAAGACAGGAAGAAGAATGGTCAAGAGAAGATGACGAATACGATATAGCTGCCATTCAGCAAAATAAAGGCAATTTAAATTATAATAAGAAAGTTACAGGTCCACAAAAGAATTTTGAAAAAGATAAAAGGCATGTAGGTGGAAATGGACATGTGAAGGAAGCAGAAGCGAATAACGCGTCTTGTCCCTCGAGCTTTCATGCCATGACATGTTTCAGTTTTTGGCAGGGTAGCATTTCTTTCAAATGTGCCTCATGTTTGGGAAAAGTTCAAGTCGGGAGTGCGTCCGGGAATCAACTACCGACGAAAAGTCCGCTTCCCGGGAACCCGAATCTCTCGGAAAAATAAATATCCTAAAAGAAATGAAAGTGAAAACACGATTAAAATAAGTCCTGACACAACTCCTAAAAAAACTCTCCACCAAAGACTTGTCGATTACCAAGAGGCAAGAAAATGAATTTTTGGTGAAGAGTTAACCCAAACTACACAAAAATCTAAAAATTATAAGAAAATTTTAAAATTACGGGAAAAATTTGCAATAAGTAGGTTTCATAAGAATAGGATAGAATCATCGATTATTACGAATACGGACAATAGTAGGCCATATACTAAGGTGTATGTCGATGGTGAAGAGATGCTCGGCCTACTAGATAGCGGAGCATATGTAAGTTGTTTGGGGAGTAGTGCAATCGATTTTGTAAAAAATCATAACATAGAAATTACAAAAATGAACATAGGTATAAGGACAGCTGACGGAAATAATCAAGATATAATTGGTAGATTCAGAACAAAGGTTTCATGGGGAAAGAATACTCAGGTAATGGAGCTATATGTCGTACCTGGTTTACAACAAAGGCTATATTTGGGCGTGGACTTTCGGAGATCCTTCAAAGTAGCTCCACACATCATCAGTTCTTTAGACACGATCTAGATCCCGTAAGGCAACTTTCACCAGCACAAGCTGGAGATTTAGAGCGGGTCAAACTGCTGTTCCCTTCGTTTGCAGTGTTGGGATTGGGTAAAACAAATCTAGAAGAACACGTCATTGAGATGGAATACGAAAGCATTCCCATCAAACAACGACACTACCCAATCTCACCTGTAGTACAGAAGCTCATGTACGCGGAACTCGACCGAATGCTCGCACTAGGAGTGATTGAAGAAAGCAACAGTGCTTACAGTTCTCCAGTTGTGCTGGTGAGGAAACCTGGAAAGAACAGACTTTGCTTGGATTCACGTAAAGTGAATGCAGCTACCAAGAAATTCGCATACCCTCCGCCGCATAAAGAAGGCATTATTATCCGCCCTCAAAACACCCACTTCATTTCATGCATCGACCTTAAAGATGCTTTCTGGCAGATTCCACTGGAGGCCAAATCAAGGGAGAAAACAGCTTTCACAGTCCCTGGGCGGCCTTTGTACCAGTTCACGGTCATGCCGTTTGGACTGTGCAATGCCGCTCAGAGAATGTGCAAGCTGATGGACGAAGTCATTCCCGCGCGTATGAGAGAGAATGTCTTTGTCTACCTTGATAACCTCTTGATTTGTTCTCCAGACTTTGGAACTCACATAAAGGCGCTTGAAGACGTGGCTAGGTGTTTGCGAGAAGCTGGTCTCACTATCAACGTGGAGAAGAGCAAATTTTGTTTTAAGGAGATAAAGTATCTTGGTTATTTCATCGGTGATGGGTGTCTGAGAACAGACCCTGAAAAAGTCTCTGCTGTGAAAGACTTTCCAATTCCAGGGACTCCTAAGCAACTCCGTCGGTTTCTGGGGATGACGGGGTGGTATAGGCGATTTATACCCAATTTTGCAACTATATCTGCCCCCATGACAGACTGTCTGAAAAAGGGCAAATCATTCGCGATGACAAGCGAAGAGATTAAAGCCTTTGACGAACTTAAGACCATGTTAATAACTGCACCAATACTGACGAACCCTGACTTTTCGAAACATTTTTTATATTCAGTGTGATGCATCGACTTCAGGCGTAGGGAGTGTGCTTTTTCAGAAGGATACTGAGGAGAACGAACGACCGATAGCATTCATGTCTCAGAAGCTTAATTCGGCACAAAGAAATTATACAGTGACAGAACTTGAATGCTATGTGGCCGTTCTGTCGGTAAAGAAGTTTAGGGCATACATTGAGGGAATACCTTTCACATTTATAACAGACCATGCGAGTCTAAAATGGTTAATGACTCAAAAAGACTTGTCTGGACGTTTGGCCAGAGGGAGTTTTAAGCTACAAGGCTTCGATTTTACTATCGAACATAGGAATGGTACCCTCAATGTAGTCCCTGATACTCTCTCGCGTATCCATATGGACGAGCTCAACCCCGATAAAGAAATGCAGGAAGTTGATCTCAGTTCTCCATATTTCTGCTCACAGGAATATGAAGAACTGAAGAAAACGGTAACCGAAAACAAAGACCGACTCCCTGATGTATGTGTTTCGGAAGGTTTTGTATACAAAAGGACGGACATGAGGACTGGCGACGAACTACAAGAAGACAGAACCTGGAAGCTCTGGGTTCCGAAGGAGTTGCATAGGAGCCTCTTGGAGGCGGCACATAATTCACCAGCAGCAGGACATGGAGGTTTCCATAAAACTTTAGCGAAGTTGCGACAAAGATACTTTTGGCCAAATATGACAGTTGATGTTAAAGAACACGTGAGTTCATGTGATGTCTGTAAGTGTAACAAGCCGTTGGATATTATTTCACGACCACCAAAGGGAAACCAGGTGATAACAGAGAGACCCTTTCAAAGGTTATATATAGATTTTTTAGGACCTTGTCCTAGGACGAAAACCGGACATACTCATATATTTATATGCTTGGACCACTTTAGTAAGTTTGTCTTTCTAAAACCCATAAGAAAAGCCACCTCGGCTGAAATAGTAAAGTATCTGGAAGAAAACGTACTCCATATTTTTGGCGTACCAGAATACAAACACTCAGACAATAGGAAACAGTTCACATCTGAGCTGTTTGCCAGCTTCCTCAAAAGATACGGTGTTAAACACACCCGTACTGCATTCTATTCGCCACAAGCGAATGCATCAGAGCGAGTAAATCGTTCTGTTTTAGCAAAAATTAGATCGTATTTAGAAAACGATCAAAGAAATTGGGATCGACATGCAAGTAGTGCAGCTTTTTCTCTAAGGAGTGTGATCCATGACTCCATTGCTTTTGAACCGTACTACGCTGTATTTGGTTCTCAAATGGTCCAGCATGGAGGATCATACGAACTCCTTCGGTGACTAGACGCTTTAAAAGATAGTAGTATCAGAGTGAACAACAACTGCGATAAGCTAGAATTAATTTGAAAGAAAATTTTTGAAAACCTAAGGCTAGCCCACCAGAAAACAGCAAAAGTTTACAACACTCGAAGCAGGGATATAAAATATCGCGTAGGACAATTAGTTTTCAGGCGAAACTTTAAACAAAGTAGCTTAGCAGATTGCTATAATGCAAAATTAGGCCCTAAATTTCTGAAGTCTATTGTACTGAAAACTATAGGAAATTCGTTATATGAGATAGGAAATCTCAAAGGAGAAAAGTTTGGAGTTTTCCACGCAAAAGATCTCCACACATAGAGATTACGAACTTGACAACTATACTGCTGTGATAAACTTTGTGATATAATACTGTGATAATAGTTTAATTTGATTTAATTTTATTAGTTAGAAAATTATTTATCTATTTATTTTTTATTTTTTTATTTTTTTGAAATTCATATTTATTAATTTTTTTACCTGAGAGTACTATAACTGCAAAGTTTTACACAGACAGCTTTCTACCTTTTCATTTTTGAAAAATTAAACTGCGAGTGCAATATACTTTTAGGTGCATTCGTAATGTACAAAGACGAATATCTGTAATACTAGTGTTAAGATTTTCTATCTGTGATATTAGTTTTAAGATTTTTCATCTGTGATATTTACACAAGTTTCGTCTTCTTCATGTAAAACATGGTCATCTAAAGAAAAATCAATCGAAATAATAACATTACAGTTGTTCCTTTTACAAAGGAAAATGCCCGGCTAAGTCGATAGAGGCATGAAAGTTCAGGGCGGGGCTCTTGCCACACGTTATTCATATACATAAAATGATTACACAACCCCACAGCCACTATTTTTGTACGAGGCTTCTGACCTCACGACCACTCAGTCATAATCGTCGATACTGTAACGTGGCCTGGTTGCATAAAATAACATTAACGATAATCATTCATCAGATTTAAAATTGCATACTTATCACTAACATGCTTAAACTAGGCATTCTTATAATACCCTATATTAATAATATCTAATAATAATGAAAATAAATAAAAAATAAAAAAAACTAAGCATACTAAAACCAACTTCTACACATAATACATATGTAGGGAAGAGGTGACCATGCACACCTCCTCAACTCCAACCTGTCCAACATCACAATCACTTATGTACGAGACGAGCTCAAGTACATGAAACTACACATCCATAATTTACATTACAAAGCTCAGATAGGTTACATATCCACATAGGCATCTGAAAAGGTAAATAAACAAAAATCAGATACAACAATATAAAAATTACAGGATTGCAGATATAAACCTTTACCACAGCCAAGGCAACCAAGGAATAATGTACTTTGGTGGCATTTGTTTACATCTGCGTATAAAAAAAAAAGCGATAAACTACAAATACTTACCTTCTTATAAAACTTTCACATGTAACCAGGCTGAAACACAAACAGAGAGAGTAATTAAACATTTGTTTTACACTATATAATTATATTAATAAAATAAAATATTATTTCTTACAAAAGCTCGACCGTGTACGTCCACGTTTTGAATTCTTTTCACAAACAACTTTGACATAAGATCTTACTAATGATATTAGTTTTATCTCACTCTTAAAGGAGCAGAAAAGATCAGTTTTCTCGCGACGGCCATTTTTTTTACGGCGAATTCGTACAAATAATATATTATGCATTGGTGAAATACACAATGTAATAGATTTTCATAAGGTTATACATTTTCATAAGGTTAAACAAAGGTTATACAAATCTTAGGAAACAAAATACCTACCGTCGGTTACTTTCAAAAAAGGAAATGGTAAGCCAGAGGGAAGTGGCAATGAATATTATTCGAATGATTGAATTAAAAATGTGATAAAGATGATGCTGTAATATTAGATATAAGTTAGAAATACGTTTAGTAGGATAATGTTAGTTAATAGCTAGACAATATTATTGAACCGTAGTCAGATGACTTGCGAATTTCAGTCAGTTTTGTCGGATCTTTTTTTCTCTTTGAAAGTTTTCTAACGCAAAAATTAATTAAAGTTTAAAGTTTTTTTTTTAAACCGGAATACAAAAAAATAAAAATTCCGAAACCAAGTTAAAAGCATCTTTAACAATCGAATATACAATTATAAAAAAACATAAAATCCGAAGCAATAAAATACAATAGTGAACATAGTGTCCCACGATTTTTTTTTAGTTCTGGAAAGCCCCTACAGACCAAAAATATACCAAACAAAACTTAAGAGTAATTACAATAAAGCAGAGGTACTCATTCGTGATTCTAGGGGCTCCGCAATTACAGTGGACACAATAAGTGCCTCTGCCCCCCTAAAAAGGTTTAAGGTGCCCTGTCAATAGCAAAATCTACAGCAAAGGACATTGAAGTGCAGAGCAAAACTAGAGACATTAAATATTCTAGAAATTGTTCAATATCACCCCAAACAGGAAGAGTGAAATATTGATTCCCTGAAGAACATAGGGTAGCCGCTTACATCCCAAGCATACGTATCCATATCCATATATATACGTATATGAATGCATATATATATATTTGTACGTATAAAGATTCTCGAAGATCACCAAGCAGTGAACAACAAAAAAAAAGAGAAACAAAACTTAAACTTATGAACTAAAGAAAGTGAAATCTTGAAACATGAATAATTCAATTTAGTTTTTGTTTATTGCTTAAGATTTAAAATTAACTATAGTTTCCTTTTTTTTGATTTTTTTTTCAAGTAACGTAAAATCTAAATTATTTTCTTTTTTTTTAATTAAATAACGTAATTATTTCTGAATTATTGTAAAACCTTCAAGTGTAAAAAGCAATCTATTTTTAAAGAGTTTAATTTTAATATCGCGTAAACTAATATTTTAGTGAAAATAATTCTCCAGTTCCTGATCTGTGCTGCCGGCAGGACGTCGAGGGAGGAGTTGAAAAATACGTGAGTACACCACATACATATAGATATATATATAAAACTTGTCCTGGGAGGAACAAAGCAAATGCCCAGTTAATTCGCATAACTGTTAAAGATAGATATCGGTTTCCTTTTTTTAATTTTCCATTTAATTTTTTCCTTTTAATTTTTTTAAATTTAGATTTTTAAATTTAAGATTTTTTTTGTTGAATAAAATTACTTGTATAAATTTTTGAATTTCAAATGAAATATAGATTTTGTTATTTAATAACAAGTTGAAAACAAAAAAATTCCATCAAGATGATGCAGTGCTAAAGCAAAACGTTCGATGTGTGAAGAGCCTTGCCAGGCCGTCTGCAAGGTAACCATTATGACAGGACATAATTAGACGATAATACTACATAGCTGAAGAGTAATTTAGGGGCTATCTTCCATATCATAGGCCAAGGAAGGTAGCGAAGGATATGTCTCCGACATATGGGAGGGCTGACCAAGCTAGACCAACAACATCAGGTAAAACCTTGCTGATCTTAGCGAACCATTGTCTTGGGGAGACAATGGAATGGGGTTGTCATTCTCTTGAAAAGATAGATAGGACACAAATTAGATTTAATATAGTATTAGATGGGGGGTTAGTTTTACTTACTAGGTCTTAGGTTAGATATAGTTTAGGTTTTAGGAAATCTTGTTTCTATCCTACTTCAAGGAAGAGTTACATCCCCAATTTCCGTCCTTTCGCCAAGGCAATGGCAAAGGTAATTGAGTGTGTGTCTCTTCATTTTTCCTTCTCTTCATCGTCCGTTCAATTGTCCGTCTGGTTTTTTTTTTTGATTTAAGATTATTAGCTTTCTTCTTTTTCTCATTTTTTTTTATCCATTTAAAATTAATATTGGCATAAGATAAGAATGATATTGAGCGAAAGATGTTTTATTTAGGACAAGAACTACCCCGTCCGACGAGCTAAGCTGAGCCGAGACAAGCATGCCGCCGTTCTATAATATGACATCAAAGTCGCCCCTGTGACCTTTAACTAGCTCATTTCACAAGTTACTCTCAGTGCTGACGAATTGTCGGCACTGGAAGAAGCTATTATTGAGGAAGTTTCCCTTGGATGGAGGTGCAAACTAAAATTCAACGGCTTGCATTTTAGAACCGGGCTGCTTTTAGTTGATTGCGCTGGGCAAAAAACAGCAAATTGGCTAAAAAAGAAAGCTTCAAACCTAAGTGCATGGAAGGGCAGCGAATTAATGGCGCGCGCGGGAGATGACATCCCCAAGATGCATACCATCACGCTGTTCTTGCCAAGAAGCAATGGGCAAGATGACAAGAAATCCTTGTCACTTATAACCCCAAAACTATCCACAATCATTCTACCTAACCCAACCACCCAATCCTCCGAAGCCTTACAACCCCCACAACCTCCCAAAATCTACCCGTCGTCTAAGGCCAGGCAACACCACTGGCAAGAGAGGATGAAGGTCAAAAAGACGAAGAGATGGAGGGCATAGACCTCTCGACCATACGGTTCGACCAGACCGAAGTGCCTCCTACCGAAGAGGAGGAAGAAGATCTACTTGCAGATGAAGGGGCATTTGCCCCCATTAAAAATGAACGGACGCGGGACCAGCACCAGGCTAGCCCAGGCTAATCTGCATCACGCAAAGGCGGCATCAGCCATCATAGCGCGAAAGTTTAAAGCAGATAACCTAGGGATAGTGCTAGTCCAAGAACCAAGAAGGATTTACGGGGGCCAAGTAAGAGGTCTAGCATGTAAGGGACTCAAAATTAATATGGGATACGAGACAAGACTCGCCCAGAGCATGCATAAAATTAAGAAATAATATAAATTTTATATGTCTTTCAGAATTTATGATGCGGGATCTGGTGCCAATACAGGCCCATATTTACATAGAAGGAAGTCCCCGCACGATGGTGGTAGCATCAGCCTACTTCGCCGGGAATGAAAACATACCACCGGTAGAAGTACAGAAGCTCGTGGACTACTGCAGCACCAAAAAACTACCGTTGATGGTGGGATGCGATTCAAACGCCCTCCATTGGGTAGCACCAATATAAATCAAAGGGGTGAGTACCTTTTAGACTTTATTATCGAGAAGAATCTAGATATATATAACGTAGGGAACACCCCTACTTTTGTAACTAGAAATAGAAAATAGGTCTTAGACCTAGACATTCGGAACCCCGAACTTAAGTTGCTTGATTAAGCATTGGAGAGTCTCCAACGAACCTTCAATGTCTGATCATAGAATTATAGTGTTTACCTTAGAAAACCTTCTGACAGAGAATACCTCTGGAAGGAATCCTAAGAAAACAAACTGGAATCTGTACAAAAATTTTCTCAAGGCAAACCTTAAACAAATAGGTCCAGTTAGAACGACTAACAGTCATTTTGAGTTAGAGCACATAGTTAATGAACTTAGTGGGGCCATAAATGAGGCCTATGAACTCAGCTGTCCACTAAAAACCATAAAAAAGCAGAAAGATGCTCCATGGTGGAACAATAATCTGTCAAAGCTTAGATCCAAAGTAAGGAACCTCTTTAATGAGGCAAAAAGAAGTGGACAGTGGCAAAACTACTCTGCAGAGTTGACCAAATATAACGGAAAAATTAGAAAAGCTATGAGAAATAGTTATGCAACTTTCTGCGAGGGTATCTCTTCTACCCCTGCAGCTGGAAGACTACATAAAGCTTTAGCGAAAGAGAAAGCAGTTACATCATTAGCACTTCGCAACCCTGATGGTAGCTTTACAGAAAATGAGGAGCAAAGGGCTCCACTTTTGTCAAACACTCATTTTCCGGGCAGCTTACCGACCTCAAGTAACATAGTTGAGAGAACACCTCTCAAACCAAACCGGGAAAGCTGGAAGATAGCCTCAACTATCTGTTCAGCCTTCCTTTCTACTGAAGAACTTGGAAAAGTTATAGTTGATAACTTTATTAGATCAGAGGTATTAATTAATTTGCCTTTGAATCAACACCGGCATGCTTACAGAGCGGGAAGATCCACAGAAACCGCGCTGTATGAACTCACAAACACCTTAAAGATTGCTTTAGAATCGAAAGAAACGGCCTTATGTGCCTTCTTAGATATTGAGGGGGCCTTTGATAACACCTCTCATGAAGCTGTGAACAAAGCTCTCATAAGGAAGTGCGTACCCATCACCATAATCAGATAGATAAGTGAAATGTTAGGCACAAGAACGGCGGAAGCATACGCAGGACAAAATATCCAGAAGGTCATCACAACAAGAGGCTGTCCACAGGAAGGGGTACTATCACCTTTGCTGTGGAGTCTTGTAGTTGATGAATTACTAGAAAATCTTACTTCTCAAGGCTTGCGCTGCATTGGTTTTGCTGATGATATTGCAATAACAGCCTTGGGAAAGTTCGAAGAAACCCTTTGTGAAATAATCCAAAGGGGCTTATCAATAACAAGGAAATGGTGTCTATCAGTGGTATTAAATATAAATAGGGGCAGCCACACTCCTAACGTGATCAAAAATAAAATCAAAACAGAAGAGGAGGACAAAAGATTAAAAAACTGAAAAGAACTCCCTAAGCTGAGGCAAGCGAAACTCCTTATTGGTAATTACAACCAGGAACGATTCCAAGCCTGCATCAGCTTAAGTAGAAATAAACTCCGCATTATAACGGGCCTCCTCACAGGCCACTTTAAGCTAAGAAGACACCTTAGTATTCTTGGCCTAGTGAGCAGTGCCACTTGCAGATTCTGCAACGCCCATGAGAAGACGCCGGACCACCTATTATTCAACTGTGATGCACTCATGCACCAAAGACATAGATACATGGTACATCACCAGATAAAAGAGAGCAGACTATCCTCTCTAAAAATACCCGAAATACTAAAATTCTCTAATCTAATTTGGAGGTTGAGTTGTAAATGAGCAACCTCATCACACAACTCTAGATGGGGGGCACAATAGATCTTAAGGTCGCAGTGTAATAACACCCAAAATTTTCCTTCATTCTTCTTCTCTACATCATATCTACCTCGCCGAGGATTCGAGAAAATATATAATCGTCGCTCAAGACAGTGGTTCCGCCTTGACCTTGATATTTGCACATGCAAACAAAAAACAACGTGCCACCTCCATCGTGGGCTCATGTATGGTCACGCTCAGCACGAAGTGAGCCTACGCCATTCCGCATTCACGTCTTAACTATAATCAGAGCAGATTGCTTTCGAGTCAAATCCTTCTTTATTTCACCGCCAAAACCAACAACACCATCAACATCCCATTGGAAAATTGTTCCAGATTCTAGATACTAAATATAAGCTCTACCTTCTACCACTACCATCTAGATCAGCGTTGCCAACCACTTTAGGCAAAATAATGCCTCACTTGAGAAAAAAAGATGCCTTTTTCAATAAAAAAAAAAAGCCCCACCTAATTTTTTTTAATTAAACAAACAAAATCTTTTAAATAAAAAAACAATAATTTTAAAGAAAAATTTACAGATTTCACTCATTGGGTAACCATGGGGACATTGAAAATGACTTTATTTTGCTAGATAAACAAAAACACATGACTAATCTTTACAATTTTTACAAATTAATTAAAACGTAAAAAATAAATCTTGTTAACTTTATTTAACTAACCCCATCATACTTTTCTATTCAACCAAAAAAACTGTTTCTTTTTTTTTTAATCTGATATTAAAACTCACATATAATATGCCCTAAAAACAGTTTTAAGCGCTAATAATTATGCCCTTAAAAATCAATTACATAATTATGCCCTTAACAAGTAATTAAATGCTCAAAAAAAACAAAAAGTATAGGGCCCTAAAAATATGCTCAATATTGCTTGTAAGAATATATTCTATGTAGGTATGTATACCTATGTAATGTATTTTTAAGAACTGCACTAAAAAGAACGACATAAATCTAAACGTCTATAAAGCTAGCATATACAATATACATTAGCATAATCAATTTTTGTGTTTGCATAGTTTTTTTTATGCAAGGTTATGCTACCCATATAAAGCTAGCAAAACATAAAAAAAAATCTATGCTAGCACAAAAATCGGAACTGCCACACAATAATAGCACACGAATGGCACAAAATTCTAGTTTTTATTTCAATTGGTTATGTTGAGCAGCTTAGAAGTTTTGCTAGCTTAATATTAAGGTAGCATAGATTTACATAAAACAAAAACTATGCTAGCACAAAAATCGAGACTTCCACACATAAATAGCACAAAAAGAGCTCAAAATTCTAGTTATGGTTTTAATTGATTATGCTTATGTGTATATGCTAGCTTTATACACGTTAAATCTAAAAACAAAAAAAAAATATGTAGTGTTCAAGTGAGATTGTCGAACATAACGTTAATCTGCTGGGGCTAAAAGCCATTAAAACCTATTTGAAATAGGTACATGCTTTTTTTTTATAATGGTGAATCGTTTAAATTAATCAACATGGGTTTATTTAAGACATTAATTATATCAAAAATAAAAAACAAAATTTACACGAGAGAGTCCCACGAGCTTGCTCTTTCTTTCAACGAAAGAAATGTTAAAAAGTCAGAATTACTGGGAACATGATTTTTTTATTTTTTGGTTAATATTTTCTAAATTTTCAAAAGCTATCTATACCTATTGTTTAAGCCGTGTGCGAATTAGATTAAAATCGCGTTAAAATTTATCCGAAGATTAATTTAATTTCTGACACTCGTGATGTGAATCTGTGTATGTGTACGTACAAACTTAAAAAATTTAATTTCGGATAAAATTTAATCGAAATTTTAATTCAATTCACACACGGCCTTAAAATATTTAGAAGCACTAGATTACAAAATTGAATAAAATCGTTCTAGTCGATTTAACCAACTCAAAAATAGGTTAATTTAAAAAAAAAACTCCGAACCGAATTTCCATAATACGAATTTTTTCGACATAACCTTGTAACGAAGCGTTACACTTTTACCCCACACCCGCATACAACTATTTACATACCACACCGCCCCGCCGAACCGTTTTATCAAATCACCGACGAATCGATTTAACTCAATAAATCAAAGCACCGAACCCTGGGTTGTTTATATGCTTTACTGCACCGCAGCACCGAACCCTGGTTCAAGTTGGTTCCTGCACCTCTCTATCTTAACAGATATACAGACAACCATGTGATGAATGAGCAGACTCCGTATGACGTCGATGACATTTTCAATTTCGTTTACCATTCATCCAATTCACATTTACTTGTGTCTGAAATATTAAGATGAGGAGGTGGAATTCCAGTGCAATTTCGTCTTCTGCCTTTGATAAGTGGCTGTACCAATCTGGTGTACACAAAGGAGATTTCCGTTGATCGTTGCTAATATTAAAAGCACGATAGAGACACGGTACCTAGTGTACACTACATTCAGAAGTTTCACAATATTTTGGGTTATTAACAACACCCCTACCTTTTTTTTAAGGCTTCTCCTCCGCTTAGTATCATTATCGTAGAATTGTATTTGTTTTTGGACGATTCCATCTGATTATTCCATTTTATACTTTCTCAAGTATACAGTGGACGCAGTCTGCCAGCCGGGGGCAGTACACCGATTATCCTCTAGTCTTTTGCTAGGGGCGAGGACGGATCCTAGCCTGATTATTCCGAGGCGCTCTTCCTCTAAGGGCACACCGGACGGAGCTATCGTGGACAGCTCACCAATTATCTTCTAGTTTGCTGCTAGGAGCGAGAAGGTAGGCCTCGTTGGCGACTACTTGATTATTCCTCGATTCACTTCTTCTAAGTGCATCTTGGACCGAGACGGCACTCCCTCGTTTGCCCCTCACCGTTCATCTCGTAGCCTTTTGCTAGGAGCGGGGTCGAAGCCCATTGTTTATTCCGTGACCATCTTTCTTCTAAAGTTAGCCACGGACGGAGCTGGTACGGGCAGCTCACCGATTATCTTCTAGTTTGCTGCTAGGAGCGAGAAGGTAGGCCTCGTTGGCGACTACTTGTTTATTCCTCGATCCACTTCTTCTAAGTGTATCTTGGACCGAGACGGTACTCCCTCGATTACCCCTCACCGCTTATCTCTTAGTCTTTTGCTAGGAGCGGGGAGCGATTCCCAACTGATTATTCCGTGGTAACCTTCTTCTAAGTGTGCAACGGACGGAGCTAGTACGGGAAGCTCACTGATTATCTCTTAGTCTTTTACTAAGGGCGGGGACGATTCCCAACCGATTATTCTGTTGGCCACTTTGCGCCACGGACCGAGCCTGTAAGACGCGTACAGCTCCCCACTCCGATTTCCAACCGCATCCGGAAAAACCAAATCCAGCCGTTGACATAATGCAGCCGAATTATTAAGAATTTATATTATATGAAGTACCGTGCTATATTATTTTAACAATCAGAAATACATTGTACCAGTATATGAAATAATTTGTTAGTATTAGTTATTAAGAAAAGACAATAAAGTTGATTGAATCGGAGTTTGGAAACTCCTAACCCAAGTTTCGTGCTTTCTTTGGGAAAACCCTGGACACCGACGAGCTTACCTCAGCCTTCGATAAAAAAGCATCACAAATTGGCGCCCGAGCAGGGACCTTAAGAAGTTTCAACCGAACTTCGACCGCCGACCGACCAGGATTCTTCTAAAGGTACCACCGACCGCCGCATACCGACCGCCGCACACCGACCGCCATCAATCAAACTTTACAGTCAATCTTAGTTTACCATATACTTTTCGAACCAAACCGAAACCGCCACAGCATGTCCGATTCCGAAGACGATCAATGCCTGAACCCATATAAGAATCTTGGATTCATATATTTCCTCAAAAAAGTCGAACTGATCGAAATGCTTGAAAAGCGTAATCTAGATTCAACTGGAAACATGCTAACCTTACGACAACGCCTAAGCCGACACCTAAAAAAGGTTCGAGACCACGGCTCAACTCAGAACCTGTGTGAGCATTGGGAAGGCGTTGTTGAGGAGAGAAACAATGAAGACCCAGTTACCGAAAACCCATCCGATAAAACTACATCTACAACCACCGCACCTGCCGCCACACCCGCTCCAGAACATCGTACCGAACTTCAAATGCCAGCACCCATAAATTTCGGCACAGAGGTGAAGTTCCCACTTTATGTGCAAACCACCGTGCCTGTAACCCAAGTTTCGTGCTTTCTTTGGGAAAACCCTGGACACCGACGAGCTTACCTCAGCCTTCGATAAAAAAGCATCACAACCTGAAGTTAAGTTTTAATTTTTTGGTAATGCCTACCCTACAGACCTTTATTATTTATTGAATAAACATTAGAAGACACTGAACAAATTATGATTTATGATAATGAAAAATGTACAGAAGTACGGCAAAATATGCACGTTAAACGTAAATATACAAAAATATGCATTTTCGACGAAACATGGCGCTTAAAATACAGTACCCATTTCTTATTAAAAGTATTTCTAACCTAGTCTCGTCTTAATATTGTTGCTAGAAGAAAATATGCCCTGGCATATTTTTGGTTGTCCTACATATTAAATAGGTAATATCGATTACAAGCAAGCTCTACCCCTGCTTGCACACTCAACTGCATCACTGGCCTTTCTTATAAGACCGCATTGTATTCTCTATGGAATGAAAATAAATACCTATCGTTTTCATTTTCACAAAATCACAACCTACCTACCTCCATAATTATGTAGAAGTAGTAGATGCATATACATACACATATACAACATAAAAAAATCTGGCAGAGTTCATTTATACACTTTTGTTGGTTGCCTTGTCTGTTCATTTGTCTTCTTCTGAATACCTTGTTGTTGTTTTTTTTTCTCTTTCTGAATATACTTCATGACCATTCTCCACTGAAGCTTGCCTGTTGACGACGAACAATACTTTTCTTTCTTCGTTTTTTCCCCGTATACCTACGCCAGCTGTAATTCATAGCTTGTGTTCGTTTGTTTATTTTTATCATTCAAGTAATGTTTAAGTAACACCAAACCATCCAAAAATTTGGTAGTTGTCCCCCTATACGCTGCAGTTCATTTTTCATATTCTAAATTCATGTGTTCATTTCAATCATTTCGGTCATTTCTTTAGTAACACCAACCAAAAATTTCGTTGTGATGCCCCTATACGCTGGAGTTCATTTTTGATTTATTGAATTTAATTAATTTATTTCATTTAATCATTTTGGTAACACCATAACTCTGTCAAAACGATCCTATAAACATTTTCAATGTTAAAAAACTTAAGTAAATCACAATAAACATCTTATTAGGGAACATTAGTTAATTCAGTCATTTAAATTACAAAGGCACTTATGAAATACTTATGAAATTTTTTGTGTGTTAAGTTAGCCCCCCTTTTTTGATTTTGTTATTTTTGAAAGTTGTTCCGGATTTGTTCCACATTGTTCCAAATTCTTTTCGAAAAATATTCAAAAATGGGGGTTTTAGACCCCAAAAACCATTTTTGACCTAGCCCCCTTTTTCTCGAAAATCGAAATTTTGAAAGTTGTTCCAGGTTTTTCTAGTTGTTCTGAACATTGTTCCAACTTTTTGGACCTCTATGTTCAAAATATCGTAAGTTATGGGCAAAATTCGAAAAAATTCTAGCCCCCTTTTTTTGAAATTCGAATTTTTTAATTTTTTTCTGGTTCCAAAAAGTGTTCTAAACATTGTTCCAAAGAATTAAAAATTTAGAAATTTTATTTTTAAAGATAGAGCCTTTCAAATTTTTTTTAAAAATGCAAAATACGGCTCTCGAATATTTTTTTTTTTTTTTTTGAAAACTTTTGATTAGGATTACTTGGCTATATATACATGTGTGGAGAAAAAATTGTATCTCTAGATGCATACTATAATCCCGAAAACCTACTTCAAAAAAAAATCTTAATGTTTTTGAAATTTGTAAAAATTTCATGAGCCCCCCTTTTTCAAAAATCCAAAATCGCAAAGTTGTTCCAAGTCAAACCTTGTTTTGTGTGTAATATCCCAAAATTGTATCCAAAAATATAAATAACTAAGGGCTTAACCCCAACAAAAACTAGTAAAGCACTTTTTTTACTCCCCTGACCCCCCCTTTCAAAATTTCAAAAATCCAAAACTTGATTATGATTTCATTACCAATTATCTAAACGGCTTCAGAATCTTTTTTATTTAAAACACACACCAAACAGACAAAATACCCAAAAACCCCCCCTGACCACCCTTTTGAAAAAGCCTTTAATAAAAAAAAAACTTTTAAATAGCAATCTAATTAAAACCCATTGTTCCAAAATTTCATCCAAAAATATCCATATTCAAAGATTTTACAGCCAAAAAACGATTTTTACGATGAATGAATGAATTATACTTGGGGTTTATATTGCACTGCGACGTCAAGATCTATTGTGCCCCCATTTAGAGTCACATGAGGTTGCTCATTTACAGCTCTTCCTCCAAATTTATTTCTTTGAGAAATTTAAGTATTTGGAGTATTTTTAAAGAGGGCAGTTCACTCTCCTCTATCTGGTGGCGACCCAGATATCTATGTCTTTGTTGCACAATTGCTTCACAGCAACCTATAATATGGTCCGGTGTCTCTTCCTCAGTGTTACAGAATCTGCATGTTGCGCTACTTGCTAAGCCAAGAATCCTGAGGTGTCTCCTTAGCTTGCAGTGGCCAGTGAGGATACCCGTAACTATTCTAAGGTTGTTTCTACTTAAGCTAATTCAGGATATGAAACGTTCTTGGTTGTAGCTCCCAAGTAGTAGTTTTGCCTGTCTTAGCTTAGGGAGTTCTTTCCAGATTTGTAATCTTTTGGCCTCCTCTTGTTTTTTGATTTTATTCTTAATCACGTTTTCTCCTATTCCGCAATAGGGTTTTGGACCCATAAGGGGTGTTGTTGCACCTATTTTTGCTAAGGAGTCTGCCTCTTCATTGCCTTGGACACCCACATGGCCTGGTACCCAATGGAGTGTTACATTGCTGCTTTTGCCCAGTTCGTTTAGTCTGCACACACAGTCCCATACCAATTTAGAACTAATGGTGTATGAGCTCAGTGCTTTAAGTGCAGCCTGGCTGTCTGACATAATGGCAATATTTTAGTTACGGTAGTTCCTTTCGAGATTTTGTTCTGCACATTTTCCTATGGCATTGACTTCCGCTTGGAAAATGCTAGAAGACTGCCCCATCGGTAAGGAAAGTTTGGTTCTTGGCCCAAAGATTCCTGCGCCAGTCCCTACAGTTGTTCTCGATACATCAGTGTACCACTTGATATGGCATTAGCTTTAAGAGTGTAGTTGACTGATTCACCTACCCACTCTTTTTTGCAACTTAACTCCGTTTGGAAGTTTTTCTCGAAGTTATATTTTTTAATCATTCCATCTCTTGGAATGTCAAGAAGATTTGTTACTGTGGACTTACAGATCGAATTTCTTTCCCTATGACCTATAAATTTTCCAGTCCCAGTACCCTCCTTTGCGAATCTAATGATGGCTCCCATAGCAGCACTTCCTATGACCACATGTAGTGGGGTCAAGTGAAGGATTACCTCCATAGCTGCTGTAGGGCATGTCCTCATTGCTCCAGTAATGCATAAGCATGCGAGCCTTTGTACTTTTTCTAGGGATTTCCTAATTGTGATTAGCTCGGTTCTTTTATGCCATGCAACCGCACCATAGGTAATGATGGGTCTTACCATCATAGTGTACATCCATCTTAGGATATTTGGTTTACAGCCCCATGTTTTACCTGCAAGTCTCTTGCATATCATGAGGGCCCTAGTGGCCTTCCCGACAGTTATTTCAACGTGTTTGTTTCAGAGGAATTTACTGTCTAGAGTAATTCCTAGGTATTTAACATCCTTCTGGGTCACGATTTCTTCTCCCGCCAACCGGATTGGTTTCATGGGTGGAAGAAGTCTCCTCTTGGTAAATGGTACTATCGTTGTCTTGGTAGGATTTATATTTAGTCCCACCGATATGCACCATTTCCTTGTGATGGATAATCCCCTTTGTATTATATCACAGAGAGTATCTTCGAACTTTCCCAAGGCAGTTATAACAATATCATCAGCAAAACCGATGCAGCGTATGCCTTGAGAATTAAGAGTTTCTAGTAATTCATCTACAACAAGACTCCACAGCAAGGGTGATAAGACCCCTCCCTGAGGACAGCCCCTTGTTGTGATGACCCTCTGGACACTATGTCCTGCGTGTGCTTCCGCCGTTTTTGTGCCTAGCATTTCACTTATCCATCTGATTATGGTGATGGGTATGCACTTCCTTACAGCTTCATGAGAGGTATTGTCGAAGGCCCCCTCAATATCTAAAAAGGCACATAATGCTGTTTCTTTCGATTCTAAAGCTATCTGTAAGGTGTTTGTGAGCTCATACAGGGCGGTTTCTGTAGATCTGCCCGCTCTGTAGGCATGCTGGCGAACGTTTAAAGGCATCTTTATTAACACTTCTGATCTAATGAAGTTATCAATTACCTTTTCCAGAGTCTTCAGTAAAAAGGAAGTTAAACTTATTGGCCTGAATGACTTTGGATGTTTTGTATCTTTTTTCCCAATTTTGGGAATAAAAATAACCTTAGCTCTTCTCCATAGATTTGGTATGTACCCAAGTACAATACTACTTCGAAGTATGCTAATGAGAAAGGGCATTAATTCTACTTTTCCTTTTTGTAAAAGGGCTGGAAAAATGTTATCTACACCCGGTGATTTAAAAGGTTAAAAGGCGTTTGTCGCCCAATCAATTCTGTTTGCTGAACAGATAGTTGACGCTATCTTCCAGCTTTCCCGGTTGGGTTTGAGAGGTATTCTCTCTATTGTGTTTTCTAAAGCATGTAAGCTTCCCGGGAAGTGAGTATTTAACAATAGGTTGGACCTTTGCTCCTCATTTTCCGTAAAGCTACCATCAGGGTTTCGAAGTGCTAGAGAAGTTAGTGCCTTCTCTTTTGCTAGAGCTTTATGTAGTCTTGCCGCTGCAGGAGTAGAAGAAATGCCTTTGCAGAATGTTGCAAAACTACTTCTCTTAGCATTTCTTATTTCTGCTAATCTAGTCAGAGTAGCTATACCACTCTCCAGTTCTTTTTGCCTCATTAAAGAGTTTTCTAACCTTGGTTCTAAGTTTCGACAAATTGTTATTCCACCATGGGGCGTCTTTTTGCTTTTTAACGGTTATCAGTGGACAGCTGAGTTCATAGGCCTCATTTATCGCCCCGCTAAACTTATTGACTATATATTCTAGCTCAAGGTGACTGTTTGTTTTTCTAACTGGCCCTAATTGCTCAAGATTTGTCTGGAGAGCATTTTTAGAAAGATTCCAGTTTGTTTTCTTAGGATTCCTTCCAGAGGTATTCTCTGTTAGAAGATTTTCTAAGGTAAACACTATGATTCTGTGGTCAGACATTGAGGGTTCGTTGGAGACTCTCCAATCCCTTATCAAGTAACTTAGGTTCGGGGTTCCGAACGTTAAGTCTAGAACTTCTTTTCTACTTCCTGTTACGAAGGTAGGGGTATTCCCTACGTTAAATATATCTAGATTTTTCTCGATAATAAAGTCTAAAAGGTACTCACCCCTTTGGTTTATATCGGTACTACCCCATGTTGTATGGTGGGCATTTGCATCGCATCCCACCATCAACGGTAGTCTTTTTCTGTTGCAGTAGTCCACAAGCTTCTGTACTTCTAACGGTGGTATATTGGCGACATCACCTGCGAAGTAGGCTGCTGCTACTACTATCGTGCGGGGACTTCCATCAGTGTAAATTTGGACCTGTATTCCCAAGTAACAATTTGAAACTGGAGTTTAAAAATTACTGAGGTTATAAATAAACCTACAAAAACTCGAGTTGTTATATGGGTTTAATTGAGTTATTTAAATACTCTCAGTTAATTTACGGTCGAATTGAAGCTTAATTATAATTTGGGGTTGAATTTCAGAAAGGTTTCGTCTTAATTATAACTTTAAGTTAAATATTCGAAATTATCTTACCTTTCACTAACAATTTCCGGATTTTTTTAGTTCAAAAATAACCATTTTACTAATAAAGGTTAATTTTGTGTACTTTTTCCACTAATCACAGGTTTGGAAGACGTGCTTAATTAACTCTTATTTTAAACAATGATTGTTATTAATTAGTTAAAAATCAACCAAATATATCTCGCAGTTTGAAATTCATTTTAAAATTACTTTTTTGTATCATTGTGTTTCTTATTTGTTGCAAATCAACCAAATTCAGACACAAGTTTTAAAGAAGTCATTAAATGACTCTTTTTTTTTTGTTTTTAAGTGTTATTTATTGGTTGAATATCAACCTAGTCTAGACACAAGTTTGTCATTAGTTCTTAAATGACTCTGTTTTCAATCTTAAGTGTTATTTATTGGTTTAAAATCAACCAAATCTAGCACAAAGCTTTTTTTTTCTTTTTATACAGAGTATTATTTTTTGTTTAAAAATTAACTAAATTTAAACACAAGTTTGGATTAAGTCTGTTATTTACGCTATTTTCAAACCAGAATATAATTTATTGGTTGAAAATCAACTTGATCCAGACATAATAAGTTGGAAATAAGTCCTCAAATTACGTTGTTTTTAAACCAGAATATTATTTATCGGTTTAAAATCAACCAAATCTAGCACAAAACTTGTTTTTTTTCTTTTTACACAGAGTATTATTTTTTTGTTTGAAAATTACCAAAAATTCAGACATAAGTTTGGATTAAGTCTTTAATTTACGCTATTTTCAAACCAGAATATTACTTATTGGTTGGAAGTCAACTAAATCTAGACACAAGTTTAGCATACGTTCTTAAATGACGATGTTTTCAACCCAGAATATTATTTATTGGTTGGAAGTCAACTAAATCTAGAAACAAGTTTAGCATACGTTCTAAAATGACGATGTTTTCAACCCAGAATATTATTTATTGGTTGGAAGTCACTTAAATCTAGACGCAAGTTTAGCATACGTTCTTAAATGACGATGTTTTCAACCCATAATATTATTTATTGGTTGGAAGTCAACTAAATCTAGACGCAAGTTTGGCATACGTCCTTAAATGACGATGTTTTCAACCCAAAACATTATATTTTAGTTGAGAACTGACCAAACTTAATCCTTAGTTTTACAGTGACTCTTAATTCACCAACCCACAACCCAAGAAATATTGCAACTACGATTCAACTGAACTGAACCCTCATTTTATTCCAGACATCATCTCTTTCTTTCCCATTCGTTTCTATTCATTATAGATATTCTCTTTGTGTAAAGTGGTTGTGGCTGTGGCACGAGTCCAGACAAAATTAAAATTTTCGCGCGGTTAAAGTTAATTTAATTAAGTGTTTTTTTTTATTGTTTTTTGGTGAATTCAAGGTAAGTGATTTAAATATATTTTAATTAATGTTTTATATATGTGGAGTTATATGTTACAAGATATGAATAAGTGGCTTCAATAATTTTTTTTTGTTGTTATTTTTCCAATTTTTCATGACCAATTCTAAACATTTGTTGACGAAACATAACACGTTGTTGTTTCGTTGTCGTCACCGAATGTTTCTTATTGGTTTGGGAAAACCCTTATATTAGGAATTCGTTAAAAAAATCAAACAATAAACTACTTTTTGACATAAATATAATTATACACGCCATAAAGAATCAAGTCACATTTTCTTTTTCATGTTTTTCATTCCGCGTTTTTATCCTGGGTTGTTCGGTATATGTTACAAATTAAATATTTTGAGTGCAGTTTTTAATAAAAATGAATTCAATTCTAAAAAATAAATTGTGCAGTAGGTCTACCTTCAAACGAAAAATGAAGAATATTTTATTTAATTTACGTGGACAGAGTACTTTCAGAAACCTTTTCTTCGATTTTGTATGCATATTTCATGTCAGTCACTATAATGCTTATGCAAGCAATGTTTTTTTCTTTTTTTTAAAGATTCTTGGGAAGAAGCAATGAGGAGGGAAAAGGAGGCAGAGTGTCTATCCTCCGATGACACCACGGAGGAACAGAAAGTAGATCAAATTGCTAAAAATATTTTCACGGAGTACAACCATATGATGTCTACTATGATCACGGACTCCGGTAAGCATAAACTTCTTTTGCTCGTATCCTTTTATTTGAATTTAAATTGACTTTTTCGAGATTAAGTAAATATAAGAAGTTATTTTTAATAGTTTTCAAAGTTTTAAATTCATAAATTTAGTTTTACAACATTATTTTGTATCTTTAATTAAAGCATAAACTTATTAATCTTTATTTTCATAATACGTTTAATTTTACAGGAAATCAATCATTTCACCCCTCCGATGAGACACTTAGTGGAGATGTTTCAGGTTTGGGTACACCATCTCTAAACAAAGAAGCAGGCCAGCACCAAATGTTGAGCATATTTAAAGGTAAACAAATAATCTGTGTAATATTGATATTTATTCATAATTTCTTATTTCTTTTTATTGTTTTGCAGTTCCCCCTGCATACGCTCAGAGCGAATTTGCAGAGAGGCAGAACCAGCTGATCAATGACGTTCAAAAACTGACAGGTGAGGTCGAGAGCATCAAATTACTGCTGCAGCAGTTCATGGCTAAGACCAAAGTCTCCCTCACCTGTCTAGTAGACAAAATTTGCGAAAGTGTTGGGCGAGAGGTGGTCGCTGATAATCTCCTTGAAGAGCTGTCGCCTCTCACAACACCGCAGGAGCTGGATGCCATGGAATCCAAACTCAGGGAGGACCTTCGATTTAAAAGAAATTTGGTAATATAAATTGTTTTTGTTAAAATATGTACATATATCTGTAGTGTTTGTTAAGAACATGATAGTTTTTTTTTATAAAAAGAATTACTTTTATTCAAAAAATACATTTTTGTACTTGTCATGTTTTTACCAAATACCACACACAATCAGTGTCTACATAAAAAACATTTATTTTTTTAACCTTCAATGTTTCAAAATGAATTCATCCATCACTTTCATAATCACCGACACAAATTATAATCACAAATGCATACATTTATACATAAATGCATACGTACTTTCGTATATACATCAATACATGCAATAATTTACTGTTTAATTATTTAAGGTATATAATTGTGCCGGTGATTATGAAAGTGGTGGTGTTAAGTTTAAAAATTGAACTGAAATTGAACTATAATTTGTTTTTTTCTTTTGTAGATCCCTAAGCTGTCTACATTCTTCTCTGCCACTGTGGAGGCCGTTCGAATAAGATATTCCAATTATACAGACGTGGAGGGGACACATTTTTCAAAAATTATTTGAAGCATGCCCCCTTCAGAAAGGGCAAACCCCAACTGTAAGTTGTTTAGAAAACGTAAGAAATAAACAAAATATTTACTATTTGTTTTTCTAATTTAAACAGCAATGAATCGACAACGCAGGAAGCAGCTTCATCTTCTACACCACCACCACCAACTACACCACCATCAACTACACCACCACCAACTACCCCAAAACAACCACCAACTACACCACAACTACGCCACAACCACCACCAACTGATGCCACCACCAACTAAGTTTGAAACTTTTTTTTAAATTTTAGTTTATAAGTTAGTATTTAAGCATTTTTTCAACTAATTTCTTTTTTATTTTAATAAGTATATAGTTCATAAGTTAGTATTAAAGCATTTTTCTATATTAATAAAACTAACATAAATATAAATTAAATCTTCTTATTTAGAAAAAGGGCTTTCTTTCAGCTGGGAAGAGTTTCAGAATGACTTAAAATCAACTTCTGGAGTCCAGTCACGTAAGAATAAAACTGAAATGGTTATTTTGAGATATTATTTTGATAGCTTTAATAAAATATGTTTCTTTTCAGTTTTCAGAACTCCTTGGCCGACATCTTCTAGGTTCGATTGAGATATAGTCGTTTTGACAATTGGTCTCTCTATCAAAAGTATAGTGAAAGATAAAGAGAACAATCATTGTCAAGATGACTACCGTTTCATCGCACCTGGGAGATCTCGACCAAGGTTTTTTGAAAACCGTAAAGAAACGGTTTTATAAAAGCCGTCATAATAACGTCCCAAAATAACCATAGAGTTATTACAGGTTTTCTTGGCACCGTACAGGAGCGGTTCCAAAATAACCATAGGGTTATACAGGTTTCTTTGGCACCGTACAGGAGCGGTTCCAAAATAACCATAGGGTTATTACAGGTTTTTTTAGAACCGTACAGAAACGGTTCTAGGTTTTTTATAACCGTAAGGAAACGGTTACAAAAAAACCGTTAAAATGTTGTATTACAGGTTTTTTTATGACTACTCAAACTGTCGTCAAAACAACGTCTAAACGAAACCGTAAATCAACCAAATACTGGTTTTGTAAAAACCCTACTTTAAAGGTTGGTTTCAGGTCATGAAGTAACCGAAAATTACCAAATTAATGGTTTTTTTCAAACGTCATTCAAACGGCTGGTATAATGTCATTATTCATTTACCGTTATTTATAAACATCATTCCAACCAACGTTGTGATTTTACTGACCAAAATCGGGTATGGGCACGTCAATCTAACGTTATTGGGACGTTGCTCGGACTCATTTATAACTTTTCAAGTTATTTAACCGAGGATATAGGACGGTTTATGGACCGGCTTTTAACTTCAAATTGTTGGTTGGGTTGGTACTAGATCCCTCGTCATAAAATCTGAAAGACATATAAAATGAATATTATGTCTTATTTTTATGCATGCTCTGGGCGAGTCTTGTATCGTATCCCATATTAATTTAGATTCCTTACTTGTAAGGCCTCTTACTTGGCCCCCGTAAATCCAGGGTTCTTGGATCAGCACTAGCCCTAGGTCTTCAGATATGAATTTTTGCGCTATAACGGCTGAAGCCGCTTTAGCGTGGTGAAGATTGACCTGGGCTAGCCTGGTGCTGGTCCCGCGTCTAGTAATTTTGGTTTATGGGTTTGGGGGGATTTCCCCCTCATCTGCAAGCAGATGGTCTTCCTCTTCTTCTGTTGGAAGCGTCTCTTCTGGGTCTTCCCGAGCTGGAGAGAGGTCCATGCCCTCTATGTCTCCATCCGCTTGGCCCAAGTTCTCTATCGAGCTTGTTTGTGGGGTTAGTTGAGGTGAGGAGGGGGGCTGGAAGTCGGGATGGATTGGGATGGGGGGTAAGGTAGTTGAGAGATGGCTTGGTGGGTTATTTGTTGGGATGATAGGTGAGGAAGTGGAGGGGAGGCTTGTGTGTGTGATGGTTTGATTGGGGTTTGGGACTTGGAAGCTGTCTTCAATGGCCGGTATAGTGTTGCGAGCGCAGTCCCCATCTCCTTTAGGTTCATGTGATCTTGGACCTGTACTCTTTCTTAGTCCCGACACCTGGATTGTTCCGAATTTGTAGTGAAGTTCGTGGTTTGCCTTCACTATGGCGTCTGCTGACTGGGCATCAATATTGATCACCAACAGCTGCCCTTTACCCTCGGCTTTGCTGTTTAAAATTTTCCAGGCTCGGACATTTAGGCCTTCATTCTGGGCTTGGATCAGAGCCAAGGATTTCTTGTCGTCCTGACCCACACTTTTTGGAAGGAACATTGTAATAGTGTGCATCTTAGGGATTTCATCCCCCAAGCATGCAACTAGTGCAAGGCCCTTCCAAGTGCTTAGTTTTGGTGCCATTCCCCTCAACCAGTCTGCTGTTTGCTGACCAGCACAGTCAACCACAAGCAGACCAGTTTTGAAGTGAATGCCATTAAACTTAGGCTTAACTTCCCATCCTTTGGAGACTTCCTCAATAATGGCATCTTCTAGTACCGTCAATTGTTCGGTACTCAGAATAACCTGAGGGTATTCCTTTGGAAGGACTGCAATGCGAGTGCTCTTCGCCGTGTTTGCATAAGAGGGTACCCTGTTTTCGCTGGACTTTGCATATGCGGTGCTTGATCCCGCAGCTTGAAATGCCATTGCTTTGGGTCTTTTGGCCTCTTGTCTTTGTGGAGGGGTAATAAGGTGGCTTTTTCTCTTACCCTCAGTATGGATCGGCGAGGATGCTGTTTTCCTCTCATCCACCTTTTTCCTGGCTTCCTGTGGGGTCATCCCCTTGTCTAGGAACTGGAAGAACCTATTTGTGCCGGCTCCACTCAGTCCTTTCCTGTACGGGTCGTCCAGTGCACCTGGTTCGCCCAGTTTTGGAAGTGGACCAAGCCTTCTATTTCGGCTGTTGGGTGGTCGTTTTGGTGGTATTGAGTTTTTGCTTGGTGGTGATGTTTTCCCATCCAAGTCGCCTTCTTTGGCTTCCATTGCATTTCCCACTTTCCCGGGAGGTATTCTCCCATGGCTAGTGGACGATGAACTGGGGGAAACATCCTTCACTTGCCCGGGAGGTTTTCTCCCCTGACTAGTGGACGTTGTCTCTTTAATGTCTGCCTGGTGCGTTAAATACCTTGGAGGCATCCTCTTAAGGTATAGACTGCAACCCGGCCTCGGATCTTCTCCATGGAGATCTTCTCCATGGAGATCTTTCTACACTCGATCCGCGTACTCACTCGCGGTGACATCCCGCGGAGTGTTAAATTTTTTGTGGTTTCTGTTATTTCTTTGTTTTTGTTGTTTTAACATGTTGTTCCCACGAGTAGCTAGAGAAATATTGGGGTCCGCCATGTCAGAGCTCCGCATAACATGGTAAGGTCTAGGCTACTCTTTGATTCGACCTGTTTTCAAAGAGGTTCCGTTAGAATACAGCCGGTATACCCCCTGGCTGCAAACCATCTAATAGGCACGGGTCACGTAACACCTTGGATTAGGGGGGGGGGGGGGGGGGGGCAGTTCTTAGTTCGTAACTCCTCAAAATCTCTACCGACGCAGGTTGCCCCAAGGCGGCAGGGCAGATGAATCTTTGAAACTTAAGCCTTCGCACCGCATCAAGGTGACTGCCTTCGCGAAGGCATAAACAAACATTTTTATTTTGCGGCCCGCTTTTGAAAATCGAACGGTATACATACTGCCTCATTTTTTTTGCGGTTAACTTTTCATTTAACTGAAGAAAAAATAATTACAAAAACATACACATTCAATAATCTAAATAAATGTCCATCCCCCCCCCCAAAAAAACAAAAAGAAGATTTTAAGCCCAAAAAAATTCTTATTATCCTTGCGCTGTCCCCCCTCATTAGAAATCCAAAATTCAAAAACTTGTTCCAGGTTGTTCTAGGGCTCTTCTAAATTGTTCCAGGCTTTCGCTTCTTAAAATTGATTTTTGCTATGAAAAATTTCAACAAAATGCTTCCCCGCCCCCCCTTTTTCAAAATCGAAAATTTAAAACTTGTTCCAAGTTCAAAATCGCTCAAATCCAATTGTTCCAAAGATTCATGCATGATTTTTTCAATAATAAAATTTTTGTGATTAAAAATAACTTCCTGTTCGTTCTTAGGATTTCATAAATTGTTGATAATTGTTGTTCAATCACAAAATCACACAAAAAAAAAACAAAAACAAACACCAAAACCTGCATTGCGACAAAAAAATTAATTATTTTGCCAATTAAATTTTTTAATTTCTAATATAATAAGAAGGTTGTTTTTTAATAAATTTAGTAGAAACTCTAGAAATATTTTTGTAAAAATCTTTGAAAGAAATTGATTTTAGCGATTTTGAACGTAGAACAGTATTGGATTTTCGATTTTGGAAAGGGGGGCGGGGGAGCATTTTGTTGAAATTTTTCATAGCAAAAATCAATTTTAAGAAGCGAAAGCCTGGAACAATTTAGAAGAGCCCTAGAACAACCTGGAACAAGTTTTTGAATTTTGGATTTCTAAAAAGGGGGCCAGCGCAAGGATAATAAGAATTTTTCATTTAAAGTGTTTTTTGGGCTTAAAATCTTCAATTTTCAATATTTTTGCATGAATCTTTGTAACAATTGTATTTAATTGGCCGCAAAATAAAAATGTTTGTTTAATATCGTATAAATCGTTTTTTGGCTGTAAAATCTTTGAATATGGATAATTTTGGATGAAATTTTGGAACAATGGGTTTTAATTAGATTGCTATTTAAAGATTTTTTTATTAAAGGCTTTTTCAGAAGGGGAGTCAGGGGGGAGGGGGGGGGGGGGGGTTGGGGTATTTTGTCTGTTTGGTGTGTGTTTTAAATAAACAAGATTCTGAAGCCGTTTAGATAATTGGTAATGAAATCATAATCAAGTTTTGGATTTTTGAAATTTTGAAAGGGGGGGTCAGGGGAGTGAAAAAAGTGCTTTACTAGTTTTTGTTGGGGTTAAGTCTTAAGCTATTTATATTTTTGGATACAATTTTGGGATATTACACACAAAACAAGGTTTGACTTGGAACAACTTTGCGATTTTGGTTTTTTGAAAAAGGGGGCTCATGGAATTTTTACAAATTTCATAAACATTAGGATTTTTTTTGAAGTTGGTTTTCGGGAATATAATATGCATCTAGGGATCCAATTTTTTATCCACACATGTATATATAGCCAAGTAATACTAATCAAAGGTTTTCAAAAAAAAAATATTCGAGAGCCGTATTTTGCATTTTTCAAAAAAAAACTTTGAAAGGCCCTATCTTAAAAAATAAAATTTCTAAATTTTTAATTCTTTGGAACAATGTTTAGAACACATTTTGAAACCAGAAAAAAAATAAAAAATTCGAATTTCAAAAAAAGGGGGGCTAGAATTTTTTCGAATTTTGCCCATAACTTACGATGTTTAGAACATAGATGTCCAAAAAGTTGGAATAATGTTCAGAACAACTAGAATAACATGGAACAACTTTCAAAATTTCGATTTTCGAGAAAAGGGGGGCTAGGTCAAAAATGGTTTTTGGGGTCTAAGACCCCCATTTTTGAAAATTTTTCGAAAAAAATTTGGAACAATGCGGAACAAATCCGGAACAACTTTCAAAAATAACAAAATCAAAAAAAGGGGGGCTAACTTCACACACTCTGAAATTTTTCTTCTTAACGAGTTCTGAAGGCTCTAAATTCGCAATTTCCTTCAGCATCAACAGTGCCTCACTGAAAAGGAAATCGCAATAAAATTTGTCTTGCACTTTCGATGAAAAACAGTTGACAGTTTCTGCGAAATAACTTTAAATAGCGTATATTTAACGTTGAAGAGTTAACAGCAATGTATGCAGTCACTTTTCTTCCCAAGTATATCTCCTGGAACAATTTAAACGAGCCCTAGAACAACCTGGAACAAGTTTTTGAATTTCTAAAAAGGGAGGCCAGAACAAGGATAACAGGAGCTTTTCATTTAATGTGTATTTTGGGCTTAAAATCTTCAATTTTCAATATTTTTGCATGCATTTTTGGAACAATTGGATTTGAGCGATTTTGAACTTAGAACAAATTTTAGATTTTCGATTTTGGAAAAGTGGGAGGGGGGGGAGGAACCATTTTGTTGAAATTTTTCATAGCAAAAATCAATTTGAAGTAGAAAAGGCCTAGAACAATTTAGAAGAGCCCTAGATCAACCTGGAGCAAGTTTTTGAATTTTGGATTTCTAAAACGGGGGCCAGAACAAGGATAACGGGAACATTTAATTTAAAGTGTTTTTTATGCTTAAAATCTTCAATTTTCAATATTTTTGCATGAGAGCATTTTGTTGAAATTTTTAAAAGAAAAAATCAGTTTTAAGATGCGAAAGCATGTAGCAATTTAGAAGAGTCTTAGAACTTCTTGGAACAAGTTTTTGAATTTTGGATTAACCTCATTAAAAATGGGGCGATCGATTTTCAAAAGTGGGCCGCAAAATAAAGATGTTTGTTTAATATCGTAAAATTCGTTCTTTGGCTGTAAAATCTTTGAATATAGATATTTTTCATGAAATTTTGGAAAAATGAGTTGTAATTAAATTACTATTTAATGCATTTGTTAGTACAGCTTTTTTTTGAAAGCCGTTTAGATAATTGTTAACGAAATCAGAATCAAGTTTTAAATTTTACAAATTTTGAAAGGGAGGTCGGGGGAACGTGAAAATGCTTTATACTAGTTTTTGTTGGGTGTAAGCCCCAAGTTAATTATATTTTTGGTTACAATTTTGGGATATTACACACAAAACAAGGTTTAACTTTACGATTTTTGAAAAAGGGGGGTTAATGGAATTTTTACAAAGTTCGAAAAACTTAAAGATGTTTTTTAAAGTTTGTTTTCGGGGTTATAGTAGATATGCATTTAGGGATACAATTTTTTCTCATTACATGTATATGTATATAGTCAAATAATCCCAACCAAGTTTAAAAAAAAAGTATTGGAGAGCCATATTTTGCATTTTTTTAAACTTTGAAGGGCCCTGTCTTTAAAAATACAATTTCAAAATTTTTACCTTTTTGGAATATTGTTCAAAAAATTTGTTGGAATCAGAAAAAAAATTAATAAAATCGAAATTTAAAATTTTTTTTCGAATTTTGCCCATAACTTACAACATTTTGAGCATGGAGGTCCAAAAAGTTGGAACAATGTTTAAAGCAACTAGAACAACCTGGAACAATTTTCAATATTTCTATTTTCGAAGAAAGAGGGGCTAGATCAAAACCGGTTTTGGGGTCTAAAACCCCCTTTTTTGAATATTTTTCAAAAAAAAAATTAGAACGATGCGGAACAAATCGGGAACAACTTTCAAAAATAACAAAATCAAAAATGGGGGGCTAACTTAACACACTCCTCATATCGATTGTTTTTAGAATATTCATTCATGACAATTCTCCATCCACTGAAGCTTGTCTGTTGACGTCTGACGACGAACAACTTTACTTTACCTCTACATTTATTCCTTTTTTCCCCGTATATCAGCGCCTGCTGAAATTCATTGCTTATGTTCGTTTGTTTATTTTTATCATTCTAGTAATTTTCTGGTAGCATCAACTAAAAATTTGATAGTTGTCCCCCTATACGCTGGAGTTAATTTTTCATATTCAAAATTCATGTGTTCATTTCAATCATTTCTTTGGTAACACCAACCAAAAATTTCGTAGTTATCCCCTATACGCTGAAGTTCATTTCTGATTTATTGAATACATTTCATTTTTTGGTAACACCATAACTCTCTCAAAACGATCCTATAAAAATTTTCTATGCTAAAAGGGCAAGAGGGCAAGAATAAAGAAATGCCAAATTATAACAATTTTTAGCCATTAAAAGTGTGAGCATTAGCGTGCTTCGCGCGAATTAAAAAAAAAAAAAAAAAAAAAAAACTCTGAGTGCCCGAACCGAAGTATGCCCACCAGCAGAGGGCCCTGGTGGTGCGGGGCCGCATGAACAGTTTTTTTACTTTTATGAACAAAAATGTTAAAAATTGGCATGTCTAGACTCTGCAGTATCTTCCTAAAAATAAAAATGTAGTGTAAAACAGTTGTCTACATTTCTCCGGGCCTGTTTATTGTGTCTTTAATTTTAATCGTAAAAAAGAACCTTTTTTGTATTTGGGAGCACTTTAGCCCTACTTGGCCTCTCTTTTTAAATTAATTTAATTGAGTTGTTTTCTTGTTCCTTAAATAATATTTATTATTTATCATTGTTTGTGGCATAATATGGCAATCATAACAAGAAATTTTGTTCTTCGTTATTGTGGTGGTTGGGTTGCGGAAGGGAGTATCTACCCATTGTATATGAACAACATCTCTATCCTTGGTTTAAGTAGTCAATTGTAGTCAATTATGTACTTGTACGTTTATTGAATGCTTGTTCATTACATTTTCTGGCATGTAGGTACAGTATATATGTACGCACCATAATAATGAAGATGAAGAAAATTAGAAAGAATGAAAGTATTTGGGTGGATCGATTGAATATAATTCAATTAAATTAGAGTTGAGGTCACTTGAACTTTTAAATTACCTCATCCACTAACATCATTGTATTGCCTTAAAACAGTTTATTTTTATTGTGAACGTATTCCAGTCCATATACATCGGTACGGTACATACATATGTGACTAGTAGTACAGGCGGCAACACTGAGTTATTTATAGATATGAATGCAGTATTGAATAAGGGCGGTTCATTTTCAGTATAAATCTCAGTTTTCCGGAATATCAGATATCTACTTCTTAGCTTATAAAAATAGAAACCCAAGCTTTTACTGATAATTTTCTAATTTCTCTCAAATTTACCCTAAGATTTTATGGATAATGTTAATTTCATCGTATATTTGTATATTATTAAAAATATACAATGAAATTAACATTATCAATAAAATCTTACCAAATTTTATTGATTAAGTTATGCCAGAGGTCTGAGTTCGATTCCCAGTCGCTTCCACCTAAAAACAAAAAGTTTTTTTTCAGGGCTACTGCCTTTTGCGAGGAAGTGACAAATCCTCCAAGAGTATATATCTTGTCATGGAGAAGAGCCGCTCACCTTAGCCGTTCGGATTCGATAATAAACCGGTGGTCCCCTCCATTCCTGCAGACACGAACACAGAAATGGTTAAGAGTTGTAAGTCACTAGGCCCGGTTTCTTCATGAGCCATTGTGCCACCAAATTAATGTACATATTTCCCTTGAACTTTAGTTATATTGTCTTATAGGAGATCTCATTTAATTATATTCAAATTCCCCACAAATTGCATTTGATCATTCATTACATTACACGATTTTTCTAAATACATAGTCGATAGTTCGTTTACAAGTGATTTAACTTTTTTTGTTATTATTTAAGCACCGAAATATTACTCGTTTACTCTAGTTTATTATTTATTCTTTAAACGTTACAAGACGTCATGTTGCTTTATCACAACATCAAAACTGAATCGCGAATGATGTTAGAATGATTTTATATCACATAAAATACAAATACAGGTCCTTATTCGAGTGTCGTTTCTTTATCGATAAACGGCTTTTGCCGATAGTCGATCATCGAAAATTCGTTTTGGTATTGCGTATCTTTATTTTGTACTATTTTTTTCGTTTTTACGTTCGATTTTTGTGGTGACAATCAGAAGCAGCGCAAAAACGGATCGCATGTACAATATTCACTCGCCTATACCTATATTATTCATTTCTTATGTCGAATTCCTTTTCCCAAAAAAATTCGATTTGTTTTCTAAACAAAATCGATTCTTTTCTTTCAATACAAGGAATTTGTCCAGAAAAATCAATTTTTTCTTCTAAACAGATCGATTTTTTTCTTAAAAAGAATTCGACATTAGACTCACGAGCAGGGTGACCACCCGAAAAAATATTATTTTGCTTCATTCTCTGAAAAAACTGCCTTTTTTCACATGAAAAAAACCACCAGTTCTTCTATTTTGTTAAAATTTAACTATTGTTCAATATTATTACAGGGTGTAATACAACAATAAAAAGTTATTCGTGTATCGTCAAAAAATTGGAGTTTCTTCGAATTTTTATTAAATTGGACCAACTTTCATCAAATTTGCTTTATTTTAAACCTTAAATTAATCTTGTATCAAAAATAATACAATAACTTTAACTCGCTCTAAAAGTTTAGTGCTTTTGTTGTGATCAGCAACTAACGGATTTTTTTATAAGAGAGAACAAAGGCGTTAATTGATATTACGATTTTATTTTCAGTGTTGAATTTATCCTTTATATACCGTGACCATATTTCTGAGAGCAAAATCCGGGACAAAAGTGTAATATTAAAATGTATTTTAAAAATATTAGTTTTTCATTAATTTTATTTAATAGAAAAAAAGACGAAAAGAAATTCTTAAAAAAAGGAACAACAAAAATTTTGTATGTCTTAATAAAATTTTTAATTTCATCATTGAAATTATTTAGTCTTCTGTTAACACTGCAAATAATGCAAGTTTAAAGAAGCATAACATTTCCTAATGCACATTAAGTATAAATGTATATGTTTTCTCTCTTTCTTTAATACTTCGTTGATGTAAAAATTTCTTTTATAATTTTGTCGTTTTCTTTTAAGAATTTTTTAAATTCATTACGAGTTCAGCGTAAACCGTAATTAAATTTAAAAATTAACATGGGTTTTAGAGTTTTTACATTTAGCTGGGATTTTTCTCTCGTAAACATAATATTGTTTATTAAAAAAAAACTTTCCGAAGAAACATTAGAACCTGGCAAGATGAAATCGACAATTTGTAAAAGATTTGCAAAACCAATGCTTTTTGCTGAGAAATGCGTACAAATTTCTACCCATTTTTCACGTCCTGTTTCTTATGTTTTCCTTCTATTTTCTAATAGTATCTTATCTCCAAAAAGGTTTTAAACAAACAAACTTATCAAACAATTAAGAGTCATTTTCATACTTTTCTATTCAACCAAAAAAGTCGTTTTTTTTAAATCTGATATCAAAACTCATATATTAGGGCAAACAAAAATATGCCCTAAAAACAGTATTGAGCGCTTATAATTATTGATGACTTGAGTAATCTGACTTAAAAGACTTATTTTAAAAGTCTTTTGACTTTCAAAATGACTTTAACTTAAAATTTAAAGTTAGTAGCCATGTACAATATTCTGACTTAGGTATAACTCAATCAGGGCAGTCAGTTGACTTACACTTAATTGACTGCATTAATTTTTGACTGATTGCAGTCTCTAAGTCACTTAAAAGTCAGTAAGTCATTTGACTGCAGTCTTTTAACTTAAGTCAATATATTTCTTTTTATTCTTTTTACTGCCTTGCCTGTTTTGAAAAAAAAATATTTACATATTTTTGTGTGGTATAGTAGTTACGATTATTTCATTATGGGCCAGTTGACTTAAGTAAAAAGACTCCAGTCAAACGACTTACTGACTTTTCAGTGACTTACTGACTTTTGGTGACTAAATGACTGCAACCAGTCAAAAAGTAATGCAGTTAATTAACTGTAAGTCAATTGACTTCTCTAAATTACTTGTCAGAATATTGTACAAGACTGCTAACTCTATACCTTATCCAACTAAAAAAGGCAGTGTAGGCAAGATAGGACGTTTGCCTCTCATTCTGTCTACAGTGGATTGCATAAGTCTGTTCTTTATTAAAGTATTGTTTATTTTGAATAGACCCAAATATGAAAGAATGGTATGCAGGGTAACCGCCATTTTTTTTAGATAGAAATTTTCATTTAAAGCACATTTATCTTTTTCCATACCACCATGAGGTAAGATAATACACGACTTAAGAATACAAATTGCACAAAACTCTAAAAAAAAAAAAAACCCACCTCTTCAAAAATACACGAGTGTTACGTGGTCATACTAACTAAAAGTACCTTGCGTGTTCGGGGGGGGGGGCAATTCAATGCCATCCGGATAGGTTTCTGTTGTTGGAATCCCTTGTTGAAAAACTTCGGATGTCAGCTGATGCAACAACAACCCAAGCAAACTGAAACATTTTGGGATAGGTGGGTACACGGTTGCCACTTTGGTCATTTGTGACCAAATTTGGTCATTATTTTTTCACTTGGTCGCATGGTCATTTTTTATTCCATTTGGTCATTTTTTTTTAATATTGATTTTATGAAAATATATTTGTTTTTATTAAGTTCTACTTTGATCTCATTTTAAAATGTTTTGAGAAATTATTTATTTATTATTTATTTATTTATGTTAGTCTAATTTAATTAAGTTCATTAGGTACCTACTTTGTGAATGAATTTTATTAAAGCCTCGTTTATAGATCGAAGCGAAGCGAAGTTTAAAAAAAATTGCTTTTTTCCCAGGCGTGAAAAATACAATAAAATTAAATGCAATTATTTAAGCGAAAAGGGGAAGAAATTTCTTTCGAAATAAATATAATTCAACGGGCTTATCTAAACCAAATATAAAACTAAAGTAATTCCTGATTGACATTTCGTACAGAAAACGAGTTTCCATCAGGAAATGCATTTTGTAGAGTAAATATTTCCTCCAAAGAACATTTTGTTAATGCAATAAATATTTCAAATGATTTTACTTCGATTTATACCATTTGTATATTTCAAATCGTATAATAAAACATTAAATTATCAAAAAGAAAATTTTTCCTGATGCGTTTTCCTGATCGCTATAACTGGCCCCTAAACTAGACTTAATACATACAAAAATAATATGTCATCTATGTAATATGAAGAAAATGTTAAAATAAATGCGATGAATTCATTGTTATCTGTGTTTAGAGGTACAAATATTTCGGACTCAAATTATTTTGGTCATTTTTAGCTACAGTTGGTCATTTTTATTTTTAATTTTGGACACAAACTTTATTTTCAAGTGGCAACCGTGGGTGGGTAGTCTATCGGACTACCAACCGAACGCATTGAATGCCTTTTCATCCTGTGCCAAAGGCCATCTAGGCAAACCGGCCTCACAGCCACGCACGCCACTGTACGACAAGAGCGTATCCACAGGCAAAAAAAATGTGTTTTTTTTTTGTTTTCTTTTTTTTTTTTCCGTGGTTGTTGCTTCCGTCGAATATTTGTTTCTGAAAAAAAATAAAGAAATAATTAATCAACCAAATAAACAGGAACTTACTACCTATAAGAAATAGGAAAATTTGTTTTGCAAAAATCGGGATGCTTTCGCACCTGAGTTTTTGCATTACAAATTCTAGATCTTATACTTACGCAAGTTAACGTTGAAGTATTCTTAAACATTCATCATCAGTTGATAATGAATTAAGAATAATAAAATTAAAAGTAAAAACATTACAAAGTAGAAAATTTTTATAAATACTTACCAAAATAATATTTCCTTGCCGGCACGACCATGTTGTTTGTTTTTATTTGACATTTAGTATGACTAACTGTAGCTAAAAATGACCAAAATAATTTGAGTCCGAAATATTTGTACCTCTAAGCACAGAAAACAATGAATTCATCGCATTTATTTTAACATTTTCTTCATATTACATAGATGACATATTATTTTTGTATGTATTAAGTCTAGTTTAGGGGCCAGTTATAGCGATCAGGAAAACGCATCAGGAAAAATTTTCTTTTTGATAATTTAATGTTTTATTATACGATTTGAAATATACAAATGGTACAAATCGAAGATAAATCATTTGAAATATTTATTGCATTAACAAAATGTTCTTTGGAGGAAATATTTACTCTACAAAATGCATTTCCTGATGGAAACTCGTTTTCTGTACGAAATGTCCATCAGGAAAATTAATTTAGTTTTATATTTGGTTTAGATAAGCCCGTTGAATTATATTTATTTCGAAAGAAATTTCTTCCCCTTTTCGCTTAAATAATTGCATTTAATTTTATTGTATTTTTCACGCCTGGGAAAAAAGCAATTTTTTTTAAACTTCGCTTCGCTTCGATCTATAAACGAGGCTTTAATAAAATTCATTCACAAAGTAGGTACCTAATGAACTTAATTAAATTAGACTAACATAAATAAATAAATAATAAATAAATAATTTCTCAGAGCATTTTAAAATGAGATCAAAGTAGAACTTAATAAAAACAAATATATTTTCATAAAATCAATATTAAAAAAAAAATGACCAAATGGAATAAAAAATGACCATGCGACCAAGTGAAAAAATAATGACCAAATTTGGTCACAAATGACCAAAGTGGCAACCGTGTACCCACCTATCCCAAAATTTTTCAGTTTGCTTGGGTTGTTGTTGCATCAGCTGACATCCGAAGTTTTTCAACAAGGGATTCCAACAACAGAAACCTATCCGGATGGCATTGAATTGCCCCCCCGAACACGCAAGGTACTTTTAGTTAGTATGACCACGTAACACTCGTGTATTTTTGAAGAGGTGGGTTTTTTTTTTTTAGAGTTTTGTGCAATTTGTATTCTTAAGTCGTGTATTATCTTACCTCATGGTGGTATGGAAAAAGATAAATGTGCTTTAAATGAAAATTTCTATCTAAAAAAAATGGCGGTTACCCTGCATACCATTCTTTCATATTTGGGTCTATTCAAAATAAACAATACTTTAATAAAGAACAGATTTATGCAATCCACTGTAGACAGAATGAGAGGCAAACGTCCTATCTTGCCTACACTGTCTTTTTTAGTTGGATAAGGTATAGAGTTAGCAGTCTTGTACAATATTCTGACAAGTAATTTAGAGAAGTCAATTGACTTACAGTTAATTAACTGCATTACTTTTTGACTGGTTGCAGTCATTTAGTCACCAAAAGTCAGTAAGTCACTGAAAAGTCAGTAAGTCGTTTGACTGGAGTCTTTTTACTTAAGTCAACTGGCCCATAATGAAATAATCGTAACTACTATACCACACAAAAATATGTAAATATTTTTTTTTCAAAACAGGCAAGGCAGTAAAAAGAATAAAAAGAAATATATTGACTTAAGTTAAAAGACTGCAGTCAAATGACTTACTGACTTTTAAGTGACTAAAAGACTGCAATCAGTCAAAAAGTAATGCAGTCAATTAAGTGTAAGTCAACTGACTGCCCTGATTGAGTTATACCTAAGTCAGAATATTGTACATGGCTACTAACTTTAAATTTTAAGTAAAAGTCATTTTGAAAAGTCAAAAAAAAAGGCAAAAAAAATGTGTTTTTTTTTTTTTTTTTTTTTCCGTGGTTGTTGCTTTCGTCGAATATTTGTTTCTGAAAAAAAATAAAGAAATAATTAATCAACCAAATAAACAGGAACTTACTACCTATAAGAAATAGGAAAATTTGTTTTGCAAAAATCCGGATGCTTTCTCGCACCTGAGTTTTTGCATTACAAATTCTAGATCTTATACTTACGCAAGTTAACGTTGAAGTATTCTTAAACATTCATCATCAGTTGATAATGAATTAAGAATAATAAAATTAAAAGTAAAAACATTACAGAGTAGAAAATTTTTATAAATACTTACCAAAATAATATTTCCTTGCCGGCACGACCATGTTGTTTGTTTTTATTTGACATTTAGTTTTTTTTACAGTCAAATCAAACTATTTGGTCTCTTCTGCGCATGCAAAAGTAGTTTTGTCTCTTTTCGCCCAAGAGTAAGGGGGCAGAAAACTACTTTTGACGCATGCGCAGAATAAATTTCGCGCACTTTTGTTTATTCACATGAACTTAAATGAATTTCTAAGGTGGAAATCTATGATTAGTGTTAGGGCAGGTAAGGGAATTTTGTGCAATTAGGAAATTTAAGTAGGAAAGATAGATTATTTGATTAAGGTGATTAATAAAGACTGATAGATTAAGATAGTTATTATAAATATACGAAGATTTTTTTTTTTTTTTTTTTAATAATACAAATTCTATATACTACTGAAATAAATCAGCCAAGTAGAAGACTTAGCACTATTTTATTGGACTTGTTGAATTATTGCTTCAATAAAGCTTTTAACGGCCTTTAGTCCATGAAATTTTTTGGCGTTTCGTCCCGGCGATCTCACTTGGACTCATCAGTTGACTAGTGAGGGCCTTGTCAATACGCAATTTCCAATAAGTTCAGTTCATCTTACATAGATTTCATGGTGAATACCTCACTAGTCAACTGATGAGTCCAAGTGAGATCGCCGGGACGAAACGCCAAAAATTTTCATGGACTAAAGGCCGTTAAAAGCTTTATTGAATCAATAATTCAACAAGTCCAATAAAATAGTGCTAAGTCTTCTACTTGGCTGATTTATTTCAGTAGTATATAGAATTTGTATTATTAAAAAAAAAAAAATCTTCGTATATAAACATTGCCAGGCCACGGGCACAAAAAACTTCTAGCTTTAATGATTAGGAATTCTAATCTGGTTAGATATAGTTCACACTAGGTATTCACCATGAAATCTATGTAAGATGAACTGAACTTAATGGAAATTGCGTATTGACAAGGCCCTCACTAGTCAACTGATGAGTCCAAGTGAGATCGCCGGGACGAAACGCCAAAAATTTTCATGGACTAAAGGCCGTTAAAAGCTTTATTGAATCAATAATTCAACAAGTCCAATAAAATAGTGCTAAGTCTTCTACTTGGCTGATTTATTTCAGTAGTATATAGAATTTGTATTATTAAAAAAAAAAAATCTTCGTATATAAACATTGCCAGGCCACGGGCACAAAAAACTTCTAGCTTTAATGATTAGGAATTCTAATCTGGTTAGATATAGTTCACACTAGGTATTCACCATGAAATCTATGTAAGATGAACTGAACTTAATGGAAATTGCGTATTGACAAGGCCCTCACTAGTCAACTGATGAGTCCAAGTGAGATCGCCTGGACGAAACGCCAAAAATGTTCATGGACTAAAGGCCGTTAAAAGCTTTATTGAATATAAAAAGTTATAAATAGGGATGCAAAATTATAAAGACATACAAATAGTTATCTCACTCAGATGTAGTGGTAACTATTTACTTAGTTAATAGGGGAAAGACTAGGAACTAGCCCGATGGTTTTTATGGTCATTATTTGTTTGAGAACGTGCCAGAAAGAAGTAAATGCGTTTTAACGGCCATTTTCCATTCGACTTGAAATTTGAAAATTTATAAAATAAAGTGAAAATCTAACGATTTCCTTAAATTTTAATTAGAAGTTCTTTTAATAATAAAAGAAAAATACTTAGTCAAAAAGGAAAGCAGGTAAAATAAAGCTATAATGTGCAATTATGAAACAAATTTCTTATATATATATATATATATGTACAAAAGAAAGTTTCCAAGAGCTTCTCTGAAAAAAGTGATTCCAATTCCACAGCAGAGGTATGTGCAAATGTGGAAAATTGAATTTCTATTTGTCTGATACGTGATTTTTCTTATTATTAGGTTTAGGCTAAAGTCTGAAGATTTGCAGAGCAACTGCAGAAGCCTAAGCCTCTGCTTTTTTTTTATTTCTTGACCTTCGGTGAGGGCATCTTTTGAAGGTGAAAGTAGTCCTTTGTCCCAGAGACCAAAGGAACGGACTTTTAAAGGCACAAAGACCAAAGTCGAAGAGGGTACTACATATATCTTGTAGATATCTATAGATATCCCCCTAAAGACGCTGAAGGGGATTTGTGAAGGAGAAAAAGGGTGCTTCGCAGGACAGAAAAAGGATTTCAAGAAAAAGTGCTGATAAGAGAAGAGGAAAGTGAGAAAAGGGAAAAAGTGAAAGAAGAAGGACAAAGGAAAGAATAAGGAAACTAAAACTAAAAGAACATTTAAATATCATTTTTTTTAAATTTTAACGTAGAGTAACTTTTTTTTTTTTAAATTGTGAAATTAAGTTCTCCACATCGTTTTTTTATACATATTTAAAGATTTTTTTTTTATTTTGAATTTTTATTGAAAAGAAAACAAGAAGAAAGTGAAAGTGATTTTAGAGATACAGATATAAATATAACTTTAAGACAGTGGTAGTTGATAAATCTACGCCTGTTTCTCCAGCGTGCTGCCGGCAGAATGACGAGGGACAAGGAAAACTGTGAGTATTGAAAGATTTTGTGGAAAGAAAATATCCTTTTTTATGATCTTTAAGATCAATTTCCTTTTTGGTTGATTCTTTTTTTTATATATATAGATTTAAAATTTTTATTTATTTGTGAATTTTTGGAAACAAGCAAAAAGAAACTAGTGAGAGAACGCGATTTTTTGTTTGTTTGCAGTAAATGAATTTAATATTTAATAAAATTGTAATTTGAAGTGTTTAATTAAACAAACATGGTGTACTAATTTCCATAGCTGAAGGTGTGTGGAGGCTTCGTAAAGCCGTCCTGAGGTGAATTTGGGTTTTAGGACATGACAGACGAACTTTTCTCTACGGACTAACCCGTGACTGGTTGGGTCATGATAGGGGCTATTTCCGTGAACTTCGGCCAAGGAAATAGCGAAGGAAGTATCTTCACGATACTTGGGTGGGTTGGCCAGACCTTCGTCAATAACATCAGACGAACGTTTGGAGTTCAGTGTGGCGGTATCTAGGAGAGATAAAAGAAGGGAGGTGCTTTAGATAATAGTTTTTCTAATAGTTTAGGGTTCTTAGGATTAGTTTTAGGTTAGGGTTTATTCTTTTTTATTATTTTTTTTATATACTTATTTCTGTTTTTTTTGTAGTAGCCGTGGCCTGATGGTTAGTGCGATGGACTGTCATGCCGGAGGTCTAAGGTTCGAGCCCCAGCCTCCGCCACCTATTTATTTAAAAAAAGAAAAAACGGCTACTGCCTCTTGCGAGGAATTGACAAATCCTCCAAGAGTATCTCCTGTCACAGAAAAGTGCCGCTCATTAGCCGTTCGGATTCGGCAATAAACTGTAGGTCCCCTCCATTCCTGCAGACACGCACACAGGAATGGTTGAGAGTTGTAAGTCACTAGGCCCAAGTTCTTCATGAGCTGTTGTGCCATAAAATGTATGTATGTATGTATGTATTTCTTTTTTTTTACATTTTTTTTTTTAGGGGAAGGGTTTGGTGATGGGTTCTTTTTTTTATGAATTAATAGGTTTAGTTAGATTAGTTTTTTTTACTTTTTTTATTTCTTACTTTTATATACTTATTTTCGAAGCACCGAACTAACGTTTCTCTAAGATATCGTCAAGGTCCTTAGATTTGTGTCATTTTCACCTCGCGTAAAACTTAGGCACGAATAAATTAATGTTTAGTCGAGCAGGAGGTGCACTAAGAAGTGGCAAGAACTACCCCAGGCGACGAGCTTAGCCGTGCAACCACAAGCGTGCCGCAGCCACTTCTAGTGCACCGAAGAAATCCTCCGTGGAATCCTGGCTCCTAACACGAGTGAAAATACAAATTGCACAAGTTAAAGGACGATGAAGAAAATAAGTCTGGTACTGACGAAGGCCCAGAAGAAACAGTCGACAACGGAAATATTCTTAAATTTATTTTTAATATACACTTTGGTTAAATTTGTATTCTTTTTTTTACCTTTGTAAATATTACTTGAATTAAAATTTATTGCACACACATTTTCAAAAAACTTTACAAACGATTCTTAATAAGCTACCCGTCTTAAAAACATAAATTGCACAAAACTTAAAAAAAATACACCTTTTAAAAAAACAAATTACATACAAATACTTTACTTCACATTAATTGACCGCACGCTACGAAAATCTACGCAAATAATATTCTTTCAAAGAAAACAGCTTAAAATTTTGTAACTGCATTTTAACGTATTTTCGATAACCCTCATCATTAAAAACTTTTTTAAAGCTCTAAAATCAAAAGTACCTCAACAGAAATTCAAGCAAAAAAATCTGAACGATTTGCCAAATGGACATGTGTAACAACCCGACTCCACAGGAGATAATTCATCTTAGAATGTTCATCTTGACATAAAATTGCTTGTGGAGTCGCGATATTTAATCTTATGATATGATGTCAGCGATCTATCTCTGATATTTTATCTTGACATGGATCTCTGACATGGAATTTGACAGATGGTTGTTTTTGTTGCTTTTGGTGTATTTGCGGGTGAATTTTTGTTTCATTTTTGTGAATACCTAATTTTGTTTTGTTTTTGTCGGTATCGGTTTCAGGACCGAGACCGAGACCGAGATGAGACTACTTTAAAACCACCGGAGACGAGACCGAGACGAGACCGTATTTTTGGTACCGAAATTCGCAGAGAAACTTGCTGGTCTAGGTGGTCTTGCTGGTCTCGGAGGTTTGGTTTCGGTTTTCGCTAGAAGAAATATTTTTTTTATTTACTAATTTTTTAGTAGGTACTCATGTTCAATTTTTATAATGTTCACAAGTTTTTTTGCGAAATATAAAATATTCTATGCCCGTTAAAATATCGAACCACATTATGTACATAGTTTTATACTCAGGTGCGCTGCGAAAATCCAAAGAAAAATACGTATGCATGTCGTTGGAATAAAAATCGCTTATTTTTCAGACTTTGTTTTCCCTGCCGGGAAAAGGTTTTCCGATTTTATTTTTTGCTCTGGAAAAAGTTGATTTTAGACCTTTTGGGTGACATTTAATGTGCCAATAAAGTTAAAATCGAAGATATTAAAGATACGAGTTTAATATTAATTTCTCCAAATTGGTCTCCGCCATTTAAAGCATTTTACTTTTGGCGGCTGCCTGTGTGTTGTTTCAAAAATACAATGGGCACGTTCGCCTAACTATCCAAAGCTATCCAGATAGGTTTGTGTTGTTGTAATCTCTTGTTAAAAAACTTCTGATGTCAGCTGACACAACAACAACAACTCAAGCTATGTGATAGCATTGAATAAATACAAATGAAGCGCCACCGGATTCTGCCGCCGCTAGATGGACGGAAATCAAAATTCAATGATGAGGGTTTGGAAAGCCGATGAATATGATTCAGGAAATTATGAGGGATATTTTCATTTGAATGAAAGGGAGACAACGACAAAAACAACCACTTTGAATTTGCAGTTGAATTGTTGTCTGCCATGCCAGACAAGGTCAAAAATATATGTGGGTATCTAACTATTGGTTTTTAAAAACTAAAAAAATTAGTATTCAAAGTTTCTCTTCTTTGATCTTTTTAAAAATTATGAGCTTACAAAAAAGTATTTATTAAACTTTTTCAATGGGTAAGGTTTTTTTCTACTTAAATAACCTATCCACATATAGGGACCTACCTATCTACACAATTACAAAACTTTAAAATTAGGAGTAATAAAAGTTCATATAAAACTCATAAAGGCCAAAAAACGCAACAAATTTCGACGAAATGTATTTTGAAGGGTTGTTTTTTTTTACTTGTGTTGATGTTGTTAGTGCTTTCATGCAATTTGGGAAGATGACGATTAAGTTTTAATTTGTTGCGTTTTTTGGCATTTAAGAGTTTTATATGAACTTTTATTACTCCTAATTTTAAAGTTTTGTAATTGTGTAGATAGGTAGGTCCCTATATGTGGAAAGGTTATTTAAGTAGAAAAAACCTTACCCATTGAAAAAGTTTAATAAATACTTATTTTGTAAGCTCATAATTTTTAAAAACATCAAAGAAGAGAAACTTTTAATACTAATTTTTTTAGTTTTTAAAAACCGATAGTTAGATACCTACACATATTTTTGATTTTATTGTTTTTCAACGATACAATACAATACATATACAGGGTGATTCACATAAGATGTGAAAAAAGCTAGAGCGTTTATGTTGTTACGTAGTATTTTTGTGTTAAATATTCAATGCCCCCATCAATTTTTAGTCAAACACTAAAAACAAGATGTCAAAATGTTCTAGTTTTTGAGAAAATTGAAACTAGCAAAAGTTATTTTTCTTCGACTTCCATCCGTTATTTTGCTGCTTCAAGGATCCCATTTCTACTAATTAAGTTGTAATCTAGATTTCGTTATTTTCAATTTTCTTAAAAACTAAAAGACATTTAGGCATCTAGTTTTAAGTGTTTGACTAAAAATTGATGGGAGCATTGAATATTAAAATCAAAAATATTACTTAATAACGGAACATTTTTTACAAAATTTTTTATTTTGTTAAAAAATAATTATAAAAAAATATATATTTTTTCAGGAGACAAAATTGGTCTTTCACAATAAAAAAGGATAAATGATACATAATATTATTGCGTTTTCTTAATTGCATTTTGTTTGAGAAAAAAAGTATTCATATACCTATTCGAAAAATATAAAAAGTTTGGTATAGGTCAGCAAATGTTTCAAAAATAAGTTTTTTAGGTTTGAAATTAAATAATTATTTTGAGGAAATAACTCCAATATAAATTAAATAGATAGAGTAACAATAAGTTACTTCTTAGATTTATCGATTAAAGGAAACTTCACAAAAACAGGAAAATAAATGTTTTTTTAAATGTGCCTCATTATATCTAGTATTTCCAATGTTTTCATTGATCACTTAGCTCTAGCGTTTACAATTTTGTTACTATAAGTAAGATATGGTTAAAGAAAAAATGTATGTTCATTATGGACGAACAGGGATACTTTTCTTTTCATTGCAAATATTATACAGGTGTTCGATATAAGGTGCACCAAAATGCTAGAGCGAGTAGGTTGGGTTAAGACAAAAAAAAAATTATATGGGAGGGGGTCTATTTCCCCCCGTTTAGGCGGGAGGGGAATTTTCTAAAAAAAATTATTTAAAACAACAGTAAGTTTCAATGCCATGTTATGCCTTGGAAAGCCAAAAATCTCTTCTTTAATTTCCATTTTAAATTCAGTTGTGTTGCTGAATACTTTTTGAAAAATTAATTTTCAGCTTGCATGTAGTTGGCCCCCCGACTTTCAAGTTGGGCAAAACTGTTAATGGCAATCGTTTGTACATCGTTTGTACACGTTTGTACAACTTTTAGAATAATTTGTACACGCACCGTTTTTTTTTTACAGGCAATTTAAATAAACGGACGGAAGTTGGCCCCAAAAAAAATTTTTTTTAATGTTTTGAAAAATTTTGAAATGCAATTCGATAGATAATCGTTTGTACACGTTTGTACAAAAAATATTTTCGTTTGTACACGTCCCAAATTTTGTTTACAAAAAATTTTTTTTTAAAAAATGTGTCTCGAAATTTTGAAAAGTATGCAATCGTTTGTACATTTTTTATGATGATTTTTCATGGTATTAATTTTTTGAATTTATTTTTTTTTCTATTTTTAATTAATTATTCAAAATTTTGGGACATGTAGTTGGCCCCATTTCAATTTTTTTTTTACAATTCGAAAAATCTGAAAATGCAATTCCATGGATAATCGTTTGTACACGTTTGTACAAAAAATATTTTCGTTTGTACACGTCCCAATTTTTTTTTACAAAAATTTTTTTTTCGAAAAACGTGTCTCGGAATTTTGAAAAATGTGCAATCGTTTGTACATTTTTTATAATGATTTTTAATGGTATTAGTTTTTTGAATTTAATTTTCTTTCTATTTTTAATTAATTATTCAAAATTTTGGGACATGTAGTTGGCCCCATTTCGATTTTTTTTTTACAATTCGAAAAATCTGAAAATGCAATTCCATGGATAATCGTTTGTACACGTTTGTACAAAAAATATTTTCGTTTGTACACGTCCCAATTTTTTTTTACAAAAATTTTTTTTTTCGAAAAACGTGTCTCGGAATTTTGAAAAATGTGCAATCGTTTGTACATTTTTTATAATGATTTTTCATGGTATTAGTTTTTTGAATTTAATTTTCTTTCTATTTTTAATTAATTATTCAAAATTTTGGGACATGTAGTTGGCCCCATTTCGATTTTTTTTTTACAATTCGAAAAATCTGAAAATGCAGTTCGATGGATAATCGTTTGTACACGTTTGTACAAAAAATATTTTCATTTGTACACTTCCCAATTGGATTTTACACACAAAATTTTTTTAAAAAACTTCTGTACAATTTTCGAAAAATATGCAATCGTTTGTACATTTTTTATGATAATTTTTCATGCTGTTAATATTTTTAATTTGATCAACTTTCTATTTTTAATTAATTATTCAAAATTTTGGCGCATGTAGTTGGCCCCATTTTGATTTTTTTTTTACAATTCGTAAAATCTGAAAATGCAATTCGATGGATAATCGTTTGTACACGTTTGTACAAAAAATATTTTCGTTTGTACACTTCCCAATTGGATTGTACACACACATTTTTTAAAAAAAAACTTCTGTACAAATTTCGAAAAATATGCAATCGTTTGTACACATTTTATGATAATTTTGCATGGTATTAATATTTTAAAATTGATTAAGTTTCTATTTTTATTTAATTATTCAAAATTTTTGTGCATGCAGTTACTCTAAACTTAATAAAATGTTTAGGTAGGTAGGTATGTAGGTATACGTAAACTAATATCTATGTTACCTATAAACTTTTTTTTTCAAACTTTTTTGTAGTAGGTATCTACATACCTACCTACCTACCAAATTATTATATATTTCTACCTAGTGGTACCTACTTTAGATACCTACAAAAATGACGAATAAATATATCCATTTCACTGGAGCTTACATACCTAGCTCTTCTTTTGGTACCTACTCACGTATATTTTGTAGGTACATAGGTACCTACATAAACTATTAAGTTAAGTGAAACAACGGAAAATGGCATTAAATCCATAACTATACTAATTTGAATTTTGCCGTCGGCAAAACGCTTTTTATGTGTTTATATTTCATTTATGTACCTACATACCTTCCTACCTCCCTACCTACTGAAAAGTAGGTAGTTAACATTCCCTCGCATTAGTTTCTGCAGCAAAAAAAAAAGAAAACTTAACAAAAATAAAATAATGCAGTTTACATTTTCAGTAATATTTGTCCTTAATTAAAAAAGCCCAACATTTTTGAGTAACAAATCTATTTATTTCCTTAAAAATTTTACAGAAAAAGGAAAGAAAAAAATTTTGGCTTGTTGCCTAGTAAAATTGTAAATTTTAATTTTTTTAGTAGGTAGGTAGGTACCCAAATCGTGAACTTACACTATCAAAAACTACTTACAGGGGTCCCAAATTCATAATCGTGTAGGTATTTTTCTGTTGCATTGAGATGGTATGTACCTAACCTATAGTAAAAGTGCAAGATTGTTGCAATACTGACTTAAATATACTTACAGTGACTTCTTTAACTATAGGATAGCTATACATACCTACCTACATTGGGCTTAAAATCTTCAATTTTCAATATTTTTGCATGAATCTTTGGAACAATTGGATTTGAGCGATTTCGAACTTGGAACAAGTTTTAGATTTTCGATTTTGGAAAAGGGGGGGCGGGGGAGTATTTTGTTGAAATTTTTCATAGCAAAAATCAATTTTAAGAAGCGAAAGCCTGGAACAATTTAGAAGAGCCCTAGAACAACCTGGAACAAGTTTTTGAATTTTGGATTTCTAAAAAGGGGGGCCAGCGCAAGGATAATAAGAATTTTTCATATAAAGTGTTTTTTGGGCTTAAAATCTTCAATTTTCAATATTTTTGCATGAATCTTTGGAACAATTGGATTTGAGCGATTTTGAATTTGGAACAAATTTTAGATTTTCGATTTTGGAAAAGGGGGGCGGGGGAGCATTTTGTTGAAATTTTTCATAGCAAAAATCAATTTTAAGAAGCGAAAGCCTGGAACAATTTAGAAGAGCCCTAGAACAACCTGGAACAAGTTTTTGAATTTTGGATTTCTAAAAAAGGGGGCCAGCGCAAGGATAATAAGAATTTTTCATATAAAGTGTTTTTTGGGCTTAAAATCTTCAATTTTCAATATTTTTGCATGAATCTTTGGAACAATTGGACTTGAGCGATTTCGAACTTGGAACAAGTTTTAGATTTTCGATTTTGGAAAAGGGGGGGCGGGGGAGCATTTTGTTGAAATTTTTCATAGCAAAAATCAATTTTAAGAAGCGAAAGCCTGGAACAATTTAGAAGAGCCCTAGAACAACCTGGAACAAGTTTTTGAATTTTGGATTTCTAAAAAGGGGGGCCAGCGCAAGGATAATAAGAATTTTTCATATAAAGTGTTTTTTGGGCTTAAAATCTTCAATTTTCAATATTTTTGCATGAATCTTTGGAACAATTGGATTTGAGCGATTTCGAACTTGGAACAAGTTTTAGATTTTCGATTTTGGAAAAGGGGGGGCGGGGGAGTATTTTGTTGAAATTTTTCATAGCAAAAATCAATTTTAAGAAGCGAAAGCCTGGAACAATTTAGAAGAGCCCTAGAACAACCTGGAACAAGTTTTTGAATTTTGGATTTCTAAAAAGGGGGGCCAGCGCAAGGATAATAAGAATTTTTCATATAAAGTGTTTTTTGGGCTTAAAATCTTCAATTTTCAATATTTTTGCATGAATCTTTGGAACAATTGGATTTGAGCGATTTCGAACTTGGAACAAGTTTTAGATTTTCGATTTTGGAAAAGGGGGGGCGGGGGAGCATTTTGTTGAAATTTTTCATAGCAAAAATCAATTTTAAGAAGCGAAAGCCTGGAACAATTTAGAAGAGCCCTAGAACAACCTGGAACAAGTTTTTGAATTTTGGATTTCTAAAAAGGGGGGCCAGCGCAAGGATAATAAGAATTTTTCATATAAAGTGTTTTTTGGGCTTAAAATCTTCAATTTTCAATATTTTTGCATGAATCTTTGGAACAATTGGATTTGAGCGATTTCGAACTTGGAACAAGTTTTAGATTTTCGATTTTGGAAAAGGGGGGGGCGGGGGAGCATTTTGTTGAAATTTTTCATAGCAAAAATCAATTTTAAGAAGCGAAAGCCTGGAACAATTTAGAAGAGCCCTAGAACAACCTGGAACAAGTTTTTGAATTTTGGATTTCTAAAAAGGGGGGCCAGCGCAAGGATAATAAGAATTTTTCATATAAAGTGTTTTTTGGGCTTAAAATCTTCAATTTTCAATATTTTTGCATGAATCTTTGGAACAATTGGATTTGAGCGATTTCGAACTTGGAACAAGTTTTAGATTTTCGATTTTGGAAAAGGGGGGGCGGGGGAGCATTTTGTTGAAATTTTTCATAGCAAAAATCAATTTTAAGAAGCGAAAGCCTGGAACAATTTAGAAGAGCCCTAGAAAAACCTTGAACAAGTTTTTGAATTTTGGATTTCTAAAAAGGGGGGCCAGCGCAAGGATAACAAGAATTTTTCATATAAATTGTTTTTTGGGCTTAAAATCTTCAATTTTCAATATTTTTGCATGAATCTTTGGAACAATTGGATTTGAGCGATTTCGAACTTGGAACAAGTTTTAGATTTTCGATTTTGGAAAAGGGGGGGCGGGGGAGCATTTTGTTGAAATTTTTCATAGCAAAAATCAATTTTAAGAAGCGAAAGCCTGGAACAATTTAGAAGAGCCCTAGAACAACCTGGAACAAGTTTTGAATTTTGGATTTCTAAAAAGGGGGGCCAGCGCAAGGATAATAAGAATTTTTCATATAAAGTGTTTTTTGGGCTTAAAATCTTCAATTTTCAATATTTTTGCATGAATCTTTGGAACAATTGGATTTGAGCGATTTCGAACTTGGAACAAGTTTTAGATTTTCGATTTTGGAAAAGGGGAGGCGGGGGAGTATTTTGTTGAAATTTTTCATAGCAAAAATCAATTTTAAGAAGCGAAAGCCTGGAACAATTTAGAAGAGCCCTAGAACAACCTGGAACAAGTTTTTGAATTTTGGATTTCTAAAAAGGGGGGCCAGCGCAAGGATAATAAGAATTTTTCATATAAAGTGTTTTTTGGGCTTAAAATCTTCAATTTTCAATATTTTTGCATGAATCTTTGGAACAATTGGATTTGAGCGATTTCGAACTTGGAACAAGTTTTAGATTTTCGATTTTGGAAAAGGGGGGGGCGGGGGAGCATTTTGTTGAAATTTTTCATAGCAAAAATCAATTTTAAGAAGCGAAAGCCTGGAACAATTTAGAAGAGCCCTAGAACAACCTGGAACAAGTTTTTGAATTTTGGATTTCTAAAAAGGGGGGCCAGCGCAAGGATAATAAGAATTTTTCATATAAAGTGTTTTTTGGGCTTAAAATCTTCAATTTTCAATATTTTTGCATGAATCTTTGGAACAATTGGATTTGAGCGATTTCGAACTTGGAACAAGTTTTAGATTTTCGATTTTGGAAAAGGGGGGGCGGGGGAGCATTTTGTTGAAATTTTTCATAGCAAAAATCAATTTTAAGAAGCGAAAGCCTGGAACAATTTAGAAGAGCCCTAGAACAACCTGGAACAAGTTTTTGAATTTTGGATTTCTTAAAAATGGGGGCGATAGTAGAGTTTTTATTTAATATCGTAAATGGTGTTACATGCTTTTAAGATTTTATATTTTATTTTTTTGTGTGAAATCATAGCACAATGAGTTTTTGTCTATGTTCGTCAGCTCGAATTCGGAATACGGTTTAAAATTTGGATTTTTTTTTGGGGGGGGGGAGGTGGGGTATACATTTATTTAGATTATTTAATGTTTATGTTTTTGTAATTATTTTTTCTTCAGTTAAATGTTAAGTTTAACGTATAAAAAATGAGGCAGTATGTATACTGTTCGATTTTCAAAAGCGGGCCGCAAAATAAAAATGTTTTTTTAATATCGTAAAAATCGTTTTTTGGCTGTAAAATCTTTGAATATGGATATTTTTTGATGAAATTTTGGAACAATGGGTTTTAATTATATTGCTATTTAAAGATTATTTTTAATAAAGTCTTTTTCAAAAGGGGGGGTCAGGAGGGGTTTTTGGGTATTTTGTCTGTTTGGTGTGTGTTTTAAATAAACAAGATTTTGAAGCCGTTTAGATAATTGGTAATGAAATCATAATCAAGTTTTGGATTTTTGAAATTTTGAAAGGGGGGGGCAGGGGAGTGAAAAAAGTGCTTTACTAGTTTTTGTTGGGGTTAAGCCCTTAGTTATTTATATTTTTGGATACAATTTTGGGATATTACACACAAAACAAGGTTTGACTTGGAACAACTTTGCGATTTTGGATTTTTGAAAAAGGGGGGCTCATGGAATTTTTACAAATTTCAAAAACATTAAGATTTTTTTTTGAAGTTGGTTTTCGGGATTACAGTATGCATCTAGGGATACAATTTTTTCTCTACACATGTATATATAGCCAAGTAATCCTAATCAAGAGTTTTCAAAAAAAAAAAAAATATTCGAGAGCCGTATTTTGCATTTTTCAAAAAAAATTTGAAAGGCCCTATCTTTAAAAATAAAATTTTTAAATTTTTAATTCTTTGGAACAATGTTTAGAACACTTTTGGAACCAGAAAAAAAATTAAAAAATTCGAATTTCAAAAAAAGGGGGGCTAGAATTTTTTCGAATTTTGCCCATAACTTACGATGTTTTGAACATAGAGGTCCAAAAAGTTGGAACAATGTTCAGAACAACTAGAACAACCTGGAACAACTTTCAAAATTTCGATTTTCGAAAAAAGGGGGGCTAGGTCAAAAATGGTTTTTGGGGTCTAAAACCCCCATTTTTGAATATTTTTCGAAAAAAATTTGGAACAATGCGGAACAAATCCGGAACAACCGGGAACAACTTTCAAAAATAACAAAATCAAAAAAAGGGGGGCTAACTTCACACACTAGTTGATCCGTTGTGCGCGAACTGTTTTTACCTTTTTATTATAAGAAAAAAACTAAAGAATTATAAGAGCTTGTAGAGCGAAAGCTTGGAAAACGACAAAGGACATTAAGGTTAATTTACGAAAAAATGAATCTATAAAACGTTAAATTAATTTGCAGCGAAGCAGGCGGGTAACAGCAAGTTTTTTTTCAAAAGGAAAATACTTCACAAAGATCAAATAATTGTTTCATCGTCTTTTCATAAAAAACAATTTCTATATTTGTCTGCAGTTGCGATTTTACTTTTTGACGCTCCGATTCAATTTCATTATTTAAAATTTGGTCGGTTAAATAACAAGGGCGCATTTATTGTTATTAGAGTGGAAAACGATCCTTATTTTATTAATGTTCATAAAATGTTTTCACTAGTTAGTTACTAGCTAAAGCCTCATCAGCACTTTACTTAATAAATATTCTCAGCGAGGCACTAAAAGGGGTCTGCCATGTTTTTCTCCTCTAGGTTTTCCTTACCGAAAACTACCCAGGGTCTTGCCTAAACTAGACAAAAACTTGTCATTTTTCCAGCCGGGATTAGCTGCAATTTATTTTCCCCCGGATCTGATCTGGATTTGATTTGAAAACATAAATACAAGTATTACAGAAATAACACAAGATCCAGGTCGGCTTCTGGATTTGGATTTAAAAATCCATTTTTTGAACACTTCCCTAAAAATAATTTTATTTTTGGAGGTTGGTATCAACCTCCTGTTGAGATTAAAAAAAAAAAATCCAGAAAAAAATCTATGCAGGTACATATATATTTTGTTTTATTTGAAAATGCCTTGAAAGAAAAATCGTAGCTATTTATGTTTCCGAGAATCCGGAAAGCATGTTTATATAAAACAAAATAAAAACAATTTTTTTTTTCTTTATGAAATGTCCGTCCGTTCTTCCTTAGATACAAAATATTATTTTTTCAAACAATTGTTTGAAAATTTTTTTTTCGGCCAATTTTACTGTGCAAATATTAATAACTGTAAGAACTAAACATTTTTGTGATCCAATTTGTTTTATTATTATCATGATTTGATCCGGATCAGAATTAGTGAAAAATAAAACGCAGCTATTAACATCTAAACAAATACTATTTTAAATAAAGGAACAATACAGTTTTACTTTTTGTGTACATGTATTTTTATATGTACTTACATACGTCGGCTTGTTATATATTAGAAATCTAGTACAATATTTATACTCGATGTAAGATAGGGTTAATTGTAAGCTACGATCTATGTAAACCACTATGTATTTATCTTATCTGTCATGAATAAATAAATCACTTCCTGTTGAAATTCTAAAGCAAGCTATCATAGTTCTTTATTCTCCATCCACAGACATCTTTAAAAATATAATAGTTTTGGCGACGAGGAAAACTGCGAATATCTTATAAAGGTAATCAAAATTAATCAAAGCAAATATTTTTGAAAAAAAAAAAAAGTGCATGAAATAAGAGGTTGAGTCTACGTCTTTCATTTTAGCAAATGTCAGATTCTGAAAACTTAAGTGAAGAAAAAAAGTTTAATACATTATATATTAGTCCAGCAAAAAAAATGACTTCGATAATTGGCCACATAGATCCATATGTCATGGGCAATGATTTTGTCGAGTATGAAATGCGATTAAAACAATTTTTTATCGCAAATGATCTACCAGAACCAAAGAAAGTACCACTTTTCTTAACATATATCGGGGCTGATGCATTTTCTGTACTCAGAAAAATGTGTGTTCCCGACGAGCCATCTCAAAAGTCATATGATGAATTAGTCGCAATGCTAACCAATTACTTCGAACCAGCTGTGAACGAGATATCAGAATCCTACAAGTTCTACAAAGTTAACCAAGATAACCTGCAAATCGTCGAGTACATAGTCAAACTAAAATCATTGGCACAAAAGTGTAATTTTGGAGATTTCCTTCAGAGAGCGTTACGCGATAAATTTGTTTGTGGAGTCCGTGACAATAGTCTGCGCTCAAAATTTCTAAAGGAGCCCAAACTTTCTTTTAAATCGGCATGTGAAATTGCCATAAATTGGGAAATGGCAGAAAGTCAAAATCACATGATAGAGTCCAAAAGTGATATCATAAACACCTTTGCAATCCGTCAAGGAAGGCATGCACCAAAAGCAACCCAGTTCAATCATAAAACCGGTTTTAAAAGAAATCAAAGTCGAAGTCACAGTCAGAGTCGTCGTAGCTCTCTTCGTAGCAGCAGCAGTTAAGATCAGTCGTCATCATCATCATCAAAGTCAAACCAAGAGTGTTACCGTTGTGGGAGAATGTATAATCCACAAAGTTGTCCAGCACGTCAGTGGGAATGCTTTAAGTGTCACAAGCATGGTCACGTCTCACATAAATGTCGTCAAAGCAACTACCAGCATGGGAGTCATCGCAAAGTTGTAGCCGAATTGTCAGAAGCCAGTGATTATGTAAACACTATCTCAACAAACACAATAAGCAAGATCAGTCAAGCAGCCACTGTTGAAGCCGTCATTGAAGGTGTTCCTATTATTATGGAAGTTGATTCGGGAGCTTGCTCCTCTGTAATTTCAGAAGATGAGTATAGGTCTAAATTTAGTCATATTGAACTTATAAAAACTAATCAAATATTGTTGTCAGTCACAGGTAAAATCATAAAATGTGCAGGAAAGATTAAAGTTGCAGTGTGTTTGCCAAACGTGTCAAGAGTCTATAATTTGAACCTAATAGTCATCCACAGTGAAAAGAATGTAAAGCCTTTGCTTGGTCGAGACTGGCTTGATGTCGTTTATCCAAATTGGCGTAAGTTATTTTCTTTTGATATGAATTTCCAAGAAAATTGTGTAAAGAGTGTAAAAAATGAAAAAACAGAAAAATTAATTGAAAAGATAAAAAAAGAATTCCCTTATATATTCCCTCCGCTAGACCATTCCTTAGAAAATACTATAAAAAATTTTACAGCAGAAATTGTGCTTAAGTCAGAGTGTCAGCCAATATTCCATAGTGCTTATGCAGTGCCTTATAAGTTGCGTGAAAAAGTGGAAGAAGAGATAAAGCGTTTGTGCGAAATGAATATTTTGGAACCAGTAAGGTTTAGCAAATTCGCCTCGCCGATTGTTATTGTGTCAAAGCCAAATAAAGGCATACGTATTTGCATGGATGCAAAAGTGACTATAAACCCTTATATCAAAACGGAACATTACCCACTTCCCAAAACGGAAGATATTTTCGCAAGCTTAGCCAATTGTAAGTTATTTTGCATAATTGACTTGTCTGGTGCTTACCAACAACTTAAATTATCCGAAAAGTCTAAGGAATATGTCACAATTAATACACATAAGGGATTGTTTCGGTATACCAGATTACCTTTCGGTATATCTAGTGCACCAGCAATTTTTCAATCAGTGATGGACCAAGTCTTATTAAATACACCAAATATCTCTTGTTATATTGACGATATTCTCATTGGAGGTCAAGACTATCAAAGTTGTAATAAAACTCTTTTAGAAGTTTTAACAAAACTAAACCAGTTTAATATAAAGATTAATTTAGAAAAATGTAGATTTTTTGAAAAAAGCATTGTTTATTTAGGACATTGCATAAGTGAAAAGGAGTTTTTCCAAACCTAAATAAACTCAGAGCCATAAATGAAGCCCCTATTCCGAAAAATGTACAAGAGTTACAGTCTTACTTGGGTATGTTAAACTATTATGGGAAGTTCATTAAAAATGCTGCAAACGAATTGCACGATTTATATCAACTTCTTAGAAAAGATACCTTATTTGTGTGGAATGATAAAATTCAAAAATGTTTTGAAAATTCAAAAAAATTAATAACTGAAGGTAGTGTTTTGGAGTTATACGACCCAAGTAAGCCCATAGTGTTGACATGTGATGCTAGTCCTTATGCTATCCCATGTAGTAAATGGGTTCGAAAAACCTATTTTATTCGCATCAAGTACTCTTTCTTCAACCGAACAAAATTACTCCCAATTACATCGGGAAGCACTTGCTATTTTGTTTGGAGTTAGAAAGTACCATAAATATATTTATGGTATATATATTTATTTTATTTTAGTAGATTCGTATAGCAAATTTATAGATGTCCAAGGCTACGTTAAAACTGATGTTATTCAGTTATGTAAAGGTTTAAGGTCAATTTTTAAAACATTTGGATTACCAAGTGAAATCGTTAGTGACAACGGTCCTCCGTTCAATTCCAAAATATTAAATGAATTTTGTACAGAAAATGGAATTAAATTGACTAAAGCACCTGTGTATCATCCACAAAGTAATGGTCTAGCAGAGAGAGGGGTTCAGACAATAAAATGTAGTGTAAAAAAATATATTTGCGATTCTAAACTTAAACATTTGGATATACAAGCCAAGCTCGATGCAATCATCATGGCTTACAATAATACACCTTCTACAACAACTAAGAAAACACCTGCATCTTTAATTTTTTCTTATAGTCCCCAAACAAAATTACATTCCTTAAAGAAAAAAGTATCTTTTTGTGTTGATGAAAAAAAAAACAAATTTATGGGGAAAAATATAAGAAAAATGTAAATGTAAATAAAATTAAGTTCAGTAAATTCAAAGAAGGTGACAAAATATTCTATAGAAATCATTTTAAAGAAATTGTAAAATGGATTCCAGCCATAGTTTATAAGATTATAAGTCCATTAACGTATTTAATAAATGTTAACAATAGTATAAAATATGTACATCATAACCAAATTCGATTTTCAAAATTAAATGACAATTTTCATCCAGTATGTAAATCGGATGAATGGAATAATTCAAAATGTCAAAGCCTGAAGCTTTAAATAACAAACAATTGAATAATGAACCTGAATTAGAAAATCCATTCACTTTAACAAACAAACCCTTAGCTCTTAGAAGAACTACAAGAACAAGACGCCAACCTAATAGACTAATTTATGAATGAATAATTGTTTTAAAAATGAATTCACAAATAATTGTTTATATATTTTATTAATTTAATATTTAAATGATATCATTTTATAAATAAGTATAATAATGACCTAAATATTAAATAAAAGTGGGAAGATGTTATATATTAGAAATCGAGTACAATATTTATACTCGATGTAAGATAGGGTTAATTGTAAGCTACGATCTATGTAAACCACTATGTATTTATCTTATCTGTCATGAATAAATAAATCACTTCCTGTTGAAATTCTAAAGCAAGCTATCATAGTTATTTATTCTCCATCCACAGACATCTTTAAAAATATAATAGGTATCAACCTCCTGTTGAGATTTAAAAAAAAAATCCAGAAAAAAATCTATGCAGGTACATACATATTTTGTTTTATTTGAAAATGCCTTGAAAGAAAAATCGTAGCTATTTATGTTTCCGAGAATCCGGAAAGCATGTTTATATAAAACAAAATAAAAACAATTTTTTTTTTCTTTATGAAATATCCGTCCGTTCTTCCTTAGATACAAAATATTATTTTTTCAAACAATTTTTTGAAAATTTTTTTTTCTGCCAATTTTACTGTGCAAATATTAATACCTGTAAGAACTAAACATTTTTGTGATCCAATTTGTTTTATTATTATCATGATTTGATCCGGATCAGAATTAGTGAAAAATAAAACGCAGCTAATTAACATCTAAACAAATACAATTTTAAATAAAGGAACAATACAGTTTTACTTTTTGTGTACATGTATTATTATATGTACTTACATACGTCGGCTTGAGATATAAACCTTGTAAATCCACTTTTTTTTCAAAAATGAGATTTTGATGTAAATATCAAGTTGAACTTTACATCTTTTAAAATCTTTAAAATTTCTTTTAAAATCACAAAAAAGAAAACCTTTTATTGAATGAGTTTTTTGTGTGATAACACACGCGCAGTGTAGGCTGCAAAGCTTTCGCACCATCATATTAATATTGAAGGTTTGAAAGAAGGAACAACAACTTGAGTGAGCTACCACCAAGTTTTTATAGGCTGGAGTTATAGCTATTTCACGGTCGCCAGGTCGATCATCAGACTCCTTTAGTGGTGCTTAGTCTATTTATGTTCAATTTTATTCGAAAAATCATTTGCCCCACTCAGACTCGAACCTAGACCAAGCGTCTCCGGGCCAAATGCATTTGTTTCGGCACATAAACGGCCAAAAGATAATTAATTTAGCGCTTACCAAATCCCAGCAACGGCAGCAAAAATACGACGGCAGCAAATGGACGACAGCAACAGAACAGGGGTGCGCAACAAAAAAAAGATGCCGCACAGCAACCAATAAAATGAGCCACACAAGAGAATGTTCTTTTTGTGTTTTGTATTACATTTAAGTAGGTATCCAATGAGTAATAATTAGTTTTTAAGGTTTTACTAAGTTTGCAAAAAAAAAGAATTAAAGAGAACTGTTGCCGACTGTGCGACTGACAAATGAAAAAGTGATTTACAAAAGAATGAAGGGGCCGAAGTTGGTTACGATTTGAGTCTCCAACACATTCCCATAACCAGTACTAAAAATACTGGGTGTGAGGATATGTTCGACACCCTAAATCGACTTGGGCCTGTTCGAGTCTATGACTGCCCGCTTATAGTTCGCGGCCGCTTCACGCGTCGTGATTACAAGCGGACAGCCGTGATACGCTCGAACATTCTGCCCCCCCTTGGCGAGATGCGCCAAAACTAAATAGCAATTATCTAAAAGTAAAGAATTTGAAATTAGTGAAATTACGTTATGAAAAAATAGATTAAGTGTAAAGCTCTAAAATAATTGAAAGGCATTTTGGTTTATATGAAAATTATGACAAATTGAATTATTTTAAAGGTAAAAGGCAAAGTTTAACGACAGGTCGAACGACCTGTCCGTTTTGAGTTCGTAAAGTCGCCACTCTTACTCTTCCGTCGGTGCCAGGGTGCACATTGACTACACGTCCCAACCGCCATTCATTCGACGGTACATTTTCGTTTTTAATAATAACAAGATCATTTAATTTAATATCTTCTTGTGGCAACTGCCATTTATTTCTTTTATGAAGTTCTTTTAAATACTCATCTTTCCATCGACGACAGAACTGTTGTTGGAGACATTTAACCTTTTCCCATCGGTTAATAAGTGTCAAATTTGCACTAGTCAAATCAGGTTCGGGAAAGGCCAAAAGTGGACCTCCACGTAAGAAGTGCCCGGGCGTTAAAGCCAATAAATCTGAGGGATCATTGGACATAGCCGAAATAGGACGTGAGTTTAAGCATGCTTCAATACGTGCTAAAATAGTAGAAAATTCCTCGAAGGTGAACTTCATTCCGGTCCCCAGTTTCCTTAAGTGACTTTTAAAGCTTTTAACTCCAGCTTCCCATAGGCCACCCATATGCGGTGCGCCTGAAGGAATAAAATTCCATTTTAGTCCCTGAACGCCATACAGGGCCCTAGTTTCTTGGGGGATAGAGGAGATAAATTTTTTAAAGTCCTTGCGCATAAGAGCGTCAGCTCCAACAAAATTCGTACCGTTATCGGAGTATACTTCCCTTGGTAAGCCTCGTCTTGCAGTGAATCTTGCGAATGCAGCTAAAAAGGCCTCAGATGATAAATCGCTTACTGCCTCTAAGTGAATAGCTTTTGTAGAAAAACAGACAAGTACACATGCGTACCCCTTTGTCATGCGACAATTCCGTGCATTGAAACTTTTAATCACGAAAGGACCTGCGAAGTCAATTCCTGTGACAGTGAAAGGAGGTGAAAAAGTGCATCTTTCAGGAGGTAAAGCAGCCATCAATTGCTTGCTAAATTCCCTTTTATAAATAGTACATGTTTTGCACTGTCGTATGCAAAACTTAATGAGGTTTTTTATATTTGGGATCCAAAAGTTTTGTCTTAAAAGACGAAGCATAAGAGAGTTGCCACCGTGCATAGAGATTTCGTGAGTGAACTGAGTGAGAAGCAAGGAGAGACGTGCGTTATGAGGAAGGATGAGAGGATGTCGCTCATTATATGACAGATCGGATTGTGACAGTCGACCGTTTACTCTAAGAAGATGATTTGAGTCCAAGAAAGGGTTAAAGGAAACAATGGAACTCTTAGAATGAATTGGTTTGTCTCCAGACAACAGTGAGTATTCCCGTAAGTAAAACGATTTTTGAGCGAGGAGTATGAGGCGATTTTTAACGAAATCCATTTCTCGAGAAGTAATGTCATGAGAGACATAGTCATGATTTTCTCGTTTTGAGAATTTAAAGTAAAATCGAAATATATAGCAAATAACGCGCATAGCGCGAGGTAATGTAGAGAAACGTTCAAGAATATCTTCTGGAGCATTCTGAACTACTAAGGAGATTACTGTCTTTAGTTCGAGATCTTCGACCCCTGGGTCGACGGGAGGTGTTTCGGGCCACTGAGACATCGGTTGACAGAGCCACGAGGGGCCTTTCCACCAAAATTTGTTAAGCCTCAAATCTGAAGGCATTAAGCCTCGAGTGGCTAAATCAGCTGGATTGTCAGCGGACTTGACATGTCTCCAGGTAATGTTACCGACGTTATCTAAAATTTCACTGGTGCGATTAGCGACGAAAGTTTTCCATGTACATGGCGGTTTTTTAAGCCAGGCCAAGACTATGGACGAGTCAGTCCACACGAAAGTCTGATGTGAGTGTACAGGAAAGTTTGAGACATAGGATTTAATAAGTTTTGAAAGCAGAAGTGCTCCACACAATTCGAGGCGAGGTAAAGATACCGACTTAATGGGGGCAACCTTTGATTTTGCACAAAGCAAGTGAGATGTGATCATTCCATCACGTTGACAGACACGTATATATAGCGTGGCGGCATATGCCTTTTCCGAGGAGTCACAAAAGCCATGAAATTGAACTTCTGACGAGGGGGAGTACTCTACCCAGCGAGGTATTTCGATACGCTGAATATCAGGTAGTGAATCTACAAAGGTTCTCCATACTATGAGAGTATCGGATTTAATAGGTTCGTCCCAGGCGGTTTGCTGTGCCCAGACTCGTTGCATCAACGTTTTTGCCACTATCACTATGGGAGCCAACCAACCTGCAGGATCAAAAATTCTTGCAATTTGAGAAAAAACTTCTCGTTTGGTGGGACTTTTTGATAGGATAATTTGTTGAGTAGTAAAATAAAATTTGTCACTTTTGGCATTCCACCGTATGCCCAACGTCTTCGTGTTGCTATCCGTGTCTAGCTTCAAAAAATTCTCATTCAAAATATGCTCTCGAGGCAAATGGTCGAGCAAACAAGGAGTATTTGAGGTCCACCTACGAAGTGGAAACCCCGCTGAAGCAAGAAGTTTAATAAGCTCAGATTGAGCTCTTTTTGCGGAATGAATGCTATGAGAGCCGGACAAGACATCATCGACGTAAAATTCAGTTTGAAGGATTTTGGAAGCAAGTGGGAATTCGGTTTTACCGACTTTTCCCAATTCGATGAGTGTACGGATGGCCAAATAAGGAGCACAGTTAACGCCGAAAGTGACGGTTTGAAGTTCAAAATCTTCAATTTCTAAGTGGGGAGAGGTACGAAAAAGAATTCGTTGAAAAGGAGTATCTCTGGGATCGATTAAAATTTGGCGATACATTTTCTCTATATCCGCATTGAACACAAACTTGTAAAATCTCCAACGAATAATTAGAGAGGGCAAATCTTGTTGTAACGTAGGCCCAATATAAAGTAAGTCATTTAAGCTAATACCATTTGAGGAGGAACTGGAGGCGTTGAACACAACACGTACTTTGGTTGACGTACTCTCCGGTTTTATGACAGCGTGGTGGGGAAGATAAAATGACTTTACTTGGCCGTTTTCAATCTTTTCTAAAAGAGGAACTTTTCGCATATGATTGAGAGATAGGTACTCAGATATTACTTTGGAATATTGGGATTTCAGATCAGGTTTGGATGATAAGGATTTTTCCGCTCTTGAAAATTGTTTTAGAGCTATAAATCTCGAATAGCCTAAACGGCTTTGTAAGGTTTGAGGTTTAAATGGAAGGCGTACAATGAACCTACCGTCAGCGCGTCTGAATGTGGTTTTCTTATAAAGTTCCTCGCAGTAGCAGTCTTCTTTTGATCGAACGGTAGTAGAAGGCAGTTCTTCTAACTCCCAAAATTTTCGTATTTGGTTGTCTAAGTTGCTAGAGGTGCACTCGGAAGTTACAGTAACATTGAAAGACTGAAAGGAATCTGGAACTGGGCCCGATAATATCCAACCGAAAATGGTATTTTGTGCCACCAAGGAATTTGAGATGACTTTAACACCGTGACGAAAAATCGATGGGTACAGGTCAGCGCCGATCAACAGATCTACCTGTGAGGACTTGTTAAATGTGGGATCAGCCAGTTTGAGGCCAACAAAAAGGTTGGGATCTACGATCGAAAACGACGAACTTGGTAAATTATTTGTGAGGGTCTTAAGTACAATTGCTTGGGCTGAGATGGTAGTTTGAGGAATTTCAAAAGTGGAGAGCGAAAACGAGCATAACTTTTTGGACGTGATAGAGAGATTTCCACTTATACTAGAAACAGTACTATTTTTACCGACGAATGGTAGGTTTAAGCGTTTTTGTACGGTTTCAGAAATGAAGGATATTTCAGACCCGGGGTCAATAAGTGCCCTTACTACATGTTCCGTCTCCGTCCCTACTATACCGACTAGGGCAGTAGCCAACAGAACTCGCTTTTGCGTTGTCACCATAAAATTTTGATGGCATGATTCTGGAACAAATGCCTGGGAAGAAACAGACATTTGGGAACTACGGACAGCTTGCGGTTGAGAAGTGGACTGTATTAAAGCTTTTTGTCCAACATTGTTGGAACTATTTGTTGCTGATGAACTAGTTGAAAGGTGCAGTAGTGTGTGGTGGCGTTTCTTGCAATAACTGCAAGAATACTTACTGGAACATGAGGATTTCGAATGACTGGTGCCTAAACAATTGTTACACATTTTGTGCCGACGCACTACATCGATTCGAGACTGGACAGGCATTGCTGAGAACTTAGGACATTCATATATGGAATGATCTGCACGGCATATCTTACACTTTGATCCTCCCGCCTTCGCAAGAAAAGTATTGACTTTATTAGATTTTTGAGTTGTAGCTTTTCGAGAAGTTTGTTGATTGGTCACAAAAGGTTTAGAAGAAGTAGTGTCTGAGATGGACTCCAAAGTTTGAAAGCGAGAACTCAGAAATTTGTCCAACTGTTTCCAAGTTGGAACTCTAGTAGGATCTTCTAAGGATTGTTCCCAGAGGGCAAGAGTGGCTTTTGGTAATTTACTTGAACAAGCAAACACAAGTATGGGATCCCAATTGTCAGTGTTGACGTTGTGGACTTTGAGTGCTGTTAAGGAGTCATTGATTTTGCATTGAAGAGTTCTTATGGATTTCGCGGACTCCTCTATTGCCGTCGGCAGATTGAAAAGATTTTTGACTTGGTTGTTCACCAGAATACGGGTGTTCTCATATGCAGAACGAAGAGCTTCCCAGGCGAGAGAAAAACTTGCATTTGTTAAAGGGAACTGATTGACAGTTCTACTCGCGTCGCCTCTTGTTTTACAACGAAGATGAAACAATTTTTCCACCTCACCCAGTTTTGGATGTTGTATGTACACTGCATCAAACATGTCCCGAAATGCTGGCCAAGACAGGTAATCCCCATAAAAAAGATCTGTATCACACGGTGGCAGTTTGATACAGTGAGAGGAGACAGCTTGCTGAGGAGCTGGTACAGTTTGAATCGTTTTATGATCCAGAGGAGATACGGGTTTTATTTTGTTTTGAAGTTCTAAAAACAGAGCCAAACAGTTGACATAAGTCTCATTACTGCTTCTAAACTTGGATTCTATTGCATCAATGTCAAGAGGATCTTCATCTTGCGAAGGGTGAAAACGGATGCAGTTCGCGTATTTTTCCTTTACATCAAACCACAGATTACTCAACTCAGTCTTCCTTGCTTCTAACGTCATAGTTGTGTGGTTTTGTTCCGGAACCTCTTTAGCGGATGCGTGAAATTTCACGAGCAAATCCGTGGCAAAGATTAAGTCGTCTAATGTTGACATACTTATGGTCAGAGTGTGGATAAAAAAGGTTTAAAAAACTTTTTGACCAAAAATGTCCAAGAAAAGGCGGAGCAAACTTTAAGGATACAAATTGAATCTATCTCAAAAAAAAAGAGATAAATTGAAAACAAGAGATAATTTCAAAGAAAAATTGAAGAAAAAAGATCAATATTCTTTTCTATCAAGAGCAAATAACTTAAGATTCGAAAGGGAATCTCAAAGCGTGGCGAAAAACAAAGGTTTCAAGTGAGAGAAAAAAAAGGGGTTGAGAAAACAAATCCAATGTTCGGCACCGAATTCTATTCGTTTATGTATTTATTTTTAAGATCAAAGTAGTTTGTGACCAGCAGAAAAAAATCTTAAAGCGAGATGAAAACGAGAAAAAGTTTGAAAAAAGATTAATGTCTTTTTCCAAGAGCACAATACTTCAAGAATTGAAGAAAAATCTAAAAGCGAGATGAACACGAGAAAAAGTTTGAAAAAAGATGAATGTCTTTTTCCAAGAGAACAATGCTTCAAGAGTTGAGCAAAAATCTTAAAGCGAGATGAAAACGATAAAAAAATTGAAAAAAGATGAATGTCTTTTTTCAAGAGCACAATACTTCAAGAATTGAAAAAAATCTTAAAGCGAGATGAAAACGAGAAAAAGTTTGAAAAAAGATGAATGTCTTTTTCCAAGAGCACAATGCTTCAAGAGTTGAAAAAAAATCTTAAAGCGAGATGAAAACGAGAAAAAGTTTGAAAAAAGATGAATGTCTTTTTCCAAGAGCACAATGCTTTAAGAGTTGAGAAAAAATCTTAAAGCGAGATGAAAACGAGAAAAAGTTTGAAAGTTTGAAAAAAGATGAATGTCTTTTTCCAAGAGCACAATGCTTCAAGAGTTGAAAAAAAATCTTAAAGCGAGATGAAAACGAGAAAAAGTTTGAAAAAAGATGAATGTCTTTTTTCAAGAGCACAATACTTCAAGAATTGAAAAAAATCTTAAAGCGAGATGAAAACGAGAAAAAGTTTGAAAAAAGATGAATGTCTTTTTCCAAGAGCACAATGCTTCAAGAGTTGAAAAAAAATCTTAAAGCGAGATGAAAACGCGAAAAAGTTTGAAAAAAGATGAATGTCTTTTTCCAAGAGCACAATGCTTCAAGAGTTGAGAAAAAATCTTAAAGCGAGATGAAAACGAGAAAAAGTTTGAAAAAAGATGAATGTCTTTTTCCAAGAGCACAATACTTCAAGAATTGAAGAAAAATCTTAAAGCGAGATGAAAACGAGAAAAAGTTTGGATAAAAGATGAATGTCTTTTTTCAAGAGAACAATGCTTCAAGAGTTGAGAAAAAATCTTAAAGCGAGATGAACACGAGAAAAAGTTTGAAAAAAGATGAATGTCTTATTCCAAGAGAACAATGCTTCAAGAGTTGAGAAAAAATCTTAAAGCGAGATGAACACGAGAAAAAATTTGAAAAAAGATGAATGTCTTTTTTCAAGAGCACTATATTTTAAGATTCGAAAAAGAATCTTAAAGCGAAATGAGAAGTGGGCGCGAATCGAAGAGTTTTCAGATTATATTCCTATATGTGTATTTATATAAACTACAAAGCAATTTCTTTGTCCGATAAAAGACTTCAAAACCGTTCCAAAAAATTGTTAAGTTTTATAATAAGATCTTAAAAACACGTAGAAATATTAATGTTTTCCCGAATTAAAGAAAAAGAGGAGCGAAAAAAAAAACTGTTTTCGAACTATGAAATAAATCACTATGACCCTGGGGACCGGAATTCCAAAAAACACCGATTAGAAAAAACAAATAGCAAATAATAGCGATATACCTATGTGATCTGACTTATGCAAAAAAGATATTTGGTAAAAAGAAACAATATGTTATCAACTGAGATATAATTTAAAAAACCGTACTGTACGCTTGAGAAAAGATCAATATAATTGCCACCAAAATGTCGTATGTGTCGATGGAAGCACGAGCATAAAGAAGATTAGTTTATTGAAATACAAAAACTTTTTAGGGTATGATATTTTTTGTTTTTTTGTAAGCGATTATAGCGAAGAGTAATAATTATTGTCTTCGTTTAAAAAAAACACGAAGATAAAAGTTAACCCGAGAGTAAAGAGGGAGAGTGTTGACACGAATGATTTTTATATGTATATATTGTAAAAAAACTTTGATATGATACGTACAATTTAATAAAAGTCAAAAAGCCAATCAACTAAATAAAAAACTTTACACTCACCTGTACAATTTTTCGGAAAATTTTTAAAGGCAAAATTTAGGTTGAATTTAAAGATGATCTTGATGTCTTCTGGGGCTCCTTTTCTTCTTGGTTCTTGAGTTTTCTTCGTCTTTACGTACTTCCTTCACTCCACTCACCAATCGAAGCAATGGTGGTTCTTCACCAATCGAAGCAATGGTGTTCTTCTTAATTTTATATACTTAGCGGTAGCACTGAACCAGTGAAGTACCGTGTTGCCAAGAAAACGAAATAACGTTTCTGCACGAAATGCAGCGTGCTGGCGTGTGCCGTTATGCTTTGGCACCTTGATGACGACGATGACAATTATGGGTGTCGTATTTCCGCAAATGAATGATGCTGATGCAGCTTCTTCGATGACGAGGTACGTACTTATGTCGCAACCAAAAGCGACGGTTACGAGATTTCTGCACGATGAACTTCGTAAACGTGATGGTGGCGTCAGAAAAGAATATGCCACAACCAAACGTGGTAACTTTGAGATCTCCGCAATGAACGGTGCCTTGAAGTGCCGTTGAAAACTTTGGAAGCGTGCTGGCTTGTGGCATCCAAAAAGATAATCCACAACCAAGCGTGATTATGAACGGTGAACGGTGTCTTCAAGTGCCGTTGAAAACGTTGGAAGCGTGGTGGCTTTGGCGTCCAAAAAGATATGCCACAACCAGAAACTGATGCTCATGAAAAATCTCCGCAACTTTGTGGCAACAATGAACGGTGTCGCACTTGCAAAAAAGGCAACGAAAAAATGTGGCGTGTTGAAAAAAGAACTGTTGTGTGACGAACAAAAAGGTTCCGTTAGCCGTTATTTCGATGGCGTGGTGTCGATGTCGTCATGTGCACAAAATGGCGTCTCGATGGCGGCAATTTTTTCCAAGAAAAAATTCACAAAAAACGATGAGGTTGGAGCAAGATCCGGCTCGAAGGACCAATGTTTCGGCACATAAACGGCCAAAAGATAATTAATTTAGCGCTTACCAAATCCCAGCAACGGCAGCAAAAATACGACGGCAGCAAATGGACGACAGCAACAGAACAGGGGTGCGCAACAAAAAAAAGATGCCGCACAGCAACCAATAAAATGAGCCACACAAGAGAATGTTCTTTTTGTGTTTTTTATTACATTTAAGTAGGTATCCAATGAGTAATAATTAGTTTTTAAGGTTTTACTAAGTTTGCAAAAAAAAAAAGAATTAAAGAGAACTGTTGCCGACTGTGCGACTGACAAATGAAAAAGTGATTTACAAAAGAATGAAGGGGCCGAAGTTGGTTACGATTTGAGTCTCCAACACATTCCCATAACCAGTACTAAAAATACTGGGTGTGAGGATATGTTCGACACCCTAAATCGACTTGGGCCTGTTCGAGTCTATGACTGCCCGCTTATAGTTCGCGGCCGCTTCACGCGTCGTGATTACAAGCGGACAGCCGTGATACGCTCGAACAGCATTCGTCAAAACAATAAAACCTGCACTCGATCGACATGATCACGTGACCTTCGGTAGCGCAGTGCGTAGTGCACTTGGCCCGGAGACGCTTGGTCTAGCTTCAAGCCTGAGTGGGGCAAATGATTTTTTGAATAAAATTGAACATAAATAGACTAAGCACCACTAAAGGAGTCTGATGATCGGCCTGGCGACCGTGAAATAGCTATAACTCCAGCCTATAAAAATTTGGTGGTAGCTCACTCAAGTTGTTGTTCTTTCATTCAAACCTTCAATATTAATATGATGGTGCGAAAGCTTTACAGCCTACACTGCGCGTTATCACACAAAAAACTCTTTCAATAAAAAGTGCAAATGATTTTTCGAATAAAATTGAACATAAATAGACTAAGCACCACTAAAGGAGCCTGATGATCGGCCTGGCGACCGTGAAATAGCTATAACTCCAGCCTATAAAAACTTGGTGGTAGCTCACTCAAGTTGTTGTTCTTTCATTTGAAAACCTTTTATGTCTAATAAGCAAGACTTTGAAAGTTATAAATCACTCTCCTGTATAATTCTTAAATATGGAGTTGCGAGGTTTGCATCTTTAGCTGATGATATGTACATATATAGGTTTATGATAGGAAATATCATTGTATTTGTCATTATTAGATATTTTTCTTATAACTTCAGGTTTTGTTTTTATGTAACTATAACACTGTTCACAAGAAATATTCTTAATATTTTCTTTAATCAAAATGATAGCTTTAATTGAATTTAAACTTAATTTATTCCTCTCTTTCGTTCATTGTGCGTTTATCAAGGAAAATAGTTTATCAAGTAAAACAAAAAAAAAATTTGAATTGTTCACTGCGATTTACAAGCATTCCGATTTAAACGTTTACTGAATAAACGTTTTTCTTTTAACGATTATATTTTGTGCGATAATTATAAACAAGCCTGACAAAGGACAAAACTTGGCCAAAGCCTGATTAGACGTTAAAAGCCTGACGTGTCAGGCGAAATCCTGACGGATGGTAAGCCTACTCGAAGCCGATACTTTCCTCAAAAGTCTGCATTGAAACAGCAAAAAGTTTTAGATTAACTATCTCAATAAATCGAATTCAGAGCATCAAATACGAATGGAAGTATTGTAGTTAACATTCATCGATTTATTTATCCAAAAGAGAATAGATGTTTATTTATCATGAAGTGGTCTGACCCCTATTGCTTGAAATTGTTAGCTGAATGCCAACAGATCGATTTGACGTTTGCCATTTTTTTCTGAGGGTCTTTTATGTGAACTACAAAATCAGTTATAATTATCAATGCATTACCTAAACAAAAACTTATTATGTTTATTCATTTATGCAAACAATACAAATTTTAACAAAGGATCTTTAAAACCCACAAAAAGAAGAAGGCTTGTTAAGGTATGCTTAGCATTTAATTTCATAAAAATAAAACAATGCTTATTAATAATTAAAAAATATTTTTTCTGTTTTTTTTAGTGGGACTGTATTGAATTAAATTTAAATGGAAGATTTTTTGCGATCTTTGGACTAAAGGTCGCAAAAAATCTTTCATTTGTATTGGTTTTGTGTCAAACAAAAAAATTTAGGCTTCCCAGAAGGAAATTTTGTCCTCAATGGAAAATTTAGGTAAATAGAACAAGGAATTTATCGACTACTTTAACAGGCGAATAAAGACTTCCCTAAATAGGGTTACCAGCTCTAAAATCAGCAAAGCCTGACAGTAAAGAAAGAAAAGCCTTATTTGCTTTCGTTTTTGAAACTTCATCTTTATTAGAACAAAAAAAATAAATAAATTAAAAAAAAAAACATACATAGATAACATTAAAATCTAAATACTATTTTAAATGAAGGAACAATACGGCTTTACTTTTTGTGGACCTACATGTACATATATGTAAGAGCTATCGTCGGCTAAATATACAAACCTTGTAAATCCACTTTTTTCAAAAATGAAATTTTAATGCAAATTTCAAGTGGAACCTTACACCTTTTAAAATCTTTAAAATTTCTTTTAAAATCATAAAAAAAAAAAAAAACAATAAAGAAAACCTTTCACGTCCAATAAGTAAGACTTTGAAAGTTATAAATCACTCTCCTCTAAAATTTTCAGAAATAGGGTTACGAAGTTTGAATCTTTAGTCGACATATGTAGATATAATAGGTATAACTTAAACTCAAAATCCCGAAAACCCAGAATCCCGAAAGGCCAAAATCCCGTAACTGAAATAAAAGAATGTATATTTTCTTTAAATTTTTTTTTAAATAAAAAAAGCACCTCAAAATCGTCTGTTTAACTTTCATTGAAAACAAACATAACAATATTATATACAAAACAAATGAAATATAACAAAAATAAAACTTAAAGTAGAGAAAGTATAACAATATCTATATAGTCAAGAGATAAGAAGTGTAAGCAAATCATAAGTTAAATTTACACATAATATAATATTATAAGAAATTCCTTTATTTCTGAACGTTCTTTCATCTTGTAGCGTTTTCTAATAACATACGGTTGCAATACTCATCTTGACTAAACCTTTAAACATAACACCATTTACAATAAAATAATAATTTGAAAATTATAAAAGAAATATAAAACTCACAAATTATTAAATTTTAGTTTTATGAAATCTTTCCGTCACATTTAATGTTATCACAACTATGCAATCACAACACTGAAAGCACAATAACAACTTAATAATATCAGAATACAAACCAACGTTAACAAGAGTGTACAGTAATTTTCTTATTAACTATTATTTTTTTAACTCTACACTTAAGGGTAGGTTCCCTTCAGAAGCAAACTCAGATTTCATGTAGATGCATTTGAATGTATTAGTGAAAGAATTAATTTCCCTTTTCTTCAATTTTTGTGAAAAAATTACTCTATTTTCTCTCAGAGCCAGAGTTAGAGTTATGCACATACGAAACGCGCAATCAGAAGCAGCATTACTAGAATCTAGAAGTAGTTAGACAAGAACAAGAGAATTCAAAAAGGTACCATAAAAGGAAATTACTCTGAGGGCCAGTTGTACAAATATTTGATCCGTGGTTCAGGAATTTTAAGTCACCAATTTCGGCGGATTTACTGTGGTACAATGATGGTTCAGGCATGTAATTGGCTTTAAGTGCATATTAGAACCTTGAACCATCGTTGAACCTCAGTTAACCCGCCGAAATCGGCGAGTTAAAAGTCCTGAACCACGGATCAATATTTAAACCACGATTGTACAACTGGCACTGAGAGCCAGAGACAGAGTTACGCACTTACGCACATACGCATTGCACAAGCAGAATGCACGAGAAGTAGCAAGATAAGATCGAAGATTTAAAAATAAAAAACAGTGTATGCGTACTTTACATAGCTAGCAATATGTGAGCTAAAGCAGGAAAACAGAAGGTAATGCTGCTAAGATTTATTGGCGCGGAAAGGAACAGCATTTTTTTTTTTTTTTTTTTTTTTATTCGTAAGTATTTTGTTGTTTTCTTTTAGGTTTGGTGGCGAAACTTTTCTTTTTTCCATGTTTTGGATACAGGTATATATATACCTACTTTCGTTCGTTCGTGGTCATTTCTTATTTTTTATAAATGTAGGTACCTAGCTTTTGTTTTGAGGATTTTTGTGCATGACTAAAATAAAAAAATTAACCTAGGTAGGTATGAAAAAATTAGGATGAATAGGTAGAATAGGTATTTTTTTAATAAACTGTTGAAAAAGAACAAATTTTTTGAGATCTAGGTCTTTTTTGTTAGGTTTTATATTTCATTTTTCTCAGGTTCGGGACAGCACAATGTCAATTGCTAGATATTATTTTGATGCAAAATAGATTTCTCAAGTGACGTATGTATGTAGGTGGTAGATAAATGGATTTCATTAGTATGTTAAGTCAACGTTTAGTTAGATACATACCATATATACATGGGCATGGGCATGTAAAACAAATAACGTACGACACTTTTTGACAACTCTTCCAGTTCCGTCTGCGTCTTCAGTTCCGTCATTCTATTCTGTTCAGCCAGTTACATACCTAAGGTGTGCGTAAGAGCGTGCAGATGGGTCGAGATAAAACAAAAATCTTATAGAAGAGGTCCATTATCTCCGATTTAGCCGGTATAGGCAGTTTTCTAAAAAAGGTAGATGAATAAAAGCTAGACCATATACCTAGGTTGGGTCGAGACTCGAGTTAAAAAAAAATTGTATAGGAGTTAGGGTATATTCGTCTCGTTAAGCCAGGATGGCAGTTTTCTAAAAAAATTGTCTTAAAACAGAAGAAAAGAGGCTGGGTTTGACCCACAATAACTTCACATTGGTTCCCTTTAAAACTCGACACCCTATGTTATTATTTATAAGAAAATTACCCATTAAAAATCTTTGAAAAAGTTTTCAGTTCTGCAATCAAGAGAAGGCTTGTTGGATCTAAATATTTCAACAATTATTAGCAGTTTCTTTTGCAGTTTTTTTGGCCTAGAAAAAAAACTGTCAATTAAATTTTTTAACAAACATTAATAATTTATAAATTATGGCATTGTGTGTAGGGTAAAATTATCTTGGAGTTAATATCATTGGTTGTTCTTGAGACATTCGAGCCGAAAAACATTTTCTAACATTAAGCAGTTTTTTAATATTTTTTTTTTAATTAAAAAAAAAAAAGGATCACCAATTTGTCTGTACGTCATTATAGAATGAAACAAGGCCAAAGTCGATAGCATTATTTGTTCTAGAGATATCCGAAAAACAAGCCTTTTTACATTTTTTTTTTTTTAAATTGCTGTAATAAAAAAGCAGTTTAATTAAGTAAGTACTTACATTTAAACGTAAGTTTATTGATTTCATATTGTTTCTTTTTTTTTTTTTTTGGACACAGACCCAAAACCGCCCACCAAGTGACAATAGTGACATGAATAGTATGTATAAATATTTTTACTTTCCCGGTTTAAGGAAAAACGAATTTCTTCGGAGAATCCGTCCGTTTGCAAGTTCAATCCAATACGATCGCGGTGACTTCAGGTGTTTGTACTTAATTCTTCCTGGTACCCAAATTTTATCTTCCTTAACCCAGATTGCATCCCCCTTCTCAAATTCTTTTTTAACTTCTGCGGTCTTATCATAATTCAGTTTATTCTGCATATTATTTTGAATTAAAACTGGCTTTATTTGTTGGCTAAGCATTTCGTTTTTATAAATATCTATTTTTCCTGGAATTTGGCTTCTTGTTTTCCTACCCATAATCAATTCTGTCGGAGAAAGTGATGAGTTTTTTAAAGGAGTATTTCTATACTTAAGTAATGCCATCCATAAGCTACTCTTATCTTCCTTACATTTCAGAATTAAATTCTTACCAACCTGTACCATGCGCTCAGCAAACCCGTTAGACTTTGGGTATCTTGGACTTGTTGTTACTATCGAAATATCCAAACTACTACAAAAATGTTCAAATTCAAATGAGCCGAAGGGTACATTGTCTGCGATTATAAACCTCGGTACCCCATGAGTTGCAAATACTGGAAGCAAATTCTGTATAACACTTTGACTTTGGGTTCTTATGAACTGGCAAAATTTCAAGATACTTCGTATAATAATCAGCTACAATCAAATAGTTTTTTCCTTCTACCTCCATAAAATCTATTCCTATTTTGAAAAATGGTATGTCTACGATATCATGCGAAATCATTGGTTCTTTTTGACTTTTTGGCCTGTATTTTTGACAAATTTTACAATTTTGTATCATATTATCTATATCATCATTGAGAGATGGCCAATAGACTAGGGAGCGAGCGCGGGCTTTTGTCTTCTCAATTCCAAGGTGGGCGCTATGAAGTTTATTATTTAACACCTCAACCCTTAAAGCTGCCGGAACAAAAATTCGGTCTTCTAAAAACACTAAATCGTCAGTGACAATTAAATTATTCTTATGCTTCCAAAAATATCTTATATGCTCAGTTACTTTAGATTTGATATTTGGCCACCCTTCTCTAATATACCTTTTTAAATATTTAGAACACTATCGTTGTCGGTTTCTGCTTTATATATTTCTTTTTTCTCATCACTTATATTGATTGAGTGTACAAGTTCATTCAAACCTTTTATTTCCCCATTACTTTCTTTATTTCCAAAATTTCGTGATAATGCGTCTGCAATGTATAAAAATTTACCAGGCAAAAACTTAAACGTTAAACGATATTTTTAAAGTTTTAACTTCATCCTCTGAAGCCTAGCAGAGGGAATTTTATGGTTATCCTTACGCATAATACCTAATAAAGGTTTATGGTCAGTAATTATTTCACAGTCTCTGCCATATATATACGAATTAAATTGTTGGCATGCAAACACTATGGCCAACAATTCTTTTTCGATCTGTGCGTATTGCACTTCTGCACTTGATAAGCTCCGTCACGCGAAACACACTGGTCTTCCATTTTGCATAAGGCAGCATCCCAGTCCATACTGAGATGCATCAGTTTGGATTGAAATACTCTCTTTGCTATCAAATGGTCGTAATGTGGGTGAATTTATAATGCACTCTTTTATTTGAGCTAGACATTTAGAGTGGGTATTTAACCACTGAAAAATTATCTCTTTCGAAAGTAACTCTCTCAACGGATTTGAAATCTCCGCCATATTTTGTATGTAATCTCTCACATAGTTAATAGGCCCTAGCAATTTTTTAAGTTCATTTTTAGTTTTTGGAATTCTAAATTATTTATAGCTTCCATTCTCGATTTGTCGCACTGTATTCCTTCACCACTTATAACATGACCTAAAAACAAAACACTATTTTGTTTATATTGGATTTTATTTTTGTTAAATCGGATTCCTTTTTCTAAAGCTCTTTTCATAACCTGCTCTTCAATTTCATCATGCTGTTCCTCATTCTCTGCTACTACTAACAAGTCATCTATATATATAATCAATCCGTTTAATACCACTAAAAACTTTTTCCATTAGCATTTGATAAGCTTCTGGAGCTATCTTTATCCCAAAAGGTAATCTTTTAAAACGATAACACCCAAAAGGAGTAGTAAATATGCACAATTTCTATGATTTCGCATTAAGCTTAATTTGCCAATACCCATCTTTAAGATCAAAAATACCGAAAATACTTTTTTATTAACAAATTTTGATTTAATATGTATCTTCAAAGGAAGGGATTTCATATAAGTTATCTTGAATTGAATCATTTAATGCTTTCGGGTCCGAGCAAATTCTATTTTTTATTCAAAAATATAAACATGGGGAGTACATTAAGAATTAAATTCTTTTAATTTGTACCTACACATTATAAAATATTAAAAAATTTACTAATTTTGAAACAAAATGTTTAGATATTCACAAAAATTTTAAATTATTGTAAGAGAGTACATTATGCGGATTTCAATTAAATAAGTTATTCATTGGATTACTTATAACATATGTGAACAATAATTTTTTGAAATTCTTACTTGAAATAACTAAACGAATTGACAAAGGTAGTGAATTCCATAATCTTATAGCATGAACAAAAAAAAGTCGTTGGCTATTTAAATAGTTAAAACGGGGAAGAATTATATTTCGCGTTCGAATAGAGTTTGTAAATTCTCAGCAGTTTATTGGGCTTTTCTACTAAAACAATATTTGAAACCCACTCTGAGGGTTCCACCGCTTCTTTTATAATACGTTTTTCACATAACATTTTTAATCATTCTTTTAAAGGTGCTCGCAATGACAGTGGAATTCGCCTGGCTGGTCTAGCTATTGGGACCGCATTACTTTTAAGTTCAATATTAAAATTCTTGCCAAATCATCCTAAACCATCAAACAGTTGCGCATATTTTACTAGAATATCTTCTTTTTTGCATGTTTCTATGCTATCTATTCGTTTTGCAAGACCTTACTCAACACAACTCTTCAAACCCAGTATTGGTACCGTTCCTTCATTAACAATATACAATTTTAAATTCGCTGTTCTATTTTTTACACTACAATCGATCTTAGCACACCCAATAGTTTTTATTTCCGAACCTCCATAATCCTCCAGTTTCTTATTATTTTGCTCTATTTTCACTTTTCCCAATTTGTCTATAAATTTAACCGGTAAAACATTAGCATCCGCGCCCGTATCAAGTTTAAATTGTATGTTTTTTTACTGAACTTGTACACTTTTAAACCATCCGAAACACGTTTCATTCATATTATTTGCATGTAGATTTTTAACATTTTTATCAATTTTTGTTATCTAATCTATACAAAAACTACTGTCACTATCGTCATCTGTTTGATTCTGTGCTGTTATTGCTCTTATGCCTTTTTTTTCTGCACGCTGCTGCAAAATGATTTATTTTTACACAATATGAACAGGTTTTGCCATAGGCTGGTCACTTCCCTCTCAAATGAAACTGTCCACAGAAAGTGCAAGCAAGATAATTCTCCTTTGTCTTTAGTAATCTATTAGATAAAGAATTATTAGGTTTATTTACAAATTTCGGAACATAAGAAGTTTTTGAAATATTATTATAAACATTGAAATCCTTAAATCTAGTCCCACATTTTTGATACCCAACAACATCTACCACTGCCCCCACTGCTCCTGATGCGTGCTAGTTTCTTCATCTGCTCACTCGACGCTTCTGCCGCCCTCGCCATTTCTTTCGCCTTTTCTGAGGTTAAATTCTCAGTCTCCAGCAATCTCTTTTGTAAACTAATATCGCATACTCCGTGCACAATTCTATCACGTAGCATTCTATTTTCTTGTTCTTTGAATCGTACAATTTTTTTTAATTCCATCAAAAATTGATCAAACGGCTCACCTGTTCCTTATTTACGGCTATGGAACAAGAAACTCTCATACACTTCGTTTGTTTTTGGCTTACAAAAATCTTGGAATGCTTTGACGACATCATCATATTTTTTTTCTTTTGGTCACTTATGTCCAAGGAGTTGAAAACCTCAATCGCTTCTGGTCCCAACGCGTTTAATAAAATTGCCACCTTCACAGCATCCTCCTTCTTACCCAGTTCAATCGCTGCACCAAAAACCTCGAAATTTTGCCAAAGCACCCTCAAGTTTTCGGAAATATTTCCATCTAATCTGAGTTCATCAATTTTCCTTATATAATCCATATTGTGGTTAATTATTCTGGTTTTTGGCGGTCTTCCAGGAGGTTTTTTATTTTGAACGGGATTCCTACTAATCCGTTTAGTTGTTCCCATGCGAATATTGTTTTTACATTTAGTATCGGTTCAGATCAACGACTCCGCCATGTACTATGTTAAGATAAAGGCAGTTGTGCTTGATGTCAGTGCTTTATTAGAACTGCTCTTGCATACTTACATCTAAGTGACAAATAGGTAGAGTTATTACTTATAATATAAAATAGAGAGAGAGGGAGATTACAGGGTGAACCAACTTTTATATAATCTCTACATAAACTGAGAAAGTTTGTGTACTGTACAATCTCGCAAGCTTTTTGATGGTACGGATTCCACAGATTATAAATAATTATCAATCACTTAAAATTGTAGTAGATTACTACTAGTGAAGTGAAATTTGTGCGTTCCATTGAAAATTTCCAGCAAAGTACTCATGAGTAGTTCGTCAACTCCAAAGGAACACGGCTTATATTAGTTAGATTATCAATGAAAGAAATGGGAAATGGAAATTGACTACTAACTGTATGATTTGCAGGATTTTATTCTCAAATTGTATAATCGAATTTATCATGTTAAAATATTAACTTTCATCTATCTCTATCTATCTATCTCAGTTTTTAAGATTGAATTGAGCTAACTTCAAAAATTAAATTCTTATGTCTTTACTTTCCTATTCACAATAAATTTGATATGAATTTGAAAAGTTTTAAACGTGCTCAAACTCTGAAAGAGAAGGAACAAATCGAATTCTGTGCATCAAATACGAATGGAAGTATTGTAGTTAACAATCATCGATTTCTTTATACCAAAGAGAATAGGTGTTTATTTATCATGAAGTGGTCTGACCCCTATTGCTTGAAATAGTTAGCATCCCTAAGGTGTTGTTCACTGAATGCCAACAGATCACTTTGACGTTTGCCATTTTTTCTGAGGTCTTTTATGTGAACTACAAAATCAGTTATAATTATCAATGAATTACCTAAACAAAAACTCATTATGTTTATTCATTTATGCAAACAATACAAATTTTAACAAAGGATCTCTAAAACCCCACAAAAAGAACAAGACTTGTTAAGGTATGCTCAGCATTTAATTTCATAAAAATAAAACAATGCTTATATGTATGTAGGTAAATGATTTGTATTTTCTTATTTACTTGCTGTACAAGTATTCGTTTTGTGTCAAATAGGGCTGGCAACGAGACCGAGACTAGTCTCGTCTCGGTCTCGGTCTCGGGACGAGACTATTTTAAAAGCACCCGAGACGAGACCGTATTTTTGGTACCGAAATTCGACGAGAGTCTCGCTGGTCTCGGCAATCTCGCCGGTCTCGGTGGTTTGGTTTCGGTTTTCGCTAGAAGAAATACTTTATTATTTTTTAGTAGGTACTCAATATGTTCAATTTTTATAAAATTTACAAGTTTTCTTGCGAAATATAAAATATTCTATGCGCGTTAAAATATCGAACCACATATGTACATAGTTTTATACTCAGGTGCACTGCGAAAATCCAGAGAAAAATACGTTTGCATGTCTTTGGAATAGAAATCGGCAAGTTTCATCGTATTTACATTAAAAACTTTGATTCGCCTCAAAATACATTGAAAGAAAAAAACAACAATTTTACAATTTCACTGTTTGAAACAACATCAAAAGAAAAAACAGACTCGCGAGTCTGATTTATACATTTTCTTCGTGTTTCACACAAGACTCCACACCCCGCATTTTTCTTACCAACAAACTGCAGAGATATCGTACTCTTTCTTTTCAATCTAAACCGGCGTCCTATCTTACATCTTTTTACCACCAAAAAACACGAAAGAAACCAAGGATAAGGATGAGACCAAGACCGAGACGAGACTGAAATTTTTCGATTTTGACGAGACCGAGACGAGACTAACAAAAGTCTCGCCTGGTCTCGTCTCGTTGCCAGCCCTAGTGTCAAACAAAAAAATTAAGGCTTCCCAGCTGAAAATTTTGTCCTAGATAAAAAATTAAGGTAAATAGAACCAGGAATTCATCGACTACTTTTATAGAGGAATAAAGGCTTTACCAATCCCAAACCAACGCGAATATTCGGCGCGACGAACGAACAACAATAACAGCACGTTGTCAAACAAAACAACACGTTGTTATTATTGTTTTCGTTCGTTGCGCGGAATATCCGCGTTGATTTGGGAGAGCTTACTGTATTGTTTCCTTTGACAACCACGTTGTATCGTTCGTAGGTCAGTACAATTAATAAAACAATTATACAAACCGAGTTCCCTTGGTGGAAACTGTCCTTCGCTATATTAAAAAATCCATCATTAATTAAAATAAATGAAAAACAGGTTTTTAAAGTGGAAAAGAATGTTCAAAAACCACTATTTATTTCCTTCATGACCTTCTTTCAACGGAGCTCTTATTTGAACTAACTAACTTTCGTTATACATTTTTACAATGATTATTCCTTCGTTAAGTTATACATAAGCTTTTTATATTACCTTTAAAATACATCGACTGCAGAGTTACCAGACTCATTCAGCTCGATACAGTCCCGGCGAAAACCTACGGTTTTCCACCATTTCGCATTTTATTAATAAACCTTCCTCCTTCTCATATAAAAACATATGTAATAATAATTATAATAATTGTCAATTGATTGTCAATTGATTGGTCGCTGTCTGTAGGACCACGCTTCGCACTAAACCATCTCTTCCTTCAATCAATCTCAGTATACGCCCCATCGCCCATGTGGATGGTGGGTAGTTCTCGCTCTTTATAATACATAATTGTCCCTCCTTCAAGCCATGCTTCTCATTTCGCCATTTCTTTCTCTCAAACAAAGTAGATAGATACTCTTCCTTCCATCTTGCCCAAAAATGTGCAAGCATAGTCTTTCGCTCCTTCCACAATCTTACCCCCTTCGTGTTTGGTAGATCATTTGTCACAAATGGCAGCGGTTACACTAGTGGTTCACCCACCAAGAAGTGTCCCGGTGTTTACGCCTGTAAGTCATTCGGATCATCACTCAATGGATGTAACGGCTCAAATTCAAAATCGCTTCTATCCCAGTGAGAAACGTTAAGAGTGGTTCATACGTTAGTACCTTGGCTCGCACCACTCTTGTTAAGTGATATTTCATGGACTTGACTGCTGCCTCGTATAAACCACCTTGATGTGGCGCTGAAGGAGTCATAAACTTCCATTCCGTCCCTTTCAAACTTAAGTGTTCAAAAGGGGAACCTGTCTAATCCCTGCAAACAAAATCTCCGCACGACACATCTTCGCAAGCAAAATCATCGCAAAACCAAATCTCCGCAGCGACAAATCCCCGCAAACAAAATCATAGCGAACCCAAATCATCGCAGCGACACATCCCCGAAAAACAAAATC